>JARYGA010037304.1:0-1242720 GCA_030545235.1 Helianthus tuberosus | reverse complement strand
TTTTTTGTTTTTTTTTGTTTTTTTTTTTTGTTTAATGATTGTGAAATGATTGAATGGGGGGGTTATTGGCATAATGCCCCACTACGCCATTTTTGCTATAATGCCCCATCGCTGACTAGGACGCCACGTGTCGGATAATGCCCCATGGTGGGGAGCATTATAACCCACCACCACTACACATGGTCTAATGTATAATCAAAGGATCCGCTGAGAACTTCATGCTTGTTAACTATTGGTTACCAGTGACCAAGAAGTCAACATGTCGTTTTTTGTTCCAACAACAGCCCATTTTCATATTATCAATTAGCAAGTTTTATGAGCATAATTGTGTTATACCTTATGTTTTATGAGTTTTTCAAAAAAGTTTTGTTGTAGATTTATGTGACATTATATTTTATTATTTTCTTTATTTTATTATTATTTATTTTATGATTTCTTTGTATTAGTTTTATTACTTATTTAAATCATGTATGTATTTTTGTAATACACATTAATTGATTTTTTAAAATTTATTCGTGTCCAGACACGACGTAAAGTGCGTATGTGGTTCAATGTTTTTACGTCTATTTTTTCTCATATGATAGGTTCGTCACAACTCGCATGTCCTATATCGACTTAGTTATTCTTTTCTATGTTTTACGTTTCGGTCTAATTGCTTCATATTAACACGCCGCAATGGGTGTGTGTGGGTCAATGATTTTACGTCTATGTTTCGCCCAATGTTACTTTCTCCATTTTTATTTATTTTGATTTACGAGTTTTCCCGGTGTTGGTGGTCGTTGACGATGGTATAGCATTGATGCAACTTGGCACAGTTTTATGTTCCCCACTGCAACGCTGGGCTTAGTATATAATATATAGTAACAAAGTGTACTACAAAATGTTTCTAACTTTTCTCACAATGGTTGCAACTTCTCTTATACTTAAGGTACGTGCATGATTATGGTGTAACAACTTTTATTAATGCGTCATTTTCTACACGTTGTTACGGACGTGCGTGGTTTAACGTTTTTACGTCTTCTTTTTCAGTGTTGCTTGTCGTTGGCGATGGTGTGTTATTAATGTTGTTGGTACGGTTGTGCCCCCGCCGCAACGCGGAGGTACTTCCATCTAGTTCTCAATGAAAATAAAACAATGCGTGTACCTGATGCATAACCTTTTGTATCTTTGATAAAATCCATCATTCATCAAGCAAATCAAGATTTCACAATAGTGACTTCCCATCAAAGAACTTGTTGAGGCTCACATCCTCACTCATTCCCTATCATATAGAACAAAATACAATGTGGTAAACTAATCCCGAACAAATTTAACAACTTTCAACCTACAACATTCACAATGCATGAATGGTTCACATCCTCACTCATTCCCTGACAAGTTTTGGGTCAACTAACAAGACTCGTTTAGATAAAGGGGTTGGGTTTGGGTTATTCTTATTAAAAATAGGTCGGGTTCAGTTGACCCGTATTAAAAAAGGGTTGACCCATCAACCCGTTTAAGTATTTATAAAAAGACGGAAACAAATAATCTGCAATGGTACTGCAAAATTTAATGATAATATAGACTCCCTAGAGCTTTGTCAAATATCCAATTGCTTCAAGATGAAGTTACTAAAGAAAAAAAAAGGTTTTCTTCTCCAATGTGAAATAAACTTAAACTGAATATTACTTTAGAAAAATATAAATTCAAAAAAGCATCAATATAAACAAGTAGAGGTGCCAACTGCCAACTTTGATCCATATATAATATATTAATATTATTACTTAAATTATAATCTTAAACCTTCAAACATACTGTTATTAAATCCACCTGAAAACACAACAAACACACCAAATCATTAATTCAAATTGAATCCAAAAAAGAGGTCTGAATTTTTTTTTACAGTCTCACTAAAAACAGTGATACATCAAATAACTGAATAAGATGATTCAGCTGGATTCTCTTCTACTTTTTTTCTCTCAAAACTACACCACTTTACAATGCAAATAGTAGAATATCCAACTAAAGGCTCAAAACCATCATCATAATTTCACATTCTAATGAATTACTCAATAAAGAACAAAACATATTCATATCCAGCCATCCAGGTTATAATCAAACGACCTCAAGGTCTTATCATTCGTGTAACATATTTTGCAATATTAACAATAAAAACCTAAAAAAACTTGCTTTGTGTTGAGCGGTTTATTAAAAAGGTTAGGGTTTTGTTATACTTACAGTGAGTTGAAAGAGTTCATGCTAGGCCGACTAAGAAGAAACAGTCGACGTCACGATCGTAGTACTTCCGATTGACTTTGTGACATCACCATTCTGATTGACTTCCATCAACACATCTAGTTGCTTTCCTATCACGTCCATCTGAACAAAATCATAGTCTTCTCTTTCAAACAGTATATGGATATATTAATTTGTATGGTCAAATGGGTCAAGTAGGGTTGGTTAACGTTAACCTCTTTCAACCCAGTTTTTTTTCTTTAGTTAAAGCCATTTTATAGGTTGTATTCTCCCGGCCTTCTTTGACCCATTTCCTTTTCGCTATAACTTTTTATTTACCAATTTGACACGTTAAATTCTGGATAACTTACGATGATAAATAACGCAATTTATGCATCAAGAAAGCAATGCAAGATTTAGATAGAAGCAAACCAGCTACTACAAGCTTCTTGGGCTCCAACGGTCATAATATCCTGTTCTGAACTGATCTAATAATAAAAAATATATAGAATATTTGTAAAATTTGCATATAAGGTTGCCAAATGTACCTTCTTTTTCTTCATAGGTTTCTTTTTTTTATCGTACACATGTTTCTGCCTTGATTATCCTCTTCGATCCTTAAAAACACCTGAAACAGTTGATGTTCCAGGTTCCATAAGGTTCTTATTGGAGTTATTTGAGCACACGTAATTTGCAAAAACATCTTCAAGGCCACGAATTGTCAAACTGTAGTTCTCTGGAGTAAACGATCCTTCTTCACCTAACTTAATTGCTTTTTGACATAAATAATTGGTATGAGGTATCTTTGAACCCGATGTTGCAGCAACTCACGTCCATCTTATCCATAATAAGAATGCCAAAAGCAAGAGCCTTCCATGTTCTTGTCCTAGCTCGGCCTATCATCCCCTACATTGCTGGCATTTGCACCGCTCTCTGAAAACAGTACCAAAAGTGTTAAGTTGAACGACACATGTATTTTATAAGGAAGAATGAATTGAATTATATGGTAATAATTAGGTGCCAAAGCAACCAGCATACAGATATTTACAAACTAACCGATCAATAAATTCTAGGGTTTTGAAGTTGAAAATGTGATTCCGAAGGATGTTAGTTGACAAGCGTGTATAATGAAATTGACAGACAAAGAGTGCATATACGAAAAAAGGAAAATAATACTTACATTTTCTCAAACTCAGAACCTGCTATATAGAAAAAAAAAAAAAAAAGAACCCCTGCTTCTCCAGCAATTACCTATTCAAAGACATAACAGCAATGACCACATCCCACCCTCCCCAGACCCTATAAGTAGCTTTGCTATTTGTGGGATTTACTGGGTATGCTTGTTGTTGTTGTAACAGCAATGACCAATCCTACCCTTTCAATATGCATATTATATATCATGTATATATATATATATATATATATATTATATATATATATATATAGAGGAAGCTTACTCCAGTTGGAATGGTTCCCTCTCTTTGCTCGAGCTGTACTCAATGTCTCAGCCCCACCAAAAACCGTCAAACTTTGGAGAATCTGTGGAGTCAGCTACAAAAGTAGATAAAAGTTCAAAACCACTACAAACATAACACAACAATTCACCAAATATACCAAAAAAACAGAAACAGTGTTATACCACAGCCAACCAACAATACATCTAGTTTGACAGAGTCTTGGCTAAAAAAAATGAGATCGCTACGGCAGCAGATCTCCCTGAAATAAATATAAAGAAAATCACTAATTACTAATTATGTGAATTACACAAAGACCAAACACAACAGCAGTCTTGATTTCATTATACTCTTTGTCTAAACTCAAATGGGGTAAGATAAGAGGAACAAAACTCATAATGAAATGCACCCTACCCAAACAAACAAACAAACAAACAAATTAAAAGTGAATAAAACCATATCAAGCAGGGGAAATAAGATAGGAAGTAGGGTTACACATTCATCCCATACAACACCAGTAATCTAACATACGATTCAAGGATTATAAAGATCTAGCTCAATTTCTAACAAATTGATGTATGTTTTTTATGTATTCAACCAGGGATTACAGATTTTGTATTATTACCCTTAATAAACCAGGGAGAATTGATGCCCGTGTAGCATCTGATGTAGTAGAGAACCCAACTGTAGAGTAGCTTCACCCTCCCCACTAATATAAGATAACCTGAATGCAAGCATTGTTAAAGTGAAAAAAAATATCAAAAATATTATCTAAAATGGCAAAGAAGATGACCTGTGAAACTCCACTGTAACTTTTCCATCACACTAAATGATTAAATCGTTATCTCTAAAATCAAGAACCCTAAAAAGTAGCAAGAACCAAGGAAAATGAGAAACAAAAACTGTAAATAAAGAATGCTCACATGAAGATCTATGTTGAAAACATGTTTTAAGCATCAAATCTTCCTCACAGATCTGCTCATGAAACTGATCAGGTGATGATAGATTTGGCATGGTTTTCTTGAGTCGCCAGGAGAGAGAAGGTTTGATGGTTTTGTGAGATGTGTGAGTTTTGAGAGAGAAAGAAATTGAAAAGTTGATCCGTGTGAAGTGAACTGGACGGCTGAGATCACGATCCGTGTGAAAATTGAGAGAAATGGACGGCTGGAGATGAACCAGTAGAAGGGTAATTTATTTGTGTTTCTTGGTGCTTTAAGAGTTGTACAATGTGCATTGAGAGTGTTTTCAACACATCCATGCTTAAATGCTTGTACAATGGGCTTTAAATGGTTGTACAATGGCAAATGACTATTCTTGCCCTTCCTATATGCTTATTAAAGTAGTATATATATATATATATATATATATATATATATATATATATATATATATATATATATATATATATGGTCAGGATTTAGAGAAAACGGTGAAAAGTGTAAGAATGGTGAGAACGATTATGGATCGTCCGATCAAAATCCATGGACTAGATTGCGCGGTGGCGTTTTCGTAAATAACATCAATATTATTAGGTGGGACACGCTTCATTAAGGGTAAAAGGTTCTTTTACCCCTCATATTCAAAACGCCATCAAATGATAAAACGCCAAACAAAAAAATAAAACGCCATTAAAAACAAAACGCCAAAAATTAAAAATAAAACGCTTTGAATATTACAGGAAGATGAAACAACACAAATAACTGAATTTCAGTTAATAACATTTATTAGAAGAAATTCCCTCCTAAATTACAGGCTAAAAACATCATTATATAAACAAACGTAAAAACATAGCTTCCATAATCACTTCAATCTATCCATTTTCTGCAAAAAACATCCTTAACGAAAAACTTCAACTTAAACAAAACGCCAAAAATGGCAACAATTGTTTCGTGGAGATACACTCTGTGGATCAGGCGATACGTCCTCCATTTTGACAACAGAAGGAGGGTGTATGTTAAGACGGTTAAGGCAATTCTAAAAATGGAAGAAGAGATACAGAGACAAATCTTATCCATTGGCATCGCTCTAGACAACCAATGCCATGAAACGCATATGCTTATGAAAGCATTAACCAGCAAATTTGGACCAATCAAACGAGATGTGAAGCCAGACCCTGTCATGACATCATGGTGTTTTGATGATGAAACAGACATGGTGACGGTTACATACGACAGCGGAGAGGAGGAAGTCTACTGGCTAGAGAACATCATGACAAAGCAGCGACTGGGTTTCATGGAAGAATTGCATAACGCCACTTGTACCAACACAGAAATAGACTCAAAATTGGAGTTAATGCAAGACATGTTCAGGTGGAGGCTTCAGAATCTTCAAGAACAAGAAGCTGATGAAGGTGAATGGGATGACATGGATGAAGATCAAGATGAAGACTCCGAGGAGGAAGAAGATGACACAAGTGATGGATACTATTAAGATAAAGTACCTTCTGACGAAGGATTTTAATTTTTTTCCTCTTTTTTTTTCTTGTATGTAATCTTTTTTTTAAGATAATTAAATGATATATTTCTATCTTTATTGGCAAAAAGCCAAAATAATACTAAAAATTGTTAACCCTAACAAAACGCCAAAAATAACAAAAAATATTTTTCCTTCTTAATATTTTATTTACTCCGTTATTGTATTTTGTCATGTTGGTCTGCATAAGGCCACCAAACTTAGAAGATGTGACGTCTATAACCTATAACACTGATAAAAGCTGATCAACACAGTAAATACAAAAAACAGTAACTGAAAAGACAGTTACTTTATTACTATCATTTATTACAATAAAAAAGTCCAGCCTAAACTATGCGCCAAAAAACTCCTATAAGAGAGTGGTCTATACACAATGAAATTAATCACACCCAGAAAAACACAAAAACGTCATATCCTCTAGAAACCACTCCCTTTAAAACGCCACAGATGTCAAAGCTTTCACTGAAATGGATCATTTTTCTGAGGAGGTTAACTCAATAATATTTTGCTGGATGAGATGGACAAATATTTAAGAAAAAGAGACTGATGACAGTGATATGCCATCATGTGAGCTTTCTTCTTGATGATTATAGGCATGGAAGAAAGGGTTCAACACAACTTAAAAATGCTATTTTGGACTCCATTATTACAAATAGCCTCAAGCAAGAGTTGATCTTCAATGACATGCCACCAAACAAGAATATCACACTAAAAAACAGGATGCCACTAAGCAGTTTCTTCTAAAAAAGACGAGGTTTATGTAGGAAAGTTGGCATCTAGCTAAAGTATTCAAAAAAGGTTCAAAACGCCAAAACAAATTCAAGAAAGATAGAGGCTGATGACAGTGAAGATTCGGAAGAGAAATTAGATTACCATTTTTTATTATTTTTGTTTTCATTTTATATTGTTTTGATATCAAGTTATGTGTTGATTTGTTATCTAATTCTCTATAAATAAAATACATTATTATATAAAACGTCAAAAACTGCAAACACCAAAACGCTAGAAGTATGAAAACTGAGAGAACAGCTGCTGGCAAAACACCTTGTAAAGGGTATTAAACGCCAAAAAATTCACTAAACGCCAAAAAAAATTGGACTTGTTGTAATCTTATGCAAATAATAGTGACTCGTAGTGAATTATTATACAAAACGCCATAAACGCCAAAAAATTAACCAGAAAACGCTATAACGCCAAAAAATTACATATGTGACACAAAAAAAAATTAATTCAACGCCAAAAAGTTTAAAAAATACAATCAACGCCAAAAAAAACTTAGACGCCATAAAAATATTATACCGCGTTGGGAAATAAAAAGAAGAATGAAAAGACAAAAAAGCCCCTCCGCCCTTCTCTATGCCGCGGGACACGTGTTGGGCCAGGATGCGTTCTCACCGTTCTCACACTTTTAAGCGTTTTCTCCTGATCCCGTTTCTATATATATATATATATATATAGAGTAGGGATCCTAAAAGAAGTCCAACATCTATTTGAAAAACTTATGAAGCATTCTAAACCACACATTTCCCTAAATATAAAACCAACGAACATGGTATCTCTCAATACCTTATTTTCATTGTTGTTTAGTCAAGTCAAATGTGAGTGGTGAAATAGTAAAAATAAATAAACGAGTTTAAAAGTAAAATCAATTAAAAAAATAGGTCAAATAACATTCAATACAAGACATATATCACTTTGGGTTCGAATCCCCTTAGTGTTATAATATATAGTATTTAAAATAGACAAATGGTGTGGTATTTTCAAACCCAATATACTTTTCATAAGAGGGAAATGCTTCTTGATTGGGTTTTCCTGTCTTACAACTTTTTGGAACCTAGAATGATAAGACACGTCCCAAGCCGGAGTTGAATCCATCCAAACATTAAGTGTTAAGACTCCCTTACAAAGTTTCAAATATCCCATGGTCCAATTTCACAAATTACCAGTGTTTTAAAAACCGGTAAATACCGGCCGGTTATACCGGTATTACCGGTTTCGGAAGCAAATCCGGTACGAAACACCCCGGTAAATAAGTGAAACGGCATAAGATTCGTACCGGCGGTAAAATCCGGTATACCGGTTTGAACCGTAATACCGGTACCTGCCCATGGTTATTTTGGTTTGGGTTTTTAGTATTCTAGAGTTATTTTGGTGCGCGTGCACGCGTACGTAGTATGTACGTACGTACGTACGTATGTATGTATGTCTATACGGGTAAAGCAATGTTATTGGAAAGATTGTATTTTGAAACTTGAAAAAGAAAGAGGACATGATAATAGTTATATTATAATTTATTATGTTAGTGAAAAAAATTAAAACGGATAAGTTATGTCAATATAATTCATGTACGTATGTATCTCTATGAAATTATAGAGTTAACTAGTTCATCCGGTTGAACCACCCGGTACAACCCGGTTCTACCGGTTGAACCATTTTTAAGGCCATCCCGGTATGATTTAAAAACCGGTTTTTAAAACATTGCAAATTACAATGAAAGTTGATAATATAACTATAAGAGGAGTGGGGGTGGTCACTAGTGATGAAATTACATCACTCACAAACATCCAATCATGTTCCGCCATGTCAGCAACCACTATTCTATCACTCACAAGCATTCTTTAGTGGCGGTGGTCATCGCTAGTGATGGGATTCCAATGTACAAGTATTAATACACAATGTACAAGTCATACACATACATTCAACAATTCTTCAACACGTGATATTATCAACGCGTTAAAGTTTCACGAGTGATGGGAATAGGTGGCGGCGATGTTAGTGATAGTTTCACGAGTGATGGATTGTTTATAACGGATCACCCCCAGTGGCCTAAAGGGAAGATTTATCAATCAAGTGGCAGAAGATCCAATTCAATGATTACTATGAATCTTATGGTTTGAACTAACACATTGACCTAAACAACTTTAAGATTTAAAACCTCTATCCACCTATGAATATGGCAACCCAACATTCAAGTTAATAAAGATTAATCACTCAAATCCATAAAGAATAATTCATGAAGAATAAATATTATATATAAACATTAAAGTTCATGTCCTGCAACAACTAGAATGATAAGGCACACTAGTCACCTCAAAGCTGAAACTAAAGACGTTTTAAACATAATTAACTTTAATGTAAAGTGTCATTGCACGACTTGGAATATCCCAAGATTCAATTTCATGATATCTAGAGCCTTGGTAATATAAGTGTGGAAAGGAAAAGTTACGAATCAACATACACAAGACTCAATTCCATGATATATGGTAAGGATATATAGAAAACCACTTTTAGCTAGAAAACCCAGAAAACTCTAAGCTCCCGACATTTTTTTTTTTTGAAAAAAATAACATATGTAATATACATGTTTTTAAGACATTTGGGCCAAAAAAAACAAAAAAGCGCCGAGAGGATTTTTTTAAAAAAAAAAAACAAATTTCAGCATTTTTTGTGTAACACGTGTTACATTGCAAAGTTGCTGAAATTTGTTTATTTTTTTTAAAAAAAACCCTTCGGCGCTTTTTTGATTTTTTTGGCCCAAATGTCTTAAAAACATGTATATTACATGTGTTATTTTTTTCAAAAAAAAAAAATGTCGGGAGCTTAGAGTTTCCCGAGTTTTCTCAATAAAAGTGGTTTTCTCCATATACTTACACTATACACTATATATATATATATATATAGGGGATGGTTCATTGGGGAACACTAAAAAAGTGGGGAACAGGGGAACACTTTTAAAAATTATACTTAACATGTTAAAAAAAATATTTTTCTAATTTTTTTTCGGCGCCTTTTCTTATAAATACAAGTAGAAATATTTTTGATAAAAAAAATCAAAAACAAAAAATATAAAAAAAACAGTTATATCTTATAGAATTAACTTAACATGTTAAAAATAATTTTTTTTAAAAAGTTTTTCAGCGCTTTTCTTTATAAAAAGGAGGAGAATCTAGTCGAGTAAAAAAAAAATTTTCGAAAAAAAATTTTTTTTAGCCTTTTTTTAATTGTTTTTTTTAATATTTTTCGTTTTTGATTTTTTTTATTAAAAATGCTTCTACAAGTATATATAAGGAGAAGCGCAGAAAAAGATGTTTAAAAAAATAATTTTTAACATGTTAAGTTAAATTTTTAAGAGTGTTCCCCGGTTCCCCACTTTTTTAGTGTTCCCCAATGAACCTCACACTATATATATATATATATATATATATATATATATATATATATATCCTTTTACTTTTAATTACTACACTAACCAAAACTACTCTAATTTTTGAAAACTCTATCCACCATCTCTAGTGCAATAAAATGGTTTTTTTATATAGACTGCACAAACTCGCAATGCATGTCTTGCTACACGGTCTCCAAACATACACAAGTCTAAACTTAAGATAATGAAGATTAAGCACTCATATTTATGAAGAATAATCATAGATTAACAATTTAATAGTATAAACACACCATATAAATAAAATTCCAATATCATAAATTAACACCAAGGTTCACCTACACCAAAGTGATACATGATGAATAAACTATTAGTGACCATATAAATAAAAGAACTAGTACTTAGTTATATAATCATGGTGTGATCACAATTAATTACCAAATGCAAGTGAAGTTTTACAAATGCCTCTTAATCTATGATCGGAGTATCGCGCCCCAGTCAAAAATAATAGTTATAGTCCGAAATTACCTCAAACTAAGAGTTAGTGGTAGCGAGGGGTCGAACAACGAAGAGTCTGTTTTTGTGTCCGAAAATAGGTCGATTATCAAAAGTAAGACAATTTATGAAGCTTGAAAATGTGTGATTAATTCTTTTGTTTGTTTGTTGAAAAGGGTGTCAGAATTGGATCGACAATTTTGCTATGAATTACTATTGAGATTACTTAAACTATCGCAAAAGTTAATTACTTGATTGAAAACTATAAGTTGAAACAAGGTTCACACCCGGTTCGATAATCGTAAGACCTTGGGTTCCTACACGTTTTAACTTGATTTAGTTGAATTAGGTGATAAACGAATGTAGTGTCACGTGGCTTAGGTGCCAAGAGCTATCAAGGTTACAAGAACAGACCACAATGCACTTCATTACCAAGAACATGAAATCCTATTCTATGATAAGGCAGAATTGCACATAAACATTTCGCAAAGTCAAATTTAATCTTCACTCGACAATTTACGAATCCAATACAAATGTAAGACAATTCTCATAAAATTCAAATGTTTAAAAACAACTTGTCACGAAATTAAAATAAACACAAATGTTGAAACCCTAAAACATTCTTACAAAAATCTACACCGGGGTGAAACCCATAAGGTTAGCCGCTCATGGATGATGGGACAAAACCACCGGATAAGAAGCACACGAACTTTGACATCATTCTTGAGTCTTGAGCCTTGAATGTGATGGAAGAAGGGTTAGGTTAGGGTTTGGTGGAATGTGATAATGAAAAGGTTGTGGAGGTGATGGATTAAATGTTATGATTAGGGTTTGATGTGGTGATGGATCAAAGTGATGATCAATGGTGATTAGGGATAAAGGTTCTAGTGAAAAAGGGCTCCAAGGTTATCATTTTCAAAACTTGTAACTTGTGTTTTATATCTTTCAAACTCGTCAAAAATTGTTCAAATTACAAGTTTCAGCGGAACCCAAATGCGTCCCATAAAGTATAAAGTTCCCTCTTCGTTTGGCACCAACTGTTTCTCCATACCTCGGAGATATTCAGCTTTAAGGTTTTCCTCCTTGAGGGCTTCTCGTTGTGCATCATGAGTGCGTGATGTGAGATTCATTCGAATAGTCATTTCCAAAGCTCGAACTTTTAAGGTTTTAACTCTTTCATTTCGACTCAAGGCGTCTGCTACCACGTTTGCCTTTCCAGGGTGGTACTTGATTTCACAGTCGTAATCGTTCAGTAACTCAACCCATCGTCGCTGGCGCATATTTAATTCATTCTGATCAAATATGTACTGCAAACTCTTGTGGTCTGTGAAGATAGTACATTGAGTACCGTACAGATAATGTCGCCAAATCTTTAAAACAAACACCACCGCGCCTAGTTCCAGGTCGTAGGTGGTATAATTCTTCTCATGAACCTTCGATTGTCGTGATGCGTAAGCGATGACTTTTTGGCATTGCATGAGCATGCAACCCAAACCTTGACGCGAGGCGTCACAGTATACCACGAAGTCTTCAGTGCCTTCGGGCAGCGATAGTATCGGTGCATCGCATAGCTTGCCTTTGAGAAGTTGGAAGGCTTCTTCCTGCTTGTCTCCCAAATCATACTTCTTGTCTTTCTACGTAAGGGAAGTTAGCGGTTGGGCAATTTTAGAGAAATTCTCAATAAATCTTCGGTAATAGCCCGCTAATCCCAAAAACTGTCGTACTTCAGTTGGTGTCTTAGGGGCTTCCCAATTTTTTATCGCTTCAATCTTTGACGGGTCTACATGAATACCATTCTCGTTTACCACATGACCAAGGAACTATACCTCGCGAATCTGTAAAACCCCAAATTTCGTATGTCAATATGATATAAAGTAATGATGCTTAAATAATAGAAAATGGCAAATATAGATTTATGCCATGAGAAAAGTTAAATAAATGATACTAAGTTAACAAAATATGTATGTAACTAAGTTAACCAAAAGAAAAGTGACCAAGCTAGTATGCGAAATAACAATTGCACACACTTTAAAAGACAAGGGACTAAATGTGTAAATGTGTAATGAAAATTGATAAAAGAAAAAAGGAGGCCAGTGTTTGTTCCAGGCCTTTTGCGATCGAACGAGAGAGAGAGCCAAGGGGGAAACCCTACTTCTTCAAAACTCTACAAATTAAAGGAGGAAAAGGCTGAATTTTCAGTGCATGAGTTAGGAGATTGATTCCTTAAGTGTTATTAATATCAAGTAAGTCAAAATTCCTGTTTTAGTGTTAGTTGATGAAGTGTGTTATGAGTAATCCGTGATTTTTGTATGAAATTGAACATGAATGTTTGATTATATCAACAAATAGAAGTTGTAATTATGCTTAAACTTGACTATATTAATAGCTTGGGATAAAACCCACTTGAAATTTTAAGATGATAAAATTTAGTGAAGTTTATGGATGAGTTGTATGATGTTTATGTTAAATTTATGTTATGTTATAGAAGGTGTTTTAGATGGGCAATTTGATATAAATCATATGTAGTATGATTATGATATTGGTTGTGAAAGATTAGGTTTCTCCATTGATGAAATAGGATGGATATGTTATAACTACTTGTACATTATGCTTTATAGATAGTACGCACGCCATGTGTTCGATGAAATGCCTTAGAATGACTTAATTGAAATTTGACATGAATCTTTGATTTAATGATGATGTAAATAAAAGTAGATGTATGTGTAGTTATGTAGAGTCATGATGAATGAGTAAAAATGCATATGTGAAGTAATGTTTATGAAAGCTAAAAGTATGAAGTTTAACGTATACGCACGAAGAAAGAAGAAGGCACGAGTCACTTGAAGTCGCAAGCATCGCAAGATCAGGGTAAGTTCATATGAATTTATTTACTTTACTTGTAGATTTATGAATGGTAATTTTGGTATTTAAGCCTTAGTGTAAATTTGTATTATGAATCATGATTGATTTAGATATGTAGAGTCTTGAGAGATGTTAAGAAATGATGTAGTGACGGATGTGTAATGATCCGTTTTAAATGGGTCGTAAATGTTGATTTGTATGATGTCAAAATGGTAAAAGAAAGGACTCGTTGATAATGGGTCAAAATGAGGAAAGTGAGTTAGTAATGTATGGTAATAATCAACCCATTTCGGATGGGTTGAAAGGTCTATGCTTTGAATGTTTTTGATATGTAAGAATGAATGAATATAAAGAAAATATGCGCTTGCAAGGAAAGGATGATTACGACATGAATGTTAAGAAAGTGATGGAAGTGGTTAACGGGTAAAAGAATGATAAGAAAATAAAAGCTTAAATTTGTTTTAGTAAATTGAACTAATGAATGTTTTGGTGTTATGCATGCTAGGTAAATCCCATATATGATGACGACGAGCTCGGATCGAACACACTAAATCACCTCCTTTGCGCTTCCGGTTCAAGTTATCCTTTGTAATGGGTCATAATAATTTTTGTAATGTCAATCTAAATCTTATGACTAGGATGTTCGTAAGTAGTTTGGACTTTTAAATCTTTTGGGTAGTTCGGACATAACCCTTGTGTTAAATTTTGTATGGTCACAACTTTTATACCTTTTGAAAAGTGTCGTAGAAGTTAATTTGAATGATGTTTGTTAAAAGCAGAAAATCGTATATAGTACGAATAGGTCATGCCCAATTTTTGTCAAAAATTTGTATGTCACTATTATATTTTCGAATGTGAAAAAGTGGGCGTTTCAAGTTGGTATCAGAGCCGAGGTTTGAGGGATTCAAGCATTAGAGTTAAAATGCTTGAACTCAAACCGAAAGCTCGTATGAAGGTGTGTCCGTTCCGAAACCTATGCAAGTAAGTAAATTGTAAATTTGATTATGCTTATACTTAGAAATAAAAGGGATTTATAGGTTATTTGCTTATAAACCGAGTTTTAAGGCAAACGACGATGTTAAACGGGTCCGCATTTAAATTACGGACACGTAGGAAAAAGAATCAAGTAAAACGGACTAGTAGAACTAAAGATATGAGGTTTTAAAGTTAGGATTTTGGAAAATTTTGGAGCTGGGTAAGTGCAGCAACAAACAAACAAAGAGTCTGTCGAAAATGGGGCGTCGCGTCGCGCGACACCCATCCGGTATCACCGTCGCATCAAGCGACCGTGGTCGAGGCCCGCGACAAACAGGGGGGGTATGCCCTCGCGGTCCGCGAGAGCTCCAGATACTAGCAATTTTTTTTTATTTTGTTGTTTTGATTATGGGACTTGTTTTAATCAGTTTTCAAGGCCTCGTAACTAATGTTTAAGGTGATTTTGATGTTAAGAATCTTGAGGGAAAGAACATATGAAGGGTGAGAAGGTAAATCGTTATGATCAAAGAATATGATCTACACGATACAACATGATCGTCAATGACGATAATGCGTAAAGTATGAATTGTAAATTGAATGTAGCATGATAGCATGAGTTTAAATATGATGAAGAAAAGTATGAAAAGAAATCTAATGAATGAGATGAATGTTTTATGTAGATGGCAGACAATGTAAATGTGAAGGATAATGAAGCGGCACAACGAGATATGATAAACGAAAGAATTGTGGAAGAAGTAGGAAAGGCAATTGAGGCTAGCATTTCCCGGCTAGCTCAAGAAGTAGAGGGCCAAGTATTGGGGGTAGTTGATACCTTAGTTACGTCCAAGATTGAAGAATTGAAGGGAATGATTAATGTACTACAAACGAAGAAAAGTAATCGAAGGTGCACGTATAAGGAATTCATGGCATGTAACCCCTTGCCATACAAAGGGAAAATTGACCCGATAGCCTGTCAAAGATGGATTTCAAGTACGGAGGCTATGTTTTTAAGGAGTAGAAGCACAGTAGAGGATCAAGTAATGTTTGCTACGGGCCTCCTCCAACTCCAAGCGAAGGATTGGTGGGACGCATATTCTAAGGAATTGGGGGACGATAAAGTACAAACATTAAAATGGCAGGAGTTCAAGGAACCTTTCCTGAAATATCATTGCCCACAATCCGCAGTTGATAGGATTCAAGAAGACTTCTAACGTCTTCGACAAAAGGATGAGACGACAGATGAAATAACGAATACATTCCTTGACAAGATGAAGTTTTGTCGGGAGATAGTGGGGACCGAGAGAATGAAAATTATTCGTTCTCATGATATGTTAAAGGCTGAATATTAGGAGTTCATAAATCCCTCCAAGTGTGAAACGTTAAATGAGTTAATTAACTGGGCAAGAGATAGGGAGATTGAGCTAAAGAGGCAAGTTGAACGGGGAGAGAAAAGGATGGCGGAGAAGCCTACAAACCCAAACCCGTCAAAGAAGTCTAAGTTTCAAGATCAACCTAAGAAAGGGAAGTCGTATAATAGGATCCCGACTTGTAAGACGTGCGGGAAACACCACTCGGGTGAGTGCTTACTTGGAAAGAAAGGGTGTTACAAATGTGGGCAAGAGGGACACCCGTACTACAAGTGTCCCAACAATCCAAAGACGTGTTATAATTGTTATCAAACGGGGCATATTAAAGTGGAATGTCCAAAACTCCAACAAGCGACGAAGAAGGAAGGAAGGAAGGAAAGAAAGAGGAGCCATCTAAGGCTCGTGGAAGGATGTTCCAGATAACAACGGAAGAAGCAAAACCTCACCCGGAGGTGGTTTCAGGTATATTTTTAGTAAATTCCATGCCTGTGAATGTCTTATTTGATTCCGGGGCTAGTAGGTCATTTGTTTTAAATGAATTATTATATCATCCATCATTTAAGCTTGAAAAGATGTTTATGCCTTTAGAAGTGGAAGTAGCTGATAGTAAAAGTTACTTACTACATGATGTATGTAGAAATTGTAAGATCTTAATTGAAGATGAGGAATTTAGTATAGATCTTATTCCGATGTGTATGGGAGAATTTAAAGTAGTTGTAGGAATGGATTGGCTAGCCCAAAATCATGCTGAAATACATTGTGAAAAGAAAGTCATTCATGTAGTAACCTCGGAGGGAAAACGGGTAAGTATTCAAGGGGATAGGGTCGTCGAGTCGAAATTTTGTTCTATGATTGAAGTTGTCAAGTATGTAAGGAACATGGGTAGGGCGTATCTATCTTATGTGATAGATACCAATCAAGTTTTCCTAAAGCTTGAGATGTGAATGTAGTGAATGAGTACCCGGATGTGTTTCCGGAAGATTTACCGGGGCTTCTGCTCGAACGTGAAGTGGAATTTAAAATAGAGCTTAGCCCGGGCGCCAAACCGGTAGCTAAAGCTCCTTATCGGTTGGCCCCGACCGAAATGAAAGAATTGATGACGCAAGTCCAAGAGCTGCTCGACAAGGATTTTATTCGACCAACTGTTTCGCCATGGGGAGCACCCGTGTTATTCGTTAGGAAGAAGGATGGTTCGATGCGAATGTGCATCGACTATAGGGAATTGAATAAGTTAACAGTGAAGAATTGTTACCCATTGCCCAGAATTGATGACCTATTTGACCAACTTTAAGGGGAAAGTTGGTTTTCAAAAATCGATCTACGATCGGGATATCACCAACTATGGGTACGAGAAGAAGATGTGCCGAAGACTGCGTTTCGAACACGGTACGGACATTACGAGTTCTTAGTGATGTCCTTTGGTTTAACGAACACACCAGCTGCATTTATGGATCTACTGAATCGGGTGTGCCGGCCTATGCTTGACAAGTATGTAATCGTTTTCATTGATGATATACTAGTGTACTCCCGAAGTGAAGCAGAGCATGCTTCACACTTACGTGATGTATTGGAAATGCTTCGCAAGGAAAAGCTATATGCAAAGTTCTCAAAGTGTGCCTTTTGGCTTAGAGAAGTACAATTTTTGGTCCACGTAATCAATGCGGACGGTGTCCATGTGGACCCGTCCAAAGTAGATGTAGTGATTAATTGGGTGCCCCCGAAGAATCCAAGCGAAATAAGAAGTTTTCTGGGCTTGGCTGGGTATTACAGAAGATTTATCCAGGATTTCTCCAAGATATCCTCGCCCATGACGAAGTTAACGAAGAAGAGTGAAAAAAAATTATGAGGCGAAGAACAAGAAAAAGCGTTTCAGACATTGAAGGAAAAGCTTTCAAATTCTCTGGTATTGACATTACCGGATGGAACCGATGATTTGGTAGTGTATACTGATGCCTCCCGCCAAGGTTTAGGATGTGTATTAATGCAAAGAGGTAAAGTCGTTGCTTGTGCTTCAAGACAACTCAAGCAACATGAAAATAATTACCCAACTCATGATCTAGAGTTGGCGGCGGTTGTATTCGCCTTGAAGATATGGAGACACTACCTATATGGGGTGAAATTCACAATTTACTCGGATCATAAAAGCCTTAAATACTTTTTCGAACAAAAAGATCTTAATATGAGGCAACGAAGATGGTTAGAACTTATCAAGGATTACGATTGTGATATTCACTATCATCCCGGGAAGGCTAATGTAGTGGCGGATGATCTAAGTCAAAAGTAGTACCCGCCTCCGATTCGGGTAAAATCGATGAAGATGGTAGTCACTTCTAAACTCCTTGAAGAAATACGAGAAGCTCAAATTAAATCCTTGAATGCCGATGACTTAAAGAAAGAAAGGACAAAAGGATTTATTCACGAATTGAAAAAGAATGTGAATGGTATGAAAACGAGGTATGTCCGAATCTGGATACCTCGGGAATGTGATGTGAAGGAATTACTTTTGAATGAGGCTCACAAGTCTCGATACTCCGTTCATCCAGGAGCTACAAAGATGTATCGAGACTTGAGAATGAATTATTGGTGGCTGGGGATTGAAAGAGACATTGTCAAGTATGTTTCTAAGTGTTTGACGTGTTCTCAAGTAAAGGCCGAACACCAAAAGCCGTATGGAAAATTACAACCATTGGAGATACCGGTATGGAAGTGGGAATATATAACGATGGATTTGGTGACTGAACTTCCTAAGACAAGAAAAGGGTACGATGCTATTTGGGTAGTCGTTGACCGTCTAACCAAAAGTGCACATTTCTTACCCATTCGGGAAACCTATAATATAGAAAAGATGGCGGAAGTTTATATGAATGAGATTATATCTCGACATGGGGTTCTGGTGTCTATAGTATCTGACCAGGATACCCGTTTCACATCTCATTATTGGACGAAGTTTCACGAAGAATTGGGGACCCAGTTACATATAAGCACCGCCTACCATCCTCAAACCGATGGTTAGTCGTAAAGAACTATCCAAACATTAGTTAATATGCTAAGGACGTGTGTTTTGGATTTTAGAGGAAACTAGGATGATCATCTACCTTTGGTTGAATTTTCATATAACAATAGTTATCATAACATCATAAAAATGGCCCCCTACGAAATGCTCTGTGGAAGGAAATGTAGAACCCCAGTTTGTTGGGGGAATTGGTTCAGCGTGAACTCGCATCAAAGGATGTAGTAGCCGAAACGAATGAAAAGATTGACATGGTTAGATCAAGCATAAAGGCGGCGCAAGATAGACAAAAGTCTTATACGGATCGGCGAAGGCGACCAATCGAGTTTCAAGTGGGAGATTATGTGTTGCTAAAAGTCTCTCCATGGAAAGGGATAATTCGTTTTCGTAAACGTGGAAAGCTAGGTCCTCGATACATCGGACCATTCAAAATACTTGCTCGGGTTGGGACGGTGGCGTACCAATTAGAAATACCACCCGCATTGGATGGGATTCATAACACTTTTCATGTGTCGCAACTACGGAAGTGTCTTGCAGACAAAACAACATATATTCCTTTGGATGATATCGAAGTGGACGAGAAGTTAAATTATGTTGAAAAGCCTGTTGCAATAAAAGATTTTAAAGTGAAGCAACTCCGCAACAAATCCGTTCGACAAGTGTTGGTCCAATGGCAACATCGAAAGGGATCGGATCTTACGTGGGAAGCGGAGGATGACATGCGAAAGCATTACCCGGAATTATTTGGTACGTATTTAGGTTTCGGGGACGAAACCTTGTTTAAGGGGGGTAGACTTGTAACACCCCAAATTTTCGTATGTCAATATGATATAAAGTAGTGATGCTTAAATAATAGAAAATGGCAAATATAGATTTATGACATGAGAAAAGTTAAATAAATGATACTAAGTTCACAAAATATGTATGTAACTAAGTTAACCAAAAGAAAAGTGACCAAGTTAGTATGGGAAATAACAATTGAACACACTTTAAAAGACAAGGGGCTAAATGTGTAAATGTGTAATGAAAATTGATAAAAGAAAAAAGGGGGCCAGTGTTTGTTCCTGGCCTTGTGCGATCGAACGAGAGAGAGAGAGAGAGAGAGCCAAGGGGGAAACCCTACTTCTTCAAAATTCTACAAATTAAAGGAGGAAAAGGATGAATTTTCAGTGCATGAGTTAGGAGATTGATTCCTTAAGTGTTATTAATATCAAGTAAGTCAAAATTCATGTTTTAGTGTTAGTTGATGAAGTGTGTTATGAGTAATCCGTGATTTTTTATGAAATTGAACATGAATGTTTGATGATATCAACAAATAGAAGTTGTAATTATGCTTGAACTTGACTATATTGATAGCTTGGGTTATTAAAACCCACTTGAAATTTTAAGATGATGAAATTTAGTGAAGTTTATGGATGAGTTGTATGATGTTGATGTTAAATTTATGTTATGTTATAGAAGGTGTTTTAGATGGGCAATTTGATATAAATCATATGTAGTATGATTATGACATTGGTTGTGAAAGATTAGGTTTCTCCATTGATGAAATAGGATGGATATGTTATAACTACTTGTACATTATGCTTTGTAGATAGTACGCACACCATATGTTCGATGAAATGCCTTAGAATGACTTAATTGAAATTTGACATGAATCTTTGATTTAATGATGATGTAAATAAAAGTAGATGTATGTGTAGTTATGTAGAGTCATGATGAATGAGTAAAAATGCATATGTGAAGTAATGTTTATGAAAGCTAAAAGTATGAAGTTATAACGTATAGGCACGAAGAAAGAAGAAGGCAAGAGTCATTTGAAGTCGCAAGCATCGCAAGATCACGGTAAGTTCATATGAACTTATTTACTTTACATGTAGATTTATGAATGGTAATTTTGGTATTTAAGCCTTAGTGTAAATTTGTATTATGAATCATGATTGATTTCGATACGTAGAGTCTTGAGAGATGTTAAGAAATGATGTAGTGACGGATGTGTAATGATCCTTTTTAAATGGGTCGGAAATGTTGATTTGTATGATGTCAAAATAGTAAAAGAAAGGACTCGTTGATAACGGGTCAAAATGAGGAAAGTGAGTTAGTAATGTATGGTAATAATCAACCCATTTCGGATGGGTCGAAAGGTCTATGCTTTGAATGTTTTCGATATGTAAGAATGAATGAATATAAAGAAAATATGCGCTTGCAAGGAAAGGATGATTACGAAATGAATGTTAAGAAAGTGATGGAATTGGTTAACGGGTAAAAGAATGATAAGAAAATAAAAGCTTAAATTTGTTTTAGTAAATTGAACTAACGAATGTTTTGGTGTTATGCATGCTAGGTAAATCCCATATATGACGACGACGAGCTCGGATCGAACACACTAAATCGCCCTCTTTGCGCTTCTGGTTCAAGTTATCTTTTTTTTTTTGGTAAAGTGATTCAAGTTATCTTTTGTAATGGGTCAAAATGATTTTTGTAATTTAAATCTTAATGACTAGGATGTTCGTAAGTAGTTTGGATTTTTAAATCTTTTAGGTAGTTCGGACATAACCCTTGTGTTAAATTTTGTATGGTCACAACTTTTATACCTTTTGAAAAGTGTCGTAGAAGTTAATTTGGATGATGTTTATTAAAAGCAGGAAATCGTATATAGTACGAACGGATCATGCCCAATTTTTGTTAAAAATTTGAATGTCACTATTATATTTTCGAATGTGAAAAAGTGGGCGTTTCAGAATTCAAAATTCGCACTTTGAGAACTTCGCATAAAGCTTCTCTTTCTTCAGTAGTTCCAGAATGGTTCTTAGTTGTTGCTCGTGCTCTTCCTTTGTTCGTGAATAGATCAGAATATCGTCGATAAATACAATCACAAATTTATCGAGATATGTCTTGCAAACGCGATTCATCAGATCCATAAACATTGCTGGTGCGTTCGTCAATCCAAATGGCATCACAAGGAAATAGTAGTGCCCATAACGAGTCCTGAACGCAGTCTTTGATATGCTCTCCTCCTGAATCCTCAACTGATGATAGCTTGACCGAAGGTCAATCTTGGAGTAATAGCTCGATCCTTGCAACCGGTCGAATAAGTCGTCAATCCTCGGTAGGGGATACCGATTCTTAACAGTGAGCTTATTTAACTCTCTGTAATCAATGCACATCCGCAAGGTTCCTTCCTTCCTCTTCACGAACAATACTGGCGCTCCCCAAGGCGAGAAGCTCGGCCTTATAAATCCTTTATCCAACAACCCCTAGAGTTGTGTAGATAATTCTTGCATCTCGGATGGTGCAAGTCGATATGGTGCCTTGGCCACAAGAGCGGCGCCTGGAACCAAGTCAATATGGAATTCGACTTGTCTTTGCGGAGGTAATCCTGGTAAGTCTTCGGGGAAGACTTCAGGAAAATCCTTTACCACAGGAATATCTTCAAGCTTTGGCTCCTCAACCTTCTTATCTACCACGTGCACCAGGAAGGCGTTGCTTCCTTTTCGTAAGCATTTTTGCGCCTTCATACAGTTGATGATTCGCAGGGGCGAGTCTTTTTTCTCTCCATGCACTATGAGTGTTTCATCGTTCGCAAGAGGAATACGAATGATCTTCTTGTGACAAACGACTTCGGCTCTATTCTTGGATAGCCAATCCATGCCGACCACAACATAAAAGCTACCCAACTGGACTGGCAAAAGATCGATACTAAATCTTCGTTCACCAAGTTCCAATGTACATCCTCTAACAACTTCGCCCGATTCAACAAGTTTACCGTCAGCTATTTCTATGGAATAAGGAATATCTAATCTACTAGACTCAATTCCAAGCATACGTTTAAATTCCACAGACACGAAACTATAATCAACACCAGTGTCAAATAATATGGATGCAAAGTGATTGTTAACGAGAAAAGTACCAGTGACCACATTAAGGTCCTTGCGGGCATTCCTTGCTCCTATCATGAATGCTCGAGCCTGAGCGTTGTTTTCCTTTGGGAAATCTTTCTTGAAGTGCTCCTTACTACCGCAACCAAAACATCCTTGGTTTTGCTCATTTCCATTCCCGTTTCTATTACCAGTACCATTGCCATTTCCGTTACTGTTTCCATTACCAGTACCATTTTCGGTTTCCATTCCCAATTTTCCACACTTATCGCACTTTGGAATGCGACAAGCTCCATCATGGTGATGCTTGCACTTGTTACGTTTGGGCAGGGTTCCCTGGTATCCTCTAGTCATAGTGTCATTCGTAGCTGCAAATGTTTTCGTCTCCTTGGGTGGATTGGGGTCACGTTTCTTGTTGTTGGAGCCCTTGTTGTTGGTACGAGTTGCTTGATTCAAATTCGAATGTTTCCTATTCTTGTCACCAGACGACTCAGCATGTGTCTCGGCTTTCTCATTAGTCTTCAATGATAGCTTTTTCATACGAACAACATCCTCAATAAGGCTGACAGCCAGAGTTACAGCCTGAGTTATGGTTGTAGGATTCGCCGATGTTACCATACTGCGAATCTCAGAAGCCAATCCCCAGATGTAGCGCTCAGTGCGCTTAAATTCAGGAGTCACCAGATAGGGGATCACTTTCGAGAGATCATGGAACCTCTGAGTTTAACCAACAATGTCATCACCAACCATGGACAGATTCCAAAACTCAGTCTCCAGCTTTTGAAGTTCAATGTGTGAACAGTACTTTTCCCTCATTCGTTCCTTCAAGTCATCCCATGATATACCGTAAGCTGCATCATCTCCTAGAGTTTGGACTTGCAAGTTCCACCAAGTCAAAGCTTCATCTACAAATAACAAGTTACTTTTCCCAGTCGTTACTGGGTTGTTTGTTTATCAGAGGGCTCTCTTCATGAGTAGGGGGTGTATGTGGGAAGGCTGACGCAAAACTGATACTACGTATCCAGCTAGAATGGTCCACTGGTGTAACACCTGGCAAAAATCATGCCCAATATAGTGAAGACACGTGTCATGAACTTTAAACGTGTAATGAATTGATTTCGAGTTACTAAAGTTGACAAACGAAGATAGTATGTATGTGAAAGGATCCAAAGTGTCAACATTTGAAAATTTTGCCTTTCAACAACCCTACATGATGGTTATACTCTTAAACGAATGAATTGTGAAACATATGAAGCCGTTTGTGAAAGAAAGTGAAAGTTTACAAGAAGCGAGGGTTAAAAGTGTCAACATGTTAAACTACTACCTCTGAGTGACCTTTTAACGAACCAGGGGCTTTGTAACGATTAATTATACTCTCAAGAACAAGTGACGAAAAATTCACGAAGTTTCGATATCATTTGATATTAAATACGTTAACTTTCGTAAATAAAGGGTTAAAAGCGTCAACGAGGAAAAACTTATGTTTTCGGAAACCGGACCTAACAATGTTTGGTTATATTATAAAGTTCATCAAAATATAAACTTTATGGGTTAAAAGTGCTAAAAATTGAAGTTATGAGGTTTTAAAGGTCCAGGGGTTAAATCTGGCAAGTTTGAAACTTGTTTTACTGGTCCCTATAGGGGTGGCGTCACGCCACACCATTACCCCTCTGCCGTCGTGCGACGCGACGGCGTGAACTGGACAGAACTTCTGCACAGATGCAGGTTTTTGTTGGATCTGAGTTTGGTTTTGATTGTATTTTCTGTTTGAATTAAAATGGAAATGGATGAGTTGTGCAGCGGAATTAATATGGAAACAAACTTTGCATACAATCAAACGAGAGTATTGCTTTGATCAAGACACTTTCAACAAGGAACCGAATGATTGAATTTAATTTCAACAACGATTACAAGATAATGCTTGAATACAAACTCCCCCTCAGCCAGAGCTCAGCGTTTGTTCGTGCAGGAAAACAAGTTTGCAAAGAGCTAATAGAACAGTACAGAGCACTGTTCTATTTATAGGCACTAACAAACCACTGAGCATCTAAGCTGACGTCACCATGAAAGTGACATCTAACCTCCTAACAAACTCTAACCTCTGATCTATACAAACACTGCTATACTAACTACTGCTATTACATTTCATTACATAAAAGACACTTAAACAGCTGCTGCATCCTTCCACTGCTGTGAACCCAGCAGTGCTTGTCCGGATCAGCAGTACTTGACTCAAGACAGTAGATTGAGCAGCAGAGCTTTAGTCTTCTATCAGTCTTTACAAGAGCAGCAGATTTGACGGTCAGTGGCTTGTACGATCAGTAGATAGGAGGTCAGCAGATGTTGAAACCACTTTCAAGGGGAGAGACTTGTATGTAACATCTGCTTATTCTGGATCCACTATTCTGACCTAGTTTTGGCTTTAATTATCTGTTCCTCTGGTAGGGTTCAATCCCAACAATCTCCCCCTGGAACAGATAATGCCAAAACTCTTCATTATTGTGGAATTCTTTATCGCCTCATCAGTAGTTCCCTTATCTGACCTTTAAACTGCAGTTCAAAGTTTAGGGCATCTGTATCATCATCATCCCTGCTAAGTGGAAGATCAAGGAGATCCTGCAAATCTTCAAGACTCAGGCCAAGAGCTTGTTCCCTTGATATTTTCTTCACTTCTCCACCAGACCTGAGCAAAGTCAATACGCAGGTCTGTTTGTCAGTTTCCCACTTTAGTATTTTTGAGTCTGGTGGGTTTCTTGGGAGATGTTTATTTGCAGAGGTATTTGGTGAGGCTGGCCTATTCATGACTGGCTGAGCAGCACTTGCAGATTGTTCCAATTCAAGATCTTCTTTTATCATTACTTTCATGCCTGCTTTTACAATAGCATCTCCAGCTTTTAGATCTTGAATTGTTTCAGTACTCGACTGGTTTTTGCTCCTTCTTTTGTAGATGGCAGCACCTGCTGGAGCAGTGGTTCTTTTAGCTTGCAGCTTTGGTGGTCTTTTTGAAACCTCTGCTTTGGAATAGTCAGGCTTTTGTGGAACTTTTGGATCTTTCTTTCTAAGTTCCTCCTACTTCTTGTAGGTAGCCCTGACTCTATCTTCTCCCCACTTTGACACAGAATTCTTTGACCCATAATCAGCTGCTATCAGCTCCTCTTTCATTCTCTTCAACCTTAATGCCTTCTCAGCTTCAAATTGTTTGAATTTTTCAGGGGGAGTCTGCTTGACCTTATTTTTGATCATTTCTAGAATCCTGTCTGCTTCTTTTTCAAGCTCAGAAATGGTCCAGTTTTTGTACATGTATTTCTCCCCCTTATAATTCTTGTAGGTCATGATATTCTCAATGTAGTCTTTTCTCAAGGACTCATCTGCCCTTTCAGAGATTTGCTGACATACATTTTTGGCAAATTGCTCCATTGCTCTGACCTGTGTGAGTAGAAATTGATAGTTTTGTTGAAATTCTCTATCAGATTTCCCTTGTTTATTTTTTATAGCAATATCCTCTGCTTGCTTGGCCTTGAGTTTCAAGTATTCTTAAATATTGTGAGGCCAAGGATATCCTTCAACTGATGGCAAACTCCTTTTAGCTGGGTCATCCTCATAATAAAAGGATTTGATTTCTTCCCTAACTGCAATGAGTTCTAGAGGAAATGAAACACCAGCAGGAGGTAGTGATTTTATAATTTGAGCTGAAGAGAGAGGTATGGGTTTTGGAATAGTGACAAGTGACAGGGATTTTGAAGATGTTGGTGGTGGTGAAGGTGAATCATCATCTGATATGTAAATCCTTCTCCTTTTTGTTTTAGAAGAGGCAGATGATGTTTTGGGTGGATCAGTGGTGGTAGATTGTATGGCAGTGGTTTGTGTTTGACTAACAGCTGTTGAAACAACTGGTGTCTCAACCACTGTTGTCTTTACAACAGATGTTATAACACCTGTTGTCTTCTGCTTTTTGTCAGCAGGTGAGAGTGGTGATGAGATTGTTTTTGGTGGTGACAGTGGTGGTGGTAAAGTAGTAGTTGTGGTGTGTGTTGAAGTGGTGTGTGTTGAAGTGAGAACAGATGCTGAAACAACTGAGGTACCAGCAGTAGTTGATACAACAGGAGTTACAACAGCTGTTTGGGTGGAGGTTTGATGCTGATGGCTTTTGGATGGTGGTTTTGGAGGCTTTGGAAATCTGGATGGGATTGACTTAGGTTTCCTTTTTGTCTTCGGATTTTTAGTATCCTTTGATCCAGAACAACCTTGCTCATACAGTTCCATGAAAGCTCTTTTCTCCTCATTCCATCTTGAGATATCCTTTGCCATTCTATCTCTTTTAACACTTGCTACTCCTTCATCAAGTGCTTCTTGAGTAGCATCAACCTTTTTACTACCATCTGGCAATGGAATTTTTCTGGTCATAGCATCCTTCTCAGGTTCAATGTACAGACCATCATCTATTCCTTTTTTCTTCCACTCCTGAACTTTTCCCCCTTTTTGGCATTATCTTCTGGGAGTTGATCAATGAAAAGTACTGTTGGAGGAGCAGTGCCAGTGGTTTCCAATAAATGGGCCTTGATTGCCTTAATATCTGCTTGAGTGTTCTTGTTCCTAGACTTCATAATGTTTCTCAGCTTTTGGACATGAAGGTCATGTTGCTGATCAGCCATTTCTTTTTGTTGTTGGAGAAAAGGTTGGAAAAGGTTCCAGAGCTCATTTGTAGCAAAAGCTTGTGGTGGAGCAGATGCTTGAGATGGAACAACAGTGGATTGCATCTTTTGTGTTTTCAACACCTGCTGTAGCATATTTTTAAGATCTGCAACAGATGTATCCAACTTTTCAATTCGTTCCGTCAAATCCTGATATTTTAAATCATCACCCAATTTAATGGGATCATCTGATTTCCCACTATCAGTGGTTTTATCAGTGGTTGAGGTAGGGAGTGTACTCCAAACACTAACCACTGATGCCCCTTTTTCTTGGTACTGGGGTCTTCTTCCTTCAACACTTGACAACCTTTTGATGTTGCCAGTAGGATAAATAAATCCACTGGTGGTTGGCAGAGGTGCTATGTAAGGAATTGCCTCCAAGGAAGTCTTATTAATGTAACCACTGTCCAACTGTAAACCAGTGGGTTCAACAGTTGTAGTGGCTGCTTCACTTGGATTACCACCAAGAGTTACTTGTAACTCAAGGGGTGTAACCTCCTCAGGTTGTGTTGGTGGGTTAGCAAAGATTGATACATCAGACCCAATCATCTGTTGAAGTATATTCTCATTAATAGGTGATTGAGAAGGACTGTTTAGTGCCTGGTTCAAATCAATTGCATCCAACAGCAGTTTAGTTGGTGTGGGAATTGTGGATGTGATGTTTGGTGAAGAAAAAGGATTTGCTCCGGGAATTGAGCTGTGGATGATGGAAACGAGTGTTTCCAGAGCATCATGATGTGGTGTCCCAATGTGTACAACCTGATCTTTTTGTGAAGAAGCAGGAGGGGTTTCGGCTATGGGTTGAGATATTTGTACCAACTGCTGTGAGGAAGTAGCAGCAGTGGTTTCTTGGGACTTTTGTGTTGTCACAGGCAGTAGCTCTAGTATCTCATCCTCCAGAGTTGCCTTTTTGATGGGTTTGGGGGGGGGGGGTTTGTGTTTTTCTTTTTGTTGGCTTTTTGGTGATTTTAGGTGTGGGTTTCAAAACAGTTGGTCTGCTGTTTTGATCACCTTGAGCAGTGGGCTCAGCAGCAGATACCTGAGGAGCAGTTGTAACTGCTAAAATCTGCTCAGGCATCTCTGTTTGTGTTTTGCAAGGTGTTGACATCCTTGTAAAAGTTTCAGCAGTTAAGCAATTTATTTCAATGGAGTCACCATGGTTTATTACAGAAAGATCATCCTTACTGAATTTATTTTCAAAGTAGTAACTTAAAAACCTTGGAAACAGTAGGAATGATTTTGTTTCAACATTATTGACCAAATCATTAAAGATTTCCCGAGAATAATTAAAATTTTCTTCTTGAAGAATAGCATATCCCATATTTTGAATCTTTAATGGTATTTCATTAAAAGAAGTGGTTTTATTTGAAACACACATTAGGAGGGTATGGAATAAAAATCTTGTTGCAGAAGGAAAGAAACCTTTTTGTAAGGTAGCTTTCTTCATCATTGTGTCTGCATACCCTCTCTCAATGAAGTCAATTTTCAACTCGTTTTTAGGGAAATAAATTTTACCTTGCTGATCCTCGAGTTGAAAGACCTCTGAAATTGACTGTGATGTGATTTGGACATTTTTACCCTTTAGAGAAGAGTTGATGGCAGTTACAGTTTCTCCTTGTGTTTCAAGGGTTGCATTCTTCCAAAACTCTCTTTGGGTTGCCAAATAAATTGGTGCATTGGCTGTTAACAAAGTTTTGTACTTTGATTTAGCCATGGTGTTGATGATGGAGTCGAAAGCCTCTGTGGTGCTGGGTTTTGTGAGAAGACCCAGAAGATTGTGAGATGGTTTGTGTGGGATTTCAATGGTAGTGGCCTTTTGAGAGACCGCTTTCGACGAAGATTTTGAAGTGGGTTTTGTGGATGGCTTCGATTTTGTCATTTTGAGGATGATGATCGAAGAAATTTGTGGAGAAATGAGATGAAAGAATGCTTTGAGAAGAGAATTTTTAAGAATTCAATTCGACAGTAAAACCCTGTTTTTGGGATGAAGTGGGGGTTTTATAGAGGAAAAAGTGAAGGCTGACGTGGCAGCGGTTACAAAAGTACTGACCACTATGTACTGCCCACATGCCAAACTCTGAAGAAATGAAGGACAATACTTTTATGAAAGTTACTGATGAAGGCAGTGGTTTAAACGGTAAAATGGAAGCAGTGGATGATTTTTTACTATCAGTGGATAGCATATCAGCGGATAAGACTCTGCTTTTGAACAACAGAGGTTATCAAGGAAATGAGAGAGCAGAGGATGGCTTTCAGCAGTGGACAGACTTTGAAGTAGAGCAGACGTTTGAACAAACAGTGGTTATGGCAGACTTTTAAGGATTATAATGAAAACTTCATTTTTAGCTATTTTTAAGGATGGATTTTTGATTTTCTGAAAACATTTTAATGCTTTATTCATAGAAAACAAGATTTTGCTTGTTATTCCATGTTTAGCATGCCAATCCTAGAGACCAGGCTTTCAAAAGTGGCTGTATCAAGTGCTTTTGTGAGCACATCAGCCAGCTGGTCTTTAGTTGGGACATGATGCAGAGAAATCAAACCTTTTTCATAGCAATCCCTCACAAAATGATGTCTGATGTCGATGTGTTTGGTGGTTGAATGGGAAACTGGATTTTTGATGATATTTTCTGCTGCCTGGCTATCCAACATGAGTGGAGTCTTTAAGGCAGTGATACCAAAATCCAGCAATTGATTTTGAAGCCATAGGAGTTGGGCTGTACACCTTGCAGCAGCAATGTATTCAGCTTCAGCAGTGGATGTTGAAACAGCTGCTTGCTTTTTGCTTTGCCATGAAACTAAGCAATCACCTAGAAACTGGCACCCTCCTGATGTGGACTTCCTTGTAGTGTTACATCCAGCGAAGTCACTGTCTGAAAAACCTGAAAGCTTGATATTCCCATTAGCTGGATACCAGATACCAAGTGTGGGAGCACCTTTTATGTATCTGAATATCCTTTTTACAGCAATGAGATTTGATTTTCTGGGAGCTGATTGACTTCTTGCACAAACACATGTTGCAAACATGATGTCTGGTCTAGATGCAGTTAGGTACAATAAAGACCCAATCATGCTTCTATATAGAGTTTGGTCAATCAGCTCATCCTTTTCATCAGACATGACAAGCTTATTTGTTGCCATGGGTGTGCTGCATGGTTTATAATCATTCATATCAAATTTTGTCAAAAGTTCTTTAGCATATTTGCTTTGATGAATGAAAGTTCCATTTTGCATTTGCTGAACTTGGAGACCAAGAAAGCATTGCAGCTCACCCATTGCACTCATTTCAAACTCAGCTGTTATGAGTTCTCTGAACTCTTCACACATTGTGTTACATGTGCTTCCAAAAATAATGTCATCCACATAAATCTGGACAATCATTAAATCCTTCCCTCTCCATTTTAGAAACAGTGTTTTATCAATGGTACCTCTTTTGAAACCATTTGAGAGTAGAAAGTTGGAAAGAGTTTCATACTAGGCCCTTGGTGCTTGTTTCAGGCCATACAAGGCTTTGTTTAGCCTGTAGACATGATCAGGATAAAATGGATCCTCAAAACCTGGAGGTTGACAAACATACACCTCTTCTTGAATTGTACCATAGAGGAAAGTACTTTTGATATCCATTTGAAACACCTTCATGTTGTGGTTGACAGCAAAGGCCAGGAACAGTCTAATGGCTTCGAATCTTGCAACAGGGGCGAATGTTTCATCATAATCAATCCCCTCTTCCTGTCTGTAACCTTGAACCACAAGCCTGGCTTTATTCTTGACAACAATGCCCCTTTCATCAGTTTTGTTCTTGAAGACCCACTTTGTGCCAATGGGACTAACCTCTTCTGGCAGTGGTACAAGCTCCCATACTTGTTGTCTTTTGAACTGTTGGAGCTCCTCTTGCATGGCTTCTACCCAGCTGTTGTCTTTCAGTGCCTCTTGGTACTTGACTGGCTGATGGAGTGATAGAAAACCAGCAAAAAGACAAATGTTTTGGGTTTGGCTTCTTGTGAGCACCCCTTCATTGATGTTGCCAATGATTTGATCAGGTGGATGAGATCTCAAGTAGATTAAATCTCCTTGGTATGGGATGATGGCATTTGTTGGTGAAGGCTGTAAATGTGTATCATCTGAGCTAACCACTGCTGGGGACTTTGATGATCCAGCAGTGGCTTCAAAAGGTGGTGGATTGGAGGTAATGAAGTGGACACATGCTGACTTTTGTCCACTGTTTGGGAACTTTTATCAGCAGTGTTTGAGGATGTGGAAGCAGTGGTTGATGGGCTACTTTGGTCAACAACTGTTGAGGTAGCAGTGGTTGAGCTTTGACAACTGTTTTGAACAGCTGATGCTTTTCCCTTTGTGGCAGACCTTTGAGGGATGATGATTTCATACCCATAGTCTGGTGTTGTATCCTCTGATGGACCTGCACTGTTAGTCTTGACAGCAGTATTTTCAAAAGTAAATTTTTCAAGATCAAACAGATCTGCAGGATTTGCTGGGATTTTCATTGATGAAAGTTCATTGAACTTTACATTCAAAGTCTCCTCCACTGCCTTGGTTCGTGTATTGAACACTTTATAGGCCTTGGCAGTGGTTGAGTATCCCAGATGATAACCACAATCAATTTTGGCTGCAAATTTTGAAATGGAATCTTTTAGGTTCAAAATAAAGCATGGGCAGCCAAACACCTTGAAGTAAGAGATTAGTGGTTTGATTTTATACAGAATTTCATAAGCAGTCTTTTTGTGCCTGGGGTTTATTAAAACTCTGTTCTGGACATAGCAAGCAGTGTTGACTGCCTCTGCCCAGAAAGTTAATGGCAAACCTGAATCTGCAAGCATAGTTCTGGCAGCCACAATCAAAGTTCTGGTCTTTCTTTCAACAACCCCATTTTGCTCTGGTGTTCTAGGGATGCTGTACTGCCTTACAATCCCTTTCTTCACACAGAAGGCATCCAACTCCTTATTTTTAAATTTTGTGCCATTGTCACTCCTGAAGCTTTTCACTGGAAGGTCAAATTGCTTTTCAACCTGTGTCACAAAGTCTTGCAAAATGCCTGCAGTCTCATCTTTTGAGTGTAAAAAGAAAGTCCATGTAAACCTAGAAAAGTCATCAACAATAACCAAGCAATATCTTTTCTTCTTGAGGCTCATGACTTGAACTGGGCCAAACAAATCCGTGTGTAGCATTTGCAAACACTGGGTTGTTTTGGACTCTTCAATGGACTTATAGGAACTTTTATGTTGTTTTCCTTTTAAACAGGAAATGCAATGTTCAGGACATGAAAACAATTTTTGTGGTAGGCCTCTCACCAAACCATTTTTTGAAATTTCAGTGATTGTCTTAAGATTTGTGTGCCCCAGCCTTCTGTGCCAAAGTTCTGTCTCTTTGTTAGAGGCAGCTGAGAACAGACAGGCATCAGCTCTGGGACACTCTTTTGACATATCAACAACATAAACATTGCCACTTCTTTGAGCAACAAGTTTAGTTTGACCAGTTTTGATTATTGCTTCAATCTTCTTGACCATTTCTGGTCCAACAATCCTACAACAATCTTTTGTGAAGAATGACCCAAACCCTTTGTCACTCATTTGTGATACACTCAGAAGGTTGAATTTTAGATTGTCTATCAGATTGACATTTTCAAATTTTACATTTCCAGACTGCACTGTACCAGACCCCAGAAGTTTCCCTTTACTATTATTCCTAAAGGATATATCACCCCCTCCATGGATTTTAAAGTCTTTGAGTAGGGCTTTACATCCTGTCATGTGCCTGGAGCCTCCACTATCTACATACCAAAGACTATCAAAGCATGCAGAAGCTCCCTGCACATGAAGTAAAAGAATTAGTTCATTAGGGTCTCCAAAGCCAACAGGGCTTTGGATGGGGTCTCAACAGTGTCTGGGATGGATGCAGATTGATGAACAGTGGTTAGGTCAGGGGTTTGGACAGTTTTAGTACTGTTTCTTGCTAACCACTATTGAGGGTCTTGACCAATCACCTGTTGGTAACCAAAAGGATGCCTATTCACTTTAGGTTTAGAAGGCCTTTTGTAGGCCTCATAAACGTGTGGAATCCTTTGGTAGGACTGTTTTTCCTTGCCTTTTCTGAACTGATTGGCAGGGGGTGCATCAGTAACCTGAACATCTCTTTTGACAGATGTTTGGTTCAGCTGTTTTGTGACAGCTGTTTAAACTGGCACAAACAGTGGTTGTTTCTTGGTGAATTTGACAGATGATGTTGATGGACTCAAGGATGTTTTAGCAATGTACTCATTCTTTTTCACATCAAATTTTTTGAGATACACACATGCTTGAGTTTTGTGGTTTGTTTTACCACACACAATGCAGCTTTCAGCTGAAACAATGACACTTGTTCTGTTCAAATCATAAGCTTTTAAGTGGAAACAGTCTTTTGTTAGATGATTCCTTTTCTCACAGAATTCACAAAACAAGTTATCAATTTTTTCTTTCTTCTTTCTCTTTTCGGACTCCTTTGCAGCAGAGGTTTTAACCTCTGTTGGGATGTCCTTGAGAGGAATGACTTTAGCTTTTGGAGCTTTAACACCATCAGTTGATGTAAAGTTCATTGGCTTGAAATTTTCAAGAATATCACACTCATCAGACCATTTTGGTTTAAACTGATAATCTTCAAGTTCCTCAAAAGTAGAGGATCCCATTGGTCTGTCAAGTGTGATTTTGTTACCAAGTTTGTCAGTGATTTTCACTTCTTGGCCATTCTTGTTTGTGGGTATGAACTCAGTGGTTACATCAGTGGTTTGAACAGATTTTCCAAAAGCAGTGTTTTCATCATCATGTTTTCTATAACCAACACCAAATTTCACATTGCTTTTTATCTGTTTTTCAAGCATAACCTCATACCATTTGCATGATTCCACCCATCTTTCACAGGTGATTTGGGTGGACTCCAACTCCTTTTTGCAAACTTGGTATTTTTCTACCATAGTTTGGAGTTGAGTTTTGGTTATGCTTTGATCTTCTTTCAGACTGCTGATCTCTTTTTCCTTTTCAGTCAATTTGTTTTTAAGTTCTTTTAAAGACTTTTCAAATTTGACTTCATCAGTTAAAATTTTATTCCGAAGGTTTTCATTTACCTCTTTGATGTTAGCAAAAGCAATAATGCAATTGTCAGAACACAGTTTTTCAAGAACTTGAGGTGATACCTTGGCAGCAGCCATCATTGCACAATCACATTGATGATTTTCTTCATCATCAGCTCTTTCTTCTTTCTCACCTGCTATCTCAATTTTCTCTTCTTCTTTGTCCTCTTTGGACCATGGGTCTGTCAGTGGTTCAATCAGGGTTTCTGAATTTTCTCCCAGCAGCAATTCACCAGCAACTGCATTAACAACTGCTTCAGTCACTTCATCCACTGTTTCATCACTTAGCTGTTCACCTTCAGTTTCAATCCCCTCTGGTATTGACTCTAATGCCATCAAACAAAATTCATCATTAGAAGGTTCATTAGAAGCATAGAGTGCAAAATTTTCATCACTAAGCTCATCAGGCATGCTGCTCCAGTCAACAAAGCCTTGAGTGAAAAAACTTTGCTGATCTGGTTGTACCACTGCTGGAGCAACAGTTTGAGGTGCAGCAGTTTGCACCTGTGCCTGAGGGACAGGGGTTTGCACGTACTGAATTTGGGGAACAGTAGTTTGGACATAGTGCACTGGCACAGGGGCAGCAGCATAATGTGCAGCATTAACATGAGCTGTAGGGATATATTGGGCATAGTGCACAGTGCCTTGATTTTGAGGTCTAGGATTTGAGCTAGGATGAGTGATTATAGGACCAGTAGATTGACTCCTACATTCCCTAGCGAAATGTCCCAACCTATTACACTTGTAACACTTGATTTTCGATTTATCCAACCCAACCCTTAGATTCCCATGTAAACCTGGGAATTTTCGCCCTGTTCTTTTGTAGAATTTGCTAGTTCTAACACTAAGCAAAGCCAATTGGTGCAGGATGTCCATTTCCTCTAAGTCAGTGGGATCAAAATGTTGTAAATCATTGAGTTCAAAGCACAGATTATCTGACATCTGGTTTCAGTGTTTGCAGTGAAAGCATAGTTTGCAGAGTGAGAATCAGGGTTGGTAAAGTTACCACCAGCTGTTATATCAATGAAATGATCATAACCCTATTCCTTACTACTGCCACCAGATTCTTCCTGACCCAGAAGAGCTGTGCTACCGAATGAGTAATCATCAGTGGCTTTTCCAGACTCTTGCAACTTCCTTTTCTGGTTCAACTCCCTTTCATAAGTCAGGAGTCTACCATGAAGTTGGGTCAGGGTCAGATCTTTGAACTCAACAGAGTTTCTAGTCACAAATGCAATTGTGTCCCATTTATCAGGTAGCGACCTAAGAAACCTGCTATTTTGGGTTGATTTTGGAAATTCAACCTTAACAAGCCTTAACTCACTGATGAGACAACTGAACCGTTCAAATTGTTGGGTCAATGATTCACCCTTAATGTGACAAAAGGTTTCATACTGCTGATTCAGAATTTCCCTATTGTTTTCAATAACTTCTTCAGTACCCCCAAACTGTTCCTTCAAAGCATCCCATAGCTCTTTGGCGCTGTTACAATGTAACAGTCCAGCATAGATCTCATTTGGTAATGCAGATGCTATGATGCTAAATGCTTTGGCATCCAGTTCGAATTTTTGAAAATCAGTTTCAGTATAGTTTTCATAAGGTTTTGGTACGAACTTCTTTGGATCCTCGGCACTTGGCACTGTAGGAACATGGGGACCAAAAACAACAGACCTCCAACATCCAGTGTTCTGTTGAGCAAGGATGTGACCCATCCTTCGCTCCCAGATGTTGTATTCATTTCTTTTAAGCATGGGTGGTTTAAAAAGCGAGCCAATGTTATTCTTATCATCTTGAGATTGTGACGTCATCCTGGTTGTTTTACAGACACTGATTAATCAACTTTAATGGTGATTAAACCTTGCTCTATTTTTCAACACAAACGAACAAACTATCGATATCAACGATTTTGAGCTGAACTATTTATGTCAAAATGATTGTTAAATCAAATTTGACTGTCCAAGCTCTGATACCAATTGTTGGATCTGAGTTTGGTTTTGATTGTATTTTCTGTTTGAATTAAAATGGAAATGGATGAGTTGTGCAGCGGAATTAATATGGAAACAAACTTTGCATACAATCAAACGAGAGTATTGCTTTGATCAAGACACTTTCAACAAGGAACCGAATGATTGAATTTAATTTCAACAACGATTACAAGATAATGCTTGAATACAAACTCCCCCTCAGCCAGAGCTCAGCGTTTGTTCGTGCAGGAAAACAAGTTTGCAAAGAGCTAACAGAACAGTACAGAGCACTGTTCTATTTATAGGCACTAACAAACCACTGAGCATCTAAGCTGACGTCACCATGAAAGTGACATCTAACCTCCTAACAAACTCTAACCTCTGATCTATACAAACACTGCTATACTAACTAATGCTATTACATTTCATTACATAAAAGACACTTAAACAGCTACTGCATCCTTCCACTGCTGTGAACCCAGCAGTGCTTGTCCGGATCAGCAGTTCTTGACTCAAGACAGTAGATTGAGCAGCAGAGCTTTAGTCTTCAATCAGTCTTTACAAGAGCAGCAGATTTGACGGTCAGTGGCTTGTACGATCAGTAGATAGGAGGTCAGCAGATGTTGAAACCACTTTCAAGGGGAGAGACTTGTATGTAACATCTGCTTATTCTGGATCCACTGTTCTGACCCAGTTTTGGCTTTAATTATCTGATCCTCTGGTAGGGTTCAATCCCAACAGTTTGCATGTTATCTTCACCTATCCTAGTTCATTGCCTCCCAAGGTCGAATTCTATGGGTCATTGCTGGTTTTCAAAACCATTTTAGACACCTGTAATGATCTCTGAAGTGCCCTAACACCTGTAATGATCTGGTGATGGCCTCTTGTAGTATAAATAGGAGCTTGGGGCCGCTTCCTTCATTGCACAAATTCAATTTTTTTCATACTCTCAAAGTTTCTCAAAGCCTTGGAGCATTCTCTGGAGCATCCTGGTTATCTAGGAAGCTTTCTCAAATCTAACTTTCATGCTAAGGACTCTTGTAAGCATTCTTAGCTTCTGTAGTTAAGGTTTTATTAGCTTAATGACCGAAAGTCAAAGATGTCATAATGATGCTTTGACTCTGTGATTAATCACTAACGGTCCAGCCATTATTCGAATTGAAAGTGGCTATGTGTTGGTAATTAAGTAGGTGATAATCCCTTAAAAGGGCACCTTCTAATTATCACGTTATCTCAGTCAATTGTCGGGTCAAACTACTTAACAGAAAAGTCAAACGAGTCAGTTTTTGCAAAATAAATCATAACTGATAATGTAGAAGTCATAAAATACATTTTATCACTTGAACAACTTGGTAAATAATATAAGAACATGTTTAGGCATGTTCAACCCGACAACTCTGAGTATTAGGCTCGGTTCGCAACCGAAAGTCGCAAAAGTAGACTTCTGCTTTGACTTTCAGTTCTGACCCGAATTAGCTTAGTTTAGTTATGCCTTAGGGCTCCTTTGTGACCATATTATATGTTAGTATAACCCTCTGAGGTTATACTATATGGTCCCTTAGAAATCTGAATCATTTACATGTTTCCGTTAAATGCTTAAAAGTTGACCATTTTGCCCTTATGTTATAAAAACGAGATTTTTGAAAATGTGAGAGGACAAAAATCTTTATTACTGATATATAAGTATGTCCTAAAAATTTAACATCAGTTTCTGGTCTAAAATGAAAGTTATGCAAGATATCGTAAAACAGACGCTTTTTGTTAATTAGATGCCATTTTCAGCATAAATCATGTTTAAACCCTATTTTTGGCACCAAACTTGCTACCCACTGTTATGATATAATATTTAGGGATTTTTGGAAATTTTTGTCAAATTTTATACTGGCCATAACATAGAGTTCTAGCATGAATTCGGTAATTGACGATAATGCCCTTTTCGTTAATAAAATGAGTTTAACATATGATTTGAATACCAAACCTTTTCCTACTGGTATCATATGTCAAATAAAATATTTTAAGCTTTAGAGACTGTTCAAAACTTCAAATTTTATAAACATCTCAAATATCATCAAATACCGACTTTTACGCTAATTGAACGCATAGTATGGTTTAAAACCATATTTAACGCCTAAGACTTGTTACCTACTGATTTTATAAATAAAATTTTATACATTAACAGTAAGTATAAGTCTTGAACTCAGATTTCCAAATTTGACCTTAAAAGCATTAGTGAAATGACCAAAATGCCCCTTTGGTGCATAGTTTGGCCATAAATTATAAACTTCACGTATGTATGATATCTTACTGTTGTAACTTGATAAAATTAATATTTTTACTGTATATTTTAGACCAGAACCTCAGATTTCTATTTAACCTCTTTTATAAACTTTAAAATGACCAAAATACCCTTACGGGGCTTAAATTGGTTTTAAATTCGTTTTGGGCATAATGGAAAATATCCTACTAATATCACAACATATTTCAAGCATAATAACTTATGGGACTTGTACATGACTCATTCGGTTACCCGTAATGCTTATACGCATTCGGTACGGTTTATGTAACTAGTTTGCATAAATTAACCGAAACGGGTAGAACCCTATCATTTTACTTCAAAATCCAGAATGTATTTAGTTTACCCATTTTATACAAGTCTTCATACTTGTTGGGTCTAAATCACATTCTAATCCGGTCTTAGCTTAATCTTGCGTTTTGAACCGTAAACCTTTCTTAAAAACTAACTGGTCTAAGTTATAACTTAAATAAGACCCGTTAGGAATCTAATAGGTTATTAAAAACCTTCGTTCCAGATTAGGAGCCCAGTAAAAGCTACTTGCACTTGCTGATTAGAATATACGGCTGAGAATAAATTACATTTTAGCTCAGGTAAATACTTTTAACTTATTTTCCCTTATACGGGCTTGGGATACGGTAAATTATTACCGCTTGGTCGGGTATTGAATATTTAATCGATTAGTGGTTAAATCATTGAGATAACCCATTTTAATCTGTTTTTTTATACAAAGTCTTTGGGGGTTGATATGACCGTAACCTGGATATCCTCGGCTCATTAATTTGAAATGGCCACGGCTTAAGCACGGGGTGTAGGCATACAGCTGACAGTTGCGTATGTATAAACGGTATCTCACTCGTGAGGAAACTTCTTGTGGGCCTATACTTGTGGTGTGTCTATTAATCTTGTACCGGCTCTTCTATTCCGGTCTTGAACGTACGACAAACATATAAATCTGTATACAATATTATTTTATATAATTGTCCCAAGTTATAAAAGATTTTATGCTTTGTGCATCCAAACCAATTTTATAACTACTTTTCAAAAGAGTCAGTTAATTGTATTTACCAGTGTAAACTGACGTATTTTTCAAAAAGATTAAGTGCAGGTACTACGCGTAATGGGCTGGAAACTCCAGAGTATTAAATAAAGAGTCTTGCAAGCTTTTAATACTTAAAGTCTGTTAAACAATATTTTCTTTCTGTTTTAGATCCGCCTGTGGATCCACTTACAACCGTTGTGTAATATTTTATTATACTTTCAATTCGGTTTGTATTATTATTTTAGACTTCCGATGTGCATTAAACTGTGATTATTTGACTATGATGATATCAACTACGTCACGATACTCCCCACCGGGCCCACTGGTAATACGTGGAAATATCGGGGTGTGACAGGTTGGTATCAGAGCCAACATTGAGGTAATTAAACACTAGCCTTTTTGTGTTTAATCTCAATGACACAGTTGCACATTCCTTGACTCCCGAGTCTAGGCAAAGGACTTAGGATTAATCCTAATCTTAATTGGTTGTTGTCTTTTGTTGTTTCTTTTGTTTTGACATGATCAAAGACAAAATGCCGCCAAGAGTTAGAGGTAGAGGTGTAAGAGGAAAGGCCCTAATTTTGACAAGGAACGACCATGAAGCCGGGCCATCTCACCGGCGTACACCCTCAGCAACACTCAGCTCTAGTCCTCACGAAGACTGGAGAACCTACTTGGAGCCCGCGAGATGCTCAGTCTCACTCAGTTCCTCACCGTCCTACCACCATTCGTTCGGGCCACATCAAGATGAGGAGCCTCATGATTCACATCATTCTTTTATCCCGTTGCAGCGTTCGGGTTCTCACAGCTCCTTTCAGAACCTGACGCCTTATTTCTAAAGCCGGTTCAACCTGATGAACTAGATACAAGAACCAGAGGGTCCAAACCCTTTGTGACCGGCTGATCATTACCCTGAAATCCAAAACATGGATGTGGACGAAGATCTAGATCTAGAAATGCCGCCATCTGGGACGCCGACGAATCCCATTAATATATCTAGCGGATCATCCTTCCATGGTTCGCCTTACATGGGCCCCGATATTTGGGCCGAAAGATGGGCTTCTTACAAATGGGAGTACACTCCCCCTCACCACAACTCACCACCATACCAACAGGTCCCTTCTGAGGACCCGCATTTTCAGGCGATCACGCCACTGCCACCGCCAGAACAACAACTATCTCCAGAACCACCGAGGCGAAGAAGAGGTGCACGGATGTCCGTGGGTGGGGGTTTCCATTTCAGCACCCGCCAACACTCCAGCAACAACAACTACCCGCCGCTGTATGAAGACCCGCAAATGGGTGGGCCTTCAAACCCAGTTTTTGAAGTCGACTATGCACCAGTCGCACCAGCACTACCACAAATGGGTTATGATAACCCAATTCCATCCTACCCAGGTGTAGCTGGGTACAACTCGTTCGAGCAACAAGCTTATTCGGGTTATAACTATAACAATGCCCCTGCCGTTGGCCCGTACCTCAAGGCAGCAAACTACAATGCTCTCTACCCTGGACCCTTTCCAGCTACATACCCAACTGGGTACCCAGCATATGGGTATCAATACCCACCTCCTCCTCAACCTCAGCAATAGCAGCCGCCGCAGCCGCCACAAATTCAACCACCGCAGCAGCAAGAAATCCTCCAGAGGTTGCACGAGGTGGAGCAAAGGGTAGACGAAGAGCGTAGGAGCCGCCGCGGTCTACTATAGGGTTTGGCAAACCTTATTAAGGGGAAGAAGAAGAGGGATTATTAAAATCCTTGTTCTATTGTTTTGTAATTTTATTTCAATTAAGTCCCTGCATGAACATTTTATTTATGTATTTGGTCCCTGCGTGGACTTGTCTTTTCTTATTTTAGTCCCTGCGTGGATAATGTTATTTCTTTAAAAGACCCGTTTAGGGCATTATTGTAATTTGTAGGATTTTATTTATGAAATTTCCTTTTTAAAATTACAAGTTGGCATTAAACATAAATATATACATATATCGTAAACTAAAATGTTAATTCAATTTTTAATTGATCTGCCAATAAATATTAAAATAAAATTTTAAAGGTATAACCTAGCCCATATGTCATTTTAGACATGGCCATGATGGTAAAACCTTTTTAAGATTCAAATCTTTGTTAACATCTGAAAACATGTTAGCACTTCTGGCAAATGTGATTTGATAAAATCACATTAGTCATCCTTATATTGGAGTTTTCCAATTCCTTATTCTTACCTGATAATTTAAACATCCATTAGTGATGAAGTGCCTACGGGCCATACTTATTATCCTATAAGACAAATGACAGTTGTAGTCTATGACTCCGTGTCAGAAAAGGTGATGAACTATGTTCAAACCTTAATGCCTCGATCTTGTAAGATCATGGCTTGTCCTCGTGACTTGGCCTTTTGTGCCACTTTAATATCCTTAATGATTTATAACTGGGATTAATTATTATGAAAAATTTAAAATAAATATGATTAACAAATTAACCAAATATGGTTTATATTTACCATGGTTAATGAATCTTCAAAAATGATGATTCCTTAATAAATCTCTAAAACAATCTATTGTCAATTGTTTTTATAGTAATTAAGCTTCAACATGTCTAAATCAGAAGAGGTTAATAGTCATCCAAGGGAGAGAAATGATACCACCAGAATAAATGTAGCTGGTGCAGATCTTCAAGCATTGATAGACAATGCTGTTACTAGAGCCATTGACCGAGAGTTCAAGTAACCAAGTAATACTCGCACAAAGACTCAAACTGTGGCTCATAGAAAGCCCCTTCTAAAACACATGAGTCAAATAAAGAAAATTCTCGTCACTCATCGAATCAGAAGAGTCTCCCATCCAAGTAGATTATGCTTAATCAGGAGCCACGTGTCAAGACTTGCTCCTACAAATACTTCGTCTCTTGCAAGCCAAGGGACTTCACAGGAGAAAAAGGAGCCATTGATTGTATGACATGGCTCCTTGAGATGGATACTATAATTGATATCAGTGGTTGTGCGGAACAGGATATTGTGAAGTTTGTTTCACAATCATTTAAAGGTGAAGCTTTGGCTTGGTGGAGGTCGTTAGTCCAAGCCACAGGGAAGATCCCATTGTATTACTTGTCTTGGGATCAATTTGTTGTACTGATCAAGAAAACTTTTGTCCTCAACATGGAGGATGTGGGCATTATTAATTGCAATCTGTTGTTGGGTGCCAAACGTCATCCAACGCCTATCATCCAAGGCGTTCCTCGTTCTTATACATTCGTTGTTTTGATCAGGTTTCGTTCTTTCTACATGTTCTTTGTTTTTGTTCATAAGATGATTGTTGGCTAAACACTTTAAAACTACCTAGATTAGGATGAATAATTGATAAAATTTGGATTTTTGTTGTTCGTGACTATTTTCTATGGATTGTTAACTTAGTAAAAGACTTGGTAATATTAGTTTGTGTGTTTGACTATCTTTACTTGTTTGATTTCATGCTATTACTTTCACACGTATCTTGATGAATGTATTTCATGTAATAGGTCCGTGTTAGATTATTTGCATTCGTGTACATAGTCTTTGTGGTTAATTGCCAATACACCGTAGGAAGTCTTTTCATGAATTGAGTAGGTCTAGGTGGTTAACTAATCTTAAAACCCGTAAGGTGAGGTATTAATGGTTTGTCTAGGTTGTTAGATCACTAAAGTTAGGTTCTTTGTAAAAAGACCAATTTAGTTAACCTTGCAATTCGTGCTAACTGAATCAAATTAATTTATTATAGTTACCTTAGACTTTCGCACCGTAAGGGTAATTGTGACATTAAGGTACTTAGTTAACTTAATTGGAAACCTGTAAGGAAATCCATATTAAACCGGTACTTTAACAGCCCGCTAGTTTCCATAGGTGTGTTCCTGAGAAGGGTTGGGGGTCCTGTTCGGTTTCTTAGTGAGTTTAGTATTTTAAGATCCCGGTTCCATAGTTTAGTCACGTTAATAGAATTCCGTTATGAGTTAATTAGGATTCCAGTCTAGGTAGTTATTTCACCATCATCTGAGTATAACTCCAAAATCTCGTCTGTGTCTTTAGTTCGTTTATTTAGTAAATAGTTAATTTAATTGCAAATTTGGGATTTTAGAAAACCCCCCTTTAAACATAAAACAGTTAGTCGTGTCAGTCTTTTAGTCTAATTTACGTAATTTAAAGAGTCTTATCGGTTCGATTTCCGGACTTACTTTACTTTACTAGAGTCGACCGGTTCACTTCCCGGTTAGTAGTTTAGTTGACTTTTAGAGAGTATAGAGTATAACTCCGTGTCTTAATTAGGTTAATTTAGTCATTAATTAATAAACTACTTTTAGCACATCAAGTTTTTGACTCCGTTGCTGGGGACTCTTGGCGATTGCGTTCATTAGCTTAGATTAGACTTGCTTGATTCATACGTGTTATTTGTGTTTGTTTCGAGTCGTAGGAGTCTAAATAGTCGTGTCTTTTTATTTTGATATTTTAGAGTCTACTTATTAGAGACTTCTTACTTGTTTCGTGATGGTTTTGTAGTGGATGTCCCATACGCGTTCACAAGGACCGCCTCCGAAACCGCCGTTGGATAATCTTTCTCTCACCGCCTACACACAAAATGTTAGTAAATCTTCATATTCTTCAACCCGTTCTGACTCTACTCTCCAATCTAAACCACCAGCTTTTGAATTTACACCGAAGTCATCACCCCACAATTCCCCACTACCCACTCCTAGACGAAACCCCAATTTTCAACTGGCTGACCGAACTATCCACCAACGTTCCACCGAAGGTTTACCAGTGTGAACTCTCCTATTAACATCCCCCCAATCACTAATGAAAACTCGTGGCAAATTCCATCGTACATCATGGCCACTATCCAAAATTCTTGTCAGTTTCACGGTCGTGATGAAGAGGACGCCCCTGTTCATATTTCCTGCCTCACCGAATCTTAGGTACTTTTTAGCTTCAAGGAGCTTCTAACGAAGCCATATTTTTGCAGCTTTTTCCCTTCTCGCTTGCAGGATGAGCAACCACTTGGCTCAACTCGCAACCAACGGGAACTTTCCGTACTTGGACTGCCCTTCGCGATGGGTTCCTCACTAAATACTTTCCACCAGCGAAGGCGTCTCGCCTTCGTGATCAGATTCACTCGTTTCGTATAGAACCGGACGAGCCTTATTACCTCGTTTGGGAGCGATTCCAAAATATGCTCGCTCGATGCTCCTAGCACGGACTTTCTGATTAGGCCCTTGTGGAGAAATTCTACAACGGGCTCACTGAGGAAACTAGGGCACGCTTCAATACTTCAGAAGGAGGCCACTTAATGGGAAAGAAAAAAACGTGGTTGAATGTAATGATCTCTTTGAAAGCTTTGCCCAGTCTGAGTTCGAGCAAAGGTCAATTAACAGGAATTCCATTCCTATCACTAGTACCACCTCATCTGTACAAAGTATTCATCAGGTCACTCCTGATACTAGTGTGGTTGCTGCTCTTGAAAACCTAACGAGAGAGATGAAGGAAATTAAAACTAAGGTAGATAAGTGTGAGTTTTATAGGGGGTCATGGTACTCTAGAGTGCCCACTAATGACTGAGGAACATGTAGAATTCATAGGGGTCAGAATAGGGGTCCATTCAACGCATAATAATATTAATAATAATAACTCGAATTGGAACTCGAATTATAAAAGCTCAAATTGGTGTTCCGCGGCTGGTCCTCCTAGTTTCCAATCGAACTTTAATTCTAACCGGGGGCAGGGTCAGTTTTCTAGTGGGGGTTCAAATAGTCAAGGTTCAACTGGTTAGGTTTTGAGTAGTGGTCTAGAGAGGATAGAAGTGTCACACCCCAACCGATGGCGGAATCATCGGGGCGCGGCACTAGGCGAATCAGATTGCTCAAGAGAATCCATAACACCTATTTAGTGACAATATTTAATGCGTTCATTATCCCATACTAATAAACAATATATCAGCAAACATTTATACAGATTTCATGTCTCTCAAACAATACAAATCCGACAACCTAGATTTTTATGTGAGTTTCTAGACTTCCTAGTCTTGATTCGAGATAAACTGCGATTAATCTGCAACATACGTTAAAATAAAATCAATACAAAAGTATTGGTGACTATACAAGTTTGCATAGATATAGTATAGAAAGCGTTTGCGCATAACCAGCATGTAACACATAATAAGCGAATCAAGTAAGCTATCAACAATGATACAACCTAACCGAGAGGATGACCATTCGAACGGATGGCCATTCAAATGAGTGTGCTTGTTTTGGAAAATTGTGAAAGTTTGAAGTTTAGTTAAATCGTTTAAACTTGGAAATTATAAAGGGACAGGTCACCTGGTCGGAGGGTCATTCGATCGGATGGTCATCCGATCGGATGGCCATTCGAGTGAGTGATCTGTTATTTGAAAACTTTGTAAAATTTTCTTAGTAAAAGTTTGTTGTTTAACGGAAATGGCGTGACGATGTGTCGCAACCCCAGTCCCCTATCTGTCCCGGGAACGGGCGGCCGCGAGACCAGTTTTGGTGGTATTGGTGTTTATCATTTTGGCAGCGGAAATTTCATCAGGACCGTAGTTAGGAAATATTTTATCAGAGTAAATACCACACTTTATATAAATATATTGGGATAAAACCCAATTTTCATTACAATCTGTTTTATAGGAATAAATAATATTTTATTTAAATAAAACATCTTCTTTTATTTAGGTAACTTTTATAGCCACTTTTTCCAAGCCTTCAGTGCTGTCCAGCTGTCTTCTAGTTGGCTTTCACATTTTGTTACCTGAAACGCGTTTAAAAACATTTTGTCAGTGGGAAATACTGGTGAGTGAATCCCAGTTTCATCAAGAAAAGTTTTATCCTTTAACAGTATTAAGAGCTATTACAATGTTTATATCTACACAATTACTCATTCAGTACTGTCAATCCTGACTGGTGGGTCATATTACACATTGGCTAACTCTTTGTCCAATGCTAACGTGTTCCACATTTTGTATACAAAACCCCAACATACCGGTAGTAATTTAAGAACTACAAAGACTCAATCACTGCTTAATCACATTGTAAAATATTTAAGATTTTGTAAAAACATTTTACAAAAAGGAGATTACTCACATTGCTGTCTTAGACTTCCTTTAAGGGTTTCCTGGTGGTTATCTATTAATTACACAAATATACATGTGTTAGTATAATAACCCAATATTTACATTAGCAATACCCTCCCCGAGACGGCATTCCAATGACTACGTCGGGCAGAACCACGACAGCCATTACGGAACCCTGGATCAATCGGGCAGCGTATCTAATACGTAACCGGGGTTATGATACTTACAACAGGGCAGAACTTCGTTAATTAGGGGGGTATTATGCCCGAGAATTATACCTATATTATAGAATTTCGAGAGAGAAAGTTGATTGTGAGCAAGTTTGAATGAACTGCCGATGCCTTCTTTATATAGGGCCTGAATTCGAGTTCTTCGCGGCTCGCGTAAGATGAGGCCAAGGGCTACGCGGCCCGCGTAGTAGGCTGGGTTGGCCCTAGCCTGGCCCAGTCATCGCACTAGCTTCAACACGAGTCCGACACGTGGCAGCACCGGGTGGGTCTGGTGGTTGAGTTGTCGCGCCCCGCGTAAGAGACCCTAATGGTCTACGCGGCCCGCGAGCGACACATAAAACTTGATTTTTATTAAATTTTTAATTATATATTTTATATTGGGCTTGGTTTTCACATACGGGGTATATTTTGAGACATATAAGGGTATTTTAAAATATATTAGGGTGTCGAAAATATTTTGGAGGGTTGTTATACGACGTGTCAAACAACGGGAATACACCAAGCCTAGCTCATTCGATCGAATGGTCTCAGCCCATTCGGTCAAACTTACTGTTCTTGATGAAGATCCATGTTCAACCCGTTAATCGGTCATCTCTCTGGTGGAAATCCGTTTTCAAGCCTGCTCTCAACTAAGGAATGAGTAGAGAGTCTGAATGAGTCTAGATTCCATCGGTTTTGTGTAGAAAGTTGAAGAAAAGTTGAAAACAGATGAAAAGTGTTGAAATCTTGTTGAGATTGACTTTAAAAGTGTGAAATCCCTTAGATCTAGAACCAATCTCGATCAAATGGTGTTCCTTAACCGTTTGCCAGAGCAAAACAGGTGGAAACCACTTTCAAGAGGTCCAAATCAGTGATTAGAAAGAGAAAGCAAGTTTTTGTGTGTGATTTTGATGAAGAGAATGATGTAAAAGTGATTAGTGATGATGATTGTACAAGATTTGAAGAGAATTACTTACAAAATGGCCTTAAATCGCGATTAAAAGTGACTGAGAGCGACTTGAGTGCGTGTGATCGGATGGAAGAACCAAAGTGTTGAAATGAGACACAATGGCCCTATTTATAGGTGAGGGTGGCGGTGCGATCGAATGGTGTTCAGTCGGATGGCTTGCCCGGTCGGATGGCCATCCAAGCAGATGGTCATCCGGACGGAAGTCCATTCGATCGGATGCCCATTCGGACAGCCGGATTACGTTTATTAGTTTTCCAACTTTTGATTCGTTCGACGTGTTTTGTTGCGTTAACCATTGTGGGTACTTTAAGCGTTTTAGCGAGATAAGTAATATCGTGTTATGTTGTGCTTCAGTGCGATAGATTGAGTTGCGCGTGCCAGCGTGTGTGTGTTCAAACAAGTATTAGTACTTAGATAACTACATATAACTAGTATATAATAGGTCATAGCATCAGTAACTGCGTTTCGAGTTTGCGTTTGCATTTACGTTGAGTTTGCGAGTAGCGTAGTAATAGCGTTATAGTATATGCGAAAAACATGTAAGCGTTGAGATATAGCGTGTTGTAATAAGCGATGTGGGTGCAAAAATATGCGAAGTAGCGTAGTTTGCGATATCGTTTACATTATGATCCGAATCTCTGGTGCTAGGCGTAACGAGTGTAACGAGAGTAATAAGCGCGAAAGTGAGGGTTGTTACAGTCTCCCCTGCTTTAGAAAATTTCGTCCCGAAATTTATTCGCTAGGAGGACTGCGAAAATTGACATGGGTGAGTAGAGAGTATTGAAACGAGTAAGTGGCGATAAAGCGTTAATGTTACACCTCGATATTTCCACGTATTACCGGTGGGCCCGGTGGGGAGTATCGTGACGTAGTTGATATCATCATAGTCAATTAATCACAGTTCAATGCACAGCGTAAGTCTAAAAGTAATAATATTACAAACCGATTCAAAAGTAACATAAAGTATTACAAACGGGTTGTAAAAGGATCCACAGGCGGATCAAGATAAAAAGAAATATTGTTCAAAGATTTAAGCATCATAAGCTTGCAAGACTCTTTATTTGATGCTAGGAGTAGCCAGCCCATTTCGCTTAGTACCTGCACTTAACCTTTTTTGGAAAATACGTCAGTTTTCACTGGTAAATACAATTAACCGACTCATTTTGAAAAGGTCTAAGAAAATTGATTTAAATGCACAAGGCACAAATAATCTTTTATAACTTGGGGTAATTATTTAAAAATAATCTTGTAAAAGATTTATATGTTTGTCATATGTTCAGTAGCCCGGGTTAGAAGTACCGGGTTAAAAGATTAATAGACACACCACATAATATACCCACGGTGAGTTATTCTCAACAAGTGGGTTTATCTTTTTACATACGCACCGGCAGGTGTATGCCTACACCCCGTGCTTAAGTCGTGGCCGTTTCAATGAATGAGCCGAGGATATCCAGGACATGGTCATTAACCCCCCCAAAGGCTTAAAACAAACAAAACAGATTAAACGGGTTATCTCAATGTTTTAACCATTATTCGATTAAAGATTCGATACCCGACCAAGCGGTATTTTAAATACCGTACCCCAAGCCCGTATAAGGGAAAATAATTTAAGAGTATTTACCTGAGCTAAAATATAAAATTTTAATCCCAGGCGTATAACAAAGCAGAAAGTACGGTAGCTTTTACTGGTCTCCTAAATCTGGAATGAAGGTTTTTAAATAACCTATTAGATTCCTAACAGGTCTTAATTAAGCTATAACATAGACCGGTTAGTTTTAAAGAAAGGTATACGGTTCAAAACGCAAGATTAAGCGAAGACCGGATTAGAATGTGATTTAGACCCGACAAGTATGAAGACTAGTATAATATGGGTAAACTAAATACATTCTGGATTTTAAGGTAAAAATGATAAGGTTTGACCCGTTTCGGTTAATTTATGCAAACTAGTTACATAAACCGTACCGAACGCGAAAAATGCATAACGGGTAACCAATGAGTCATGAACAGGTTCCCTAAGTTAATATGCTTAAAATGTGTTATGATATCAGTAGGATACCTTCCATTATGCCCAAAACGAATTTCAAATCAATTTAAGCTCCGTAAGGGTATTTTGGTCATTTTAAAGCTTATAAAAGAGGTTAAATAGTAACCTGAGGTTCTGGTCTAAAATGATCAGTAAAAATATTTATTTTAGTGAGTTATATCAGTAGGCTATTGCATATATGTGAAATTTATCATTTATGTCCAAACTATGCACCGTAGGGGCATTTTGGTCATTTCACAAAAGCTTTAAGGGTCAAATTTGGAAATCTGAGTTCAAAACTTTTACTTACTGTTAAAGTATAAAAATTTATTCATAACATCAGTAGGTAACAAGCCTTAGGTGCCTAATATGGTTTTAAACCATACTATGCGCCTAAATCGCCTAAAAGTCGGTATTTGACGATATTCGGGTTTATTAAAGAAATCTGAGATTTTGACCAGCCTTTACAGTTTAAAATAACTTATTTATTATATAAAATCAGTAGAAAAAGGTTTGATATGTAAAGGATGTGTAAAACTCATTTTATTAGCAAAAAGGGCATAATCGTCAATTACGGAATCAATGCAAGAACCTTATGTTATGATCAGTTTAAAATTTAATAAAAATTTCCAAAAAATCCCTAAATATTATATTACATCAGTGGGTAAAAGGTTTGGTGTCAAAATTCGTTTTTAAATAGGGTTTATGTCGAAAATGTCGTTCAATTAATAAAAAGGCTTTCATTTACGATATTGAGCATAACTCCTAATTTAGACCATAAACTGATGTCAAACTTTTAGGACATGTTTATAAATTAGAAATAAAGGTTTTTGTCCTCTCACATTTTCAAAAATCTCATTTTAATATCAAAAGGGCATAATGGTCAACTTTTAAGCAAACAACAGAAACATGCAAATGAATCGGATTACTAAGGAACCAAGTTGTATAACCTCAGAGGGTAATACTAACCTATAATATGGTCCTAAAGGAACCCTAAGGCATATCTAAAACAAGCTGAATTGGGTCAGAACTGAAAGTCAAAGCAAAAGTCTACTTTTGCGACTTTCGGTTCCGAACCGAGCCTAAACTCAGAATTGTCGGGTTGAACATGTTTAGAGATGTTCTTATATTACTTACCAAGTTATTTTAATGTTTAAACATGTTCCATAACTTCTACATTATCAGTTATGACTTTATTTGCAAAAATAGATTCTGTTGACTTTTTAATAACAAGTTTGACCCGACATTTGACCAAGTTAGAGTGGAAATAAGTAGGTGCCCTTTTAAGGGTTTATTACCTACATAATTACCGACTCACAGCCACTTTCAATTTGAATAATGGCTGGACCATAGGAGATTGATCACTAAGTCAAAGCTTAATTACGATAGCTTTGACTTTTGGTCATTAAGCTAATGAAAACTTAACTAAAGAAGCTAAGAATACTTACAATAGTCCTTAGCACGAAGATTATCACTAAGAGAGCTTCCTTCAAAGTCAGGTTGCTCCAGAGAAGTGAGTTTGAGTGTGGACTAGAATTGAGCAAGTGAGGAACTTCAACTAAAGCCACTATTTATAGTGCATTGGGGATTCTAGGATCAATGCAGGTGTCCCTCAGGTGAAATCTGATGCATACAGGTGTCTAAAGGTATTTCAAAACCGTTAACAAGTAGCTGGTTTTGAGAAAAGGGGTGTAGAAGTAGACAACCTGCAGCTGTCCATTTTCACTGCCCAAATACAGTCCTTACGGACTGTAAGCCTAGCGGTTACGGTCTGTAACCGCTTTTCAAATTTTATCGCCCAGTTAAGCCACCTTACAGTCCGTAAGTTGGTCTCTTTGCGGTCCATAAGCATCTGATCAGAGACAAAACTTTGAGAACTTTAACATTTGACCATGCAACCTTTCATAACTCGAATCTATGGTCATTTTCAGCAGAAGGGGACCACATGATCAGATCTGAATGCTCTTGGAAGTGTTGCCATGCATTAACATTGATTTGGAGTCCTTGAAAGAAATCATGTGAATGAAGGATTGTCGTTATTAAACATAGGATCCCATTTCTTTGAATGTTGAATTATTCATTACAAATTATAATCGGATACTTATGAAATCCTTATTGGATATTCATGAGAATGTATTTATACTTCACAAAAGTTTGAAAACGTTAAAAGGTCACTCAGAGGTAATAACTAACATGTTGACTCTTTTAATCCACCATATATCTTTTAACATAAATCCAGGTTTATAACACGTTTAAAGTCCATGACACGTGTCTTTATTATATTGGTCGTGATTTTACGAGGTGTTACATCCTCACCCCCTTAAAAGAAATCTCGACCTCGAGATTTTACTGAAATAAATGAGGGTACTTCTGTTTCATTGTGGATTCAACCTCCCACATGTATTCTAGGCCTCTACGGGCATCCCATTTTACCTTTACAATCGGCACATGCTTCTTTCGAAGCTTCTTAACCTGTCGATCCTTGATCGACAAAGGTTTTTCAATGAACTTCAAACTTTCATCTATCTGTACGTCCTTGTGTGACATTGCTAGCGACTCATCGGCTAGACATTTCTTTAGGTTGCAGATGTGGAACACATTATGTATTCCACTGAGTTCTTCCGGCAGATTTAACTTGTAAGCCACAGTTCCGATACATTCGATTATCTCGAATGGTCCTATGTATCTTGGGCTCAACTTGCCCTTCTTGCCAAAACGCATTACTCCTTTCAAGAGTGATACCTTAAGTAACACCTTGTCACCTACCTCAAATTTCAGAGGTTTACGCCTCTTATCTACGTAGCTTTTCTGCCTATCCCTGGCAGCTTTGAGACGATCACGTATCTACACAATCTTATCTGTCGTCTCTAGGACTATATCAGCCCAACAAACTAGCGTCCTACACTTTCTTCCGTACAAAGCTTCAAAAGGTGCTGCTTGAATACTCGAATGATAGCTATTATTGTACGAAAATTCAATCAACGGAAGATGGTCATCCCAACTTCCACCTAATTCAATAACACAAGCTCTTAGCATATCTTCCAGTGTTTGAATTGTGCGCTCGCTTTGGCCATCCGTCTGAGGATGATAAGCTGTGCTGAAATTTAAACGTGTGCCTAATGATTGCTGAAAGCTTTTCCAAAAATGCGATGTGTATCTTGTATCCCTATCAGAAATAATAGATACTGGCACTCCGTGGAGAGATACAATCTCATCCACGTACAGCTGAGCTAGCTTGTCAGAGCTGTGAGTTTCTTTAATCGGCAAGAAGTGGGCTGACTTAGTCAATCTGTCGACTATCACCCAAATAGTATCATTCCCTCGCTTTGTCTTTGGTAACTTTGTGATAAAATCCATAGTTACCAATTCCCATTTCCAGGTGGGAAGTTCAGGCTGTTGCAGCAAACCAGACGGCTTTTGATGCTCAGCTTTAGCTTGTGCGCACGTCAGACATTTGGCCACATAAGTGGCTATAGATTTCTTCAAACCTATTCACCAATAATTTGCCTTTAAATCCTGGTACATCTTATCACTGCCAGGATGAACAGAATATTTGGAGCTATGGGCTTCTTGAAGAATCACTTCTCGAAGTCCTCCGTAAATTGGAACCCATATTCGTCCATTCAATCTTAGGATTCCATCCTTGCCATACGATAACTGCTCAGCAGTTACGCCTAACTTCTCATTAGGATAGTTAGCTTCTAACACGGCTTCTTTCTGAGCGGCTAATAACCTTTCATTCAAGCTGCTCTTTAATTCAATGCTCTTGGCATTGATTCTAATAGGCTTAACCCTTTCTTTTCTGCTCAAGGCATCGGCGACAACATATGCCTTGCCGGGATGATATCGGATTTCACAATCATAGTCATTCAATGTCTCCATCCATCGACGTTGTCTCATGTTAAGATCCTTCTGGTTAAACAGATGTTGAAGGCTCTTATGATCAGAATAGATCACACACTTAGTCCCATAAAGATAATGCCTCCAAAGCTTCAGTGCAAATACAACGGTGCCCAACTCTAAATCGTGGGTGGTGTAATTCTTCTCGTGCACCTTTAATTGGCGCGAGGCATAGGCAATAACCTTGCCTTTCTGCATAAGCACACATCCCATGCCTGTGTGCGATGCGTCGCAATAAACCACAAATTCTTCGATACCTTCTCGCAATGTCAGCACATGCGCATTGCTCAACTTCTGTTTAAGAATATCAAAGGATTCTTGCTGCTTGAGACCCCAATCAAACTTGACATTCTTGCGGGTTAGCGATGTCAGAGGTGCGGCAATCCTTGAAAAGTTCTCAATGAAACGTCGATAGTATCCTGCTAGACCTAAAAAGATGCGTATCTCTGTGGGAGTCTTAGGCTCTTGCCAATTCATAATTGCTTCAATCTTAGTGGGATCTACTTGGATACCACGCTCGCTCACCACATGTCCAAGAAATTGGACTTCATGAAGCCAAAACTCGCATTTTGAAAACTTGGCGTAGAGCTTTTCTTGCTGTAGAAGCTTAAGGATACATCGAAGATGTCTTTCATGATCGGCTTGATTCTTCGAGTAAATAAGAATGTCATCAATGAAGACAATGACAAACTTGTCCAAGTTTGGCTTGCAAACGCGATTCATGAGGTCCATGAATGCTGCTGGTGCATTAGTGAGTCCGAAAGGCATCACCAAGAACTCGTAGTGTCCATATCGAGTTCTGAATGCAGTCTTGTGCACATCTTCATCTCTGACTTTCAGCTGATGGTAACCTGATCTTAAATCAATCTTGGAGAAGTAACTTGCTCCTTGAAGCCGATCGAATAAATCATCGATCCTGGGTAACGGATATCTGTTCTTGATTGTCACTTTATTCAGCTCACGATAATCGATGCATAAACGCATCGAGCCATCCTTCTTTTTCACAAATAGAATCGGTGCTCCCCAAGGGGACGAGCTAGGTCGAATAAAACCTTTTGCCAACAAATCATCCAACTGAGTCCTTAACTCTTTCATCTCAGTTGGAGCCAAACAATAAGGTGCTCTTGCAATTGGTGCAGCTCCAGGAATGATATCGATTCTGAACTCCACTTTCCTATCTGGGGGCAAACCAGGTAGTTCTTCAGGAAATACTTCTGGATACTCAGAAATAACAAGGATGTCTTCAATCTTAGGCTTTGGTTTATCAATGGTTACCTGTTCCATATAAATGATACAATCTTTCTTCATACATCTTGATGCCTTAAGCAAGGACACTTGCTTAGGTAACCCGTACTGAGTATCTCCTTGTATTGTTAACGGCTCACCATAAGGAGTCTTGATAACCACCTGCTTCTTATCACATACGATTTGGGGTTGGTTATGAGATAACCAATCCATGCCTATTACTATGTCGAATCCAGCTAATTTCAACGGAAGCAAGGAAAGCGGAAAAGAGTGGTTCCTAATGGATATAAAACATCCATCTAGAACTGTTGATGCGGTTTTTAAGGAACCATCGGCTAATTCTGCCTCATACTTTATGCTTAGAGTTTTAACAGGCAGATTTAATAACTTACAAAACTTATTATCCACAAAAGACTTGTCTGCACCCGAATCAAACAATACTCTAGCATAAACATCATTGATAAGAAAGGTACCTGTTATCACATTGTCGTTCTGAATGGCCTCCTGAGCATTCATTTGAAAGACCCGTGCATTGGTCTTTTTACCTTCTTCAGGATTCTTTGCATACTTTGGGCAGTTGGACTTGATGTGCCCCTTCTCGTTACAGTTCTAACAAGTCGCATCCTTTATCTTCTTGCAATCCAACGTTTTATGCTCACTTGATTTGCAGATCCCACAAGCCCTAGGCTGCGATTGGGATTTTGATTCGAACCTGCACTTCCCTAGATGTCGCTTCTTGCAGGTTTTACACTTGGGTTTTTCACCCGACTGCTGACTATCCTTTTTAAATCTGAAACCCTTCTTGTTCTCAGAGTTTCCCTTATGCTTCTTCTCATAACGGCTTGAGTTCTCATCCTCACGTTTCCTTTTTCCCTCGTCAGAATTCCTAAGCGATCTCTGCCTGACCGCATCGAGAGTAAGAGATAATGACAAATCAGCCACTGACCTGAATGTGGTAGGTCTTGATACTTTCACACTTGCCTTGATTTCCGGAGCTAAACCTCCAAAAAAAACGAGCTATACGTTTTGGTTCCGGTGTGACCAAGTATGGAACCAGTCGAGACATGGTGTTGAAGCTCGTAAGATATGCCTGACAGTCTAAGTTCATCATAACCAATGTTAAGAAATCAGTCTCAATTTTCTCAACTTCATGTTGAGGACATAAATTTTCTTTGATAAGAGCAACAAACTGTGTTGGGTTTGAACCCTATCAGAGGAACAGATAATTAAAGCCAAAACTAGATCAGAGCGGTGGATCCAGAATAAGCAGATGTTGTGTATACAAGCCTCTCCCCTTGAAAGTGGTTTCAACATCTGCTGACCTCCTATCTACTGATCGGTACAACTGCTGACCTACAACTGCTGATCAAGTCAAAGATTGATGAAGACTAAAGCCCTGCTGTTCAATCTACTGCCTTGAGTCAAGCACTGCTGGGTTATATCAAGTGCTGCTGGGTTCACATCAGTGGAAGGCTTCAGCAGTAGTTTAGTTTGTCTTTATGTAATGAATTGTAATAATAGTTGTTAGCATAGCAGTACTTGTATAGATCAGAGGTTAGAGTTTATTAGGAGGTTAGATGTCACTTTCATGGTGACGTTAGCAAAGATGCCACAGTGGTTTGTCCGTGCCTATAAATAGAACAGTACCCTGTACTGTTCTATTAGCTCTTCACCATCTTTCTTCCTATACGAACAAATCATTGTGAGCTCAGGCTGAGGGGGAGTTTTGTTACATACATGCAAGTGTAATCGGTGTTTGGAATAAATTTAAGCATTCGGTTCATTGTTGAAAATGTGTGTTGAAAGCAATTCTCCTGTTTGATTGTGAAAAGTTTGTTTCCATTTATATTCCGCTGCACATCTCTTTCATTGTTCATCTTAATTCAAACATAAAACACAATCAAAATCAAACTCAGATCCTAACAATTGGTATCAGAGCTTGGACAGTCAAATTTGATTTAACAATCATTTTGACATAAATAGTTCAGCTCACAATCGTTGATACTGATAGTTTGTTCGTTTTGTTGAAAAACAGTGTAAGGTTTAATCACCATCAAAGTTGATTAATCAGTGACTGTAAAACAACCAGGATGACGTCACAATCACAAGATGATAAAAACAACATTGGCTCTCTTTTCAAACCACCCATGCTTAAACGTAATGAATACAACATCTAGGAGAGAAGGATGGGTCACATCCTTGCTCAACAGAATACCGGATGTTGGAGATCTGTTGTTTTTGGACCACACGTTCCCATGGTGCCAAGTGCTGAGGATACAAAGAAGTTCGAACCTAAAAAACCTGAAAATTATACTGAAACTGATTTCCAAAAGTTCGAACTCGATGCCAAAGAATTTAGCATCATTGCATCTGCATTACCCAATGAAATCTATGCTGGGCTGTTACATTGTAACAGTGCCAAAGAGCTATGGGATGCACTGAAGGAACAGTTTGGGGAACTGAAGAAGTTATTGAAAATAATAGGGAAATTTTGAATCAGCAGTATGAAACCTTTTGTCACATCAAGGGTGAATCATTGACCCAACAGTTTGAGCGATTTAGCTGTCTCATTAGTGAGCTAAGACTTGTTAAAGTTACATTTCCTAATTCAACACAAAATAGCAGGTTTCTTAGATCACTACCTGAAAAATGGGACACAATTGCTTTTGTAACTAGAAATTCAGCTGAGTTCAAAGATCTGACCCTGACCCAACTTCATGGTAGACTCCTTACCTATGAAAGGGAGTTAAACCAGAAAAAGAAGTTGCAAGAGTCTGGCAAAGTTGCTGATGACTATGCATTTGGCAGCACAGCTCTTTTTGGTCAGGAAGAATCTCGTAGCAGTAGTAAGGATCAGAGTTTTGATCATTTTATTGATATAACTGCTGGTGGAAATTTTAACAACTCTGATTCTCACTCTACAAATTATGCTTTTACTGCAAATTGTGAAAACCAGATGTCAGATAACTTGTGTTTTGAACTAAATGATTTGCAACACTTTGATCCCACTGACTTAGAGGAGATGGACATTTTGCATCAATTGGCTTTGCTTAGTGTAAGAACAAGCAAATTCTATAAAAGAACAGGGAGAAAATTCCCAGGGTTACATGGGAATTTAAGAGTGGGGTTGGATAAATCAAAACTGAAGTGTTACAAGTGCAATAGGCTAGGTCATTTTGCTAGGGAATGCAGGAGTCAAACCACTGGTCCAAAAATAACTCATCCCAGCTCAAACCCTAGACCACAACACCAAAGCACTGTGCACTATACCGAATATACCCCTGCAGCACATGTTAACACTGCTCACTATGCTGCAACCCCTGTGCCTGTGCATTATGTTCAAACCACTGTTCCACAAATTCAGTATGTTCAAACCCCTGTCCCTCATGCACAAGTGCAACCTGTTGCACCTCAACAAGCTGCTCCAACAGTGGTACAACCAGATCAGCAAAGCTTTTTCACCCAAGGCTTTGTTGACTGGAGCAGCATGCCTGATGAGCTTGGTGAGGAAAATTTTGCACTCTATGCTTCTAATGATACTTTTAATGATGAATTTTGTTTGATGGCATTAGAGTCAATACCAGAAGGGGTAGAAACTGAAGGTGAACAGCTAAGTAATGAAACAGTGGATGAAGTGGCTGAAGCAGTGGTTACTGCAGTTGCTGGTGAACTACTGCTAGGAGAAAATTCCGAAACCCTGATTGAACCACTAACTGACCCCTGGTCCAAAGAAAACAAAGAAGAAGAGGAAGAGAAGAAAGCAGGTGAGAAAGAAGTTAGAGCTGATGCAGAAGGTGATCATCAAGGTGATCACCTCAAGTTCTTGAAAAATTGTGTTCAGACAAATGTATTATTGCATTTGCTAGCATTAAAGAGGTAAATGAAAACCTTAGGGATAAAGTCTTAACTGATGAAGTCAAATTTGAAAAGTCATTAAAAGAACTTAAAAACAAATTGGCTGAAAAGGACAAAGAAATCAGCAGTCTCAAAGAAGAGCAAAGCATAACCAAAAACCAACTCCAAACTATGGTAGAAAAATACCAAGTTTGCAAAAAGGAGTTGGAATCCACCCAGATCACTTGTGAAAGATGGGTGGAATCTTGCAAAGGTTATGAGGTTATGCTTGAGAAACAGCTTGAAAGCAATGTTTAGTTTGGTATAGGATATAGAAAATATGATGATCTTGAAAACACTGCTGTCAAACAAGCTGGTTCAACTGAAATAATACCAACCAACAAGAATGGCCAAGAAGTAAAGATTACTGACAAACTTGGTAACAAAATCACTCTGGAAAGATCATCTGTGGGGTCCTCAACTTTTGAGGAAATTGAGAAATACCAATTTAAACCCACATGGTCTGATGAGTGTGACATTCTTGAAAATTTCAAACCCATGGATTTCACAACCACTGATGGTGTCACAGCTCCAAAAGCAAAGGTCATTCCTTTCAAAGACATCCCAACAGTGGTTCAAAACTCTGTTGCTAAGGAGTCTGAGAAAAGGAAGAAAAGAGAAAAGATCAAAAACCTGTTTTGTGATATTTGTGAAAAGAGGAATCATCTAACAAAAGACTGTTTTCATCTAAAAGCAAATGATCTAAACAAAACAAGTATCATTGTACCTGCTGAAAGCTGCACCATCTGTGGTAAAAATAACCACAAAACTCAAGAATGTGTGTATCTCAAGAACTTTGATGTGAAAAAGAATGAGTACACTGCTAAAACATCCTTGAGTCCATCAACATCATCTGTCAAATTCACCAAGAATCAACCACTGTTTGTGCCAGTCCAAACAGCTGTTACAAAACAGCTGAATCAAACATCTGTCCAAAGAGATGTTCAAGTGACTGATGCACCCCCTGCCAACCAATACCAAAGGATCCCACATGTTTATGAGACCTACAAAAGGCCCTCTAAACCAAGAGTGAACAGGCATCCTTTTGGTTATCAACAGGTGATTGGTCAAGAACCCCAACAGTGGTTAGAGAAAAACAGTCATAAAACTGTCCAAACCCCTGACCTAACCACTGTCCATCCATCTGAACTCATCCCAGACACTGTTGAGACCCCATCCAAAGCCTTATTGGCTTTGGAGACCCTAATGAACTAATCCTTTTACTTCATGTGCAGGGAGCTTCTGCATGCTTAGATAGCCTTTGGTATGTAGATAGTGGAGGCTCCAGGCACATGACAGGATGTAAAGCCCTTCTCAAAGATTTCAAAATCCATGGAGGGGGTGATATATCCTTTGGTAATAATAGTAAAGGGAAAGTTCTGGGGTCTGGTACAGTGCAGTCTGGTAATGTAAAATTTGAAAATGTCAATCTGATAGACAATCTAAAATTCAACCTTCTGAGTGTTTCACAAATGAGTGATAAGGGGTATGGATCATTCTTCACAAAGGAGTGTTGTAGGATTGTTGGACCAGAAATGGTTGAAAAGATTGAAGCAATAATAAAAACTGGAAAAACAAAACTTGTTGCTCAAAGAAGTGGCAATGTTTATGTGGTGGATATGTCAAAAGAGAGCCCCAGAACTGATGTCTGTCTGTTCTCAGCTGCATCAACCAAAGAGACAGAATTATGGCACAGGAGATTGTGGCACACAAATCTCAATACAATCACTGTCATTTCAAAACAGGGTTTAGTAAGAGGTTTACCTCAAAAACTGTTCACCTGCCCTGAGCATTGTGTTTCCTGCCTAAAAGGAAAACAACATAAAAGCTCCTACAAATCCGTTGATGAGTCCAAAACAACCAAATGTTTGCAAATGCTTCATATGGATTTGTTTGGCCCAGTTAAAGTCATGAGTCTTAGGAAAAAGAGATATTGTTTGGTTATTGTTGATGACTTTTCTAGGTTTACATGGACTTACTTTTTACATTCAAAAGATGAGACTGCAGGCATTCTGCAAGACTTTGTGAAACAGGTTGAAAAGCAGTTTGACCTTCCAGTAAAAATCTTCAGAAGTGACAATGGCACAGAGTTCAGGAACAAGGAGTTAGATGATTTATGTGTGTCAAAAGGAATTATGAGGCAATACAACATTCCAAGAACACCAGAACAAAATGGGGTTGTTGAAAGAAAGAACAGAACTTTGATTGAGGCTGCCAGAACCATGCTTGCTGATTCAGGTTTGCCATTAACTTTTTGGGCAGAGGCAGTAAACATTGCTTGCTATGTTCAAAACAGAGTTTTAATCAACCCCAGGCATCAAAAGACTGCCTATGAACTACTGTATAAAATAAAGCCATTAATTTCATATTTCAAAGTTTTTGGCTGCCCATGCTTCATTTTAAACTTAAAAGATTCCATCTCAAAGTTTGCAGCCAAAATTGATTGTGGTTATCATCTGGGATACTCAACCACTGTTAAGGCCTACAAAGTGTTTAACACAAGGACCAAAACAGTGGAAGAGACTTTGAATGTAAAGTTCAATGAACTTTCATCAATGAAAATCCCAGCAAACCCTGCGGAATTGTTTGATCTTGATAAATTCACTTTTGAAAATACTGCTGTCAAGACTAACAGTGCAGGTCCATCAGAGGATTCATCACCAGACTATGGGTATGAAATCATCATTCCTCAACAAAAGTCTGTCCAAGTGGGAAGAGCAGCAGATGTTCAAAACAGTTGTCAAAGCTCAACCACTGCTACCTCAACAGTTGTTGAACAAAGTAGCCCATTAACCCCTGCTTCCACATCATCAAACACTGTTGACAAAAGTCCTCAAACAGTGGATCAAAGTCAGCATGTGTCCACACCATTACCTCCTATTCCACCACCTTTTGAAACCACTGTTGGATTATCAAAGTCACCAGCAGTGGTTAGCTCAGATGATTCACATCTGCAGCCCTCCCCACTCAATGCCATTGTTCCATACCAAGGAGATCTTATCTTCTTGAAATCTCATCCACCAGACCAAATTATTGGCAACATCAATGAAGGGGTGCTCACAAGAAGTCAATCCCAAAACATTTGTCTTTTTACTGGCTTTCTATCTCTCCATCAGCCAGTCAAGTACCAAGAGGCACTGAAAGACAACAGTTGGGTAGAGGCCATGCAAGAGGAGCTCCAACAGTTTAGAAGACAACAAGTTTGGAAGCTTGTACCATTGCCAAAGGGTGTAAGTCATATTGGCACAAAATGGGTCTTTAAAAATAAAACTGATGAAAGGGGTATTGTTGTCAAGAATAAAGCCAGGATTGTGGTTCAAGGTTTCAGACAAGAATAGGGCATTGACTATGATGAAACATGTGCCCCTGTAGCAAGACTTGAAGCTATCAGATTATTTATGGCCTTTGTTGTCAACCACAACATCAAGGTGTACCAAATGGATATCAAATGTGCATTCCTCTATGGTAAGATTCAAGAGGAAGTTTATGTTTGTCAAACTCCAGGCTTTGAGGATCCATTTAATCCAAATCATGTCTACAGGCTAAATAAAGCTTTGTATGGCCTGAAACAAGCACCAAGGGCCTGGTATGAAACTCTTTCCACCTTTCTAATTTCCATTGGTTTCACAAGAGGTAAGATAGACAAAACATTGTTTCTAAAATGGAGAGGAAAGGATTTGATGATTGTCCAGATTTATGTGGATGATATCATCTTTGGAAGCACATGTAATAAAATGTGTGAAGAGTTTAGGCAACTCATGACAGTTGAGTTTGAAATGAGTGCAATGGGTGAACTCCAGTGCTTTCTTGGTCTCCAAGTAAGGCAACTGCAAAATGGCACTTTTATCCATCAAGGCAAATATGCCAAAGAACTTTTAAAGAAATTTGAAATGGATGATTGCAAGCCATGTAGTACACCCATTGCAACCAATAAATTAGTCATGTTTGATGAGAAGGATGATTTGGTTGATCAAACTTTATATAGAAGCATGATTAGGTCTTTATTGTACCTAACTGCATCTAGGCCAGACATCATGTTTGCAACATGTGTTTGTGCAAGATCCCAATCAGCCCCTAGAAAGTCAAACCTTATTGCTGTAAAAAGGATATTCAGATACCTAAAAGGTGCTCCCACACTTGGTATCTGGTATCCAGCTGATGGTAAAATTGAGCTTTCAGGTTTCTCAGATAGTGACTTTGCTGGATGTGACAAGACAAGGAAGTCCACTTCAGGAGGGTGCCAATTCCTAGGCAGTTGTTTAGTGTCTTGGCAAAGCAAAAAGCAAGCAGCTGTTTCCACATCCACTGCTGAGGCAGAGTATATAGCTGCTGCAAGCTGTACAACCCAACTGCTTTGGCTTCAAAATCAGTTGCTGGATTTTGGTATCACTGCCTTAAAGACACCACTCATGTTGGATAGCCAGGCAGCAGAAAATATCATCAAAAATCCAGTTTCCCACTCAACCACCAAGCATATCGACATCAGACATCACTTTGTGAGGGATTGCTATGAAAAAGGTTTGATTTCTCTGCACCATGTTCCAACTAAGGATCAGCAGGCAGATGTGCTAACCAAATCATTAGACACATCCACCTTTGAAAGCTTGATCTCTAGGATTGGCATGCTAAACATGGAATAACAGGAAAAATCCTGTTTTTCTATGAATAAAAGCATTAAAATGTTTTCAGAAAATAAAAAATCCATCCTTAAAAATAGCTAAAAATGAATTTTTCATTAAAATCCTTAAAAGTCTGCCATAACCAATGCTTTGTTCAAAGGTCTGTTCCACTGAAAACACTGTCCACTGCTGAAAGTCAACCCCTGTTCTCTCATTTCTTGATAAGCACTGTTGTTCAAAATCAGTGTTTTATCCACTGATGTGCTATCCACTGATAGTAAAAATCACCCACTGCCTTCATTTCTACCTTACAACCACTGATCTTGTTCCATCAGTGGTCTTCATAAAAAACAACTTGTCCTTCATCTCATCAGGGGTTGGCACGTGGACAGTACATAGCGGTCAGATCTTTTGTAACCGCTGCCACATCAGCATTCACTTTTTCTCTATAAAACCCCCCTTCAAAACCCAAAACAGGGTTTTATTGTCGAATTGAATTCTTAAAAATTCCTTTCTCAAAGCAGTTATCATCTCATTTCCTTAAAATTCTTCACAAACTTCTTCGATCGTCTTCTCCAAAATGACAAAATCGAAGTCATCTGCAACACCCACTTCAAAATCTTCTCGTAAAAAGGCCGCTCAAAAGGCTACACCTATTGAAATCCCATACAAATCACCACACAATTATCTGGGTCTTCTTACAAAACCAGGCACCACCGATGCTTTCGATTTCATCATTGCCATCATGTCTGCATCAAAGTACATAACTTTGTTAACAGCAGATGCTCCAATTTACTTGGACACCCAAAGAGAGTTTTGGAAGAATATTACCCTTGACAAACAAGGCAAGGATGTCATAGCCATCAACTCTTCTCTAATGGGTAAACCTGTCAAAATCACACCACAATCCATCTCGGAAGTCTTTGAACTCAATGACCAGCAAGGTAAAACTTCTTTTCCAAAAAATGAGTTAAAAACTGATTTCCTTGAATGGGGGTATGCAGAACAAATTAAAAAGGATACCTTACAAAAGGGTAATTTTCCACCTGCAACAAGATTTTTGTTCCATACTCTGCTTATGTGTGTTTCAAACAAAACCACTTCTTTTAATGAAATACCATTAAATATTCAAAACCTGGGATATGCTATTCTTCGAGATGAAAATTTCAATTACTCCCAGGAAATATTTAATGATTTGGTTAAAAATGTTGATAAGAAGCCATTCTTACTTTTTCCAAGATTTCTAAGTTACTATTTTGAAAAGAAATTTGGTAAGGATGATGCTGCTGCAATAAAACAAGGTGCGTCTTTTCAAATAAACAGCTTAACTGCTGAAACTTTTACAAGAATGTCAACACCTTGCAAAACACAAGCAGAGGTGCCTGAGCAGAATTTAGCAGCTACCACTGCTCCTCAGGTATCTGCTGCTGAGCCCACTGCTCCAGGTGATCATAGCAGCAAAACAACTGCTTTGAAACCCACACCTAAAATCACCAAAAGGCCAAAACAAAAATCTCAAAAGCCCCCCAAACCTACCAAAAAGGAAACTCTGGAAGATGAGATACCAGAGCAACTGTCTGTGACAACACAAAAGTCACAAGAAACCACTGCTGCTACTTCCTCACAGCAGTTGGTAGAAATATCTCAACCCATGCCTGAAACTCCTCCTGCTTCTTCTCAAAAAGAACAGGTTGTACAAATAGGGACACCACAATATGATGCTCTGGAATCACTTGCTTCCATCATCCACAGCCCAATGCCCGGGGCAAATTCTCTTTCTACACCCAACCTCACCTCCACAATTCCCCCACCAACTAAATTATTGTTGGATGCTATTGATCTGAACCAGGCACAAACCAGTCCTTCTCACTCACCTATCAATGAGAACATACTTCAACAAACGAGTGGGTCTGATGTATCAATCATAGCTAACCCACCAACAAGACCTGAGGATGTTACACCCCTTGAGTTACAAGTAACTCTTGGTGGTATTCCAAGTGAAGCAGCCACTACAAGTGTTGAACCCACTGGCTTGCATTTGGACAGTGGTTACATCAATAAGACTTCCTTGGAGGCAATTCCTTCTATAGCACCTCTGATAACCACTAGTGAGTTTGTTTTGACCACTGGTACCATCAAAAGGTTATCAAATGTTGAGGGAAGAAGTCCCCAGTACCAAGAAAAAGGGGCATCAGTGGATGACTATTGGAATACATTCCCTAAGTCAACCACTGTTCAAACCACTATTAGTGGGAAATCAGATGATCCCATTAAATTGGGTGATGGTTTAAAGTACCTAGAATTGACGGATAGAGTTGAAAAACTGGATACCTCTGTTGCAGAAATCAAAGAAATGCTGCAACAGTTATTGAAAGTTCAAAAGGTGCAACCCACTGCTGTTCCAACTCAAGCATTTGCTCCACCACAAGCACCTGCTGCAAATGAGTTTTGGAGTTTATTTCAACCCCTGCTCCAACAACAAAGACAAACGGCTGATCAGCAACATGCAATACATGTACAAGAGCTGAGAAACATAATGGAGTCCAGGTTTAGAAACACCCAAGCAGACATCAAGGCTATAAAGGCCCATCTCTCGAACACCACTGGCACTGCTCCTCCCACTGTTCTCTTCATTGATCAACTACCCCCAGATAATGCCAAAAAGGGGGAGAAAATCAAGGAGTGGAAGAAGAAGGGAATAGATGATGGCTGTATATTGAACCAGAAAAAGATGCAATGACTAAAAAGATTCCCTTGCCAGATGGTAGCAAAAAGATTGATGTTACCACAAATGCACTTGCTGAAGCAAAAGAAAGTGTAAAAAGGGACAGAGAGGCAAAGGATATGTCCAGGTGGAATGAGGAGAAAAGAGCTTATATGGAGCTGAATGCGCAGGGTTGTTCTGAGCCGAAGGATGTTCAAAATCCTGAGCCAAAAAGAAAGAATCCTACTACAAAAGTGAGGGAACCCAAATCCACACCATCCAGACTCACAAAGCATACTTCCAAACCACTTTCCAAAAGCCCCCAACATCAATCTTCCACTCAAACAGCAGTTATAACTTCTGTTGTATCAACAACTGCTGATACTTCAGTAGTTTCAACATCTGCTATCACTTCAACACACACTACTTCAACACACACCACAACCACTGCCTTACCACCACCTCCAAAAATCATCTCACCACCAAAACCACCATCACCACTAAAAACAATCTCACCACCATCACTTCCTGCCAAAAAGCAGAAGACATCAGATGTTACAACATCTGTTGTAATGGCAACAGTGGTTGAAATACCAGTTGTTTCAACAACTGTTAGTCAGCCACCTTCTACCACTCAAATCACTACCACTGATCCACCCAAAACATCATCAGCCTCTCCTACAATAAAAAGGAGAAGGATTTTTATACCTGATGATTCTCCATCACCACCACCAACATCTTCACAATCTCTTTCACTTGTTAATATCCCAAACCATGTTCATCTCTCATCAGCTCATGTACAACAACCAATCACTGCCTTCACTCCTGCAGGTTTCCAATATCCTCTTGAACTCATTGCTGTCAGAGAGGAGATCAAATCATTCTACTATGAGGATGATCCTGCTAAAAGGAAGTTGCCATCAGTTGAAGGATATCCTAGGCCTAACAACATTGAAGATTACTTGAAAATTAAAGCTCTACAGGCAGAGGATATCTCCAAAAGAAACTCTCAAGGAAAAACTGATAAAGAAATTCAAAGGCATTATCAATTTCTGCTCACACAAGTTAGATCATTGGAGCAGTTTGCAAAGAATGTTTGTAAGCAAGTGTCAGAAATAGCAGATGAAACCCTAAGAAAAGATTACAATGAAAATATCATGGCTTTTAAGAAGTATAAGGGTGAAAAATATATGTACAAAGAGTGGACCATTCCTGAGCTTGAAAAAGAAGCAGCCAGGATTCAAGAAATGATTAAGAATAAGGTCAAACACACTCCTCCAGATTGGTCAAAGTAAAAGAAGAATGTGCCTGAAAAGACATTAGAGCTGAAGAGAATGAAAGAGGAATTAGTTGCTGCTGATTATGGGTCCAAAAATCAAGTGATGAGATGGAAAGAAGACAAAGTCAGGACCACCTACAAAAGGTTGGAGGAATTAAGGAAGAAAGATCCTGAAGTTCCACAAAAACCTGACTACCCTGAAGCAGAGGTTTCAACAAGACCACCAAAGCTGCAAATCAGGAGATCCACTGCTCCAGCTGGTGCTGCCATCTATAAAAGAAGACAACAACAGTTGGATACTGAAACAGTGGCAGAATTAACGGCAGGAGATGACCTTGTAAAAGAGGGCATTAAGATAATGATAGCTGAAACTCTTGGCCTAAATCAACCTGCAAGCACTGCTCAGTCAGTCATCACAAGGCCAGCATCACCAAATTCCTCATCTAATAAAGATCTCCCAAGAAACCCACCAGACTCAAAAGTACTAAAATGGAAAACTGACAAACAGACCCATATACTGATAGTGTTCAAGTCTAGTGGAGAAGTGAAGAAAATAACAAGGGAACAAGCACTTGGCCTAAGTCTTGAAGATTTGCAGGATCTCCTTGATCTTCCACTGTGCAGGGATGAAGATGACACAAATGCCTTAGCCTTTGAGTTACAACTCAAAGGGCAAATAAGGGAACTGTTGATGAGGCAATAAAGATCTACCAATAATGAAGGGTTTTGGCATTATCTGTTCCAGGGGGAGATTGTTGGGATTGAACCTTATCAGAGGAACAGATAATTAAAGCCAAAACTGGATCAGAGCAGTGGATCCAGAATAAGCAGATGTTGTGTATACAAGCCCTCCCCTTGAAAGTGGTTTCAACATCTGCTGACCTCCTATCTACTGATCGGTACAACTGCTGACCTACAACTGCTGATCAAGCCAAAGATTGATGAAGACTAAAGCCCTGCTGTTCAATCTACTGTCTTGAGTCAAGCACTGCTGGGTTATATCAAGTGTTGTTGGGTTCACATCAGTGGAAGGCTTCAGCAGTAGTTTAGTTTGTCTTTATGTAATGAATTGTAATAACAGTTGTTAGCGTAGCAGTACTTGTATAGATCAGAGGTTAGAGTTTGTTAGGAGGTTAGATGTCACTTTCATGGTGACGTCAGCAAAGATGCCACAGTGGTTTGTCCGTGCCTATAAATAGAACAGTACCCTGTACTGTTCTATTAGCTCTTCACCATGTTTCTTCCTGTACGAACAAATCATTGTGAGCTCAGGCTGAGGGGGAGTTTTGTTACATACATGCAAGTGTAATCGGTGTTTGGAATAAATTTAAGCATTCGGTTCATTGTTAAAAATGTGTGTTGAAAGCAATTCTCCTATTTGATTGTGAAAAGTTTGTTTCCATTTATATTCCGCTGCACATCTCTTTCATTGTTCATCTTAATTCAAACATAAAACACAATCAAAATCAAACTCAGATCCTAACAAACTGATCCCAAGTCAGATTGTATAACGAGATCTTCCAGTAGCTTGGATTAGCGACCTCCACCAAGCAGAGCTTCACCTTTGAACGATTGTGACACAAACTTCACAATATCCTTATCAGCACAGCCACTAATATCAACCACGGTATCCATCTCGTCGAGCTAAGTCATACAATCAATGGCTCCTTTCTCCCCTGTGAAATCCCTCGGGTTACAGGAGACAAAGTATTTATAAGAACAGGTTTTGACCCGAGGCTCCTGATTAGGCACAACCTATCTAGATGGAACACTTCTCTGATTTGATGAATGATGAGAATCACTCTTGTGAGCTGTATGAGTCTTGGAGGGTGGTTTTGAATGTGGCACAGACTGAGTTCTGACACGAGTACCACTTGATTCATTAAACTGTCTGTCGAGAGCTAAAGTAACGGCATTATCTATTAATGCCTGCAGTTCCGCGCCAGCTACATTAACTCTGGTGTAGGTCCCCTAGACGTATGGATCTTTCACAGAATTGTCAATCTAATCAAGAGTGCGGAATCCTCTTGATCAGAATATAGCAGAATAAGTAGAAATAGAAATCAGCAATTCACTTTCAAACCGGGTTTCTATTGATTATCGATTACAAGAATTACAATCAATCAAACCCTAACCAACACAAATTTCGTCCAAGCCTAAAGTCTCTCACGAAATTGCTCTCAAACAATGTTCTGGCTGATTAACCTAAACCCTAAAGCCTAACCTTGTTTATATAACACAAGGTTGCAACTTGGGCTAGAGTTTCCTACATGGGCAAGGCCCATTTCGTCCACCCTTGTCCCAACTGGGTTTTGTTTAGCCCAAACTCCATAACCAAACTATTACAAAGCTAAACCCGCTAACTGTTTATCGTTTAACTAATTACAAGATATCCAAAGACCAAATCTAAGCTGTTGTCACAAATATGCACCAACAAACTCCCCCTTGACAATATCTTCATAAAATAACTTTGTCTTCAGTCTTCTTGCAATCTTCATGTATTCTTGCACTGTCTTTGGTCTTTGGATAGCTTCAGCTTCAATAGCTTCTGTCAGCAACAGACTCCCCCTAAGCTAATGCATCCAATCACCAAATCTTCAAAAACGTTAGCGTTTGAGTAAACTCCAGTTCAGCATTTGAATAGCAATCTTCAAACTCTTCAACTTGTTTGCAATGTAGAAAGGAGGTTCTACCATGCATCCAATCAAACTCACCTCTTCACAGCAACTCATCACTTTAACTTCTCAGCATCACACTGCTTCAATCTGTATACTATAAAACAAACATCTCGAGAAACCATAAGAATTTTTCAACAAAGTTAAATAAATTATTATTATTCAAGAGATAGTTAAACTATATCACAGATTAAGCATTTCAATTTCATCACCAACACGCAAAATTTTTTAATCACACACCCTATAACCCGCATGATTTAAAATTTTGAACTCACTTTCTAACACAGTCTCCCCCTATCAGTAACAATTCCTCCACGAATAACAGTTTTCCGTACATTAAGAATTTTAAACAGAAAAAGACACTATTTTTGGATTTTTAAATTTTTCTGAAAGCAAGTAAATAACAAAAGCAATAAACACTCTATTTTTGTGAGAATCACTGGTAAGAAGATCATATTAGCATAATCAAACTGTTTCACACCATTAGTTAATTCTTTATGTAATTTTTCGTGAAAAGCAGTCCAAGACGATTACCAGTATGTTCGTCCACCTAAACAAAATGCATGAACATTTCAAGTACCATTACCGTATGATACGTTAAGGTAATTTTATTTCTAAAATATTAGCGTGTCCCACTTCAGGATATACCCCCGCGATCAAGGTATGCACAAAGATTCATCGTAGTAGGTGAGTATACTGAATTCATCCGTTTTGTTTTTCAACGTTTAGATAATTGGTGAACAAGTCAGTACTTCCGTACATCAGAGAGACCAAAATATCTAACGAGGGCTAAGACAAATACCATTTTTGGTACGATTTATGCTTTTTTCACTTTTTGAATGACTCTCTATGAGAGCTTCTTAATTTAAGGGTTTTGGCATTTTTAGCTCTTTTAAGATATCCTGGGTGTGTCTAGGTCAGCATATATCTGGATGCAGCAGAAGGACACCCCTGATATCCCCAGTTGAAATAACAGTATAAAGACCCAAAACTTCAGATTTTGGCAATCTATCAACGCAAGATTTAAGGTCATTAAACCATACACCACTGATGTGTTCCCCACTCATACACAGTTAGTTTAGGTTTATATCACATTGGTAAGTTGATTATTTCATGCTTTTTGCCTACTGGTACATCATATGATGAAGCTGCTATCACACTTAAGCAATTTAGTTTAGTTAGAGTGTGACAGTCTAACTTGCTGATTTACTATCATTTCTTCTTTTTCACACAGTGATAACTCATTTTTGATTTTATATTTTTTTATGTTTTTGATTTTTCAATGTTTTTGTATTTTTGATTTTTAAGAAAAGCAGTAAACTATTTACAAAAAATTCTTATGAAAAACCAGTTATTCAGGATTCCTCATCCCGTTGAGTTCGACTAAATGTTCAAAGCGAGCCCTGTCAAATGCTTTAGTATAAAGATCTGCCAGGTTATCTTCTGTGTCGACTCGATGTAATTCAATTAGTCGTTTTTTAGCACAATCCCGTATAAAATGATGACGAATGTCAATATGTTTTGTGCGACTATGTTTCATGGGATTATTTGTTATTGAAATTATGGCATTATTGTCTATCATAATAGGAGTACGAGTGAAATCCAAACCGTAATCGCGCATCTGCTGTTGAATCCAGAGAACCTGAGAGCAGCAGCTACCCGCAGCAATATATTCAGCTTCACACGTAGAGGAAGACACACAAGATTGCTTCTTGCATTGCCAAGACACAATCCTGCCTCCTAAGAACTGACAACCACCAGTTGTAGACTTTCTATTTGACTTGCATCCTCCAAAATCTGAGTCAGTGTATGCGACAAAATTCAGATCACTATCAGCTGGATACCACAACCCAAGTTTAGGTTTCCCCTTCAAGTAACGAAGAATACGCTTCACTGCTTTCATATGTGACTCTTTTGGATTAGCCTGATATCTGGCACACATGCATACTGCAAACATAATGTCAGGTCTTGAAGCAGTCAAGTACATTAGAGAACCAATCATCGCCCTGTATTGAGTAGGATCAACGTCTTCAGTACTTTCATGATCTGGGCCAAGATTGTGATTTTCACAAATGGGTGTGTTGAAAGTAGAGCAATCATTCATTTTGAAACGATTCAAAATGTCATACACATACTTTGTTTGATGAATAAACATCCCATCCTCCTTCTGTTCAACTTGTAATCCCAGAAAGTAAGACAGCTCACCCATAGCGCTCATTTCAAACTTACTCTTCATCACCTGCTCGAACTCTTTACACATGCTCTCATCTAATGACCCAAAGATAATGTCATCCACGTACACCTGTACTAGCAGAAAATATTCCTTCTTCCTCTTGATGAACAGTGTACTGTCAATCTGACCTCTTTCGAAACCATTCTTGATCAGATGTGTAGACAGTGTCTCGTACCACGCCCTCGGAGCTTGATGTAATCCATACAAAGCCTTATCAAGTTTGTACACTCGATCTGGATAATCAGGATCAACGAACCCATCTGGTTGTGAGACATACACCACTTCTTGGACTTTCCCGTAAAGAAATGCACTCTTCAGGTCTAGTTGGTAAACTTTGAAGCCCTTGAATGTTGCGAAAGCTAGAAACAAACGAATTGCCTCCAACCTTGCCACTGGTGCAAACACCTCATTGTAATCAATCCCTTCCTGCTGATTGAAACCTTTTACCACCAATCAAGCCTTGTTGCGCGTGACTATCCCTCTTTCATCCTTCTTGCACCTAAATACCCATTTAGTGCCAATCTCTCTTTCACCTTTAGGAAGGTCAACTAACTCCCAAACCTTTAACTTTGCAAACTGTGCCAATTCCTCTTGCATAGCCTCAACCCATGAATTGTCTTTAAGAGCCATATGAATGTTCTTCGGCTCCTCTTGGGAAATAAAGCAACTATACAAGCATTCGTTCACAATTCCAGTCTTTTCAATAGACACAAATAAGCCAGAATTCGCTGCTATGCTTCTTCTCATCTGAACACCTGCATTAGGATCCCCAAGTATCATGTCAACTGGATGATCTCTATTTGCTCGTGTAGTAGCAACAGCATCGACTTCTAGATTGTCACCCAGGTTTGATCCAACCTCCCCCTGAATGTTCTGATTTGCAAACGGGTTAATGAAATCCTCCCCCTCAATGGGTTCAGAGTCACTATCGCTTGAATCTGGATCAGCAGCACCTTGGGAAGTTTCTGGAGCATCTGTCATATCAACATTCGATCTAGGCATGAACTCGCCTTCATCGTCTCCACCAATCACTGCTTGAATCAACTGAGAATCATCTGCATTTGGAAACTCAGGAATATTAAATGATTTAAAAGTGCTTTAATAATCATATAATATAGAAGGACCACTCGTTGATTGTTGAGGTTTGTATGTAGTAATTTCAACATTGTAAACAACCTCAATTTTACCAGTTTTTAGATTAAAAACCCTTTTATTCGGTGTGCCAGGCACATAACCTAGAAAGTAGCCATCGTCAGCCACCTCACCGAATTTTTGTTTATCTTTATTTCGCACAATAGTGCAGGGTAATCCAAATGGTTCAAAGCCTTCCAAGTTTGGTTTCTTGTTAAACATTAATTCATGACAAGTTTTATTAAAACGTTTAACAGTCAAAACTTTGTTTAGGACGTAGCAAGCTGTATTCACAGCTTCTCCCCAGAAAAGAACTGGTAGCTTTGAATCTGAAAGCATTGTCCTAGCGGCTTCAATCAACGTCCTGTTTTTCCTCTCAGCAACTCCATTTTGTTGAGGTGTATAAGGAGCGGAATATTGATGTTCAATTCCCTTTCGAAGACAGTAGAGATCCAGAATTCGATTCTTGAACTCCGTGCCATTATCACTCCTTATCCTCTTGATCCTTGCATCATGAACGTTTTCCAATTTCGTAAAAAGATCTATCAGCATCTCCGCCGTCTCATCTTTTGTACCTAAAAAGAAAACCCATGAATAACGTGAGTAATCATCAGTGACAACTAAACAATAGTACTTTCCACCTATGCTCCTTACGTTCACTGGACCGAATAAATCCATGTGAAGTAATTCATAAGGGGCATCTATGGAATTTACTGTTTTAGACTTATGAGGTTTCTTGTGTTGTTTTCCCTTTTGACATGGAAGACATTTATCTTCCACTTGAAACCTCTGCATTGGAACCCCTTTCACTAGCTCATTTTTAACAAGGTAATTCATTTTTCGATAGTGAATATAGGCCATGCGTCTGTGCCACAACATCGATTCAGCTTCAGATGCTTTTGATAGTAAACACGCCACCACCGCATTTGGATCCTTAGCACCCATGTCCATGACATAAGTGTCATTTCTCCTTGGCGCTCGCATCACTATCCAATCGTCCGGAATCTTCAAACCTGGTTTCAACACTAATGCTTCATTCTTGGTAAAATGGACCGAGTGACCCTTGTCGCAGACTTGTGACACGCTCATCAGATTGTGTTTAAGCTGCTCCACATAGTTCACTTTGTCCAGTGTGATCTTCCCATTGGTCACTTTTCCTCGGCCTGTAATTCTACCACCTTTAGCACCCGAAAAATTTACATTTCCACCATCATAATCTTCAAATTCAGTCAACAATCTCACATCCCCCGTCATGTGCCTAGAGCAGCCACTATCAATATACAATAAGTTGATAATCCTCCTTAGCAGCTCCTGCACACACCAACCAAGAAATTAGTTAGATTGGGGGACCCAAGCCTTAATGGTCTTGGGTCGTCCAAATTCACCAACTACTGGTACATCCATCCAATATCCATTACTCCTAACTGGAGTCTTGGATCTCAGACCTGTTGATGGAATTTGATTTTGATTTCCACTAGGTCTTTGGTCCTGAGGGTTCCTATATGTGTTTGGACTATTTGACCTTTGAAAATTTTGATTTTGATATCTTGAATTTTGATTCCAAGAAGCATTATTGTTGTAATTACTAAAGCCATTGTTATAAAAAGTTCGACCACCATCATTTTGGTATCGATTTTGATATTGACTTTGACTCTTGAAATTATTTGCATTATTATTGTTCATTCTTGGTGAACTGCTTCTAGGTCTCTCATATCTGCCTGGTGGAGATCTAGGCTGAAATCTAGGTTGATTTCTTTGAAAACGAGGAACTTGTGGAGTTCCTTTTTCAGCCTTATCTACACCAACAGCAACATTTTCTGGTTGCTTAGGAGCAGATTTCTTTGGAGAATTTGCAACTTTCTCCTCATTATCACATTTCTTCTCAGGTGATTTCCCTTTCTGTTTTTCACTAATTTGTGCTTCACTCTTTTTGTTAGGACAGCAGCTAGCTACATGTCCTTTGATGTGACACTTGAAGCACGATCTCCTTTTCAAAGACTTCTTAGCTGGAGTCTCTGAGGTAGATCCCTTATCCGATGGTGACGATCCCTTGGATGAACCTTGTTTAGTTTGCTTGGATTCAGATTTTTCTTTGTTTTTACTTTTAGCAAACTCAACATTTGATTCATTTTCAATAACAGTTGTTTCATTTTTCATATCACTACCTTGAACAAAATTAATCTGTTTAACAAAAGCTTGATTTTTATTCTTAGGCGGTGAATTTTTCCTTTTCAAAGGTTCCCTGTTATTGTTCTTCTTAGCATCATCACTCTCAGATCCATCACCTTGACTTGATGTGGATGCGAAACTACTTGGTGCAGATGCCATAAAGTCTGCTAGCTCATCTTCACTAGGCAGGAATGAATATTCATGACTAAGAGGAGGTGGAACTTCATTAAAGCCCTGGAAGCCCACACTGGTCTTGTCATTACTCTTCTTTAACCCACCCATCATGTGTTTCATTACCAAAGATGAATCTCTGAATTGACTCAATTTCTTTTCAAGTTCAACAATTTTGAGTTGTGCATCTGACAACTCTTTGCATTTTTCAGAAATCTCTTTTGTTTTCTCAGCCATCATGTCATGAGCTAAGTCTATGACTTGAAGTTTTTCATTTAGTTTGCAAGTTAAAGCTTCAATTTCAGCTTCATAACCTTTTATCTTCTTCAAGTATGACGATTCATTTCTTTTAGCAAAAAAATTGCTTCTTTTATGTTAGACATCTCGCTTACCAGACTTTGGTTTTGTGTTGACAACCTGTCAACCTCACCCTGTAGTTCACGACATCTTAAACATACAGAATTAGATTGTACCTCTTTCTCATGAACTTCTGAGGTTTCATCAGCAACAACCTGTTCAGCTTTACCCTCTTTCTCTACTTCAGCATCCACTTTTGCTTCAGCATTCTCCACTTTAGCTTCAGCATCATTCACAGTAGTTTCAGCCTCATCAACTGGCACTATCTCTGCCATGAATGCTTGAGTGGCACTCTCATTTCCCTGATATCGCTTTTCTAATGCATCCCACATATCCTTTGAATTAGTGTACTTTTTGAAGGTATGCTTGATGCTATCAGGTAGGGACATCTTTATCGCAGCCAAGACTCTCTTTTCAGCCTCATGCATCCTTTTATCATCCTCTTTCATGTTCACATAGTCTGTTCTACGTGGTCTGCCCTCATAATCGTGTGTTGGGTTTGTGTACCCATCTTCTATACAGATCCACATGCGAGCATCCTGAGATTCAATGAAGGATTTGAAGTTGTCCTTCCATGCAAGATAATTCTCTACCTTCATCATCTTAGGTGCATTCAAATTCGTCATGTTCGACATTTTAACGCAACAGACTAGTAAAACCGTACAAAATATCTCCGAAAATAGTGGTTACTAAATTACACCGTTAGAATCGTCTCGAAAAGACGAATCCAATTATATCTAATGTCGAAAACCGAATTCAGGATTTTCCAGAGTTTTTTTTTTCTAAAAATCCAAGGAATTCGACGGTGCAGACGGTTTAGTCAAACGAGCTACGGATCACTTTCTATTCACGAAAACGTTAATTTTTCCTTACGCTTGCCAAAAAATCTTCCACCTTTTAAATAAGTTATTAATTTCGCTCAACAGGACACTTTCGCTGGTTATTTTGCTGATCTGGTTAAATTCGCTGGTTATTTCGCTGAATTGGTTAAATTCGCTGGTTTATATCGCTGAACTGGTTAATTTCGCTGTCTAATTTAGCCGAAAACCGTAATAATTTCGCTGAGGAAAATTATACGGTTACCAAAGTCGCCTTTGGATTCTAAATTCGCCGACACGTTCGCAAGTCAGTTAAATTCGCAGGTCCAGTCTGCGAATTTGTTAATTTCGCCACCCAGAATATGGAAATTCAATCTTTTTCAAATTTATGAGATTTTCCAGATTCTACCAACACCTTCCTGCAGAATCAAAACAGCAAACTAATCAGTAATTTTCGAAAACAATATGATGAACACGAAGAACAGTCTTCGAATTCCAGCCAAATACTCGTCAAAATCCAACAGAAATCGTCCCGAAAACCTGCAAATCAGCAAAACTAAACAAACAAACTGATCAAACACAAACAAATTCGCAGAAAAATTTTCAGAACTCAAAAATTTCGAAACCCTAATTTCAGGTTTCAACAATTTCGAAATTTTTCACCCAAATCTGCCAAGCACATTTCTAAACCGAGCCTTCAAGAGCCTAACGCTCTGATACCAATTGTAGGTCCCCTAGACGTATGGATCTTTCACAGAATTGTCAATCTAATCAAGAGTGCGGAATCCTCTTGATCAGAATATAGCAGAATAAGTAGAAACATAAATCAGCAATTCACTTTCAAACCGGGTTTCTATTGATTATCGATTACAAGAATTACAATCAATCAAACCCTAACCAACACAAATTTCGTCCAAGCCTAAAGTCTCTCATGAAATTGCTCTCAAACAATGTTCTGGCTGATTAACCTAAATCCTAAAGCCTACCCTTGTTTATATAACACAAGGTTGCAACTTGGGCTAGAGTTTCCTACATGGGCAAGGCCCATTTCGTCCACCCTTGTCCCAACTGGGTTTTGTTTAGCCCAAACTCTATAACCAAACTATTACAAAGCTAAACCCGTTAACTGTTTATCGTTTAACTAATTACAAGATATCCAAAGACCAAATCTAAACTGTTGTCACAAATATGCACCAACATCTGGTAGTTTCGTTATTCTCCCTTGGGTGGCTGTTAACCTCATCTGACCCAGCCATGTAGCTTGATTGCTACATAAATATTCTCAAAGATTTATTCAGAATCTATTATGGAATTGTCATTTATGGCAATTCACTAACCATGGTAACTATAAACCATATTGGTTAATTTAATTTATTTAAATTTTTATTATATTTTATCCGGTTATAAACTATTAAGGATAATTGGGTGGCATACAAAAGGCCTACTCACAAGGACAATTTTTAATTCATAAGCCATGATTTTATAGAATCAAAGCATTCAGGTTTGAACATAGTTCATTACCTTTCTTGACAGGGAGTCATAGACTACAACTGTCTTTTGTCTTATTTGACAATATTATGGCCCGCAGGCACATCATCACTAATGGATGTTTAACTAATAAAGGAAAGGATTTGGAAGAACCCAATATAAGGATGACTTATGTGATTTTATCGAATCACATTTGTCAGGAGTGTTAACATGTTTTCAGATGTTAACAAAGATTTGAATCTAAAAAGGGACTACCATCATGGCCCTGTCTTAGAATGACACATGGGCTAGGTTTTTCCCTTTAGGATTTCACTTAATAATCAATGGCAGATTAATTATAAAAAGGAATGATATTTGATTTATTTCATATATTATATTCATGCATATGACGACAAATGAAATTTCAAAATTAAAACATTCCATAAATAATTAAAGAGAAGTACATAGATGCCCTAAACGGGACTTTTACATAAATAACTTGCCCACGCAGGGGCTAAAATGAAGATACAAGTCCTCGCAGGGACTAAGTACATAAATAAAAATGTCCACGCAGGGACTTGATTAAAATAAAGAAATTACAACATAAATAAATAAGGAATCTTCAAAAATCCCTCTTCTTCTTCCCCTTGGTCAGATTCGCCAAACCCTTAAGAAATCCCCGGTGGCTTCTACGCTCCTCTTGAACCTCTCGTTCCACCTGGCTCAACCTCTGAAGAATCTCCTGTTGTTGCGGCGGCTGGATCATAGGCGGCTACGGCGGCTGCTGCTGCGGAGGCTGAGGAGGTGGCGCGTATTGATACCCGTATGCTTGGTACCCATACTGGTATGAAGCTACGAAAGGTTCTTCAGGGTGAAGAGCATTGTAGTTTGCCGCTACGAGATACGGGTCAACATCGGGGGCATTGTAGTAGTTGTACCCCGGGTAGGCTGGCTGCTCAAATGGGTTATACGCCGCTGCACCGGCGTATGAAGGAATTGGGTTATCAAAACCCATTGGTGGTGGTGGTGCGACCGGAGCTGAGTCGACTTCTGATACAGGGTTTGAAGGCCCACCCATCTGCGGGTCTTCGTATAGTGGCGGGTAGTGACTGCCACTTGAGTGTTGAGGGGTGCTGAAGTGAAAATCCCCTCCTCGCACGGACATCCGTGCACCTGATCTTCTTCGCCTCGGTGGTTCTGGAGGCGGCTGCTGAACTGGCGGCGGCGGTGGCGGTGGCGTGACCGCCTCAAAATGTGGGTCCTTAGAGGAGGCCTGCTGGTGTGGAGATGAGTGGTGGGAAGGCGTGTACTCCCAGTGATAATTGCTCCACCATTGGGCAAATGAATCGGGACCTCTATAAGGCGAACCATGGAAAGATGATCCGTCTGAAATCTCTATGGGATGCGTGGGCATCCCAGTTGGCGGCTCGGCAGGTTCTGGATCTGGATCCTCATCCATATCCATATCCTAAGCTTCAGGAAAGTGGTCTTCTGGTCCCAACGGGTTATGGCCCATTGGTTCTTCATTCATGTTTGCCGGATTAAACCGACTCTGAAAGTAGGGGGTTGGGTCTTGGAAGGCCCGGTGTGATCCCGATCATCGCAACGGGATGAAAGAGTGATGAAAGTCATTGGGCTCATTTTCTGATTGTGGCCCAAAGGAGTGGAGGTACGAAGGTGATAAACTAAGCGAGACGGAGCGTCTCGCAGGCTCCAAGTAGGTCCTCCAATCTTCATGGGGACTTGAGCTTAACGTTGCTGATGGAGTTCGCCGGTGTGATGGCCCGATCTCATGATCGTTAGGAGCAATGAATGGCGCCTTGCCTCGTCCTCTTGGTCCTCCGAATCGCGGCGGCATTTTTGTTTGTTCCTGCCAAAATAAACAAAGGAAACCAACAAAAGAAAACAATAAGATTAGGATTAGTCCTAAGTCATTTGACTAGACTCGGAAATCGAGGAATGTGCAAACTGTGTCATTGAGATTAAACACAAAAGGCTAGTGTTTAATTCACTCAACCTGGCTCTGATACCAACCTGTCACACCCCGATATTTCCACGTATTACCGGTGGACCCGGTGGGGAGTATCGTGACGTAATTGATATCATCATAGTCAATTAATCACAGTTCAATGCACAGCGGAAGTCTAAAAGTAATAATATTACAAACCGATTCAAAAGTAACGTAAAATATTACAAACGGGTTGTAAAAGGATCCACAGGCGGATCAAGATAAAAAGACATATTGTTCAAAGATTTAAGCATCATAAGCTTGCAAGACTCTTTATTTGATGCTATGAGTAGCCACCCCATTTCGCTTAGTACATGCACTTAACCTTTTTGGAAAATACGTCAGTTTTCACTGGTAAATACAATTAACCGACTCATTTTGAAAAGGTCTAATAAAATTGATTTAAATGCACAAGGCACAAATAATCTTTTATAACTTGGGATAATTATTTAAAAATAATCTTGTAAAAGATTTATATGTTTGTCATACGTTCAGTAGCCCGGGTTAGAAGTACCGGGTTAAAAGATTAATAGACACACCACATAATATACCCACGGTGAGTTATTCTCAACAAGTGGGTTTATCTTTTTACATACGCACCGGCAGGTGTATGCCTACACCCCGTGCTTAAGTCGTGGCCATTTCAATGAATGTGTCACACCCCCAAAATCCACACGCGGAGTATCACCGCTTGGAGGCGTGACTGACCAGGATCTTAACCATCAATCACATTGAACCCATAAGCATAGATAAATAATACTTTCATTTATAAACATCAAGTGTTACAATATTTCACAGTTTACAGCGGAAGCATAATTAACTCGTTAAGTGTTTATAAAACCATATGTAAGCTCTTAGACTTATTTTGCGTTTCCATGTGTCTCGACCCATGACCACTCCAGCTTCTCAGACAACAAGTCCCTTTGATATGCACCTAAAGACCTGCAAGGCATGTAGCAACGAATCAACAACAAAGTTGAGCGAGTTCACAGTTGGTTGTTTGGTTATAGTATTCATTTCGTAAATCGTATGTTTGTTTTGTAAACCATGTATCGTATTAATCCTTATCGCGGCCAATCCAGGCATCCGTGCGATGATTAGTGGGGGCTTCCCATGTGTTACTAGACCACGCGTATCGACTGCTACGAAAATATAAGAGGTACCCTAAGTCAATGTCTATCAACATTGACCCTTTGCCCATAGTCCATTAGTACACGCCCGTTCGGACGACACGGTGTGAGGTTTGTTAAACCTAATAGCGCTATTTACTAATGACCCGCTCGCCATAGGCCTCGGCGATTAAGTCGATAATTGAGGGACTTCCTTTGATAGAGGTGATGGTCTTATGATCGTGTACGTAGGTTTTACGTACGTGCCCTTCAATCCGAGGACAATAGTAAGTATAACTGTACGTAGGTTTTAAGTACGTGCCCTTCAATCCGAGGACAGTAATAATTAGTTTAATAGTGATGGTTGTATGAGTAGTTATTCAATCCCATTCCCAACCCCTGGGAATCCCATGCCTTGGCTAGTGTGAACTCACCTTGGTTTGCTCGGTATGCTAAGTTAAGTGCTCACAATAAATCAGTCAAGTCCTATAGTGCACGTATACTCAATCAGTTCACGTTCGTAATATTTCACATGTAACTATCATCACAGTAATATCACAGAGTGTGTTTGGCAGTTAATCACACGTCACATAACAGTTAATCACATTTGCACAATTCGTGTTTCACATAACAGTCTTTCACAGTTTAATCTAACATAGTTAATGAGCCATAACATGGTTGCATCAGAACTAACAGAGTTAGCATATGTAATAAGGTTAACATACTTAACGTGGTTAATGACTTAACAGAGTTTGCAAGATTAACAGAGTTGACAACTAACCGAATCAAAACTAACTGAGTTTGCATGTTTAACAAGATTACAAACTAACAGAGTTATAACTAACAGGTTATAACTAACAGAGTTTTTGTTTAACAGTTACTAAACTAACAGGGCCGAAAACACTATGGTTCGAAATCCACTTTTGGCCGAAATCCCCTAAGTTGGCGAAAACACTTTTGGGCTTTTGCTGGGCTTCAAGTGTGACGAAAACACATGTCTGGGCCGAAATCCTATAAGTGCCGAAATCACCATAGGGCCTAACACATTGGGCCGAAATCACATAAGTGATTTCGTCCAGTTTCAATGGTGGGGGGTGTTTTCGTTGGCTTAAGTGTCATCTTCATCATCATTTACAGAAACTTATAAAAACCCAGCAACTCTAATCAACTAATAGTTACATGATCTGTTATAATTGAAATCATTTTATCAAATTATGATATGTAACAAATACACTACCAAATCATTGTGAAATCCAGAACATAATTCAATCAGTTCATCATTCATTAACATCAGCAGATTACACAAACCCAGTTATATGATCAAACTCATCAATCGATCAGTAGTTAACTAATTCATTTGTTCATCAAACATCAATACAATCTGAATCATAAATCAAGTATCATGTAAAAAGAATAATAACAACAGATCGTCATTAACAGCATCCAAATAATCTAAAACAGATTATATCACTAACCAGAGATCGAACAAGGAGGGTTTGGCTTCGACCGAGAGGGGGCTGCCGTCGAGATCCAAGGGTAGAGAGAGAGAGTGTGGCTAGGGTTTTCAAAAATCCCCAATTCCCGTAATGGTTGGAAGTTAAAATACTAAACAAACCCTCACTGGGCCAAGGCCCACTTAAGCCCACTTTTGATTTCGTTGCCTCCTGTGGACGAAAACACTTGAGGTGTTTTCATGGGTAGGGTGTTTTCATGAGTGGGTGTTTGGCATGACCTTATTAAACCACAGAATGTTAATTCTAAATATAATATTAACCTTCACTACAAATATAATGCACACCACATATATAACATATCGATCACAGTACGAATTAACATATTACAACGTCTACAGTTGTGAAACAAACAAGTCGTGTCAACAAACAATCTAAACAATTAACGTGCGATCGCGCGAAGATGGAATCTTGGAAACTCGAGTTGTCACATTATCCCCAACTTGAAAGAAATTTCGTCCCAAAATTTAGTACGCGGTTACTGAGGAAGCTAGGTAAGTTGTATCGTTTACTGGTTTTCCTGGGGTGTCACATCATCCCCCCCGTTGATTTGGAATTTCGTCCCGAAATTCCGTGGTAGCTTCAGCCTCAGTAGTGGTTGCACTGTTTTTCGAACAACTGGGGATATTTGAGTTCCATTTGGTCTTCTCGTTCCCAGGTATACTCTGAGCCACGACGGGAGTTCCAACGAACTCAAACAAGAGGTATTCTGGTGTTCTTGAGGACCTTAACATCCCGGTCCGTGATTTCAACTGGTTCTTCGACGAAATGCAACCGTTCGTCGATAGTGAGCTCCTTCAAAGGAACTATGAGGGTCTCATCTGACAGACACTTCTTCAGATTCGACACGTGAAAGACGTTGTGAACCGCACTGAGTTCAGCTGGTAAGTTCAGTCTGTAGGCCACTTTGCCTATTTTCTCTATGACTTCGAATAGTCCGACATATCGCGGATTGAGTTTGCCCCTTTTGCCAAAATGAACAACACCCTTCCAGGGTGAAACTTTGAGTAGCACTCGATTCCCAACCTGGAACTCGAGTGGTTTCCTGTCTTTATCGGCGTATGCTTTCTGACGGTCACGAGCTGCCGCCATGCGTTGTCGTCTTTGAGCAATCTTTTCTGTAGTTTCAACTACAAGTTCTGGACCTGTGATTTAACTAACCCCCACCTCTGCCCAACAGAGAGGTGACCGGCATTTACGTCCGTACAATGCCTCGAATGGAGCAGCTTTAATGCTGGTGGGGTAGCTGTTATTGTAAGAAAATTCCACAAGTGGCAGATGCTTTTCCAGCCGTTGCTAAAGTCAATTACACATGCACGAAGCATGTCTTCTAGAGTTTGAATAGTGCGCTCCGACTGCCCATCCGTCTGATGGTGATAAGCTGTGCTCATGTCTAAACGAGAGTCAAAAGATTTGTGCATTGCTTGCCACAGTTCTGAAGTAAAACGTGCATCGCGATCAGAGATAATAGAGGTGGGCACCCCGTGCCTCGAGACAACCTCCTTAAGGTATACGTCTGCTAGAGTGGAGAACTTATCCGTTTCCTTGATAGCCAAGAAGTGTGCAGACTTTGTGAGTCGATCCACGATCACCCACACAGTGTCATTTCCGCGCTGAGATCTGGGTAGGCCAGTAACAGAATCCATGGAAATTTGTTCCCATTTCCATTGTGGTATCTCAGGTTGTTGGAGTGGGCCTGAAGGTTTCTGATATTCCGCTTTAACTCTCGCACAAGTCAAGCACTTGCTAACGTAAGTTGCTATATGAGCTTTCATGCTAGGCCACCAATATGTAGTTTTGAGGTCGTGGTACATCTTATCCGAACCAGGATGTACTGAGTAGCGAGACTTGTGTGCCTCATCCATCACAAGCTCTCGTAGGTTGCCATAGTGTGGGACCCAAATGCGTCCTGATACATAGTAGGCGCCGTCTGCCTTTTGTTCTAACCGTTGCCTTGAGCCGCGTAGGGCTTCGGCCCTGACGTTTTCCTGGTTTCAATGCTTCTATCTGAGCATCTCGTATCTGAGAAGGAAGACTAGACTGAATAGTGAGTTGCAATGCTCGTACACGCCTAGGTGTAGTATCCTTTCGACTGAGGGCGTCGGCCACCACATTGGCTTTGCCCGGATGGTACTTTATGGCACAATCGTAATCGTTCAGTAGTTCGACCCATCTACGTTGTCGCATGTTCAATTCTTTCTGCTTGAAAATATACTCAAGACTCCTGTGATCGGTGTAGATGGTGCACTTAGTGCCATACTGGAAATGTCGCCATATCTTGAGCGTAAAAAAAAACAACAGCTCCAAGCTCTAAATCGTGTGTAGTGTAATTCCGCTCATGAATCTTAAGTTGACGTGAAGCATAAGCAATGACTTTATCCCTTTGCATCAGTACACATCCCAGACCTTGGATGGATGCGTCACAGTAGACTACAAAATCGTCCGTGCCTTCAGGCAATGAGAGGATAGGTGCGCTACAAGGTCTATCCTTTAAGTGCTGAAACGTTGTTTCCTGTGTATTACCCCAACGGTAAGCAACACCTTTCTGTGTCAGGAGTGTAAGTGGTTGTGCAATCTTTGAGAAGTCTTTGATGAACCTTCTGTAGTAACCTGCCAAACCTAAGAATTGGCGAATTTCGGTTGGTGTACGAGGTGCAGGCCAGTTCTTGATCGAATCTACCTTGGGTGGATCGACATGAATCCCATACTTGTTTACCACGTGGCCTAGAAAGTGGACTTCACGAAGCCAGAAGTCGCATTTTGAAAACTTAGCGTATAGCTGTTCCGTTCGTAAGAGTTCCAAAATAAGTCGTAAGTGCTGCTCGTGTTCCTCCCGACTCTTCGAGTAAATCAGGATGTCGTCGATGAAAACAATAACAAACTTGTCAAGATAAGGTTTGCACACCCTGTTCATAATATCCATGAAAACCGCAGGCGCGTTCGTTAACCTGAATGGCATGACCAAAAACTCGTAATGGCCGTAGCGAGTTCTGAATGCTGTTTCGGAGACGTCCTCATCCCGGACTCTCAATTGATGATGGCCTGACCTCAGGACAATCTTCGAATAATAGCTCGACCCTTGCAACTGGTCGAATAAGTCGTCGATGCGTGGAAGTGGATAGCGATTTTTCACGGTCACCTTGTTCAGTTCGCGGTAATCTATGCACATACGAAAGGTACCGTCTTTCTTCTTCACAAATAATACTGGAGCTCCCCAGGGCGAAGAGCTAGGACGTAAGAAACCCTTTTCCAAGAGTTCTTGCAATTGCTTAGACAGTTCTTCCAATTCAGTTGGAGCTAAGCGATAAGGCGCTCGAGCTATGGGTGCTGCTCCAGGAGCTAGCTCGATCTGAAATTCGACCTGGCGATGGGGCGGTAACCCAGGTAACTCTTCAGGAAACACTTGAAGAAAGTCGCGTACAACAGAAATATCCTCTAACTTCTTCTTTGTCTTCGATGTATCTGTAACAAGTGCTAGAACAACTGTGTGGCCCTTTCGCAAACACTTCTGAGCCTTCAAGAAGGAGATGATGCCACTCACGACACCACTCTTGTCGCCTTGAACTTCAAGAGGTTCTTTGCCAGTACGGGGAATATGAATGACCTTCTCCTTGCATAGGATCTCTGCTTGCTGTTGGGATAACCAATTCATCCCAATGACGATGTCGAAACCATCACAACGTTGGGGTCATTTCTAGCATCACCCTGACCAACCATGAACACTCGACCCCTGGCACCACTGCCGTCGTTATTACCCCCGTTGTTATTCCCGTTACCCTGAGTATTGTTGTTGCTAGTTCTGCGGTGCTTGCTGTTGCTGCTGACGATTCTGATGTGCAGGTTGTGAACTCCTGAAATCTTTGGTTTCATGATCAATCTTGAGGCACCTCTGACAGCGGCCTTTACGACACTGACCACTGTGGTGTCTGTTGCACCTGTTATACAGTGGGTGAATTCCCCGATATCCACTCTGCCCCTGACCACCAGACGATTGCTGACTCGGACTCTGGTAATCACTAGTCTTGCGCTGCTGCTGTGCTTGAGACTGTACGGTAGCTGAACCCCTACTGAAATCCCCTTCCCATTTCCGCTTGTTGTCACTGGGAGTAGCAGGAGTAACTGGAGTGGTAGCGGTAGTAGTAGCGCTGATACGTTTAGGCTGCTTGTTCTGTTCCACAGCCTGGTCTGTGAGACGATGAGCAAGACGAGTAACATCTTGAATAGTAGCATGGTTAGCAGCAGTCACATGACTTTGAATCTCTGGTACTAAGCCTTTGAGGTCCATCTCAATGCGCTTGATGGGAGGATCCACCATAGTTAGACACAATACTGCCAATTCGTTGGATCGTTTCGTATACGCTTCTATTTCTGACCCCGTCATCTTCAGGTTAAAGAACTCCAGTTCCAGCTTGTGGATGTCATCACGATTACAGTATTCACGTTTGATCAGTTCCCTAAAATCATTCCACGGGGTGGCATTAGCAGCCGCCAGCCCCAGCATCTGAACTTGCGCGTTCCACCAAGTTAGCGCAGTGCCTTCGAGAGTACCAGTGGCGTACTTCACCCTACGAGTCTCAGGGCATTCACACATCTCGAAGACCGATTCGAGCTTTTTAAACCAATGGAGGAGTCCAACGGCTCCTTCAGTGCCACTGAAAGTATTAGGGCGACAGTCCCTGAACGTCTTGAATATGCATACATGTGGCTGAGCGTGTTGACTTGTCGTGTGTGTAAGAGTAAACAAAATTATGCACAAGTGTCGGTTTACGAAAGTAGGATCTAAGGACCCTAGAGTGAGTTGTGATGGCAGGTTACACCTCCTGCCTGGGCAGCTGCGAGGGCTGCGGTAAGCTGTTCAGTGATCGAAGCCGCCAACTAGGCTTGAGTTCGATTAACGTGTCCGCTCATGATCTTCATAGCAAATGCAACATAAGTGAGAGAGGTTCGCGAATAGTGCGGTGACAGAAGAGAGTAAGCACCTAACATTCTACGCGGTTTGCTAGACGTTCTAATGGGTGCTCAGGTAATACTCGTCAACACCGAGTTTCGAAGGGATCCAACTATAATTGAGAAGTTCACGTTTATTTTTGAGTAGGGGGACAATTACTGCTATGGCCCCTATAGGTTGGTCATGTTTCATATTGATCAATTAACGGGACAGAACCCCTTTTCCACTTGTTAAGCCTTACTGGGACTCACATGCACCCCACATTATTATTATGTGTGCACCCACAATAATATTGTGATTTGCATGTTCATCTCAGCTCCTCTTAACTCATGTCAAATGGTTCCCCACACTCAAGTAGGAATCAAAGAGTATCACATAGCGTAGGTTATGAAGGTTTAGGGAAAGACCACCCTATCGGTCACTTATTACGTGAAAGTGTTCATGAATTCATATCGGTGTGCTAAACGTGCTATCACATGCATTATCGTATGTAGGTGTTCACTAGCTATGTAGTACAATGAGTATAAGAGGGACGAACCTTGCAATCTGGAGCTGAGTGTCATGGTCGTATTCCCGTTTTCAGAATCTGTCCGGTTATAGTCTGGTTTTACAAAAACAGTTTCCCCTTTTTAAAACCAAGTTCACTATAACCAATGGCTCTGATACCAATCTGTCACACCCCCAAAATCCACACGCGGAGTATCACCGCTTGGAGGCGTGACTGACCAGGATCTTAACCATCAATCACATTGAACCCATAAGCATAGATAAATAATACTTTCATTTATAAACATCAAGTGTTACAATATTTCACAGTTTACAGCGGAAGCATAATTAACTCGTTAAGTGTTTATAAAACCATATGTAAGCTCTTAGACTTATTTTGCGTTTCCATGTGTCTCGACCCATGACCACTCCAGCTTCTCAGACAGCAAGTCCCTTTGATATGCACCTAAAGACCTGCAAGGCATGTAGCAACGAATCAACAACAAAGTTGAGCGAGTTCACAGTTGGTTGTTTGGTTATAGTATTCATTTCGTAAATCGTATGTTCGTTTTGTAAACCATGTATCGTATTAATCCTTATCGCGGCCAATCCAGGCATCCGTGCGATGATTAGTGGGGGCTTCCCATGTGTTACTAGACCACGCGTATCGACTGCTACGAAAATATAAGAGGTGCCCTAAGTCAATGTCTATCAACATTGACCCTTTGCCCATAGTCCATTAGTACACGCCCGTTCGGACGACACGGTGTGAGGTTTGTTAAACCTAATAGCGCTATTTACTAATGACCCGCTCGCCATAGGCCTCGGCGATTAAGTCGATAATTGAGGGACTTCCTTTTATAGAGGTGATGGTCTTATGATCGTGTACGTAGGTTTTACGTACGTGCCCTTCAATCCGAGGACAGTAGTAAGTATAACTGTACGTAGGTTTTACGTGCGTGCCCTTCAATCCGAGGACAGTAATAATTAGTTTAATAGTGATGGTTGTATGAGTAGTTATTCAATTCCATTCCCAACCCCTGGGAATCCCATGCCTTGGCTAGTGTGAACTCACCTTGGTTTGCTTGGTATGCTAAGTTAAGTGCTCACAATAAATCAGTCAAGTCCTATAGTGCACGTATACTCAATCAGTTCACGTTCGTAATATTTCACATGTAACTATCATCACAGTAATATCACAGAGTGTGTTTGGCAGTTAATCACACATCACATAACAGTTAATCACATTTGCACAATTCGTGTTTCACATAACAGTCTTTCACAGTTTAATCTAACATAGTTAATGAGCCATAACATGGTTGCATCAGAACTAACAGAGTTAGCATATGTAATAAGGTTAACATACTTAACGTGGTTAATGACTTAACAGAGTTTGCAAGATTAACAGAGTTGACAACTAACTGAATCAAAACTAACTGAGTTTGCATGTTTAACAAGATTACAAACTAACAGAGTTATAACTAACAGAGTTTTTGTTTAACAGTTACTGAACTAACAGGGCCGAAAACACTATGGTTCGAAATCCACTTTTGGCCGAAATCCCCTAAGTTGGCGAAAACACTTTTGGGCTTTTGTTGGGCTTCAAGTGTGACGAAAACACATGTCTGGGCCGAAATCCTATAAGTGCCGAAATCACCATAGGGCCTAACACATTGGGCCGAAATCACATAAGTGATTTCGTCCAGTTTCAATGGTGGGGGGTGTTTTCGTTGGCTTAAGTGTCATCTTCATCATCATTTACAGAAACTTATAAAAACCCAGCAACTCTAATCAACTAATAGTTACATGATCTGTTATAATTGAAATCATTTTATCAAATTATGATATGTAACAAATACACTACCAAATCATTGTGAAATCCAGAACATAATTCAATCAGTTTATCATTCATTAACATCAGCAGATTACACAAACCCAGTTATATGATCAAACTCATCAATCGATCAGTAGTTAACTAATTCATTTGTTCATCAAACATCAATACAATCTGAATCATAAATCAAGTATCATGTAAAAAGAATAATAACAACAGATCGTCATTAACAGCATCCAAATCATCTAAAACAGATTATATCACTAACCAGAGATCGAACAAGGAGGGTTTGGCTTCGACCGAGAGGGGGCTGCCGTCGAGATCCAAGGGTAGAGAGAGAGAGTGTGGCTAGGGTTTTCGAAAATCCCCAATTCCCGTAATGGTTGGAAGTTAAAATACTAAACAAACCCTCACTGGGCCAAGGCCCACTTAAGCCCACTTTTGATTTCGTTGCCTCCTGTGGACGAAAACACTTGAGGTGTTTTCATGGGTAGGGTGTTTTCATGAGTGGGTGTTTGGCATGACCTTATTAAACCACAGAATGTTAATTCTAAATATAATATTAACCTTCACTACAAATATAATGCACACCACATATATAACATATCGATCACAGTACGAATTAACATATTACAACGTCTACAGTTGTGAAACAAACAAGTCGTGTCAACAAACAATCTAAACAATTAACGTGCGATCGCGCGAAGATGGAATCTTGGAAACTCGAGTTGTCACAGAATGGGTCGAGGATATCCATGACATGGTCATTAATCCCCCCAAAGGCTTAAAACAAACAAAACAGATTAAACGGGTTATCTCAATGTTTTAACCATTATTCGATTAAATATTCGATACCCGACCAAGCGGTATTTTAAATACCGTACCCCAAGCCCGTATAAGGGAAAATAATTTAAGAGTATTTACCTGAGCTAAAATATAAAATTTTAATCCCAGCCATATAACAAAGCAGCAAGTACGGTAGCTTTTACTGGTCTCCTAAATCCGGAACCAAGGTTTTTAAATAACCTATTAGATTCCTAACGGGTCTTAATTAAGCTATAACTTAGACCGGTTAGTTTTAAAGAAAGGTATACGGTTCAAAACGCAAGATTAAGCGAAGACCGGATTAGAATGTGATTTAGACCCGACAAGTATGAAGACTTGTATAATATGGGTAAACTAAATAAATTCTGGATTTTGAGGTAAAAATGATAAGGTTTGACCCGTTTCGGTTAATTTATGCAAACTAGTTACTTAAACTGTACCAAACGCGAAAAATGCATAACGGGTAACCAATGAATCATGAACAGGTTCCCTAAGTTAATATGCTTAAAATGTGTTATGATATTAGTAGGATACCTTCCATTATGCCCAAAACGAATTTCAAATCAATTTAAGCCCCGTAAGGGTATTTTGGTCATTTTAAAGCTTATAAAAGAGGTTAAATAGTAACCTGAGATTCTGGTCTAAAATGATCAGTAAAAAAATTTATTTTAGTGAGTTATATCAGTAGGCTATTGCATATATGTGAATTTTATCATTTATGTCCAAACTATGCACCGTAGGGGAATTTTGGTCATTTCACATAAGCTTTAAGGGTCAAATTTGGAAATCTGAGTTCAAAACTTTTACTTACTGTTAAAGTATAAAAATTGATTTATAACATCAGTAGGTAATAAGCCTTAGGTGCCTAATATGGTTTTAAACCATACTATGCGCCTAAATCGCCTAAAAGTCGGTATTTGACGATATTCAGGTTTATTAAAGAAATCTGAGATTTTGACCAGCCTTTACAGTTTAAAATAACTTATTTATTATATAAAATCAGTAGAAAAAGGTTTGATATGTAAAAGATGTGTAAAACTCATTTTATTAGCAAAAAGGGCATAATCGTCAATTACCGAATCAATGCAAGAACCTTATGTTATGATCAGTTTAAAATTTAATAAAAATTTCCAAAAATCCCTAAATATTATATTACATCAGTGGGTAAAAGGTTTGGTGTCAAAATTTGGTTTTAAATAGGGTTTATGTCGAAAATGTGGTTCAATTAATAAAAAGGCTTTCATTTACGATATTGAGCGTAACTCCTAATTTAGACCATAAACAGATGTCAAACTTTTAGGACATGTTTATAAATTAGAAATAAAGGTTTTTGTCCTCTCACATTTTCAAAAATCTCATTTTAATATCAAAAGGGCATAATGGTCAACTTTTAAGCAAATAACGGAAACATGCAAATGAATCGGATTACTAAGGAACCAAGTTGTATAACCTCAGAGGGTTATACTAACCTATAATATGGTCCTAAAGGAACCCTAAGGCATATCTAAAACAAGCTAAATCGGGTCAGAACTGAAAGTCAAAGCAAAAGTCTACTTTTGCGACTTTCGGTTCCGAACCGAGCCTAAACTCAGAATTGTCGGGTTGAACATGTTTAGACATGTTCTTATATTACTTGCCAAGTTATTTCACTACAAGAAATTTGGTTCTTTACCAAGACAAAGTATATGTGGGAAAAAGTATACAATGCGTTGTTAGTTTTCTTTACCTACACATAAAATAAGTGTAATGATGTGTAGGCTCATGACTGTGGATATAGGTCATTATCCACACATACGTTATATGTAGGCATATAGCAAGCTATACCTACACATATATGTGTGGCTAAAAGCCATTTATATGTGTGGTTAAAAGTACAACAATTTGTTTAGAAGACATCTGACGTGGCAGCTGACGTGGAATCCGACGTGGAAGCTGACATGGCATATGACGTGGCATCCGACATGGCGTTGACGTGGCATCCGACATGGCAGTTGACGTGGCATGAATATATGTGTGGGTAAAAGTAATCTTATGTGTAGGTAAAAGTAATATTATGTGTAGGTAAATGTTGAAGATGTGTAGGTATTGATCTTAATTTGTGTTGAAAAAAAACGTTGAGGTGTTGGTAAATATATTTTAAAGTGTAGACATTAACCACACTATATGTAGATAAAAATGTTCAATATGTACAAACAAATACCAAAGCATTATGGAAACAAATTAAGATTCTTAATTAAACTAATAAACATTAATCTTACAAACAACCAAATAAAAGTACTAGTTATAGAAATTTAAATACTAAAACAAACAAAACAAAACTAGAAGAGAGGTTAAAACATAATCAGGGTATAACTTATGTCATTATACCATTAATATGCCCGTCCACCGGACGGGTACAGAACTAGAAAAGCGAGGTTGTTAGCAATTCCAACTAAATACTTGATTTTATCATCTAAAGGATGACTTCCGCCCTTTAATTGAATCGTCTTAACATCATATTGTGTTCCATCCAACTTATTCTTGCATAAAACGATTGTCACACCCCTTTCTGCGGCGGAAGCACGAGGTGTGATCATGAAAGGTTCTCATTGCATACGAAGAGTAAACATGCTACATGCTCATAAAAATACTTCAAATACCATAATTTGAAAACATCAGTTTAGCGTTTACATCGCTAAGTTGCATAAAACATTGTCTTAAAAGTTTACAACTTTATTTAAAGATAAACATAAGCGACATCCAAGAGCATAAGCAAGACCGCGCGCACATCCATCCTAGTTACCTGAAATACATGTGCGTTTTGGAAAAACGTCAACATAATGTTGGTGTGAATTCATGCAGTTTTGTATTTCACGTTTGTATACTTTGTATGAAAACATAGTTTGTGAATAAATCAAGTTTTCATATATAAATCCAGTTTCATGTGTACACCACGTACTTATGTATAATTCAAATTCTTCTTGAGTACCCCACGTACTCAAGTATAATTCCCATTTTCTTGAGTACCCCACGTACTTCAAGTATAATTCAAGCTTTTCTTGAGTACCCCACGTACTCAAGTATTCATCAAGTATTAGTATGGTATGAATTTTATGTAAATAAAGTATTCCTGTAAGTATCAGGATTGTTAATGGGTTGCAAAGCCATTAACATGTGACACGACATAGGAAGTCACCAAACCTTAGGCATTTAATTGGTATATTCTGAGACACAAAAGCACTACTCGATTCTCGCCCTCACCGAGAGTGTGGCTGCCCGGCACCCGTTAGATCTAACCTTTTGTTCTGCAGTCTAGGTATATTGTTGATTAATGGTGCTTATGTACCCTATTCGTGACACGATTTCTCGTATCATTTCTCATAACGCATCCTACTTGGTTCTCGTCCTCACCAAGTGCGTTTCTTGTTATCATTTCTCATAACGCATCCTACTTGGTTCTCGTCCTCACCAAGTGCGTTTCTTATTATCATACCATTTATAAACATTATAATGTTTGTACATGTATTTCACCCCCGAAGTTATAAAACTGAAAACAGTTAAAAGAAAAGGGGGAGCATGAACTCACAACTTTGCGTTCCTGTGCGTCGTAAACTTCACCGGATTTTCTTAATTAATGTCGTAACCTATACGCGTTTTCTTAACGTTAGTCACTAGACTTGTGTCGCACAAGTACAGTCACTCTCTTTTGTATATATATTCTTGTGTTAAAAATATTCTATATTTTTAACTAGGTGTCTTACTTATATTACTTTCTCAGAAATAAATATAAGTCTTTTGTGTTTTGCATTTTGCACCCGAATTATGTATCTTGCATGTTGTATGTGTATTCTTTTGTTTATACTCCTCATGAGTATTTAGTGTATTTTTAAGTCTTAATACACTAGCACGTATAACACATACTATATACACTTAGCACAAAAGTTGGTGATCAAATAATATATATTTTTCTCTCAAAAATATATATACATAATATCCATTTTTATTTTTGAAGAAATCACCATTTCTTATCACCAAAAATTAGGGAAACCTTGGTAATGTTTTGAGGTATATTTTTAGGGGATAAGTTTCTCAAAAATTTATATTTTTCTAAGTGTCAAAATTTATAAAAATTTTGACAGAGTTTCCCCTAAAAATGGAGGTTTCCCATGTTTTCAAAACATGTGTTTATTTTCTTTTAAATCGTCAACAATCATCAACAACAATTATCAACCATAATCATCAACAATAATCACTAATTTCTCCATTTCATGAACTTGAATATTTACAAAAATGTGTAGTAACTTACTAGCACATTTAGTAAGTCTTGTTATCTTTAAAAATAAAATCATTATCTCGTAAACTTTATTTTTAAAGAATATGACGTTTTACAACTTCTAGTCGGTATTTACGAAAATATTTCTTTGTTAAATTCTTTCGTTACACAAGTGTCTACACACTTTTTGGTTCTCAAAAACACCTTTAGTTTAGGAAAGATCTGGTTTTAAAACATGGTTTTGTCTTACAGTTGGTTCTTCGAAAATACCACTTGTAGATCTTTAGATCTACTAGTTTAGAACCCCATTTCATAAGAAAAAGTGTTTTTACACAAGTTCATGTTTTATGTTTGAAAGGGTTCGTCATCTAAAAACTTTACGACTTAATATAAGGCTAGTTCATGTTCCATGAACACGATCTAGCGTGGTTTGATGACGATCCATTCCAACACTAGCAATCAACAACAATAAATAATCATAACAGAACTAGTTTCAAAAGTTTTACACTAACATTCATTCATTAACCACCATGTTTAGTATTTTTAGTAGACTTTTAGTTTTGGTCTCTAGTGTTCATGATTTTTACCCGTTAAATTTCTTATTAACCACTTTAGATATGAACAATAGGGTGTTTAGAGTCACTTACTACTAGCTCGTGGCTAGGGAAGAAACTAGACGAAAAATGGGTGGTTAATAGCGTTGTGGAGAGGTCCTTGCGATTCCGTAAGCACCGAGCCTCCTTGTATGAACCCTTTCACCTTGGTAATTATGTAGAATTGCAAGATTGAAAATTTGAAGTGGTGGTGGGTGTGTGTTAGGTCTCGGCCGAAGTCAACAATGGGGGAAAAAGATAGAGCAATATTTTGTTGAAGTGTTTGGTGAATGGAAGCTTATCTCTTATAGACCATTCAATACTAATATCCATTATGTAAAATGTCTTTAGATACTAGACATGGATTTATAAAATAATCAAAAGGTGAAGTTGTGTTCCCACATGGGGAAACCGATCGTTCAAGGGGGTGGTACATTTGGTTGGATTTCAACAAAAAGTTAGTTCTTAGTTAGGAATTAAAAATAATTTACTAGTGTGTTATTTAATATAACGGGTGTTAGGGTATTTGGGGACCCTAACTGGCTCAGAAAAAAAAAAGAATAGTGTCATTGACAATATTTTTAGGTTCCGGGTAAAGTCCGGTTGTTCGGTTGGATATTAACCCGTTAAAGTGCTAAATTACAATTTTTAGTGACTTTTAAGTACCTTTTTGTATCCCTTTCGATTCCCAACACTTGGGGAAATATTCTGGATAATAAAATGACATTTCTGCATAATATTCACATGTCTAAAAGCTGAATTATTGCTGAATTATACATAATTTTGCACTTAAAGTGCGTTTCGGGTGCTTTTTAGTGCTTATTTTTGCTTTCGCAATGTCTCTAAATTAAACCCTTATATGTACTCTTGGGTTTTAATGTACTTTTGTCGTCGGACCTACACCTAGGCCTCAATTTTATTGTCTGACTGCTTTCTGCAGTTCTATTGACACAGTGTGTCTTACCGGTGAGTTTACTATTATTTCTGATGCAGCGCTCTCGTTTATGCATAAAGCAATATTTTTGTAGTATACAACGTGCATGAATTCACTTGTTTAGTATGTGTTCAGACATTGCTGACAATTAAGCACATAATTGCAGTCATTAACTAATGATTAAAGTGTACGGAAATTACCGGTTTGGTGCCAGTTGTCACAGTCTCCCCCCGTTAAAAGAATTTCGTCCCGAAATTCAGGCTGAACTAACTCTCGCTGGAGTCTTCTTGAATAGGTGGGGATACTTTTCTTTGAACTGGTCTTCACGTTCCCATGTGTACTCGGGTCCGTGCTTAGAGCTCCAACGTACTTTGACAAGTTTTACGCTGTTCCTCCTGGTCTTGTTGACTTTCCAGTCGGTAACCTCAACGGGTTGTTCTGTAAATTGGAGGGCGTCATCAATATGCACTTCATCCATCGGGATGATCACGTTTTCTTGTGTTGGACTCTTCTTCAGGTTGGATACATGAAACGTATCATGTACTCCGTTAAGTTCTTCCGGTAACTCCAACTTGTATGCCACGGTACCAATTCTTTTCAATATTCTGAATGGTCCGATGTATCGTGGATTCAGCTTTCCACGCTTTCCAAATCTGGATGCAAAGTGATTGTTAATGAGAAACGTACCGGTGACCACGTTAGGGTCCTCGCGTGCGTTCTTTGCTCCAATCACAAATGCTCTAGCCTAAGCATTGTTTCCCTCTGGGCAGTCCTTCATGAAATGATCATTGCTTCCACACTTGAAGCATCCTTGGTTCCGCCCTTTCCCGTTACCATTCTTGTTACCAGCACTGTTTCCATTCAGGTTCTTTCCTTTTCCCCAACAGTCTTCTGTTTGATGACCCAATTTACCACATTTATCGCACCTTGGAATGCGACAAGCTCCATCATGATGATACTTACATTTTTGGCATCTAGGCATGGAGCCTTGGTATGCTTTGGTTGCATGGGTTTTCGCCTCCTGAGACGGGTTAGCGTCGCGCTTCTTGCTGAAACCCTTGTTGTTACGAGTTGCTTGGTTCAAACTTATATGCTTTCTCTTTTTGTCGCCGGACGACTCAGCATGTGTCTCGGTCTTCTCTGTTGGGTTCAGTGATAACTTCTTCATACGAACGCAATCTTCAGTCAGGCTGACAGCCAGAGTTACAGCCTCAGTGATTGTTTGTGGTTTGGCCGACGAAACTCTGGGGTGTGACACTCTAGGTTTTTCCCGAGCAAATACCTTGTAATTACATTGTGTGTATATATGTTATTAAATGGAAGTTGTGTTTTATCTTCATGTTCTATGTGATCCTTGCACTAAGTATGTATACGTAGTATATATATATATATATAGGGATGAAGTGGGCCGAGACCGCAAACCCGACTCGAGACCACACAGTCTCGAGTAAACAGTTGGGCCGTTTGGGCCGCACCCCTCCTTTAATCCATCCGAAAGCCCCTAAGGGTGCACCTACATGGATCGGGTATATAAACTATGTTAATGGCCAACCTTGCCACTTTTCAATCACCATCCCTTCACACTCTCCTACATCCTCTCACTCACACTCTCCCTCTCTTATCCTCTCTCTCTAGAAAACCCTCACAAAACCACATCTTCACCTCGGATTCAAACGAAGAAGCATCAAAGGCCCTTGGATCGGCTCGTGTTCTTCGCCTAAGGATTCCCTTTCATCAAGTCTACTCACCTTCACACTCTTAATCTCTAACCGGTTAGTTTGATGTTTTTAATCTAGTTCCCTTGCAAAACAAATGAAAATATTTGATAAAGGTGTGTGTGCTTGATGAGTAATGTACATGCTTGGTTTCAAATGTCTAAGATGAACAATACTCTCTTTTGCGAAAAGTATGAATGTTGTATGATAATGTCTTGCTAAATGATAAAAGCATGATGGTTAGGATTGTTTAGGATCATCCGATTTATGTTAGGAGGTTATAGAACTAATGTTTTGCTTAATGGTAGTTTACAAGATGACCATTGACATCTAGTTATGTGTTATGAACTCTTGTCCGTAGGATGCATGAATATGTAGGATGAACATGATGGTAAAGGGTGAAAACCCTAATGATGAACAAGTTTGAATGTGTTATGAATATTTGAATATGCTGTGTTTGATCCATGTTGAAATAGAATTAGACAATAAAACATGTTTATGCATTTTGGTTGGTTAGTACATATTATCATGAAAACAAAATTCTATTGGATAGTACAACTGGACAGGTTCTAGAAAGTCTCGGTCATCAGGTGTGCAAGTCGAGACCCCCGGTCTCGACTCGAGACCATCAAACTACAACTCGAGACTGCAGAGATTGCTACACGAGACCACATAATAACCACTCGAGACAAACTTCAGGGATTTGAGACCATCAAGGTCTCGAGTCGAGACCCCATGATCTCGGCTCGAGACTGAACCCGAGACATCTGAGGTTGCGACTCGAACTTGCGTAACTCGAGACCACCCCACTACAACCCGAGACCATTTGGTTGCGACTCGAGACCTCTCGGTCTTGACTCGAGACCTCTCGGTCTCGACTCGAGACCACCTTGTCTCGAGTGGGCTACTTGTTTTCGTTATTGGGCCGCATCTAATTTTTGGGCTGCATGATTTTCCTGTTACTGTTTATCCGGACTAAGTGTTACTGATTAACTGTTCAAGTATTAGGGCAGGCCCAATACCCTCGTATGTTTTGTATGCTATGTGTTAAATACGTGTACCATATACGTGATTACTTGTGTCCGAGCCTGACCTATACTGGTAACCATTTAGGACGTGGTGACCAGCATACTTAACCAAGTAAACTAAACTGCCGAGCAACCCAAGGTGAGTTCACAACTAATAAAGCATGCGTTCCCGGTGGTTGGGAAACGGAAACTGAAACAACGTTATCCCCTCGTAAGGGATACAAACCTACTTCTCTCCCCTTAAATGGGACTTTTAGTTAATTACTGTTTATACTGGATGCAAGAAGCAACACTAAACAAAACTCTATCACTCAAGTCCTCACTTCTTAATACCGATTAGTCGCCGGGGTCAGGCGAACGGGTTATTAGTTGATAGCGCTATTTAGGTCTCACCAACCTCACACCGTGCCCGCCTATGGGATCGGGCGTGAACTAATGTACTCTGGCAACCGTCAATGATGATAGAACATTGACAAACGGGGCACTCTACGGAAACGTACGGATGAATAGTATTCGGTATTGTAAAAACAGTTTAGTCGCTTACTTATGGGGTAGCTCCCCATCGCATGTATAAACGAATAAATTAACTGGTGAAACAAGTTTTTGGTAAATAAAACTGGACAACTCGCGGACTCGCCAACATTTTTGTTGATACCCTACTGCATGCTTTGCAGGTACTCAGTGACTCAGGAGCTTGCAGCTTGGGAATGTGTAGTGGTCGTCTAGCCCTTGTGTTGGGTTTTAAATAATCTTGAACTATGAACTTTGTTTTGGAACTGTTTGGTCTATGCTTCCGCTGTTTACTTAAACTATTATTCGAACTTAAACCTTTAAAACTTTAAACTATGATGTTTACTAACTATTGTGATTGGTGAATACTTTCACTATTAATCAATGCTCAGTATGATTGGTGGCTGGATCCTGGTCAGTCACGCCTCCAAGCGGTGGCACTCCGCATGTGGATTTTGGGGGTGTGACAGATTGGTATCAGAGCCATTGGTTATAGTGAACTCGGTTTTAAAAAGAAAGTCTTTTTGAGAAAAACCAGACTATAACCCGTGACTCGTGACGACACTACACTCCAAGGGCAAGACTCAACGTATTAGACCTCATAGCTCGGACTTGTGTTTACTTGCTTTTTTACTTTATGTTGTTGCTCTACTATACATATTAGCGTGCCTAATTAGATAGATACGTATTCATCCTCTACCTCATTCTCGCTACATTACAACATCCCACTCATACTGTGTTTTCTGGTTATGAAGACAATGAGTGGACGCGGAAGAGGAAACGTTAACATGACTCAGGCTCAGTTCACTAACTTGCTCAACACGGTGGCTGCAGCTTTCGCAGCTCACCCTGGAGGTAAACTCGTTACTTTAGGATGTTTAGATCCTACCCCCACATCGTCTTTTCACCTCTAAACCTATTCGCTTCGCTTCTCACAACAGGTCAGCCTGCGCCTGCGCAGCAACGTGTTTGTACTTTCAAAACTTTCATGGATGGCAAACCTCTCCCTTTCAACGGCACTGAGGGTGCCATAGGCCTTCTGCACTGGATTGAAAAGGCCGAAGCTGTCTTCGCTGTCTGCGAGTGTCCCCCTGCTAACTGGGTTAAGTTCGCGACTGGTACGCTTGAAGGAAACGCGCTTTCATGGTGGAAAGCTCAGATTCAGATGCTTGGTCTGGAAACTGCTAATGCTACTGCGTGGGAAGATTTCAAGGACATGATCAAAGAGGAGTACTGTCACAGGGATGACATCCACAAACTCGAGAACGAGTACTATGAGCTCAAGATGGTTGGATCGGAGATTGAGACCTACACCAAGCAGTCCAACGACTATGCTGCACTTTGCCCAAACATGTCCCGGCCTATGTATCGAAGGATCGAATTGTACATCAAAGGTTTGGTCTCGGAAATCCGGAGCCATGTAACCTCAGCCAACCTCAATACCATACAACCCGTGGTCCGTCTTGCTCACAAACTCACCAATCAGGCAGTGGAAGAGGGCAAGCTGCCCAAGAGAATCAGTGCTACTGCTGGAACTTCTAGCGATAACAAACGAAAGTGGGATGGAAGTCAGGGAAAGGATGCTAACCCCACTCAGGCCCAAGTTCAACAAAGGAAGACTGAAAGCAACAAGGGCCCTCAGCAACAGGGTGGCTATCGAGGAAACCACCCCAAGTGTAACAAATGTAACCGACACCACAGTGGGCCATGTGGCAAAAGTCAGTGTCAGCGATGCAACAAGATGGGGCGCGAAGCCAAAGACTGCAGGAGCCCGCTTCCAGCTAGGCAGAATCAACAACAACCACAACAGCAACAAGGAAACAACCGTGGATGCTTCAAGTGTGGAGCAACGGGGCACATGCGAAAGGATTGCCCTGAACTGAATCAGAACAACAATAATCAGGGTGCTGGGAACAATAACAACAATGCTGGAAATGGTGCAAGAGGAAGGGCTTTTGTGATTGGAGCTGGGGAAGCTAGGAATGATCCCAACGTGGTGGCGGGTAAGTTCCTACTTAATGACCGTTATGTTTCCATATTATTTGATTCTGGAGCAGATGCTAGTTATGTATCCCTACGTATTAGTAAGAAGCTTAAGTCCACTCTTACGCCGTTAAGCTCTAAGCACATCGTTGAAATAGCTAATGGTAGAAACCTCGAGGCCTCACACGTTATTCGTGACTGCAAACTAGAACTATCCGGTCAGACCTTCCATATCGATCTCTTCCCCATCGTTCTCGGAAGCTTCGACGTCATCATTGGTATGGATTGGCTATCCAAGCATCGAGCTGAAATCCTCTGTCAAGATAAAGTTGTTCGTATTCCCCGTCCTTCTGGCAAACCCCTTATCGTCCAAGGCAACAAAAGCGGAGAAGTCATAGGCATCATTTCATTCTTAAAAGCCCAGAAGTGTTTACGAAAGGGGCACACCGCTATCTTAGCACTCATTGCCGACACGCAGAAAAAGGAAAACAGGATTGAAGATTTTCCAGTTGTACGCGACTACCCTGAGGTATTTCCTGAAGAACTACCTGGACTTCCTCCTCACCGTCAGGTCGAATTCCAAATCGAGCTAACTCCCGGAGCGGCACCTATAGCTCGTGCACCTTATCGACTAGCCCCCGCTGAACTAAAGGAACTTTCTACTCAACTACAAGAACTATTAGACAAAGGTTTTATCCGTCCTAGCTCGTCACCCTGGGGAGCCCCAGTGCTCTTTGTCAAAAAGAAGGATGGCACATTTCGAATGTGCATTGATTACCGCGAACTGAACAAGGTTACCATCAAGAATCGCTATCCACTTCCCCGTATTGATGACCTGTTCGACCAGCTGCAAGGGTCGAGCTATTATTCTAAGATCGATCTGCGATCAGGCTATCATCAGCTGAGAGTCCGCGATGAGGACATCTCTAAGACCGCTTTCAGAACCCGCTATGGTAACTACGAATTCCTTGTTATGCCTTTCGGAATGACCAACGCACCTGCGATCTTCATGGATCTCATGAACCGAGTGTGCAAACCTTACCTCGACAAGTTCGTGATTGTGTTTATTGACGACATCCTAATTTACTCGAAAAGTCAAGAGGAGCATGAAAAACACTTGCGTCTTATTCTCGAACTCCTTCGCAATGAGCAACTGTACGCCAAATTCTCGAAATGTGATTTCTGGCTTAGAGAAGTCCATTTCCTTGGGCACATAGTCAACCAGGATGGGATTCATGTCGACCCCGCTAAGATCGAATCCATTAAGAATTGGCCTATACCTAAGACTCCGACCGAAGTTCGCCAATTTTTGGGATTGGCAGGATACTATCGAAGATTTATCAAGGGATTCTCTAAGATCGCTCAACCACTTACGACCCTCACTCAGAAGGGCGTTGCTTATAAGTGGAATGATGCTCAGGAGTCTGCCTTTCAGGAACTAAAGAAGAACCTTTGTAGTGCTCTTATTCTTTCCTTACCTGAAGGTACCGACGATTTTGTAGTTTACTGCGACGCTTCTATTCAAGGATTTGGCTGCGTGCTGATGCAACGCGAGAAGGTCATTGCCTACGCTTCGCGACAACTCAAGATCCACGAACGGAACTACACGACACATGACTTAGAATTTGGAGCTGTGGTCTTCGCGCTCAAGATTTGGAGACACTACTTGTACGGTACCAAGTGCACGATTTACACTGATCACAAGAGTCTCCAGCACATAATGGAATAAAAGGAGTTGAACATGCGGCAACGCCGATGGGTCGAACTCCTAAATGACTACGAGTGTGCAATTAAATATCATCCAGGCAAGGCTAATGTGGTAGCCGATGCCCTCAGCAGAAAGGAGACCAAACCCAAGCGTGTTCGTGCCTTACAGCTCACTATCCACTCGAACCTCCCTAATCAGATCCGAAATGCTCAGGTTGAAGCATTGAAAGCCAAGAACATCATGGCTGAGTCCCTACGAGGATCGAGACAACGTTTAGAACAAAAAGAAGACGGTGCTTACTACGTAGCCGGGCGCATATGGGTTCCCCTTTATGGAAATTTACGTAACCTCGTGATGGACGAAGCCCATAAGTCCCGTTATTCGGTACATCCGGGTTCGGATAAGATGTACCATGACTTAAGGACTACCTATTGGTGGCCTGGCATGAAGGCCCACATAGCAACCTATGTCAGAAAATGTTTGACTTGTGCAAGAGTCAAGGCTGAGTATCAGAAACCATCGGGCCTACTCCAACAACCAGAGATCCCACAGTGGAAATGGGAGCAAATTTCCATGGATTTTGTTACTGGCTAGCCTAGGTCTCAACGCGGAAATGACACCATTTGGGTAATAGTGGACCGATTAACTAAGTCTGCACACTTTTTGGCTATTAAAGAAACAGACAAGTTCTCTACCTTAGCAGAAGTATACTTAAGGGAAGTAGTTTCGAAGCACGGGGTGCCAACCTCTATTATTTCCGATCGGGACGCGCGTTTTACTTCTGAGTTGTGGCAAGCTATGCACAAATCCTTTGGCTCACGCTTAGACATGAGCACCGCTTATCACCCACAAACGGATGGGCAATCTGAACGCACCATCCAAACCCTCGAAGACATGCTTAGGGCATGTGCGATCGATTTTGGCAAAAATTGGGAGAAGCACCTGCCGTTAGTGGAATTCTCCTACAACAACAGCTACCACACCAGCATTCAGGCGACACCCTTTGAGGCATTGTACGGTCGTAAATGCCGATCACCTCTCTGCTGGGCGGAGGTTGGTGACAGCCAGATCACAGGCCCAGAACTTGTGGTTGACACTACAGAAAAGATTGCCCAGATTAGGCAACGCATGGCGGCAGCTCGTGACCGTCAGAAGAGCTACGCTGATAAGGATAGGAAACCGCTAGAGTTCCAGGTTGGTGACCGGGCTCTACTTAAAGTCTCACCCTGGAAGGGTGTGGTTCGTTTCGGAAAACGGGGCAAGCTTAATCCGCGATATGTCGGACCATTTGAGATTGCTGAAAAGATCGGTAAGGTCGCTTACAGATTGAATCTGCCTGAAGAACTGAGTGCTGTGCACAACGTCTTCCACGTGTCTAATCTGAAGAAGTGTCTGTCAGATGAAACACTCATCATTCCTTTCAAGGAACTTACTATTGACGAACAGCTGCACTTTACTGAGGAACCGATTGAGATCACGGATCGTGAGATCAAAACCCTCAAACGTAGCCAGATACCTCTCGTACGAGTTCGTTGGAACTCACGCCGTGGCCCAGAATTTACCTGGGAGCGGGAAGACCAGATGAAGCGCAAGTATCCCCAGTTGTTCCCAAATGAAACTCCCAGCACTGAAGCTACAACCGAATTTCGGGACGAAATTCCAAACCAACGGGGGGATGATGTGACACCCCGTTGAAACGTTCTCACTTACATTAGCTCGTCAGTGGCTGCCTTAACTTTCGGGACGAAAGTTCTTAAAACTTGGGGATAATGTGACACTCTAGGTTTTTCCCGAGCAAATACCTTATAATTACATTGTGTGTATATATGTTATTAAATGGAAGTTGTGTTTTATCTTCATGTTCTATGTGTTCCTTGCACTAAGTATGTATACGTAGTATATATATATATATATAGGGATGAAGTGGGCCGAGACCGCAAACCCGACTCGAGACCACACAGTCTCGAGTAAACAGTTGGGCCGTTTGGGCCGCACCCCTCCTTTAATCCATCTGAAAGCCCCTAAGGGTGCACCTACATGGATCGGGTATATAAACTATGTTAATGGCCAACCTTGCCACTTTTCAATCACCATCCCTTCACACTCTCCTACATCCTCTCACTCACACTCTCCCTCTCTTATCCTCTCTCTCTAGAAAACCCTCACAAAACCACATCTTCACCTCGGATTCAAACGAAGAAGCATCAAAGGCCCTTGGATCGGCTCGTGTTCTTCGCCTAAGGATTCCCTTTCATCAAGTCTACTCACCTTCACACTCTTAATCTCTAACCGGTTAGTTTGATGTTTTTAATCTAGTTCCCTTGCAAAACAAATGAAAATATTTGATAAAGGTGTGTGTGCTTGATGAGTAATGTACATGCTTGGTTTCAAATGTCTAAGATGAACAATACTCTCTTTTGCGAAAAGTATGAATGTTGTATGATAATGTCTTGCTAAATGATAAAAGCATGATGGTTAGGATTGTTTAGGATCATCCGATTTATGTTAGGAGGTTATAGAACTAATGTTTTGCTTAATGGTAGTTTACAAGATGACCATTGACATCTAGTTATGTGTTATGAACTCTTGTCCATAGGATGCATGAATATGTAGGATGAACATGATGGTAAAGGGTGAAAACCCTAATGATGAACAAGTTTGAATGTGTTATGAATATTTGAATATGCTGTGTTTGATCCATGTTGAAATAGAATTAGACAATAAAACATGTTTATGCATTTTGGTTGGTTAGTACATATTATCATGAAAACAAAATTCTATTGGATAGTACAACTGGACAGGTTCTAGAAAGTCTCGGTCATCAGGTGTGCAAGTCGAGACCCCCGGTCTCGACTCGAGACCATCAAACTACAACTCGAGACTGCAGAGATTGCTACTCGAGACCACATAATAACCACTCGAGACAGACTTCAGGGATTTGAGACCATCAAGGTCTCGAGTCGAGACCCCATGATCTCGGCTCGAGACTGAACCCGAGACATCTGAGGTTGTGACTCGAACTTGCGTAACTCGAGACCACCCCACTACAACCCGAGACCATTTGGTTGCGACTCGAGACCTCTCGGTCTCGACTCGAGACCACCTTGTCTCGAGTGGGCTACTTGTTTTCGTTATTGGGCCGCATCTAATGTTTGGGCTGCATGATTTTCCTGTTACTGTTTATCCGGACTAAGTGTTACTGATTAACTGTTCAAGTATTAGGGCAGGCCCAATACCCTCGTATGTTTTGTATGCTATGTGTTAAATACGTGTACCATATATGTGATTACTTGTGTCCGAGCCTGACCTATACTAGTAACCATTTAGGACGTGGTGACCAGCATACTTAACCAAGTAAACTAAACTGTCGAGCAACCAAAGGTGAGTTCACAACTAATAAAGCATGCGTTCCCGGTGGTTGGGAAACGGAAACTGAAACAACGTTATCCCCTCGTAAGGGATACAAACCTACTTCTCTCCCCTTAAATGGGGCTTTTAGTTAATTACTGTTTATACTGGATGCAACAAGCAACACTAAACAAAACTCTATCACTCAAGTCCTCACTTCTTAATACCGATTAGTCGCCAGGGTCAGGCGAACGGGTTATTAGTTGATAGCGCTATTTAGGTCTCACCAACCTCACACCGTGCCCGCGTATGGGATCGGGCGTGAACTAATGTACTCTGGCAACCGTCAATGATGATAGAACATTGACAAACGGGGCACTCTACGGAAACGTACGGATGAATAGTATTCGGTATTGTAAAAACAGTTTAGTCGCTTACTTATGGGGTAGCTCCCCATCGCATGTATAAACGGATAAATTAACTGGTGAAACAAGTTTTTGGTAAATAAAACTGGACAACTCGCGGACTCGCCAACATTTTTGTTGATACCCTACTGCATGCTTTGCAGGTACTCAGTGACTCAGGAGCTTGCAGCTTGGGAATGTGTAGTGGTCGTCTAGCCCTTGTGTTGGGTTTTAAATAATCTTGAACTATGAACTTTGTTTTGGAACTGTTTGGTCTATGCGTCCGCTGTTTACTTAAACTATTATTCGAACTTAAACCTTTAAAACTTTAAACTATGATGTTTACTAACTATTGTGGTTGGTGAATATTTTCACTATTAATCAATGCTCAGTATGACTGGTGGCTGGATCCTGGTCAGTCATGCCTCCAAGCGGTGGCACTCCGCATGTGGATTTTGGGGGTGTGACATGGGGCCAGTCCCCAAATGTAGCGTTCAACGCGCTTGAATTCGGGAGTCACCATGTAGGGTAGTACTCTTGACAGATCGTAGAACCTTCGAGTATAACCATTAATGTCAGCACCTACCATGGTCAAGTGCCAGAACTCCGTTTCCAGCCTTTGGAGTTCAGCGCGAGAGCAATACTTCTCTCTCATTCTTTCCTTCAGTTCCTCCCAAGTTAAGCCATAAGCGGCATCATCACCCAAAGTTTGGGCTTGCAGTTTCCACCAAGTCAGAGCTTCATCGACAAACAACCCAGTAGCAAAGGTGACTTGTTGATCCGCGGTACACTTGCTCATGCGGATAGTAGCTTCAGTCTTCTTCGTCCAGCGTACAAATGCTACTGCACCTCCTGTGCCGTCATAGTTCATCGGCTTGCAGTCGAGGAACTGCTTGAAAGTGCAGCCTGGAATTGATTCAACCAATTCACATGTGAGCAATCGAAGAAATAATGAAACAAAGACCGTTCATAAATTTCTCCATGCTTAGTAAATTGTCTTAAGGTTACCTTGAGCTGCATTGCTTCCAGACGAATCTCCATTCCCATTACGCCTAGCGTTGCTTGGTCCTCCACTGTCCTGAGTATGGTTCGCCTCGTACTGGGCGATAGCAGCGGAGATCCTTTCTTCCAGTAGAGCGTTCAGCTCTTCAGCAGTTCTTGGTAGTGGGGGAGGAGGACGTTGATCATCATTTCGAGCATTCACAGCTTTCCTGGGTGCCATGTTCTGACAGAACACAACACAACAGGGTTAGACATTTGTTTGATATCGTCTTACTAGACAGTAGTAGTATATATATTCACAGGTATATACCACATAAGTGACATCAAACAATTATTACTCTAGCAGAGTACTTAGTAGGCTTGCACTGAGGGAATCTACACGTGACAAGACTTGCTGTGGTTTCCGTGCACTGAATTCCATAATTATGTATGCATCCATAATTACGTAACTCCTTGCATAGTCAGCACAGTTCGTTTCATCTTCGAATTTCTTCCTTCAGATGGGCCATCGCTTTCAGATAAAGTCACGTATACTTGTGACATTCTACTTCTAGTGTATGCTAATTATCACACATAATTGCAAGTAGTTTCTCAGTTAAAGACAAGTGCTACTTCTGTGCACCCTAAGTCTCGTAGTGTCTTTTCTAGACTCATGTAGACAGTTTCAGGTAGTGGATGTCGCGGGACGTTTTATGCAATGAAAACTCTTTGAAAAATTGTTTTCGTGAAAGGATCCTAGAGATTGTAAACTAGACTCGAGAAGGAATCCTGGTTCACTACAATCGCAGCTCTGATACCAATCTGTCACACCCCTTTCTACGGCGGAAGCACGAGGTGTGATCAGGAAAGGTTCTCATTGCATACGAAGAGTAAACATGCTACATGCTCGTAAAAATACTTCAAATACCATAATTTGAAAACATAAGTTTAGCGTTTACATCGCTAAGTTGCATAAAACATTGTCTTAAAAGTTTACAACTTTATTTAAAGATAAACATAAGCGACATCCAAGAGCATAAGCAAGACCGCGCGCACATCCATCCTAGTTACCTGAAATACATGTGAGTTTTGGAAAAACGTAAACATAATGTTGGTGTGAATTCATGCAGTTTTGTATTTCACGTTTGTATACTTTGTATGAAAACATAGTTTGTGAATAAATCAAGTTTTCATATATAAATCCAGTTTCATGTGTACACCACGTAGTTATGTATAATTCAAATTCTTCTTGAGTACCCCACGTACTCAAGTATAATTCTCATTTTCTTGAGTACCCCACGTACTTCAAGTATAATTCAAGCTTTTCTTGAGTACCCCACGTACTCAAGTATTCATCAAGTATTAGTATGGTATGAATTTTATGTAAATAAAGTATTCCTGTAAGTATCAGGATTGTTAATGGGTTGCAAAGCCATTAACATGTGACACGACATAGGAAGTCACCGAACCTTAGGCATTTAATTGGTATATTCTGAGACACAAAATCACTACTCGATTCTCGCCCTCACCGAGAGTGTGGCTGCCCGGCACCCGTTAGATCTAACCTTTTGTTCTGCGGTCTAGGTATATTGTTGATTAATGGTGCTTATGTACCCTATTCGTGACACGATTTCTCGTATCATTTCTCATAACGCATCCTACTTGGTTCTCGTCCTCACCAAGTGCGTTTCTTGTTATCATTTCTCATAACGCATCCTACTTGGTTCTCGTCCTCACCAAATGCGTTTCTTGTTATCATTTCTCATAACGCATCCTACTTGGTTCTCGTCCTCACCAAGTGCGTTTCTTATTATCATACCATTTATAAACATTATAATGTTTGTACATGTATTTCACCCCCGAAGTTATAAAACTGAAAACAGTTAAAAGAAAAGGGGGAGCATGAACTCACAACTTTGCGTTCCTGTGCGTCGTAAACTTCACCGGATTTTCTTAATTAATGTCGTAACCTATACGCGTTTTCTTAACGTTAGTCACTAGACTTGTGTCGCACAAGTACAGTCACTCTCTTTTGTATATATATTCTTGTGTTAAAAATATTCTATATTTTTAACTAGGTGTCTTACTTATATTACTTTCTCAGAAATAAATATAAGTCTTTTGTGTTTTGCATTTTGCACCCGAATTATGTATCTTGCATGTTGTATGTGTATTCTTATGTTTATACTCCTCATGAGTATTTAGTGTATTTTTAAGTCTTAATACACTAGCACGTATAACACATACTATATACACTTAGCACAAAAGTTGGTGATCAAATAATATATATTTTTCTCTCAAAAAGATATATACATAATATCCATTTTTATTTTTGAAGAAATCACCATTTCTTATCACCAAAAATTAGGGAAACCTTGGTAATATTTTGAGGTATATTTTTAGGGGATAAGTTTCTCAAAAACTTATATTTTTCTAAGTGTCAAAATTTATAAAAATTTTGACAGAGTTTCCCCTAAAAATGGAGGTTTCCCATGTTTTCAAAACATGTGTTTATTTTCTTTTAAATCGTCAACAATTATCAACCATAATCATCAACAATAATCACTAATTTCTCCATTTCATGAACTTGAATATTTACAAAAATGTGTAGTAACTTACTAGCACATTTAGTAAGTCTTGTTATCTTTAAAAATAAAATCATTATCTCGTAAACTTTATTTTTAAAGAATATGAAGTTTTACAACTTCTAGTCGGTATTTACGAAAATATTTCTTTGTTAAATTCTTTCGTTACACAAGTGTCTACACACTTTTTGGTTCTCAAAAACACCTTTAGTTTAGGAAAGATCCGGTTTTAAAACATGGTTTTGTCTTACAGTTGGTTCTTCGAAAATACCACTTGTAGATCTTTAGATCTACAAGTTTAGAACCCCATTTCATAAGAAAAAGTGTTTTTACACAAGTTCATGTTTTATGTTTGAAAGTGTTCGTCATCTAAAAACTTTACGACTTAACATAAGGGTAGTTCATGTTCCATGAACACGATCTAGCGTGGTTTGATGACGATCCATTCCAACACTAGCAATCAACAACAATAAATAATCATAACAGAACTAGTTTCAAAAGTTTTACACTAACATTCATTCATTAACCACCATGTTTATTATTTTTAGTAGACTTTTAGTTTTGGTCTCTAGTGTTCATGATTTTTACCCGTTAAATTTCTTATTAACCACTTTAGATATGAACAATAGGGTGTTTAGAGTCACTTACTACTAGCTCGTGGCTAGGGAAGAAACTAGACGAAAAATGGGTGGTTAATAGCGTTGTGGAGAGGTCCTTGCGATTCCGTAAGCACCGAGCCTCCTTGTATGAACCCTTTCACCTTGGTAATTATGTAGAATTGCAAGATTGAAAATTTGAAGTGGTGGTGGGTGTGTGTTAGGTCTCGGCCGAAGTCAACAATGGGGGAAAAAGATAGAGCAATATTTTGTTGAAGTGTTTGGTGAATGGAAGCTTATCTCTTATAGACCATTCAATACTAATATCCATTATGTAAAATGTCTTTAGATACTAGACATGGATTTATAAAATAATCAAAAGGTGAAGTTGTGTTCCCACATGGGGAAACCGATCGTTCAAGGGGGTGGTACATTTGGTTGGATTTCAACAAAAAGTTAGTGCTTAGTTAGGAATTAAAAATAATTTACTAGTGTGTTATTTAATATAACGGGTGTTAGGGTATTTGGGCACCCTAACTGGCTCAGAAAAAAAAAAGAATAGTGTCATTGACAATATTTTTAGGTTCCGGGTAAAGTCCGGTTGTTCGGTTGGATATTAACCCGTTAAAGTGCTAAATTACACTTTTTAGTGACTTTTAAGTACCTTTTTGTATCCCTTTCGATTCCCAACACTTGGGGAAATATTCTGGATAATAAAACGACATTTCTGGATAATATTCACATATCTAAAAGCTGAATTATTGCTGAATTATACATAATTCTGCACTTAAAGTGCGTTTCGGGTGCTTTTTAGTGCTTATTTTTGCTTTCGCAATGTCTCTAAATTAAACCCTTATATGTACTCTTGGGTTTTAATGTACTTTTGTCGTCGGACCTACACCTAGGCCTCAATTTTATTGTCTGACTGCTTTATGCAGTTCTATTGACACAGTGTGTCTTACCGGTGAGTTTACTATTATTTCTGACGCAACGCTCTCGTTTTGCATAAAGCAATATTTTTGTAGTATACAACGTGCATGAATTCACTTGTTTAGTATGTGTTCAGACATTGCTGACAATTAAGCACATAATTGCAGTCATTAACTAATGATTAAAGTGTACGGAAATTACCGGTTTGGTGCCAGTTGTCACAACGATATCTCCAAGTCCACCATTGCCTGCAAAAGGCATCAAAACAGAGTAATGCTTTTATATGGTATATAGTGTTAATAAATGGCCAAATACTTTCTAATAAACTATTAGTCAAGTCAAAGTACATAACTATGCAAAATAACACTCCAAAACTTACCCTTGAAACTCCTTTTGGAACCAAGTTCATTGATGCCCTTCATCGTTGCGGCTGCGTTCGCCTTAAGCACAAAATGAACAGGGTATTCAAAATGAGTGTAACATGTTATAATAAAATGATATTACCTTTTGCTTAAATGACTCAAAATCAGGTTTTCCATGTTCTTTCCGGTGGCTATCGGCATAAAACTACATGATAATAATATAATCAGACCTGACCAACATGACGGGTTATTTGACTTGCCAAGATACATGTAATCTAACATCCCTCAAGCTGCCTTTAATCCAGCAACTTCTCTTTCCTTTGTCCAAACATCCACCTGAACCATTAAATATCATTCATGAGCACAAAAAAATAATAAAAATAAAAAGTAACGTTATCGAGGTAATTCAGTCTAGTCCTATTGCTGCCGTCAAAGGCTGTGGCCATCGTTGGTCTTAGCAGTCAAGAATATCCAAAAGAGGCATAACCGCTTCACATATACCATCGTCAAATTCCAGTTAATGTAATCACGTTTAACACACCAATTAAAAATGGACTAAAATAGAACAAGCAACATCTGAAACAGATTTAGAGAAAAAAAGGTGGTTTTTTAATTTAAGTGACTTTTACTCAGATATCACAAAAAGGTAACATTTTTCCTCATAAAAAGTAACTTACCATGCATTCGATAAGGCGATACAGTAGATACTGCAAAGAAGGAAGTTGTTCCTATAGTTAGTTCCTCACTTTCTAGATCCTTTGCTCTACTATAACCCTGCAATTATAAGCAACTTTGACCTCATAAGAATTTTCATATAATCAATCATTTTATTAACAGGTCGTGCAAAGATAAACCATTGGATGTGTACATGTGTAAATACTGTAAAAAGAGTCGAGGCAGTTCTACAGTAACAAAGATTGGGAAAAATATATTCGCAAAAATGGCACTTTTACCCTAGAGTAACAGGCATGATTCTAAAAGAGTCGAGGCAGTTCTACAGTAACAAAGAGTTGTTCAACCATCGTTGCATCTTGTTGTCACCAGAACCCTAGTTCCCCTGTCGCTACCCGTACTCACTCCGCCTGAGACGTACAAAAACATGATTCTAAAATTTACAAACATCGAACTTCAAAAGTTCAGCACATGAAAACTTGATGCATCATAGTAAAAGTTATCTGCCGGAACAAAACTAAACCTAAAACAATAGCGAGTGCTTTCAAGCATTTTCTTTGAAACATTAGAGTAGCTTCACCTTCCCCAATAATATAAGATAACTTGAATGCAAGCATTGTAAAACTGAAAAAAATTATCAAAGAGATTATCTAAAATTGCAAAAAAAAAATGACTAGTGAAAATCTACTATAACTTATCCATCACACTAAATGATTAAATCGTTATCTCTAAAATCAAGAACCCTAAAAAGTAGCAAGAACCAAGGAAAGGAGAATAAAAACGTAAATAAAGAATACTCACATGAAGATCTGTGTTGAAAACCTGTTTTAAACATCAAATCTTCAAAAGAAATAATAACAAAACCACCCCCGTTTTCGTCTAATGCGGCGGCTAAGGTGTCTCGAACATATTACATCAGAGGGAAGGTGCCTGAAAGAGTCATCTCCATCCCCCACCATGTTAACCATCTGAGAGAAGGTTTCTTGAACACCAAGCAATTGCAAATAACAACATGGAGGTGGTGGCTGCAGCGGTGTTAAAGCTGGGAAGGCTGGTTGAACGTTGGTTCAGTTTGTGAACCCAAAGCCGTCTGTGCATACTCTTGTAGCTGCTGGCCTCCACTGCCGTCTAAATCTTCTGTGCATACTCTTGTAGCTGCTGCAAAACAACTAACAATTGGGAAACTGGAAAATTTATGGCATTAGAAACTATAAAAACTGAGAAATTTGAAGTAAAATGCCATTTTCGTCCCTAAGGTTTGGCCACTTTTGTGATGTTTGTCCACATGTTTGTTTTCCCGCATCTGGATCCAAACGGTTTGAAATCTTGTAATTTTCATCCAACTCGTTAACTCCATCCATTTTTCTACGTTAAATGAGGGGCATTTCCGTCTTTTTAGACATTTTTTTTGTGATGATTAAAGGATTTGGATGGGGAGAAATCAACAGAGGTGAATCTTTATTTCTTATACTGTCTTTATTTTAATAAAAAAATGTATAAAAAGACGGAAATGCCCCTCATCTAACGGAGAAAAATGGACAGAGTTGATGAGCTGGATGAAAATGGCAAGATTTCAAACCTTTTGGAACCAAATGCGAGAAAACAAACCTTTGGACAAATGTCGCAAACCTCAGGGACGATATGACAGCTGAGCAGCAGCTACCAGAGCATCATCGGTGTAACGGAGTTTATTGTGAATTTCATATCATTCTCGAAGCCCCTTTAAAATCTGTATTGTTTCATCAACTATGGGCTCGGGCACCTTTACGGGCTGGAAACGTCTCTCTAGTGCTGGGTCCTTCTCAATATGCTTCCGGTACTCATCAAGTGTTGTAGCCCCAATAAACTGCACCAATAGAAAATTGACACATAATGAGTTCAACATTTTTTATCATCATGAGTAATTGATGATGACAACCAACTGTATGCACGCATCTCCAAGTATTAAGATTTCACTTGTATGCAATTCACCTCAAGAAAGAGCGGGTTTCAAGATGTTAGCAGCATCAATAGCTCCCTCTGCAGCACCTGCTCCCTCTGCAATAGCAGTTTTCCGACACCGGGTTCTCCGATCAAACAAGGATTGTTTTTGGTACGGCGTCCGGTAATTTGAGTAACTCTTTCGATTTGTGGCTGCCTTCCAACAACTGGATCCAGCTTACCCTACATAATGGAAGAAACAAATTGTAAAAAAAATTGTTTCTAAAATAACTGGATCTCGGTATGGGATATTGTTTTAGGTCGGGTTGGTTCACTCTGGAACCTTAACCGAATCATGGTTTCTTTTAATATTGTTTTCAAACTTGAAACCGCGTTTATATTTACTTTTAAAATGTTTATTTATGAATGGGCTGATTTGGGCTACGTTCTTATCTCAGATAGAGCACAGGGTCAACCAGACCCGACCCATTTCATTTAGCTCATATAAACGAAATAAACATAAACAACTACAATAGTTAATTTGTTTACCCTGGACCTCCCATCATCTATGTCAATATAAACCGGAGTATTCCGAAATGACAAGCGAGCAAGATCTTCAACCTGAAAAAAAACCATAAATACCAACATCAATCAACAACAGAGTAAAATATAAGAATTATTATAAAAGCTCCTAACAGAGCGATCAAATACTGCTTTTCAGTTCCGAAACAATCTTTCTACAGATGAAAATTGTGAAACACTAAGGGAACTATAATCATCATTGTAAAATTCATCAAAATATATGTCACTAATAAACTCGTAACCAGATAATAGGTTCCCTTTATTCCCTTAAAAATATCTCACTGTAATGCGGTACCCAGCCATATATTTCGAGAATGAATGCATACAATTGAGGTTTATGATTCAACGTATAGTTCTTCTATTGTTACCTATTACTCCAAAGATAGTATTTTCTTTATTATTTTTTAAAGGCATCAAGATAATATTGTTACAGTAAAAATGACTTTACCAAAAGTTAAACCCATTTACCAAGATTTTCTAATTTGACCCGTTTAACAAAAGAACAAAGATATTGGATTTGGTCCCCAACTTTTTAAAAGTACACGGATGGTCCCTATAGTTTGTGCTTTGTAACGCATTTAGTCCCAAACTAACAAATCTAAGGTTTCAACAGGTCCACGTTAGGGACTAAAGATGTTACAAGGTGCAACCCACAGGGACCATCCATGTACTTTTAGACGAAGTTGGGGACTGAATGCGTTACAAAATGCAAACAACAGGGACCATCCGTGTACCTTGGGAAAGTTAGGGACCAAATCCAAAATTTTGGTAAACCATTGGGACTATCCGTGTACTTTACTCTAAAATAAATCTTGGAGAATCAAAGCAGGTTCAATAGAGGGTATTCTAAAAATAATAAACAACTTTTTTAAACATCGATTCAAGTGCTGCGATTTTAACTTTTAATTGGACATATGGAGTAGCCATTATTAATCATATTCAAAGATGGTCATTATCATAAGTTACTTGAAAATGCAAGAATTAGAAAACAATTTAAAATGAAAAAAAAAAGTAATTTTGAACGTAAATGTCAGATCTTGATTTTACCTGTCTAAATCAAGAATCGGGCTGTAAACAAGTGTTTCCCATGTTGCTACAATGCCATGCCAAACGGGGTTGTAATATAGAGACTCGGGTGACCAAAACATCCGTGTGTACGTCTCCAAAAATATAAAAAGTATCCACGCTCCGATTTCAAGCAAAATTAACTTTATGACAAAACGGCCCACAATCACCATTACAAGCGAAAAGGCCACCAACCAGTTAAATAATATGTGATTATATTCCTTTATAAACAAAGACTTTGACTTTCCCATCTTCTGCACAAACGCCAAAAAACAGTTATCAGTCTGCGGTTGCCCTTTCACATTTTAGAAGCCCGAAAGGTATATAAAATTCGGGCCGTTATTTCTTTAAAGTAGTGTTGACGGATTTTAAAATGTTTATTTATGAATGGGCCGACTTGGGCTGCGTTCTTATCTCAGATAGAGCACAGGGTCAACCAGACCCGGCCCATTTCATTTAGCTCATATAAACGAAATAAACATAAACAACTACAATAGTTAATTTGTTTACCCCGGACCTCCCGTCATCTACGTCAATATAAACCGGAGTATTCTGAAATGACAAGCGAGCAAGATCTTCAACCTGAAAAAAAAAACCATAAATACCAACATCAATCAACAACAGAGTAAAATATAAGAATTATTATAAAAGCTCCTAACAGAGCGATCAAATACTACTTTTCAGTTCCGAAACAATCTTTCTACAGATGAAAATTGTGAAACACTAAGGGAATTATAATCATCATTGTAAAATTCATCAAAATATCATCACTAATAAACTCGTAACCAGATAATAGGTTCCCTTTATTCCCTTAAAAATATCTCACTATAATACAGTACCCACACATATATTTCGGGAATGAATGCATACAATTGAGGTTTATGATTCAATGTATAGGTCTTCCATTGTTACCTATGTAAGCTATGTTGTTACCATGTACAACGACTATTAAAAACAGACGGTATCAATGAGAGATGGAAAACAAAAGTTGAACTAAAGACACAATAGAAAGATCACAACTAATTAATCGACTAATAAATAAATGTACCTTCTTTGTCTGGGTAGCAGAAAAGAGGGCAGTTTGCCTCTCCTGTAGATTATAAAAACCTCTGCAAGTTTAAACAAACACAAACATCAGATTCAAAAACTAAAGCTTGTGACCTAAACAAATCAAAAGGAGGTCGCCAGACATACCTCAGTTTGTCTGTCGGAACCTACCTCAATCACCATCTACACCCGGGAACTCTTCTCCGTAGCCACCGATCTTTGCAGACTTGATTCACTATAAACTACACGATGCCCGATTTGGTGAGTTATGAAACCCTAGATCTAAAAATCGTAATTATTGTTCCAAAACTCATGGATACTGAAACCCTAGACCTCAAAAGTCGTAATTATTGTTCCAAAACTCATGGATACTCAGATGCAAAAACACAAACCTGATGGTTATTGAAACGGAAGAACGAACTTATTCGATGTCATATCTCTCAGATTTAATCTTCAAATCGGTGGTGTTCTAAGAAAGAGAGAGAAGATGGAGTCGTTCAATATACATGAGAAAGAGAGAAGATGGAGCCAAATCCTCAAATCGATGTTGAAACCCTGTTTCAAAATTCAAATGTCACAAAAGCTGTACAAAAGTAGGTATTGTAGGACAGCTGTGGGGATCATGATCCATGTGAAGTGATCGACGGTAGGATCATGATCTATGTGTTTTTGTTTGAGTTAATAAGGGTATTATTGGAAAGTGAGGTTACAAATGTTTTAGTTGTGTTAAAAGACTTGTACATCATGCTTTAGGGATGTTTTAAGGGAATGGCAAATGACCTTAAGAAGTCCTTCTAATATGTTTTTATATATAAGTATAGTATAGATATCTATTATCTATAATAAACAAAAAAAATATGGGACACGTGGCATCCTGTGATGCTTCCTCAGCTTGGTTTGGGCGGGAAAACGTTCGGGTCACTTTTACATGTATATGGGTCTACGCGGTGTCCATTTTGAGGTTATGACCCGACTGTTTAAATAGTCAAATAACCTAAAACCTTCACAGCTTCTCTTGCACGCTATGTGCTTTCTTCTTCCTAAACCTTGAAGGCTATGGAGTTCAATCGATTCACGAAAATCATTAACGGTGAGTGAAGATCCGATAAAATACCTTGGATTCGTCAACAAGGTTTTCATTGATTTGATTTTATTTTTGATGTTTATCTTACAATTCGATTCCTCTCCATCAAATTTTTTTGTTAAGATTAGGGTTTTTTACCCATCCGTTTTCAGATTCGTGATTCTATGATGTTCATCTGAAACATTCTAAAAAGTGATTTAGTGATGGTTATTTTAAACGATGTTAGGGTTTTTAAACAGTCGAACATTTAAAATCACGTCCTGATGTTCATCTCAAACTGAAATTCTGAATCATCTTTGATGTTTTTCATATATGTTAATGTGTTTAGTTTTTAAAATATAGAATCATATCTGAAAATTCAAATCTTGATATCTTTTTTATCTAGATTTTTATCTTCTACAATTTCTGTATGATATTAGGTCTATTTTGCCAAGGGGCTCTTTTGACTCTAGAAGATAAAAATGTCCACTAAAAACCCATCTCATTAATCTTGACAGCAAACCAGAATGGTGATCGATGATCTCACCAATGATTGGTAGTGGTTTTAGGGTTATCATGATGGATTTCCAGAAGAAGATGTTTCAGTTACTTGGTTTTATCATCGACTTAATTGCCCACAGTTTCACAGGTACCCACCACTCATTCTTATGTCTACATTTTCAATTTGCAGTTGTAGTCAATTTGTTGGTCTCGATTCATTGACTTTTTTAAATTAGAAAAAATAAATTGTATAAAGTGCAGTTGGGTGTTGGATCGATCAGTTGCACATTTTGAGGAAATCTTCCGGCTAGGCAGATCCAACTGCATCAGGTGGTTCAGGTACTTCCAATTTGCATATTATTTCTGGATTAGGCCTGGAGTCTAAACCGTGGTAACGTGGTTGATGGATGAGTACAGTGAAGATGATGCATCTTAGGACTTCATTTTAAATTATATATATGATGGATGAGTACAGTTTTACAAAATTATATATACGATTTGTGTTCCTTCAAACGGTTTCTGTTTCCATCTTCCATGACTATGTAATTTCTTTGATGTGTGTGTCTCAGGTAGTATGAATTCTATACAATCAATTGTTTTTTAATGCTTAACTTCATATTTGTTTCTATTTTTTTGTTGATTCTTCAATTGGGCTATATGCAGCATAGTTAAGAACATGGTGAAAATTTTGATCCCATATACAATCGCTAAATCGGTAATAATTTTTTTTGGAGATACCCCAGGCAGACAGCTCTGAATGTAAAGTTTATAATTAAATTGTTACGATGAACTGAAATTACAGGATTAGATGACGCGTTTGCAAGTTGGAATATCGTTTTATTGAAGTTATCTTAACTGGCTATCATTGGAAGGAGTACTTGCACCTGAGTTAGGCGATTTTGCTCACTTGAGACGTCTGTAAGTGTCGATGGATCAAACAAATATATTATTATGGATTTTGAAATTTATAGAGAGTTAATCTATGCGTTTGTTTTACAATTATCAGTGTACCCTCTCACAAGTCACAACCATTTTTTTTGGAGTTATTTCTAAAGAGGTTGGTGAACTAAGTGTTGGAGATGTTTAAACCGATTAGAAATATTTCACTGGATATAGAAAAGATGCAGTCACTAAAACTTGTGTAATTTGTTCAGTTTTAGTTAATGTTAATCTATTGGTTTTAGAAAGCATGCCTTATGCGCGAGGCAACCGGGGTAGTGAGTAAAACGCATCTGGTAGTGTGATGAGCAGCGTTTACACAAGGCGACGGGTAATATGTGATGGTCGGTCTCTCTAGAGTTTGAATTCCCTAACTGTTATTCCAGTAGTTGAAGGCATCGGTTTGAGCGAGATGGGTCGGCTTTAGGTTAATTTAATCAAGGTAGATGAACAAAAGACTTGAACACGCATGACAAAAGACCTGAACATATATGCTAATATGCTATGCATGTTTACTCCTTGTAGCTGCTGGAGTTGTTATTTTCAAATTAGTGTTATTTTATTTTTGTTATCTTAATGTTTTAGTCGGCTTTAATTCAATTTATTTCTTCCTAGAATTAAGCTATGTAGTTTTCGTTTTCATATCACTCTATGTAAATCGCAGAACTGGATTAATCAAAGGCAGAGTGAATTTACATCAAATTTGTTTTTCTCTTTTGATACAACCTGACCTGAAGAATGTGCTAAACAGGTATGAGGTTCATTGTGTCCTAGAATCATATAGATCAATCTCATTACAAATAAACTACTATAAATAATTATGTGCACAGTTTCGCTATGCTGCAAAGGAAAAGGATGATGCATAAATGCTTAAGATTATGTCAATTTATGGTATGGAGTTATAGTTAGATTATTTTCAAATTTTTATTCATTAGTTGATGTATTTTCAAGTTTTTATCTATGATATGCAGAAATGCCTATAATTCTATCATCTCACAGCCATGAACCATTTGTTTAAGGCTTATTTCTATTAGTTAGAAGACCCTCTTCAACTTTATATCAACTGCAATAGTAGAACCATTTGTTCGTGAAATATCATCTAAAGATCCATGTTCTAAACTAGGAGGTTATATTTATTTCTACTCAAAATTTATTAGATTTTAATTCATAATGTACTAGGTAGTTTCATTTGTATTTTATTTATTTATGGACTTATGAATTATATAATTTAATTTGTTCAACCCGTGTAATACACGGGTAGATAACCTAGTATATATATATATATATATATATATATTAAGGAGGGGATATATGTAATATATATAGGTTAGGGCAATGTTTTAAAATCCGGTTTTTTAATCATACCAGATTAGGCACAAAATTGGTTTAACCGGTTGAACTGGTTTGTGTCGGGCGGTTCAACCGGGTTGACTAGTTAATTGTATTATTTAATAAATTACAACATTAACGTAAAAAATAATCCAAAATTGGATTAAAATGGAAATCTGGAACGAACGATTGGGTGATGGAAGTCTGGAACAAGTCACGAATGATGTAGTGATGAAGCAAGTTTTGAATTTTGATCGATGGAGATAAAATACTAAAAGTTGTTAGGTTAAAGCTAAAAGTAAACATGGAGATGGGACGATAAAAAGTAAAATCCTAACCCAAAAACATACTTGAGACGGTACCGGTATAACGGTTCAAACCGGTATATCGGATTTTACCGGCGGTACAAAGTCTATGCTGTTTCTTCTACTTACCGGGGTGTTTCGGACCAAATTTACATCCGAAAACGGTAATACCGGTATAACCGGCCGGTATTTACCAGTTTTTAAAACATTGGGTTAGAGAGGGAAAATATGTAATTGATTTTAAGGATTGGGTAAATATATAATAAGTGACTTTAATAAGGGGATATATGTAAATGACCCTATTTTTTATGTGTTCAATATCTACACATATTGTACATTTCTAAATATGTGTAGGTATTTTTTGTCACGTCATCTTAAAAACGATTTAATTATTTATTTTATACGTATTCAATATCTACACATATTGTACATTTTTAAATATGTGTAGATATTTGTTTTGTCACATCATCTAAAAATATATATTTACTTACTTTATAGGTATGTAATATCTACATATATTGTACATTTTTACTCATGTGTAGGTATTTAATTTGTCACGTCATTTTCAAAAATAAAAAAGTATATATTAACTTAGTTTATCTACATATTTTTTTTTAAATTCTTATGTGTTGATAAACATAATCATTTACCTACATATATATTAGTTTTTTTACACATGTGTAGATAATTTAGCTACACATGACGAAAATTTGCTACATGTGTAGGCAATTTTGGGGGGGGAATTTTCCCACCAACACCAAGTGTGGCTAAAATGTATTACCAACACATATTAAGTGTTAATTATTATGAAAATATATCATCAACTATTACACACACATATACAAACATGTGTAGGTAAATACCCACACATTTACATGTGTAGGTAAATTATGTGTGGGTAAACACCCCAATTTCTTGTAGTGTTTTAATGTTTAAACATGTTCTATAACTTCTACATTAACAGTTATGACTTTATTTGCAAAAATAGATTCTGTTGACTTTTTAATAACAAGTTTGACCCGACATTTGACCAAGTTAGAGTGGAAATCAGTAGGTGCCCTTTTAAGGGTTTATTACCTACATAATTACCGACTCATAGCCACTTTCAATTTGAATAATGGCTGGACCATTAGTGATTAATCACTAAGTCAAAGCTTAATTACGATAGCTTTGACTTTTGGTCATTAAGCTAATGAAAACTTAACTAAAGAAGCTAAGAATACTTACAATAGTCCTTAGCACGAAGATTATCACTAAGAGAGCTTCCTTCAAAGTCAGGTTGCTCCAGAGAAGTGAGTTTGAGTGTGGAATAGAATTGAGCAAGTGAGGAACTTCAACTAAAGCCACTATTTATAGTGCATTGGGGATTCTAGGATCAATGCAGGTGTCCCTCAGGTGAAATCTGATGCATACAGGTGTCTAGAGGTATTTCAAAACCGTTAACAAGCAGCTGGTTTCGAGAAAAGGGGAGTAGAAGGAGACAACCAACAGCTGTCCATTTTCACTTCCCAGATACAGTCCTTACGGACCGTAAGCCTAGCGGTTACGGTCCGTAACCGCTTTTCAAATTTTATTGCCCAGTTAAGCCACCTTACGGTCCGTAAGGTGGTCTCTTTGCGGTTCGTAAGCATCTGATCAGAAGACAAAACTTTGAGAACTTTAACATTTGACCATGCAACCTTTCATAACTCGAATCTATGGTCATTTTCAGCAGAAGGGGACCACATGATCAGATCTGAATGCTCTTGGAAGTGTTGCCATGCATTAACATTGATTTGGAGTCCTTGAAAGAAATCATGTGAATGAAGGATTGTCGTTATTAAACATAGGATCCCATTTCTTTGAATGTTGAATTAATCATTACAAAGTATAACCGGATACTTATGAAATCCTTATTGGATATTCATGAGAATGTATTTATACTTCACAAAAGTTTGAAAACGTTAAAAGGTCACTCAGAGGTAATAATTAACATGTTGACACTTTTAATCCCACCATATATCTTTTAACATAAATCCGGGTTTATAACACGTTTAAAGTCCATGACACGTGTCTTTAATATATTGGTCGTTATTTTACGAGGTGTTACAGTTAAGGCAAGCAAAGAGTGAGCGAGCGATCGATCGAGGATTGACAAGTGAGAGCGTCTCGGTGACATAGGGAAAGCGTTGAGTAAGGCGATTCGTTTGACCAAAGGATGGTAATTCACGAGTTAGTGATCCAAAGATTTTTTAAGTTCTCGAAAAGTTTTATTGCAAGGTGATTTTGAGGAAAACTTGGTTTGGGAAAATTTTCGTACTGTGTGGCGTTGTACGAAGTCGATGTTCACACCAGCGTTGTAGAAAAAGTTTTGTTTAGTCATCAAAAGATCTTAGGGAAAACTTGATTTACGAAAGATTTCTTATGACGTGGTGTTAACCTGAGTCGTTTGTTAAACCATCGCTACAAGAAAGTTTTGGTTTCTCTAAAAAGGTTTTAATTAAAAATTTTCAAAAAGGTTTCCATTATTTCAAAAAAGTTTGTCAGAAAAATTTCGTTTTTACAAAAGGTTTTAACAGTACAAAAGTTTTAATTTGCGTCGAGCCCCTCATGGCACCTTTCCACGAAAGATTGTTAATATGGCTAAAACACTTATATATAGGAAGTACCACCGGCATATCCACCATGTTTTAGCCATATCGCCTCTGGCCCGTGGAGCAATGTCATGTATGTCGACATGGTACGGATAGATTTTGCATCCTTGGTCCAAGCGATTAGTGGTTGTACAAGGTTCGAGAGGGAGATTGAGTAAACTGAGCGATTAAGTTGTTTTCAAACTCAGTTTAGCGATACGAGTGTGCGCGAATGAGTCAGCGATTGAAGCACCGAGGTAGCGTGAGTGTTGAGTGTGACAAAAAATAAGCGGTAAGCGATAAGCGATGAGCGACACGCGATGAGCGACGAGCGATATGCGATAAGCGAGCGATATGCGATAAGCGACGAGCGATACGCGATAAGCGATGAGCGTCGAGAGAGAGGAACGATGCGAGTAATCGAAGCGTTGAGATTGACACGTGCGATAAGCGTTAAAGCGTTGAAGCGTTGAGAGGTAAAGCGTTAGCGAATCGAGTTAGATTTCAGCGGAGGTGCAATTACGTGCGTGTAGACTTGCGAAAAGTCTAGCGTTGACGCGTTTGAGATGCGATGAGATGTTACGCCTTGCGAAGGAGTTTAGCGTGTTGAAAATAGTCTCAATAGTATACGAGGTCTAATAACGTTCAACTCCACATGGCATTTTCTTCACGGAAGTTTGTTAGCATGGGAAAGCACTTATATATAGGAAGTACCAACGGCGTATCCACCATGCTTCGACCACACCACTATCGTCCCGTGAATAGATGTCACACTTTGTCGACATAGTTAAGACGCTTATATATAGGAAGTACCAGCGGCGTATCCACCACGCTTAACCATGCTTTTAACGTTATGGCATCATTGGAACTTACTACGATCTCCGTGCACTCATCAAAATAATCCCTTATGCACCTGTGATTAGTTCGATCCTTGCACGTTTATCGTAACTTATTCCAAGGATGTGTTGTTAGGGTAAAAAACTTTATATCATGATATGCTATATAGTGCTACTAATATAATATGTGTGTGTACTTAGTCTAAGTGTGAGGACGAGGGAGAGAGAGAGAGAGAGAGAGAGAGAGCGAGAGAGAGTCAACGTCGCATAGTGTGGTGACGAGTCGAGCAATAGAACGAGTATACGTATAGCATTTACGTCGAGAATCTTACCATTAACAGCGTCGTTATGCGTCTAGTTGACGTTGATGTTGAAGACTCTTGCTGGGGCTGTGGTTGCTTCTGGAGCTTCTGTTGCCTGTGTTGCGGCTGCTGTTGCGTCTGGTGCGGCGGTTGCTGGGGGTGTAAACTGTGTTGGCAGTGCGGGGAGTGCTAGTATGCCTTGATGTCGTGGTCCTGTGCGGCAGTGACGGGTGAAGTGACCGTAACAGTTGCAATTGATGCAATAGCGACAGCCAGCTCCCGCCTGGTGGTGATAGGTACACCTCTGACACAGGGGAAGAGGTCCCGTGTAGTTATGCCTTGGGTAAAGCGGAACTGCTCGGAGAGGCTCTGGTTGAGGCAGTTCAGTTGTTGGAGAGTTTAGGCTCGAGCTCTTTCTCTTGTGGCTAGGCTGAGCATCTTGTGGTGGTGCGTTTTCATCGGAGGATTCGTCTGAGGATTCGATGACAATTTCTTGATTAGCCTTCCTGGTGGACTCTTTGGAGAAGAATCCGGCCAAGAATCGCTTGTCATTTATTTCTGCGGCCAAAAGATACGTTTCTTCGATGGTAGCAGGTTTTGCAGCTTCGACAAAATCGCACATACACTCAGGCAAAGCACGGATGTACTTCTTGATAGCCTTTTCGGGAGTGTCGACTTGGCTTGGGCAGATGATGCTAAGCTGTTTGAACCTTGTTGTGAGGCCGGCGTTGTCACCTTCGACTTGCTTGATTTCCCAAAATTCGTTTTCTAGCTTCTGAACTTCGTGAGGAGGGCGGTACTCTTCCTTCATGATGTGACACCCGACTTTTAGGCCGTACCGTACAAATTGTAACACGTGTACTGAATAGATAAAAAGGCTGTATTTGACTGATTATGATATTTATATGTGATATTTAATGTGTTGGTGAATCCAAACATTGGTAAAAATTATGTTGGCAACGATAAAATAAACGCTTATCGCGTAACGATTTAAAATGCGAAACGAACGTCGGTGACCACCCGATCAGTGTTAAAATCCTAAAAATAGTCTGTTATGATTAGAATAGTAATTTTAATCATATTCGTGAGGAAAAATAAATTAAAACGCTAAGAAACTCTATTTTTCGAGTTTGAGCGTGTACCGCGTGATACTGCGCGTATTAGACAAAATACTGTCAACGCAGCCAGTCAAGACAACTGATAATTATTTCAATAATAACTTTGTATGATTATTTTTATAGAATGATAAAAATAATTTAAAACGCACTAAAATGGGGATAAAACGCTAGATAAAATACTCGGTATCCAGTAAAATACATGTTTTAACACTAATTTACATATATGTGTTTATGTATATAATATCTATGTGAGAGATGCATGACATGGGGAGCTAGGTGGCGGCCAAGAAGGGCTCTCTCTCTCTCCTCTCTCCAACACTTGGTGGATCTTGGGAGAATAAGTGATGATTAATCTTATAACACCTTCCATAAACTCACAACAATCAAGTAAACATTTCAAAAACCATCTCACCTCTCTCTCTCTCTTAATCTCGGCCGAACACCCTCAACATCACCTCCATTTTCATTTTCAAAATTTTTCTTGAAGATTTGAAGGCATTCCAAGGTGTTTTCAAGCTTACATGAAGGTTTAGAGGTGATTCCAAGGAGATTTGAGCAAGAACAAGGCTTCATATCATCACTATTGTTAAAACCCACTAAGAATCTTGAAGGTATAACATTTTGTCTTTCAATCTTGTTCATGATTCATGGTGATGAAGATGATAGTGAAAGTTTCTCTTGTTCTTGAATCTAAACACTAACTTGAAACTAAAAACAAATGGGTTTTTGAATAAAATAAAAATGGGTGTATCTATATATGTATGTGTGGTCGTGAGTGTGTGTGTGGGTGTAGATGTTTGTGTTTTTTTTTTTTTTTTTTTTTGTTGAAAGATTCTTGAGTTACATGATTACTTGAAAAGTAGGATTGCATGTAAGAATCAATATGTGTCATATAAGAATGTTCTAAAGGTGATTCAAGATTTGAAAGTGACATGATGAAAAGTGAACTTTTGGAAGTTCATGTGTGTATATGTATTTCGGATATATGTATGTATATATGTATGCATGCATGTAAAAGTTTGTCATATATTCTTAAATGTGAAGGATATTTGCATTTATGTATGAATGATTATGAATGATTGGATGATCATGATGATGTTTGTGTTATGTTTTGTAAGAACATGATATTAATGTGCTCTAGAGTATGATTAGATCATAAATGATGATGATGATGTGGTATGAGTGCATTAGAGGCACATATGTGAACATACATGATGATGTGAAAGCATGAAATGATCATTTGAGCATGATTTGATAAAAATCAATTTTTATCAGATTACAAACACTAAAATAAGATTATTTTGAAGTGATTAATGATATATAACTTTGTCATAATGTTTACTTGCCTTGCATGTTGTACTTGGTGCATTAGGAGTTGTAAAATACGTGAAATCGCATGATTTATGTGACTTACACAAAAACTGTACTAATCTGATTATAATCACTATTTTAATCAGTAAATAACATGTATTTTTCTAAAATATCAAGTCATTCCGAGTTGGGATGATTATAGTAACGTTTAACACAAAACTATGCGTTAAAACGGTCAAAAATCGGCTTTTCGAACGATTTTTATGAAACTGATTTAGATCAGTAAGTAAACTGATATTTTTAGTTTAAAAATAAGTATTTTAACTAATTTTAAGTTTACTTGGTGTTTGGTTGGTCATACGTGACTTCCGACGCCCGAAAACGTTACCGAATCACTAAAATACATGTTTTTCCATATACACTAGTATGGGTTATTTTTGGGTGAACCTTATGTGTTAAAATGTGTTATTTGATTTAAACATGTGAATGTGATAATATGTTAAGTGTTGACATGATAGTGGGGAATTTAGATTATGCATGAACACTTGTGCGTTTAGAATCGGTAAAATCGCGTTTAATGTATAACTTGTTTGTCGAGCATGAAATTTGATACACATAAGTTATTTTATGTATGCATGTCTTAAAAATGACAACATGAATAAGTTAACGATATTACGCGTATTTTGATGTTAATTTATGTGTACGTTTATGTATATATATTGCGACGCGCAAATCGTAGATATATTACGTATAAACGAGTGTGTTAATGGATTTACAAGATAACGGTCACCAATAAAATCGTTAAGTCGCAAAATCCTAAAAAATATGTATATGGACTCATATATATATTAAAGTGCCAACATAAACAATAACTTTTCGAGAAAATCTCAAAGTTATGTGAAAATTCTAAGAAACGGAGAAACTTAGGAATTTTGTGATATATTGATTTAAAATCGTTCCTACGTATAATAAGACGTGTAGAAATCAATAAGTGGGATTGCGCTATTTAAAAATACGCACCCAAAGGTGAGTGTCACTAAACCCCCTCTTTTACTGTTTTGTATATGTTTTGGGGGAAGAACATGCCTAAAAGAGTTTAATAATGTTTTTGAAATAAAACATACCATAAATTATATATTTTCGTTGAAAATATATGGAATTTTGATGAATTATATGTTTCGAGATAAAACGTTTTTGATGATTATATGTTTCGGGGAGAAACTGGGATTGTACGGTGTTTCAAAGAAAACGACCGTGTTGTTGGGATAGGTTTGCTTGGTCCAAGGGATTTCAGTAAATTCGTACAACCGTTTATATTAAATTTTTCATATTAGTAGGATATATATATTGTACGTGACGCAGGCATCATAGATGGTCTCGATATGGACCATGCGCCAATGATGTCGTTTAATCATTTAAGTATTGCACGCGAGGAATTGTAGGTAGATCTATCGGGTTGACAACCCCGTCATGACCAGTCGCCCCGTGTCAAGTCAAACGACGAATTGATATTCTGTTTATAGTCTAGCCTTGATTATCCCTACATTGTAAATATATAGTTCGTAATGTCTAGCTAACTTACGAGTCCGAACATTTAATGCTATAAATTTAATATGTATACTTGGGAAGATACAAAATTCGGAGGCTTCAGGTAAACGCTGGCAAGGGTTGACCCATGGTTTTTATTAAGGAAATGAATGGACTTTCATAAATTATATGGATGTTTTATAATAAACACATAATTAGAAAGCTTTTTCCTTGGGATCAAATTGTTTAAATTTAAATATGTGAACTCACATTCCTTTGTGTTGACACTTGATTTTAACGTGTTCTTCAGGTACTTGAGTTCGGCTTCGGAAATCATGGCGTATCTTGTGGTTGTTGATGCATGTTTTGTCACTTAAATATGTTGGACTAACATTTAAACTTTCTGGGACAAATGTAATAAGATCCGTGAGGATCAAATACAACTTAACTATGTCGTGGTTGGGTCATCTTTTGGAACGTTATGTTTAAAAACTTATGTTTTAATTAAGTTATTATGTCCAACAATTTAATGCATCGAACATCAAGATAGAAATGGGCACCAACTTCCGTCACCACTACGTTTTATATTCCGCTGCGACGTTTTTGGGGTGTGACACATGATGTCACGACCCCTGACCCACCCTGGACGGAATCGGGTGCCGTGAACAGTCCAGCGGTACCGGTGATTATTTTGAAAACGTTGCAGCGGAAATTTTATCAGGACCGTGAGTTAGGAAAAATATCAGAGTTTAGAAAACACCGGATTTTTATTTATTAAATAAATGGGATAAACCCAGGTTTTACAAATGGTAGCTTTAATAATGATAAATTTGATTACATAAAATAATCTTTCTTAATTTGATTTAATAACATAAGCCACTTCTTGATGCCTTTTAATGCCGTATCCAACGCTTACTTCCATCTATTGTAATTACCTGAAAAGTATTTTAAAAAGGTTTTGTCAGCGGAAAATACTGAGTGAATCATTCTATTTTGCATAATGATGCATAGTTATTAATTACAGCATAAGAGCGATTACAATGGCTTCTATCTTATTCTTATCTTGCATTCTGTCACAATGGTGACATGTCAGAATGGTGACGATGGTCATACCACTATTTAGATCAATGAACCTAAATAGTGATGATTATCCCTGTAGGTCAATGAACCTAACAGTGATTATCCCGAGTAGGTCAATGAACCTAACTGGGAGAAAATTAGTAATGTGCACAATACCCCACTAACCAGTAATTCAAGATATCCATGACTTAGTCCCTGTAATTATAACTTTTGAAAATAATTTGAGGTATTGTAAAACAGTTGATAAAAAGAGAATGACTCACATTATAATCATGCAGATTCATACAGCCAAAGTTTAGTCTACAGATAAGCCTTGATATATTGCAGATTTATACAGGCAGGGTTTAGTCTACAGCTAAGCTTTTGCAGATTCCTACAGGCAGAGCTTAGCCTATTAATTAACCTTGTAACCTAGTGCACACGAACTAGGTAAATAACTAATACAGCATTTATGATAACTCACGAGATAAAACCCTCACAACGAATGACAAAGTGCAATACTTAAACATCCATCGGATTCACAACGAATGACAGAGTATAGTCCGAGTTCGAACAGCACTCAAACATTCAAGTCGAAATCACGATTAATGACAAAGTATAACCCAATTTGAGCAGCACTTAAACATCCATTGGATAGTTTAATCGATCGGACATTGAATCGTAGCAGCGATCGAGTTAATACCCTGTATCGTAGCAGTACCCCCTCTACTAATTAGTGATTTTGATAGTAATTGGACGATATCTCAGCGTACGTTTGGAATTTGATCGTCACTCAAATGTCAGAATTCAAGTGCCAAGGCCTGCTATTTATACACGAAATTTGATTAGCTTACGGACCGTAAGACTCCTAATGTTACGGTCCGTAAGGGTGCTTACGGTCCGTAAGATTATTAATGTTACGGTCCGTAAGGGACACCAAATCACTATAGGGTAGCTACGCGTGGGACTAGGCCTGCTGAGTCGACAGTTTCTCGAATTTAAATTTAGACAACGAGTTATTTAGGATAATCGTCAAGTAGGGAATGCCCCCCCTGAGTTTTAGGGGCCCTGATCCTGATTCTGATTGTTCTGAAATTTGTAGGGTTTGTGCAGAATTACTTGGGTTTCTCAATTAGGGTTTCCTTTTGGTTAAATTAAAATAAGAAATAGTATTTTTAATGAGAATTGTTATATCAGGGGTTCGGGTTTATACTTACGGAATGTTTTTAGGACGTTTTTGTGTGAGTCGTTACATTCTCCCCACCTTAATAAAAATCTCGTCCTCGAGATTTACTGGAATACTTTTTCTTCATCTCAGATTTCAGCTCCCAAGTGTATTTGGGTTATGATATTTCTTTTAGACTTATGTTACATTTTAGTTAATAAAAATAATATTTAGGGTAGATGACACAAAATTTTAAAATATCGAATTTTGTGAATACAAGTTGTATCTTAAGTAGGATTCAATGGTTCAACTGAATTAGTTCAGGAAATCGATTTGTCAAATGAATGAGATGAAATGATATAATTTCCAAAGTGACTAGGTTCAAGCCAAAAGATATATGTGAATGACTTTTTAGAATTAATAAAAATTCTTTGTGAAAAGAAAGCTTACTTTGATTGGTAACTGAGGAAGACTTTGACAGTTTCCAAATGAAATCAAAGCATGAAAAATGATTTGTCAAATATTTATGATATGAGAAATCAAAGTGTTGAGAGGAGTGAATTGCAAAGATATACCAAAAGATACTAGAGTTAGTGTAGAGTTCCAAGTTGTTTTAATTTGTAATAGTACACTATTAGTGACCATATTTTTCATACTATCTCCTAGAAATTGAAATATAATAAGAACAAGTTATTTTGGCCTGACCAACCATTATATTATACTTTTGTAAAGCAATTGTAATATATATATTATTTGTGTCCTTATCTGAACTGTATCTTATATATCACATATAAATATTATGTAATATATATATTATTTGTTACGCATTTTTACTATATGTAAATGGTCTCCACTTTTAAATAAATATTGTTTTAGTATTTTACCATACTAGGTAAAATAATTATATAAGATATATTACAAAATACCGTAATGAAGTTATTACGTTTACCAAATATTATTTTGTAAAAGAAATCATTATTATTTATAACGTTAAATGAGATTTGTAATTAAAGGTGTAAAAATATTTCTTATACGAAATATTCGTACAAATACTTTTGTATACATATTATACTTAATGGGTCGATTCTATGGGATTATTTATTTTTATTTTGAAACTATATAACGTTTGTGAATGTATTTACAAATGTTGTAAATAAGTGAAAACGGAGACTATTCTTATATATTGTTTTATGAAAATATATCTTTCTCCAATGTATCTATATATTTTCATATATATTTAAAATTTTACTAAATAAGTATGATGACTTAACTAGTCATTATCATGGTAGATATTGGTTAGTGCTGCCTTGTTTAAGCATAGGTGATCAGTCCATGCCTAACTAAGGCTATGCTATCCAATATCTGCCTTTGATAATAACCCTAGTATTTAAAAATAATCTTAATACTACTATTATTAATATATTATTATTAATAATAAAATTATCAATAATAAATAACTAAACAATAACTTTAAATAAGAGTATACCTCAAACATAGTTTTTAGGAAAATTGGTAATTAATAAACTAACCTTTCACCAGTTGGTAAAGAATAATCCTACCTACAGAATTGGTAAATAATAATACTACCTTTCAATATCTTGGTACTCAATGGACCTCCGTTAGTTTTTTTTAACTGAAGTTAGTTTTTAACTTTTATTTATTACACAAACAGTCCCTGTAGTTATAATTTACTAGTTTTAACTATGAGTTAATAGCCAAAATGGTCCCTGAGGTTTGCACCGCCACCACCACCACCACCACCACCACCACCACCGCACCGCCACCACCACGACCACCGCCACCACCACCACCGCACCGCCGCCACCACCGCCACCACCAAAGCACCGCCGCCAAAAGGGTAATTTGGTAATTTACTCTATGTCTCTGTCTGTCTTTAAAGTCTTTCACTCTCTTTTTATCTCACATTTTAAATATGTTTGTTCTCTTTCTCATCTCTTCAAAACCAGAACTCTCTTCCTCATTTCTTCAAACCCTAATACCCTGAGCAGCCGACACCCCTTTCTCTCCCTTCTCGTTTCCTGTCCGGCGACCGGAGCTGGTGTTTCTGTATACCGGATCTGAAACAGGTAATCTGTCGCCGACCCTGATGTTGATGAAATCGCCGCCGACTAAGGATGAACTTACCGTCGACCCCGGATGAACTTGCCGCCGACCCTCTCTCTCTCCTTGTTCACTTTACCGGAAATCAGATGTTTTCTCAGATCTCTCTCTCCTTGCTCACCACCGAAACCATAGGTGGTGGTGGTCGGTTGAGATCGGTGATGGTGGTGGTGTGGGGTAGAGGTGGGCGACGGTGTTGGTGCTGGTGCCATTGAGGTTGATGGCGGTAGGGGGTTTTTGGTGGTGTAGGGCAGAGGTGGTTGACGGTGGAGGGGTAGGTCCGACGGTGTTTGGTTCATATGCATAGTGTATAGGTGTATGGGGTCTGTGTTCGTTGGGTCTATGTTCAAGGTTGCTCTGTGTTTGGTTCATATGCATAGTGTATAGGTGTATGGTTGGTCTGTTTGGGTCTTTGTTCATTAGGTCTCTGTTCAAGGTTGGCCTGTTTATGGTTTTGTGTTTCATGTTTGGTCAGTGTATTGTTCATAATGTTAAATGGGTCATTATGTTGTTGCAACAGGTTGTTAATGCAATGTGCAATTCAGTGTGTAATGACTTATTAAAGTTATGGGTCATTAGGTTATTTGGTCTATGTTCATTGACTAATTAAAGTTCACGAGCAATGCATTGTGTATGGTTTGACTGATTATATGATTTTGGTGGTGGCGGTGCTGTGGCGGTGGCGGTGGTGGTGGTGGTGGCGGTGGCGGTGCGGTGGTGGCGGTGCGGTGGTGGTGGTGGTGGTGGTGGTGGTGCAAACCTCAGGGACCATTTTGGCTATTAACTCATAGTTAAAACTAGTAAATTATAACTACAGGGACTGTTTGTGTAATAAATAAAAGTTAAAAACTAACTTCAGTTAAAAAAAACTAACGGAGGTCCATTGAGTACCAACATATTGAAAGGTAGTATTATTATTTACCAATTCTGTAGGTAGGATTATTCTTTACCAACTGGTGAAAGGTTGGTTTATTAATTACCAATTTTCCTAGTTTTTATACATATATATAAAAATATAATTTCTTTACCGCAATGGTTTAAAATATAGTAATACTATATTTGTAAATTAGGTAATTCCATATATAATCAAGTAAATTTATATATAATGTTTTTCGATCAATGATGATAGAGCAATAAATATTACGAAAGGCTCGATTGATATTGTAATAACTATTAAGAGATATACCGAAATATGAATTTGGGTATCATTATTTGAGCACATGATTATTTTAAGATTCCTTGTATAGAATAAAAACAAAGTGGATTTAATATAATTAATTGAATGATTAAATCTGAGATTAGCACAATCTTCAGATTTTGTGAAAATGTTACCTCAAAGTGATTGTGATCATAGAAATGATTTAGTGAAATCGAGGTTTACACAAGTATGTTATAGTTCAAGAGAATTGAAATGCTTGTTAGGATTATTTTGGAATATGATGGTTTTTAATTCATCATATGGAACTTTGAATTGAATATGTAATGCGAGCAAGTTCAAACAATTGAACTCGGTTTGAGTTTAAATAAGAAAGTTCGGACATGGTCATAACAGAAACCATGGATGCCAAAGAAAATTGAGTTTTTCAAAAATTTATTGATTCGATATTAAGAGTCATTGTTTAGCAATAATGCGGTTCACCGTGCCAAAATCAAGTCTAACTAAAGGATATTTGAGTTTGGATAAAACGACAAATTAGAATGAATCCCTCCAGTGGAATTCAGAAATTAAACGAACCACATGCGCAACAAACGGTGCATGTGTAACATGTGGATTTATCAAGAAATGAAATGAATATTTCTCCTGGTATGATGACCGTTAGGAAAAGTAAAAGAATGCGAAAGTCAACTTATTATATGCAGAAGTCAGAATTTTCAACAAAAGAAATATAAGAACTTCTATCTGGAATTTCGAGTGATAATCGTTATTAAATGACATTACCAGGGAATGTCAAATAAAATGAAATAGGGAATTTGCAAAGGTATATGACTCCTTTTTCAGTGCTAAAACTTATGACTCTGATTAGACTGTGCACCGATGTTTTTTTTTTTTTTTTTAAATCTTGTTCTAGCGTATCTCAGCGATATTCTTGTCGCTTGTAGGATCGTGTAGCAAAGTGCTGCTTTTAGTTCTTCTACTGACGGAATTTAACATTGGTCTCATCGTGCCCAATTTATATTTTCCAAAGATCTTGCCTCGAAAGTTGTGTGTGATATACTTCAACTTTTGTGGACTTATAATTAAATTTTCATGTGTTTTCTTGTATATTATCACAACTTTACATGCTTCTTACTTGCGTTAATAGCTTATGGTAATGCGTTAGAAATTATTTACACTTTTGATGATATCCCAACTTAATGGGTTTCTATTGTTATTATTGTCGCTCGAGTTACTAGGCAGATAATCAAACGAAATAATGTTTGATGTCGGAAAAGAGATTCCTAATAAAGAAATCTAGACACAGATACTTGTGCTTTATTCCAAATTGTCAATCCTTATGGTTTTTGGATTTCCTTATAGATAAACATATTTATTAAATCATATATTTCACATACTGAATTAAACATACCATCTATCAGGTCAATGTATATTTCCAAAAACCAGTCAAATATCTGATTATGATACTATTTAGGGAAATCTTGTCACTTGTTTGACATATTATACATCCCGTCTTATCCGATTCGCGCCGGAGCGGTAACCTCAGTATATCTGGACAAACTGGAGAGTCTACCACACCATACCCAGTCTTGCCAGAGAAAATTTTCTATTTCCCATAAATAGTATCTTTTCAAAAATGCCTATCTTATTAGGGCTTTTATTCAGAATTAAGGAAATTTGTATTTCCATAACATATCTTATTATTATTTTGATCACTAGACGATTCCTGTGACAGTGTCAATTTACTATTGACCATTCTTTCAACTAGTGACTCAGTTCATATCACTGTTGATCATTCTTTCAACTAGTGATTCTAATTATAACACTGTTGATCATTCTCTCAACTAGTGATTCTGGACTTAGTTGTCCCGTGACATTACTTCATCAATTACTTATGGTACACCAAAATCCATCATATTTATTTACACAAATACTTAGCTTATCGTGAAGCTAATACTAAGGCATCTTTTCTTAAGTTCAAGTGTAAATGCTACCAGTTAACAGCAATCTCCTAACTCTTTTATATAAATTTAGGTATTATTATCACAACATCTAAAGGCTTACAGCAGTGGCTCTTTAAGTTGGCTCTGATACCACCTTCTGTCACGACCCCTGACCCACCCTGGACGGAATCGGGTGCCGTGAACAGTCCAGCGGTACCGGTGATTATTTTGAAAACGTTGCAGCGGAAATTTTATCAGGACCGTGAGTTAGGAAAAATATCAGAGTTTAGAAAACACCGGATTTTTATTTATTAAATAAATGGGATAAACCCAGGTTTTACAAATGGTAGCTTTAATAATGATAAATTTGATTACATAAAATAATCTTTCTTAATTTGATTTAATAACATAAGCCACTTCTTGATGCCTTTTAATGCCGTATCCAACGCTTACTTCCATCTATTGTAATTACCTGAAAAGTATTTTAAAAAGGTTTTGTCAGCGGAAAATACTGAGTGAATCATTCTATTTTGCATAATGATGCATAGTTATTAATTACAGCATAAGAGCGATTACAATGGCTTCTATCTTATTCTTATCTGGCATTCTGTCACAATGGTGACATGTCACAATGGTGACGATGGTCATACCACTATTTAGATCAATGAACCTAAATAGTGATGATTATCCCTGTAGGTCAATGAACCTAACAGTGATTATCCCGAGTAGGTCAATGAACCTAACTGGGAGAAAATTAGTAATGTGCACAATACCCCACTAACCAGTAATTCAAGATATCCATGACTTAGTACCTGTAATTATAACTTTTGAAAATAATTTGAGGTATTGTAAAACAGTTGATAAAAAGAGAATGACTCACATTATAATCATGCAGATTCATACAGCCAAAGTTTAGTCTACAGATAAGCCTTGATATATTGCAGATTTATACAGGCAGAGTTTAGTCTATAGCTAAGCTTTTGCAGATTCCTACAGGCAGAGCTTAGCCTATTAATTAACCTTGTAACCTAGTGCACACGAACTAGGTAAATAACTAATACAGCATTTACGATAACTCACGAGATAAAACCCTCACAACGAATGACAAAGTGCAATACTTAAACATCCATCGGATTCACAACGAATGATAGAGTATAGTCCGAGTTCGAACAGCACTCAAACATTCAAGTCGAAATCACGATTAATGACAAAGTATAACCCAATTTGAGCAGCACTTAAACATCCATTGGATAGTTTAATCGATCGGACATTGAATCGTAGCAGCGATCGAGTTAATACCCTGTATCGTAGCAGTACCCCCTCTACTAATTAGTGATTTTGATAGTAATTGGACGATATCTCGGCGTACGTTTGGAATTTGATCGTCGCTCAAATGTCAGAATTCAAGTGCCAAGGCCTGCTATTTATACACGAAATTTGATTAGCTTACGGACCGTAAGACTCCTAATGTTACGGTCCGTAAGGGTGCTTACGGTCCGTAAGATTATTAATGATACGGTCCGTAAGGGACACCAAATCACTATAGGGTAGCCACGCGTGGGACTAGGCCTGCTGAGTCGACAGTTTCTCGAATTTAAATTTAGACAACGAGTTATTTAGGATAATCGTCAACTAGGGAATGCCCCCCCTGAGTTTTAGGGGCCCTGATCCTGATTCTGATTGTTCTGAAATTTGTAGGGTTTGTGCAGAATTACTTGGGTTTCTCAATTAGGGTTTCCTTTTGGTTAAATTAAAATAAGAAATAGTATTTTTAATGAGAATTGTTATATCAGGGGTTCGGGTTTATACTTACGGAATGTTTTTAGGACGTTTTTGTGTGAGTCGTTACATTCTCCCCACCTTAATAAAAATCTCGTCCTCGAGATTTACTGGAATACTTTTTCTTCATCTCAGATTTCAGCTCCCAAGTGTATTTGGGTTATGATATTTCTTTTAGACTTATGTTACATTTTAGTTAATAAAAATAATATTTAGGGTAGATGACACAAAATTTTAAAATATCGAATTTTGTGAATACAAGTTGTATCTTAAGTAGGATTCAATGGTTCAACTGAATTAGTTCAGGAAATCGATTTGTCAAATGAATGAGATGAAATGATATAATTTCCAAAGTGACTAGGTTCAAGCCAAAAGATATATGTGAATGACTTTTTAGAATTAATAAAAATTCTTTGTGAAAAGAAAGCTTACTTTGATTGGTACATGAGGAAGACTTTGACAGTTTCCAAATGAAATCAAAGCATGAAAAATGATTTGTCAAATATTTATGATATGAGAAATCAAAGTGTTGAGAGGAGTGAATTGCAAAGATATACCAAAAGATACTAGAGTTAGTGTAGAGTTCCAAGTTGTTTTAATTTGTAATAGTACACTATTAGTGACCATATTTTTCATACTATCTCCTAGAAATTGAAATATAATAAGAACAAGTTATTTTGGCCTGACCAACCATTATATTATACTTTTGTAAAGCAATTGTAATATATATATTATTTGTGTCCTTATCTGTACTGTATCTTATATATCACATATAAATATTATGTAATATATATATTATTTGTTACGCATTTTTACTATATGTAAATGGTCTCCACTTTTAAATAAATATTGTTTTAGTATTTTACCATACTAGGTAAAATAATTATATAAGATATATTACAAAATACCGTAATGAAGTTATTACGTTTACCAAATATTATTTTGTAAAAGAAATCATTATTATTTATAACGTTAAATGAGATTTGTAATTAAAGGTGTAAAAATATTTCTTATACGAAATATTCGTACAAATACTTTTGTATACATATTATACTTAATGGGTCGATTCTATGGGATTATTTATTTTTATTTTGAAACTATATAACGTTTGTGAATGTATTTACAAATGTTGTAAATAAGTGAAAACGGAGACTATTCTTATATATTGTTTTATGAAAATATATCTTTCTCCAATGTATCTATATATTTTCATATATATTTAAAATTTTACTAAATAAGTATGATGACTTAACTAGTCATTATCATGGTGGATATTGGTTAGTGCTGCCTTGTTTAAGCATAGGTGATCAGTCCATGCCTAACTAAGGCTATGCTATCCAATATCTGCCTTTGATAATAACCCTAGTATTTAAAAATAATCTTAATACTACTATTATTAATATATTATTATTAATAATAAAATTATCAATAATAAATAACTAAACAATAACTTTAAATAAGAGTATACCTCAAACATAGTTTTTATACATATATATAAAAATATAATTTCTTTACCGCAATGGTTTAAAATATAGTAATACTATATTTGTAAATTAGGTAATTCCATATATAATCAAGTAAATTTATATATAATGTTTTTCGATCAATGATGATAGAGCAATAAATATTACGAAAGGCTCGATTGATATTGTAATAACTATTAAGAGATATACCGAAATATGAATTTGGGTATCATTATTTGAGCACATGATTATTTTAAGATTCCTTGTATAGAATAAAAACAAAGTGGATTTAATATAAATAATTAAATGATTAAATCTGAGATTAGCACAATCTTCAGATTTTGTGAAAATGTTACCTCAAAGTGATTGTGATCATAGAAATGATTTAGTGAAATCGAGGTTTACACAAGTATGTTATAGTTCAAGAGAATTGAAATGCTTGTTAGGATTATTTTGGAATATGATGGTTTTTAATTCATCATATGGAACTTTGAATTGAATATGTAATGCGAGCAAGTTCAAACAATTGAACTCGGTTTGAGTTTAAATAAGAAAGTTCGGACATGGTCATAACAGAAACCATGGATGCCAAAGAAAATTGAGTTTTTCAAAAATTTATTGATTCGATATTAAGAGTCATTGTTTAGCAATAATGCGGTTCACCGTGCCAAAATCAAGTCTAACTAAAGGATATTTGAGTTTGGATAAAACGACAAATTAGAATGAAGCCCTCCAGTGGAATTCAGAAATTAAACGAACCACATGCGCAACAAACGGTGCATGTGTAACATGTGGATTTACCAAGAAATGAAATGAATCAATATTCGCTATTATGAAATAATTTCTCCTGGTATGATGACCGTTAGGAAAAGTAAAAGAATGCGAAAGTCAACTTATTATATGCAGAAGTCAGAATTTTCAACAAAAGAAATATAAGAACTTCTATCTGGAATTTCGAGTGATAATCGTTATTAAATGACATTACCAGGGAATGTCAAATAAAATGAAATAGGGAATTTCGAGTGATAATCGTTTATACACGAAATTTGATTAGCTTACGGACCGTAAGACTCCTAATGTTACGGTCCGTAAGGGTGCTTACGGTCCGTAAGGGTGCTTACGGTCCGTAAGATTATTAATGTTACGGTCCGTAAGGGACACCAAATCACTATAGGGTAGCCACGCGTGGGACTAGGCCTGCTGAGTCGACAGTTTCTCGAATTTAAATTTAGACAACGAGTTATTTAGGATAATCGTCAAGTAGGGAATGCCCCCCCCTGAGTTTTAGGGGCCCTGATCCTGATTCTGATTGTTCTGAAATTTGTAGGGTTTGTGCAGAATTACTTGGGTTTCTCAATTAGGGTTTCCTTTTGGTTAAATTAAAATAAGAAATAGTATTTTTAATGAGAATTGTTATATCAGGGGTTCGGGTTTATACTTACAGAATGTTTTTAGGACGTTTTTGTGTGAGTCGTTACACATGAGCTCCTTCAGCTCATTCCAGGAGAGCGCGTAGGCTGCCTCGCTCCCGCGTTTGTTACGCTCGGCTGTCCACCAGTCGAGGGCTCTTGATTGAAATACTCATGTAGCGCATGTGGTATGAAAATGCTCCGGGCACCCACTCTGACGAAGGGTAACCTCGATGGCATCAAACCACTGGAGTAACTGAGATACACCTTCTTCGCATCGGTGAACAATCACCGATTTTTGTTCACTCTCTCCAACTCACCGCATAACTCAATCAAGTGGGGGTGGTCACCGATCGGTGACTCCCACTCACCGCATATGTCACCGAGCATTATACCCTCCGCCCTAAACATGTCGAGTAATAACATATCACATTAAATAAATGAGTTGTAAGTGAGCTCACGGTTCTAATCAACGAGTAAAATGTCATATTCTAGATTAATTATATAAAAGAATTAGTCTTATATTTTATTTGAAACACATCAACCTCTTAATCAATCCGGTTAAACATATCAATCCAACAACATAATGTTTAATAACGTAACACGTATGCTATACGAACAGGTATTACAACCTAAAACCTACTTCTTTCCTGCTTATTTGAAACGTCACCAGACTTATATTAATAATTATAGAGTTAGGAACCGTTGATGCAATGAAAAAACACGGTAGACACACAAAGTTTTTAAGTTACTCACAACGTGTCACGCTTAAAAAGGTCGGAGATAGCGATATATAAATTTAATATAGTTAATCATTTCAATTTCCTAAGTCGTAACGAAGATGGAATCCAGCGCATAGATATTGACGCCATCACCAAAAAGTGTAGACGTGGCTTCACCTGCCGCTGACATCTGTCCCCTTCCTCATTATTCAATTTAAAATAAATTACAATTTTGACCACTGTAGTTTTATTAGTTTTACCCTTTTAGTCCAATTTTTTTTTACATCTGTCTCAACTTGCGTTGTAAGCTCAGATTTACAAAAAAAAATTAGGGACCAAGGGCATGTTTGGCTAAGCTTTTTAAAACAACTTATTGACTTATTGGCTTTTTGGAAAAGTCAGTATGGAGTGACTTATTGACTTATTAGTTTTTCCCCCTCACATACACCCTCATTGCCAAACATCATTTTGAAGCTTATGACTTTACAAAAAGCCAATAAGTTGTTTCAAAAAGCTTAGCCAAACATGCCCCAAAACCACCACCACTTGATTCTTCTTCATGAAATGCAAATCTTCATTTTCAGTATATGATAAACGATCTATACATGTTAATACATAAACCTATCATCTTAATTTAACATGATGATAGTAATTTCAAGAATTGATGATTTCATGTTAATAATAATATAATAAAAAAAGAAAAACAATCAGATAGGTTTGATCTCTGAAGCTTCAAATGTAAACTCGTTAATTTCGAATCTTCGTTATTGATTTCGTCTAAGATCAACCACAACGACGCTGACGTTATCTGACGTCTGTCTTGCCAAAGCTAGCTTTGTAAGAAGCATTGAAGCATCTGAGCATGCCTTATCGGAACTTTCACCGCCGGCGATGTTGACATCGTTTCCGGCCGACCGGATATGCGACGGAGGTTTTTGAGAAGTCAGACACATGCGTGCGACACTACACGCAACGTCGTTTGATACCACGTCCCAAAGTCCATCGCTTGCTAAGATCAGACACTCGTCTTCCGGTGTTCGATCTGTTACGGTTACCTCCGGTTCTGGTATCACGTACGGCTTTAAGTAATTGTCGCCTGGAAATATAACAAACATAAAAGAAAAACGGTTATCTATCAATTGGTTGAGTTGAAGATGGAACTCTTGAATTAATCAATTAACATTTAACAACATACCAATAGCTCTTGACATAGCTAGAACACCGAGAACCCGAGCTCCGTCCCAGTATATCACACGTCCGCCCGCAGCTTCTATTCTCGCAAGTTCGTCTGGTCGATCAGGCTACAAAGGAAATATGTTTCAATTCAACCAGACTCGAAAACTATAATAAATAGAATAATAAATAATAAATGAAAGGATTATTCAACTTACCTTATGATCGGTGGATAGAGGGATAGCAACACCGTTGCGACAAAGTACAGCTCGTGAATCCCCGCAGTTTGAAACAATAATCTTGTCGGGAGTCACCACCGCCACAACAGCCGTTGATCCAACCGCATCGCATTGAGGAGTTTGTAGCTCGCATCGACAGTTGGAAATCGAAGAACCTTCGCTCCAATCGGTCACCTCCTTATCCATCTGTGAAAAACTCACCCCCATCATATCTTTCCAGTTAATTGATTCGCCAGCGGTTTCCACTTCGTCTTTCACTATTTCGTGCATTCGATCTTTGCACTTCATCGCCACCTGCACAAATTAACAAAAAATTCATTACCCAGATATATTTATTTTCTTTTATTTTTTTGTATCGTGATTTTATGGATAAAAAAAAGTATTACGTGTGAGCAGCCGTGGCCGTCGTAAACACCATAAAAGTTCAAATCACTACTGAACGACGGTTTTACAGCAACCGCATCTTCCATGTCTCTCCTCCTTCCACACACAGTTGTCACGCCAAATCTAGCTTCATTATTATCGCAAACAGTTTTACTAACAGCCTCCGTCTCCGGTTTGGATAAACTTACAGCTTTAGATTCAAACCCACAATCAATCGTCTCAAGACTCTCAACCTTCCTCCGCTTTTTACTGTTCTCCGGCAGAGGCCCAACAACATCAGAAGCAGCTAGGAACTTCAGCTGGTGAATTTCCATCTGCCGACGCCTCGATTGACGAGCAACACCGCTCTGGTCAACGGTGGACGGAGTCTCCGTCTCACCAACAACACCACAACACATACCGGCCATATTCAAATCGGTTAATTAATTATTCAGGATTCACCGCAAACCGGTAACCAATTGCTTCACAGCAACTATCTGTTAGCAAAAAGTATAATAAATATAACACACAAAGATGTAGAAGAAATCACTGAAAATGAAGTTTTGGGGGAGAAGAAGAAAGAAAGGGCATTACCAATAATACCTGCTGGAGGAGTGGTGGGGACGGGCAGCTGCCCGGCACCGACCCGGGCAAGAGCGAGAGTTGGTACGACGTAGAAATGTGACACGAGGATAGGATCATCGCCGTTGATTGAAAAAAAAATCTTTTAGCGTTGATACGATGACATGCCACGTCTAAAGTCGTTTGGTGTTAAGGTTACGTGTCCCAATAAGAAGTGGACAACGTACGTTTCAGGGAACAAGCTTCCTTTTCTTACACGAGGTGGTCCCTAGCCCAAGTTCTCTCCGCTCTTTATTGTTGGATTATAATATATTTTTTTTCGTTGTGATTTTTTTAATCTAAATAGTTATTTTTCTCTCATTTTAGTTCAAACAGTTTATTTTTATTTTTTTTTTGCTATTTTAGTCCTTAACTTTTGTTATTTTTTGTCATTTTCATCCAACTTACTAACACAATTAAAAAAAAGTCAGTTAACTTAGAGGCATTTTTTGTCATCGGTTGGGGTGTGACATTAATTATGCGAATAACAAACGTTAAGACGATTATAAGTAGTGTTTTAATACACAAATTAACTTAATTAGGTCTTTGTAGTGTCAAGGAACGTCTATCCGGCTTTACAGTGCGCGAATGGTGATTTGCGGGAAATCTGCTGAACGTTAAACGGTAACGAACTGACACCGGACGAAGTACTGACAACGCCGACAAATACGAATTTTATACGTATATTTTATCGTGTTTTCGAATGCCACAAAACGCAAACGTGAACGAAAAACGCGACTGCAGAAACGCACCGACAACGAAACGGAAGCATCGAACTCGTGTATTACCTTGAAAACTGAAATATAATAATAAATTCAGCTCCGTAATCGAATTTTAATATCCGCAGTCGAAATCGAAACGAAAAAACGGATTAAAAACGATAAACGAATCATTTTACGCGACAAATATTCAGTAGAATATAATATAATTGTAGATATGATTGCTACATTGTTGTTGAAATATTGTTGTGTTTTGAAAATTTTATCAAGAACTTGTGTTGTCGGGATATATATATATATAGGGTAAAGTTCTTGTACAAATAATCTTAACATACTAAACATACAAATTGAAGGAAAACTCAAAAAGACAAGGTGGCATTTTTGTAATTATCAATAACTATCAAAGTTACTCTACAAATATAACTAAAAAAACCTAACCACTCCCCCCACCCCCCAAAAACCTAAAAAAACCTAACCCCCCCCCCCCCCCACCCCCCAAAAACCTAAAAAAAACCTAACCCCCCCCCCCCCCACCCCCCAAAAACCTAAAAAAACCTAACCCCCCCCCCCCCACCCCCCAAAAACCTAAAAAAAACCTAACCCCCCCCCCCCACCCAAGCTAAAATGCTAAAAACTAAACCCCCCAAAAAACCTAAAAAAATCTAAAAAAATAAAAAAAAACACACAAATTATTTTATTTTATTTTTTTAACATTTTTTATTAAAAAATCGCTACTTTTAGTAGCAGCAAAAAAAAAAAAAAAAAAATTTTTTTTTTTTTTTTTTTGCTAACGAAATGTAGCGATTTTTTAATAAAAATTGTTAAAAAAAAAATTGTGTTTTTTTAGGTATTTTTGGTTGTAACTTTGATAGTTGGTGGTAATTACAAAAATGCCACCTTGTCTTTTTGGGTTTTCCTTCAATGTGTATGTTTAGTATGTTAAGATTATTTGTATTTGATCTTTTGCCTATATATATATATATATTCCAAACCTCTTGAAAACTAAGGGTTTCCAAAATGTAGTATTTATTACCGACAATAACTGGAGTTAAACGAATGTAGCTATCGTTTCCATCAAGATTAACATCTTCCTATAGAATCGTATGGTTAACGATTTGATAGAGCTCAGTGACACGTAGTTTAGCTACATCATCTCATTAGAAACTTATAAGGTATTCCTTGGTATGAATGTTATAGATTGCATGCTAGCGAGTCACGTTTTTTGGAAACGACATTTTGGAATCACATTAAGCTAGCTTTGCACAAGAATATGGAGGTGAGTTCATAACCTCCACTTTCTACGGTTTTACATTTTTATAAATGTTTTCGGGGTAGAAAGACATGCAAGTTTTGCAAAAGCATACAAGGTTTTCGATGAACAAAAATTACATATTTCTAAACCATGCTACAAACAAGTTTTAACTAACACAAATGGTTTGTGAATTTCAATAAACTCAAATGGTTTACGAAAGATTTATGCAAAACATACCGGTTTTACAAACACATAAGCGTTTTTACGAAACATGCATGAGCTACAGAGTAGTGACGGGATTGTCCTAGTTACAACGGGACTGGGTTGTGTCCTGTATACAAATGAGGGGACTGGTTTGTCCTGCTCACGAACAACTGGATAGTGTGTCCTGCATACAACTAACGGATCGTGCATGCAACTTTAAGGCCTACAATTTAAGGGCTAGATTGTCCTACATACAACTTACATGCTCATGTGGCCATGTTGTCGTTGTCATGCGCGGACATTGACGGTCAAATAAGTTTTATAAACACAAAGTTTTACAAATACACAGTTTTACAAACACAAAGTTTTACAATACAAAGTTTTCATATGACATGCCGAGGAAAATGATTTTTATTTCGTTTTCTCTACATTATTTTAAACCAGTTGTTAAAAAGATTTATTTCAAATCTTTTTCGAACAAACTATTAACTCGCCAACTTTATGTTGATTTTTTGCATGTTTCTTTCTCATGTTAGATTTTCAACTTATGGCATGGTTGGAATAGGAGAATCTTGGGGATTCGAGTCCTTAGTGGGCATTCACTTCTAGAGTCTTAGCATTAAATATTTCCGCTGTGCAATGAAGATACCGGTCAGATCACACGAACTCTAATTTTAGCGGGTTTGACAGATTTGTATCAGAGCTATAGGTTTCAGCGAATTAGGTTTTCGTAGAAATACCTAGGCTCAAACCTCACTTCCTCTGGGGAATTAGATTATTAAGACTTTGAATACATACAGAACGCCTAAGACTCGAATATAGGTTCCAACCGTTGCCGAAAACATTAAGTCAAAAAAAATTGTTTTTAAACATACGCTAGTGTTGTGTTTTATACATGGTACACGAAACAGTTGCATACAGTAAGCCAAACTTTGAGAGTTTAGGAAACATGCATTTAGGACCTTTGGAAAACTTATGTCGAAGTCCATTAAAGGTCATCACGTAGGAACCACGACTATTAACTCGGGCAAACGCCATTATTGTATCGTCCATGCTGTAGGATCATTGTAACGACCAAATGAGTCGATCAGAAGAGTTCTAGATCAATACGAAAGGCGGAAACAGACGTATCGATGTTGTATCAGCTTGATTTACCCTTAGAATCACTTTAACTATCTCTTGTATTGATTTCACAACGTTTTACAGGCTGGAGATACTTCGGCAGAGCTTCGCTACCGGAATCGGGAATGTTACAAATGAGAGACACAAGACACCTATTTATAGGAACAACCACTTCGCACGAACCAGGTATGTCAAGTTCGCACGAACTGGTCTGGTCCAGTTCGCACGAACTGGTCAGTTCGTGTGAACTGGCTTGTTCAGCTATGTTTCCTGTTTTTCTCGTTCTACGTGTCCTGATCTATCATTCTAGTTACAAGACTCGATACAAGACGAAGTCGACAGACATATGCACCAACAAACTCCCCCTTGGATGTTGATGAGTCTTCGGTATGAGTCTTCAGTACGTCGAGTCTTCATACTTGATCAGTCTTCTCGCTTTTTTCAAAGATCTGACATTTGTAAGCATCCTTCAATCTCTTTCTTTCTCTAGCTCACCAGCATCAGCAGCTTCTATCTTGAACATAGTTCCAGAATCTGAATCTGGCTCTTACGTCCTCAGACTCCCCCTTTCGATAAGCTGGGATCGCAGTCTGGAATTCACTATCTGCAGGCTTTGGATCAGAAACCTGGCTCTTTCAAAGCTTTTACCTGCACAATCTCTACCCAAAAGTAAGATTTTTATTTATAACAATATTATTCTCTGCTTATCACTTGTAAAATCAAACTCAAACCATCACTTGTAGATATCATTCAAAATGATTTAACATTTATAATCTCTGTTGACCACTTGTAAGAATACCATTTTTCTTATTTCTAAACCAACTCTCCCAAACCTGTTGTCCATCATGTTTAGCACTTGGAATTTTGAAAATCAGCTTTTCAACATCAGTTGTCAAAAATAAGATGAAATAGAATCTTTTTGAATTTTCAAAATTTTATGCTAAAACACAATCTTTTTGGATTTTTGTTTTTAAAGAAAAGCAGTAAAGAAAAATTTACAGACAATATTTTTGTGAGTTTGTGTAAGGGAATCATATCAGTTTTTGACAAATCACTAGCACCGTTGAGCTTTAAACACTTTAAGTTCTAAACGATTCACTTAGATTGTCAGTATACTGATCCACTTAAATTTTCACACAAAGTTCAATTGTTTCGAGATACGGATTAATGTTTTAAGGGACTTAAACTTATTCGCGTGTCCCACCTCAGAATATACTCCCGTATCCAGACTCCTATATTCAGTCTTACAGGTGAATGTACACTAATGATATCTGTAAGGGGTAAATGCGAGACCATGAGAGCTCAGGCTATTGTTTCCGCAAAATCAGAGAGATGATGGTTCGACTTTAGGTGTATCCCCCTTGGGGATCTTCTTTTCAACAGCACATGATTCGTATTTTTCAATGTTTCATCATTTTTTTATGCTGAGGGCGAGCTTTAAGAATAAAGCAGTGCAAAGTATTATATGAGGACTAGGCTATTGCTCCCGCAAAATCAGAAGTCCTGGTATAATACTGTAACACCCTTGTCATTATTTATTGGTTTTTGTAAAGTATACGACAAACAACATGTAATTATGACTACATATACTTTGTAAAAATACGGGTTTGTTTAAACTTTACAATTTTAAAATAATACAACATAACATAATTGAGTTCGTCGATTAAAAGTTACGACGAAACGACGTGCGGAAGCTTTTATCTTATTCGTGTTCGGTTCTCCGTTGAGCTTGATCGTCCTCCGGTAACTCTTGAAATTAACCTGTGATCGAAACCAACCTAAAAGTTAGTTTCGATACTTAAATAATAGCTTAAAACATGTACATCGCATCAAACAACAAAACAAAAATAATTTCTCAGATTTATGCCTATCGCGCCACGCGAGAGGCTCAACTCGTTCTTTCGCGTGCCGCGACGCCTGTCAAAACCATCATAAGCATGTTCATGACATCATAACACTAGTTTTAGCAATCAAAACCATAAAAACATCACATTCATGAATTTAGCATCAACAATTCTGAATTTACTTCATATTTCTACTTAGGGTTTGTTCCTAAGCAATCACACTTCATTAATTCGGCCATAGCCTCTACGATTCATACATAGATCGCATCATGCAAAGTTAACTAATTTTCACAACTTCATGAATGTCAAAAATTCGACATACCTTACGATCCTCTTGACTTGGTGATCGTTTATATATATTCCAATCTGAATTTGGCCTTCGTTTGATCCTCCAATTTGAAGGTTTTGTTGAATTAGGGTTCATCCCCTTTTTCTCTGGCTCTGGTCGATCGAACACACCTCCTGTGTGTGTGTTTTGTTATTTTTTTTATAAATGTTTAATTAAAACACTTTCCTAATTACCCACCTTTAGCCCCTCTTGTTTTGGTTTGTTACCAAGTAGGCTATAATTAATTATTTATCACTTAATCACATATTACCAACTAGGTCAATTATTCTGAGTTAACTTAATGAGTTTGGGACCCGTTTTATTTTAAGTCCCGTTAACTCGGGCCTTTTATATGCCTTGTTTTTGTTTCTTGAAAGTTCTTATCCACTTTTTAATTAATATTAGGATTATTTATTTAAATCCTAATATTCACCGGGCTACTTTTACCACTAACGGTACTTTACCCGTTATGTAGTATTTAACATGGTTTGATTACCAAACCCGTTTTCGGGGTGTTACAAGTCTACCCCCCTTAAAGTGGTTTCGTCCCCGAAACCTTATTTACGTAATTCTTTTAATTTAGACTAAACGAACTTAGTTTCATTTTCAAGACATTCATTCGTTCCTTTCGATCTAACGTTTTCATTTATATTGACGCGTACGTCTTTCATGTGTAAGGTCTCGCGGGCCGTTACCTTCAGCTTATATCCTTTATCTTTATTGACCGAGTTGTCATTTGACCACTTAGTCTCATCAGTCTGTTAACAGGTTTATCCCCTTCTGTTGTCATTTCGGTAATGACTTCGCCCTTTTTGTGGCGTAACACAATTTAAATATTTGTGGATTCTTTTGTCGATTTTACCCGTTTAAATGTTTTAGTGAAATTCTTCACTTTAACCCATTCGATTAACTTAGCGAAACTCATCGCTTTTATACTAACTTTACCTCCTATTATTATTTTACGCGGGGAGTTACAACCAGTTTTCCTCGTTTTATCCAAGTGACCCGCAAGTTCTTTTACTTAGCCTCGTAAGCTTTTTCTCTAGATTTTCACCTTTTTAAGGTGAGAACCCCAACCATTCGTTTCTTTCTATTTGTGACCCGAAGGTCTTTTTGGTCCCGTAGACTTTAACACTATTTATAATCCCGTAGGTTATGATGATCCCGTAGATCGTCTTTTATCCATGTCTATATTCAAATGTATATATACATATATAGCTTCAAAGCATCTCTTATTATGTTTGGAATTGTTTATTTTCGCTTTTGAACTTTAGTTGGCCTTGACCGTAGTCTAAAGCTTCGTTCGTTTACTCTTGGACTAATCTTTCGACTTTATGACTCTTTACGTCATTTACAAGTCGGTTTGTTCTACGCTCACCGTTATCCGGTTCTTACCTGTACTTCTTTACAACCCGTTACCCGGGTTCTTTATCTTAATGTTTTTAACATTCTTGTTTCGCTAGTTTGCGTTTTTCCTATCTACATTCCTTTACGACCCATCACATAGGTTCATTAATATTTCGCGCATCTATTATTCGGTTTGCGCCTATTTGTACTACCAATTTCATATATTGTATTTCTCTTGTTTGACTTATTCGTGTGAGTTTTTATCACTTATAAACGTTAAACTTCGTTCTTTATTCGACCCGTTCAACTCTAAAATAGTTGAACATAGTTATCAAAATTTCTGTTTGCAAATTCTCACCGTCTTTTAGTCATGACTCATATTCCGAGTCTTTTGACTTTCTTTTTCGCGTTCCCGTCTCTCGGTTTACGCATTCACCCACAATCCTACCCGTCCATCGGGTATCTTTACCGAAGTCATCGTCAAGTACCATTCTTATATGGTTTTAGACATCATCTTAATTTATTTGATCGTCTTAGCGAAATCCATCGCTTTTATTTTGTCATGTCCTTTATTCTTTTATTCTACCCCTTTAACTTGTCTGTGTGAATTTCATCACTTATGATAGTCAAACTTTATCCCTTATGCCTTAACATTCACATTAGTTGGTTTGTATTTTCATTTACTTTAATCTTTGTCCCTTCTTTTGGGCTCGTTATTCTAACGTAATACGCTCCCTGTCATCCGACTTGCGTTTACGTTTACTATCAAACATCTTACTTGTTTGACTCATTTGGGTACCATTTAAATTAGTCCCTTTCACCCCGTCCTTACTACATCGGACGTAAATGTAACACCCCAACCCGGGAGGGCTGACGTGTCACAATAACAGTAGTATCATAAACAAAAGTCATAATTCCATTTATTTATTTGACAAGGATACATCCACACAACAACTAAACTTTAAGGTTAATATACAAGCGGACACATTTGACTTCATTAACTAACATCTTCAGATTTAATCCTATGCTTTATTCTTCTCTCTCTTCCCCTCCCAAAGTAACATGCGGACCTGTATATACAAAAAGTTTACGGAATGAGCCGAATGCTCAGTACGGAATTATAGGCTCAAAGAACAAATAACGCTTTATGAAATGTTATCCGAATAGAACTTTATGTGAAAATGATACGATGCAAGAACATAATTTCATAATCATATCTTACGGATGTACCCATGAGCAAACTTAAAACGTGACAATACACAGGTAGCTACTCCTGCATAATTATCACATGAGATGGCGAGTTGGCATACCCGTTATCCACCTCCTTATACTTAAATCCTAGGATCGATCCATATGCCTCCTAATAGCCTTATGTACCACACTTGTACTTAAGAGACGCCGTGAACTGATCTCTCCGTCACGGATGGAGCACATGGTGTCGATGCCGCAACAACATGCTCGTGGGACACTCCACGAGAAGCGATACTCAGGGTATCAGAGTACAAATGGTCTTATTCTTATAACTTATCAAAAATATTTTCATAACAAGACGTAACATATATTGGAACATGCGATAATGAGTACAACTAACAGAATAATATCGCATGACATGAAAGCTAAATCCAAAGTTTAGAATAGGAATTCAACGGACTGTCAAATGAATCGATAACCAAAGACGTGAAGAGTGTACGAATTTAATGGGTTTATAACAATTTGAATATGAAGCAATAAGGAGTGGGGTAGGATCCGTACCTTAATAATTCCAAAGTGATGCTACCTTGTGATAATATTTCAGATTTATACGGGCAGAGTTTAGACTACTGATTAAGCTTTTAACCTAATTTAAATAACATGCACACAAACTAGGTTAGTAACTTAATACAGCATTTACGATAACTCACGAGATTAAAATCCTCACAACGAATGACAAAGTGCGATACTTAAACATCCATCGGATTCACAATTAATGACAAAGTGAAATCACTTAAACATCTATCGGATTCACAACGAATGACAAAGTGTAAACACTTAAACATCCATCGGTATCACAATTAATGACAAAGTGAAATTACTTAAACATCTATCGGAATCACGACTAATGACAAAGCATAAACCCAATTTGAGCAGCACTTAAACATCCATTGGATTGATTTCAATCAATCGGACATTGAATCGTATCAGCGATTGAGTTAATACCCTAATCTGTAGCACCCCGCTATACTTAATTTGTGTTTCGTGTGTGTTAATTGTGATAATCAGACGATAACTCGAAGTCTGAAATGAATTTCTTCGTCGAATGAACACCAGAAAGCAAGTGCCAATGTTCTGTATTTATAGTCGAAATTTACCCCCCCCCTTACGGACCGTAACAAATAACCCTTACGGTCCGTAAGGGTTACCTACGTTTTATAGAGTAGCCACGTTTGGGACTAGCCTAGCTGAGTCGACATTTCTAGAATATTTAATTTAGACAGCGAGTTAATTAGATAATCGTCAATAGGGAATACCCCCCCCCCCCTGAGTTTTAGGGGCCCTGATCCAAATTCTGAAAATTCTGAAAATTTTAGGGTTTGTGCAGAATCACTTGGGTGTCTTAATTAGGGTTTCCTATTGGTTAAAATAATAGTTTTGGTTGATATACAGAAAGATGGATCATAAGATTAATATATATTATTTATTATTCTTTTATTTCTAGAATAATGATATTTAAATTTAGGGTTATTACAACTATTACCCCCTTAAAAGAAATTTCGTCCTCGAAATTTTTCAAACATATCGCATAAGTAACGGGAACGGAATTTTTCATAGCAAAGTTACTAACTTATATAACAAGAATCTCCGAAACACACATGTGTATCTGAAATTTATAATTACGTTCATGACCATAATTGTCAATTACCTTACCATCATGTCCTAATGGTTCTTCCTCTATGTATCTTAATAACATATTTAATCATGCAGAAAATCAACATAAACTTGCAGATAACAAGAGTGACTATTGGTACTGATATCTCCTACTTAAATATGCTTAATCATAACTAAGATATATTCACATAAGGCAAAGCATGAATGACCACAAACAGAAACAATTGAACATAGATCAAAGAGCAAGGTTCACCGTTACCTTAACTAAAATTCTATTGTTAGAATAGATTAGGGTATAGAGAGCGAATTGATTCTTCAGATTCCCATGTTGCTTCGCGTTCAGAGTGATTTTTCCAGAGGATTTTAACAAACGGAATTACTTTCCTACGCATAACCCTTTCTTGTCGATCTAAAATGGCTTCTGGTTCTTCTTCGTAGGACAAATCTTCGTGAATTGTAAGTAACGGATAACTAAGGACATGGAGTGGATGATAATTATATCCTCTTAACGAGGAGATATGAAAAACGTTATGAACGTGAGAGATTTGAGGTGGTAAAGCTAGTCGATATGATACTTTTCCAATTCTTTCAAGGATTTCAAACGGACCTATGAAACGAGGACTAAGCTTCCCTTTAATTCCAAATCTACGAATGCCACGCCAAGGTGATACCTTTAAGAATACGTGGTCACCAATTTTAAATTCGAGTGGTCGTCTATCTTGATCTGCATAGCTCTTTTGTCTGCTCTGAGCTTCTTTCAGTTTTTCTCGTGCTATAGTGACTTTTTCGTTTGTAATCTGAACTAGTTCTGGCCCTTCAATAATCTTTTCTCCCACTTCATTCCAACAGATCGGTGCGCGACATTTCCGACCGTATAAAAGCTCAAAAGGTGCCATGCCAATACTTGCTTGCCAACTATTGTTGTAAGCGAACTCAACAAGGCATAGATATTCATCCCAGTTTCCAGACCATTCAAGTGCACATGCTCGGAGCATGTCTTCCAAGGTCTGAATTGTACGTTCTGACTGCCCATCTGTTTGTGGATGGAAAGCCGTACTAAACTTCAGGCGTGTACCCCAAGCTGCCTGAAAACCTTTCCAAAATCGTGAGGTGAAACGTGGATCTCTATCGGACACAATGGAAAATGGTGTGCCATCGAGTCGAATAATTTCTTGAAGAAATATTTCGGATAACTTATTAACCGAAAATCCTTGCTGAATCGGTATAAAATGTGTTGACTTTGACAATCTATCAACAACAACCCATACAACATCATTCTTCTTGAATGTCTTAGGCAAACCGGTAACAAAATCCATTGTGATTTCATCCCACTTCCATATGGGAATATCCAATGGCTGTAACAGACCGCTTGCTCGTTTGTGTTCAATTTTCACTTGTTGGCAAGTGAGGCATTTACTTACGTATCGAGCAATGTCTTCCTTCATGCCATTCCACCAGAAGTTCTGTCTTAAGTCTCGATACATATTGGTAGATCCTGGGTGAATTGAAAATGGTGAGCTATGAGCTTCGGCTAACAATGACTCACGAAGGGTGGAGTCATCGGGTACACAAAGTCTTTTGCCACACCAAATCACCCCCTGATGGTCTATACTAAATTCAGATTGCTTACCCACCTCAAGATTTTGCACAATTGCCCAAAGTTCTCCATCTTGCTTCTGTGCATCTTTGATCCGTGATATGAGGTCGGGTTCAATCTGCATTCTAGCTAGATATCCATCAGTTTTACTAACTTGAAGCCAAATGTTCATCCTTTCGAGATCCCTCATAATACTAGGCTGAATTTGTAAGCAAGATATAGTCCCGGAATTCTTTCGGCTCAATGCGTCAGCTACAACATTGGCTTTACCTGGATGGTATTGAATATTTACGTCGTAATCTTTTAAAAGTTCTAACCACCTTCTTTGCCTCATATTTAGCTCTTTCTGCGTAAATATGTACTTGAGGCTCTTGTGGTCAGTAAAGATATCACAACTCTCACCATACAGATAGTGTCGCCAAATCTTAAGTGCAAAGACGACTGTGGCTAGTTCTAAATCATGTGTAGGGTAGTTAACTTCATAAGGCTTCAACTGACGGGAGGCATAGGCGATAACCTTCCCATGTTGCATTAGCACACAACCTAATCCTTTCTTTAAGGCATCACTATAGACTTGGTAACCTCCTGATCCAGAAGGGAGAGCGAGTATCGGAGAGGATACAAGTCGCTTCTTTAATTCTTCAAAACTTTTCTCTTGTTCCTCATTCCATGAGTACTTCACCCCTTTCCTTAGGAGTTTTGTGAGTGGTAAAGCAATTACCGAGAATCTTTCAACAAATCTTCGGTAATAGCCAGCAATACCCAAGAAACTTCGTATTTCGGTAACAGAAGTGGGTCTTGGCCATTTTGTAATAGCTTCAACCATTGTTGGGTCTACCATAATTCCCTCTGCTGATATGACATGACCTAGAAATGTCACTTGGCTAAGCCAAAAGTCACATTTGGAAAACTTCGCGTACAATTTCTCCTGCCGCAAGGTTCCAAGTACTGCATGTAGATGTGCTTCATGCTCTTCGTGACTCTTAGAATACACTAGAATGTCATCGATAAAGACAATAACGAATTTGTCTAGGAATTTGTGAAATACGCGATTCATCAAATCCATGAAGACTGCGGGTGCATTAGTTAGCCCAAAGGGCATAACCAAAAATTCGTAATGACCATATCGAGTACGAAAGGCGGTTTTAGGAACATCATCATTTTTTATCTTTAGCTGATGATACCCGGACCTCAAGTCAATTTTTGAGAAGAACTGAGCCCCCTGAAGTTGATCAAAGAGATCATCAATGCGAGGCAGAGGATACTGATTACGAATAGTAATCTTGTTCAACACTCGGTAGTCAATACATAAACGCATACTACCGTCTTTCTTCTTAACAAATAAGACCGGAGCACCCCAAGGTGAAACACTGGGTCTTATGAATCCTAGGTCTAACAATTCTTGCAATTGTTCCTTCAACTCCTTCAGTTCCATCGGGGCCATACGGTATGGAGCTTTAGAAATAGGTTCGGCACCAGGGATCAAGTCGATGGTGAATTCTACCTGACGGTCGGGTGGTAATCCGGGAGTTCATCCGGAAATACATCAGGATATTCACGAACAACGGAGTGGTTATCAATACTCTTAACACTAGCAGAAGTATCCTTAATAGATGCTAGGAATCCAGCACAGCCGTTTGATATGAATTTTCGAGCTTTGAGCGCAGAGATAATTTTAAGAGATTTATGAACTTGAGTTCCCTGATATATAATATCAGGATGATGAAGATCACCGAAAATAACACGGCGGGAATGACAATCTATAGTTACACGATGTTGAGACAACCAATCTATCCCTAGAATAACATCAAAATCACACATATATATTGGAAATAGATCTGCCTTACACACAATAGATTTAATACGGATCGGACAATCTTTATATACGTAAGTGATTACGGATGAATTTTCCATGGGAGTGGAAATGGTTAAAGTATGATTTAAGAGAGTTTGTCTTATCGGAAGGTACTTAGTAAACGAATGGGATACTAAAGAATGGGTCGCTCCTGTATCGAATAACACATAGATACTACGTTCACCAAGCTGAAGGTTTCCAGATACAGTACCTGGGGCATTAGCAGCATCAGTAGCAGAAAGTGCGAAAACTCTTCCTCCAACATTGGGTGGTGCAACGTTTGGCCGGTTATTCTTCTTAGTGTCTTTCTTTGTACACTCCTTAATCATGTGTCCAGTTTGTCCACATCTAAAGCATGCTCCTGTACTTCGGTGACATACGCCCTGATGTCGCTTACCACAAGTATTACATAGAGGATATGTAATCTGATTCGGGTTTACATGTTGATTCAGTGATTGAGCTCTAATAGGTTCTGCATACAACTGAATCTGGTTTTGAGCAGGCCTCGGGTTTTGCAGTCTAGGTTGCCATGGACGTGCCTGATTTCCAGAGTTTTGATTTCCTTGCACTTTGCGGTCTTGATGCTGTGGCGTAGTGGATGATTGGCCGATTGCCTGCTTAAATTGTCCTTCTCTGTTTCTCTTCTTATTATCCTCAGTTCGAGATAAAAATTCTTTCCTCTCGAACTCAAAAGTTTTGATTGCATCGGCAACTTCGGTGATATCCTTAAATTTCATGTACATGATCGACTTCCGAATTCGATCATTGACTGCCCACTTGCATTTCTCTGCCTGGGCTTCTGCCGATCCTGCAACGTCTCCTACAATACTAGCTAACCTTGAAAATCTAGTAATGAACTTAGAGGCTGGTTCATCACTCCCCTATCGAATCACTGCATACTCCCTAATATAAGCTTCTTTATCAGCGAAAGAAAAATACTTGTCGTAAAAGATGGTACGAAAGTCGACCCATGAAAGATTAACGTCAAAATCATCCCCTCCTTTGACTTTCTTATATCCTTCCCACCAAGTTTGTGCGTCATCTTCAAGTTTGTATGTAGCCAATCTAACTTTGTATTGCTCCGGAACTCCAAGAACTCCGAAGATCTTTTCAACATGAGCTATCCAGTTTCTTGCTTCAACTGGATTAGTAGCGTGACTAAAGGATTTCGGCTTTTGTTTTTGGAATTTAGCGATCCATATATCTATACTATAGGTAGTATGGTTCGTGGTATTCTCACGAGTTTCTTCACCAGAGATTGGATTCATGTTATTACGTTCTGGATGACGAGTTTGTTGAATAACGGCCTCAGCTGTTTGAGCAACAAGGTTTGGAAGTAACCCGGCAACAGCCTGGTTGATAGCATTAATTACGTTTGGATCAACTGGAGTCTCATTCGAAGAAGTGTTGTTACGCATATGGTTAGTACGAGTACTCCTACGTAGCGGACGACGAGGAGGCATATCTATACGAATAGACATAGGAGTTAAACCAAATAAGAGACCAAGTTGAATCCTATCATAGATATCTACCCATTCCTCACAGGTTTTAATTACTATCTTCAAGTTTTCTACAGGAAAGAGCCTTTGCTCTGATACCATAGCTGTAACACCCCAACCCGGGAGGGCTGATGTGTCACAATAACAGTAGTATTGTAACACCCCAAAAATGGGTTTGGTAATTTAAACCCGGTTAATACAAAGGAACGGGTAAAAATACTGCTAGGGGTAAAAGTGAACCCGTTAATGAATATTGACTAGGAATAATTAACCTAGTTGAATATTAGTATCGTTAGTATTAAACGAAGGGTTGTAGCCTTATTTAAATAAAACGAAACATGAGGGACCAAAGTAAACAACTTGAAAGTTGTTTTATTAAATAGAAAACAACACACACACAAACACACACATCGTGTGTGTGTGTGTGTTCTTCATCAACGAGCAGGGAAGGCTCCCTTGGAGCCAAAACCCTAAACTTCACAAATTCTCCAAATTGAAAGGCTAAACGAAGTTCAAATTCACAACCGAACATGAATTAACGATCACCTTCACAAGGGGATCGTAAGGTATGTCTTCAAACTTAGATTTGATGATCTTGTTTGAAGTGGGTTATGATCAATACATGAATTTGTATGCAATTAAGCTTGTAGAGGTGTTAGAAACACCAAATAGAACTTGTGTTATGAATAATTTCAAGTAATTGGGTGATTTAGAATGAAAACCCATTGCATGAGTATGAAGATGATGATCATGATGAACTTGTAGATGTATTAGTGTGATCTTGTGATGTATAAGGTGTTATATGATAGACTTAGATAGATAAACTTGATGTGGAAATTATGATTATGAGATTTTGCTTGAATGTGATGGTTCATAAGATGAATTAGGGAAGAACATGCTTAAAGTACTTGTACATTATGCTTAAAAAGTGATACGCACACCAAGTGTTTGATGAAATGTCTAAATGACAATAATATGTGAAATTGTATGCAATTAATGGGTAAACACGTATAGAAAGTGGTATTAATGAAATTGATAGCAAACTAACATGAGGAATGTATTTTAGATATAGTTCATGTGAAGATTATGTTAGGTTGATGTTGAGTATGCTTTATGCTTGTTTGAATTGATTAATGAAAGTCATACGTGAGATATGAAATTGATATGATCGTTCATACGCACAATCATATATGCTAACAAGAATGTGAATGTAATGACATGTACGGTTAGGAGTCATGTCAACGCGGACACAAGCATGGAAGGGCAACGGGCCAAGGATAAACACGGAAGCTATGCTCGAACTCGGACGCACAAGGTAAGTGAACTCCAAACTTACCCTTTTGTTTAGTAATGTAATTATGACATATGGTAATTATTGAATGTAATATAAGAAAATATGAATTGTTGTTATTACTAAGTTAAGTTATAGTGGAACTGAGACGGAAGTGGTTAAGAAAGAGATTCGATTAAGTTTGGGTAAGAAACGGAACTTATTTAATGAATTATACATAAAGATGAATTAAGGAGTATATATGTAGGATGTAAATTGTAGGTACGAGTGTGAATAGAAAATGAATACATGCTTGAGAGAGGTATTTAATTATATGCTTGAATGAATAAGACGAGTTATGCGTATTTGAAGACACGTCCATATGAAAGGAAGCTAATGATACTAACCGTTTTTCTATTAAGGATTAATGTAAAACATAGACAGGTTATTAATGGAAGTAAAGGTTGACTCTGCAATCCGATGCGACTAATGGAATGGATGGATGAAGGAGCTAGTATAAGAGGAAGCATGATATGTGGACGCTTATTATGCATGTGTTAATATTTTGTATTATGTTACCGGTTACTAATGATGAGATTGAATGTGGTGACTGCAGGTTGTTCAGGATTTTGGATGTTTCACCAAGAATTGTACGCGGTTGAAGATCGAGTCAAGACATGGATTGTACGTGGGTGTGTATGTGGTCACTTAATTCGATATATGTATGATAGTTGTCAATCAAATTTTCTAAAGGAACTAATGTATTTAAGTGAAAGAAAGGATGTCATTAAAGAAATTTTTAATTATGTGTTTTCCGCTGCGAATTTTGGTTTTAAACATTTAGGGCGTTACAAGTATCATTGATGCGTGCGAAGTGTTACTTATATTAGGTGTATATTTTAAGCCCTTTTTAACACTTATTTTAGCCAAGTTTTAAATTTATAAAACACGATATTTCACTAACACTAAACACACATATGGGCAAGTGCACCCATCGTTGAGTGTAGCATAGTGTTGGTAAGATACCGAGGTCGTCTAAGGACACAAGAGCTTTTAGTACCGGTTTATCCTCAACGTCTAACCAAAATAAAAGTTTAGAAAAATGTTTTAAACTAAGAAAAATAAAACTAACTAAAATGCTGAAAATAAAATAAAAACAGATAGACAAGATGAATCACTTGGTTCCGACTCGTATCTAGTATAACCTTTGATTATTTCCGCACTTTTGCACATAATTAAGAGATTATCTTAGTTATTGTAGTAGGCCCCTCTTTTGAAGGTGACGTTACCCTCACCCCAGTAGTTTGAGTCAGCAGGGATACAATCCTAAAGGGGTGGATTATTGGAAGATAATGAATTAAGTTATTAATGCAGTATTGTGGTAGGCCCCGCTTTTGGCGGTGACGTTACCCTCGGCTAAGTAGTCTGAGTCAGCAGGGATACAGTCCTAAGTAGCCGGGTTATAGTATTAATAGTAGTTAACTTATGAGGGGATCAAAGAGTTTGGACCCCCGCCATCCAATACCGCGAAGTATTGAAGGAGGTCCTACTAAATTTGACCCAGGTCCATTGCAGGACCTCTAAACGCTGAACAATGGCAAGACCTTTACCAAACCGTTCCCTTAACCCCCTACCAGGTAGCCAACATATCTCCATATAGACCGTGGAGATATGAATGGTGAAAATCCTTTATTTTATATAGACAGTAAAATAATGCCAAGACACCACGGACAAACGATAAGGAAAGATCACCTTCAACATAAGTAACTAGTTATTAAAGTCATTAATACAAAACCAAATAAAAAGTGCAAAAGATTAGAAATAAAAAGTATTATACTAGACACTTTGTCTTCACCAAGTGATGTAAGAGACTTAGGCAAACATGGCCTTGATTGTCAAGAACTCTTACGATCAATCTTGGATCCCGAGACGACTCACACACTCTACGATGGACAATGGATGATGGTGGTGGATGATGGTGTTGTGATGGTGGTGGGTGGTGGGTGGTGGATGAAGTGTGAGAGAGGTGGTGTGCCAAGGGATGAGATGAAATGAATCCAAGCACTCCTATTTATAGGCTGAACAGAGAGCTGGACACGGCCCCGTGTCCGCTGGGCACGGCCCCGTGTCCGTCTGACACTCTCTCTCCTCATTAATTGTAATTCGCAATTACAATAAATGCGCCTGCTGTACTTTCGACACGCCCCCGTGTCCGCTGAGCACGGCCCCGTGATGGGCAATAGAAGCTTCTATGGATTTGTCTTTTCTGCTGCTTCTTGGGCACGGCCCCGTGCTGGCTGAGCACGGGGCGTGTTCAGCCTTCTGCTTTCTCTATTTTGCTTTGGAAGGTGCCGTTGAGGGTTCGGGCAGTCCACTAATGTTCCTTTTCTTGTATTTATGTTGGATTTAGCTGTCTTTTTGCTTCTTTTGCGTTTTTGAGCTCATTTAATCCTGAAAATACAAAAGGAAGACAAAAACACACTTTTTCCAATATTAGTACTAAAAAAGGGTTAGTCTTATGCCTCATTTGATGTAATTTATATGTTGCATTTTACACACATCAAATACCCCCACACTTGAACTTTTGCTTGTCCTCAAGCAAAACTCTTTAATATGTGGCTTACACTCCCAAATGGAATAGGTAGAAGAGAAGGTTTTGGGCTTGTCGTAGAGTGTCGGGATTTCCAAGATCTTTTTGGGTTTTATTTTTTTATTTATTTACACTCCTATTCGTAATGATTTATTTAGAACTGTTCATAAAAGAAATTACTTATTTGGGCATAACATTCCTTTTTAAAATTCTATTTATATACAAGTTCACATACCTCGCGGGGAAATCACTCACACTCGGCCGAAGGTGTATTTTTAGTGAATCACTCGAGAGCGGCACGGAACTTATTCCTACCATAGGCTTGCCAAGAAATCAATCCTCCTCCTTTTTAACTTTTATACCTTTGTAGATATCAAGAGGACTTTGTGGGTAGGGTTGGCTAGGGTTAAAGGTAGGTGGTTGGGTTAGTGGTTAGTAGAAAAAGGGCTAAAAACGTAACAAGTGTCGGTTTTCGTATTTTTGCGACTTTTTATTTTGATGAAGCTTTTATTCAAACAAAGTTATTTTTGATTAACTTGTTTGTTTATTTATTTTTTTTTCTGCTTCATCATTATCAAAAATATTTTTTTTTTTTTTTTTTTTTTTTTTTACGAAGAACCGAACTTGTTACTAAAATAAAGGGTTAAAAATGAAAAAGGTTTTGGTGGGTGAAAGGGTTTTTTGTTTGGGTGACGAAACGAAAAGGTTTTAGGCTCAAAGGGGCTAACTAGGGAGATTTTTTTTTTTTTTTTTTGGGTAGGTGGTAAAAGAAAAAGAAAAATAATGGTGTAGAAATGAAAAAGGTTAGTCCTAATGCCTCTATCATTTACTTACTCGGGTTTAAGTTGATAAGGACCGGGAATGTATTGTCATGGCAAGTTCTAGAGTCGTAAGAACCAAGCGGCTATTCACACAAGAAACGAAAAATGAGCATTTAGTCAAATGATATGTAATTGTGTGCTCAATTAAAGGCTCAAAACTCACTTTTGTGGGAATGGGTTTTTTATGTGATCAAGTATATATAATCAAATTTTAAATAAGTTTGTCATGCCTTTTCATAATTTTCTTATGTTGGTTCTTTTTATCACTACGCTATCGGTTGTAAATTTGTAAAAATATAACCTTTTTGAGAACTTGAATTTCCCGAGTTAAACCTAGACAAGTAAAAAAAATGAAATTTTTGCAAAAAATTTGGGGTGATTAGCGGTTCCAATAGAGTTTTGTGTAAGGCTTGTATTTAGGACTTGCAAAATTCAAGGTTTTAGCATCCCCCCCACACTTAAATTACACATTGTCCTCAATGTGCCCCAAAAATAAATTTTTTAGGTTGATTAGATGTGTAAAATAGTGTTTAAAAAGCGAAAATTTGTGTTACTGGGCGCTGAACACGGCCCCGTGTTGAGTGGGCACGACCCCGTGTTCAGGTGCCAGTAACAAGAACTTACAGAAGGTGGACACGGCCCCGTGTCCACTGAACACGGCCACGTGTCTGACAAAATTCTGTCGAACAGAAGCCAAACAGCAGGTCTGGGAGGTGAGCACGGGGGCGTGTTGGCTGGACACGTCCCCGTGTGGACAGTCTGAAAGCCTGAAAATCAGGTTTCTTTCTCCGGTTTTTCCATCCTAGCCCTATAAATGCTGAGGCTTAACACCCCAAGCCTTGGTTTGTACCTGTTTCAACACTGAATACCACACCAAGCAGTACAAACATCCTACATTACCACAGTTAATTGTTCCAAGCATAAAGTAAAAGAAAAATAAAACGGAAAATAAAAGTGTTTAAGGAAAGTAAATTGTTCAACTTCTGGCACGCAGGCCACCAATCGTTCGATAGATAAAGGGACTTAAACCTGTGGGCTCGCCATCAACCCGCTCCTGCTCCTCCAAACCCTCTAATCCATATTTTCATCGCTATCATCACCTCCATCCCCATGCCCCGCCATGTACTCCTGGATGCTGCCGATATCGTCTCGTATATCGTTGATGTTGCGTTCAATAGCTCCGACCCGTTGGTATGTGTTGTTGGCGAGGTTGTAGGCGTTCCTGGTGCACATGAGGTTTTCCTGCATAAGATCATGTAAGCTTTGAAAATTAGGAAAACTGCCTCCTTGTGAGGAGGATTGACCCGGATCACCATGGGGTGGATACTGGTGGTGGGGAGGTGGTGCGTGAAGAACTAGGGCCTCCTGTGGGTTCCATGCATAGCCTTGTGTTCTTTGGAAACTCACTGTTCCGTCTTCCGCCTCATAGAGTAAGTTCATGGCCCGGCAAATGTGGTAGTCAACTCGTCCCGACCATGGGCTTCTTTCAAAGGCTCTTGGAATTCGCGTGTAATGCTTAAAAAGACGGCACACCCATCCTCCGTAGAAGATAGGTGTTGGAGCTCGAGCAAGGCGGTTGAGATGCATGTTTTTCAACAGGAGATACGGAACATCAAGAGGCTTTTGGTTGTGGATACAGTGGAGGACAACCAAATCTTTCAACCCTAAAACACCACTACTGTCGTGTCGTTGGTTTAGAGAGTAGGTGAGGATCCTGTGAATGTAGCGATAGAGCGGATCCCTCAGCTTTGTACTCTTGGTGCTACGAGGGTCGTAGATTCCTTCACCGATTTGAGCCCATGCGGCTTGTCTTTCATTCACCTCCAAGTCTCGTAATCCCCCGGTATTTTCTTCGTTTCCCGATTCCTCTTCTTGATATAGACCTATTATGGCTCCAAACTGTGCCATGGATATCGAGTACATTGTTCCTCCACACCGAAATACAACCCCAGTATTGTCAAATGGGTCACACCTTGAATCGAAGTTGAAGGTACTGTAGAACTCCATGGTACATTGATGTACTGATTGAAGCCTAGTGTTTAATGCAACAACTAGTGGTCCCGTAACAATGTTGTTGAATCGGTGCAGCTGGTTTACCAAGGTTAACAGCTCCGTGCAAGCTCTCCTGGGGTACTCTTCGGGTCTTGTTTGAAGAACCTCATACCTTGCCCTTGCATCAAGCTCACTTGCATTGAACCTTGTGAACTTTGCCATCTGAAAGAATACACCAAAAATTAGTACGAAACAGAAGTGTTTTCGGAGAAAACTGCAAACAGCGGGCTGGACACGACCCCGTGTCCAGCGGACACGGCCCCGTGTCCAGAGGTCTGTTACCCAAAAACTTCAATTTTCGACCCGGTTTCGAAAACTTGAAAATTTTTGGTCCAAAAGGTGCGGTTTCCCCCGAAAATGAAACCCTAAACACCGTTTCTCCCAAAATATCCCGTTTACCCTGTCAATTTTGTCTTTTTTCAGTTCAAGAACAAGGGTTTTGGGGTTTTTGTAAGAAATCGGGTGAATCTATGAACAATCTAAGTTTATTTATTTCCCCTAACACTAATCTAACTAAATGCAAGCAGATTTAGGCAAAAATTTTAGGTTCGATCCGGATGAACATCAAGAACCCTAGATTTTTCCCCAAATTTGTGGTGTATTAACTACATGCAAGTAACTAATCTAACTACTAAGAGTGATAGAATCATACCTTGACGTTGTTAGATCGGTAAGAGACGTTGGAATTTCGCGAAAAATCGCCTGGAACCAGAGCTTTTGTGGGGAAACGGGGTGTGTGGAATGAAGAAACTGTTTTGAAAAGGGGTTTTATCCCGTCTGCAGCGCGAACACGGCCCCGTGCCCAGTGGACACGGCCTCGTGCCGAGCTTTTTTTTTTTTTTTTTTTTTTTTTCGTGCGCGTGTGAGTGCCCCCTTTTTCCCATAAGCTATGATTTAGAAAACTTACCGCTTTATTTTGCCGCCTCAATCGTTCGTAACTTACCAGGCATGATGTTTTTATTCTTCCACGGTTTGAAGCGAGATCTCTTCTTCCTCATCCTCAATAAATCCTTAATAGAGTTTCAGCCGTTGGCCATTGACTTTAAATGGTGGCCCATTTCGAGGTTTAATTTCTACTGCACCGTGTGGAAAAATATGGGTGACGGAAAAAGGTCCTGACCACCTAGACTTTAATTTACCAGGAAACAATCGAAGTCGTGAATTAAACAAAAGAACTAAATCTCCTACCCGAAATTCATTAGGTTTAATATGTTTGTCATGCCAATTTTTCATTCTTTCCTTATAAATCTCGGAGTTTGAGTATGCATAATTCCTAAGCTCGTCTAATTCATTTATTTGACAAAATTGATTTTTACCAGCAAATTCTAGATCTAAGTTTACATTTTTGATTGCCCAGTAGGCTTTGTGTGCAATTTCTACTGGCAAGTGACAACTTTTCCCATAGACTAGCTTATATGGGGTCGTTCCTATCGTTGTTTTATAAGCAGTTCGAAAAGCCCATAAAGCATCATCTAATTTATCAGCCCATTCCTTTCTATTTAACCCTATGGTTTTTTCGAGTATTCGTTTTAACCCTCTATTGGTCACTTCGGCTTGTCCGTTTGTTTGAGGGTGATAAGCTGTCGAAACCCGGTGATAGACCCCATATCTTGTTAAAAAAATTTCAAGTTGATGATTACAAAAATGGGTACCTCTATCACTTATTAAAGCTTTAGGTGTGCCAAAACGAGAGAATAATTTTTTCAGAAATCTTACCACTACTCTTCCATCATTTGTTGGAAGTGCCTCGGCCTCGGCCCATTTAGACAAGTAATCTACTGCCACAAGTATGTATTTGTTTCCTTTCGATGGTGGGAAAGGTCCCATAAAGTCGAGTCCCCACACATCAAAAATTTCACAAACAAGAATGCCATTTTGTGGCATTTCGTTTTTGGAAGAAATATTACCTGTTCTTTGGCAAGCATCACATGTCTTTACAAGATTTTGGGCATCTTTGTAAATGGTTGGCCAATAAAATCCTGAATCAAATACCTTTCGTGCGGTACTGGCAGCACCATGATGTCCTCCGTATGGACCTTCATGACAATGGCGGAGAATTCTTCGTGCTTCACTACCATGTACGCATCGTCTGACGAGTTGGTCGGCACACATTTTGAAAAGATATGGATCTTCCCAAAAATAGTGTTTCACATTGGCAAAGAATTTTTTTCTTTGATGATGCGGCCATCCTTTTGCGACTATTCCGCTAGCTAGGTAGTTAGCAAAGTCGGCGTACCATGGTTCTTCCTTAAATTCCACCATTTCCAGGGACTCAGTTGGAAATTTTTCGTTGATTTGCTCGTCCCTGGTTGCCTCCAAAGCTGGGTCTTCTAAGCGTGAAAGATGATCTGCTGCGGTATTTTCTGCTCCTCTTTTGTCTTTGATTTCAATGTCAAATTCTTGGAGGAGTAGAATCCACCTAATCAAACGTGGTTTTGCGTCCTGCTTCTTAAAGAGATATCGAATGGCTGCATGGTCTGTATAGACTACAGTTTTAGAAAGAACAAGATAAGAACGAAATTTATCAAAAGCAAATACCACAGCTAGTAACTCTTTTTCAGTTGTTGTGTAATTTTCTTGTGCATCGTTAAGTGTTTTACTAGCATAATAGATTGGGTGGAAATGCTTTTCTTTTCTCTGTCCCAAGACAGCTCCAACTGCAAAGTCACTAGCATCACACATGATTTCGAAAGGAAATTTCCAATCAGGTGCTATCATGATAGGTGCATTGACTAGCCTTTCCTTTAGGGTTAGAAATGCTTGATTGCAATCCTTGTCAAAGATGAAAGGAGCATCTTTTTCAAGTAATTTTGTTAGAGGCCTTGAGATTTTTGAAAAGTCTTTGATAAACCGCCTATAAAATCCGGCATGCCCTAGGAAACTTCTAATAGCTCTTACGGAGGATGGAGGAGGTAATCTAGAAATGGTATCTATTTTGGCTCGATCCACCTCCATTCCTTCGCTTGAGATCTTGTGACCGAGTACTATTCCCTCCGTTACCATGAAATGGCATTTTTCCCAATTAAGGGCGAGGTTAGTTTCCTCACATCGGGATAGCATTCGTTCAAGGTTATCGAGGCATTGGTCGTATGAATCCCCAAAGATAGAAAAGTCGTCCATGAAGACTTCCATTGTCTTTTCTATCATGTCATGGAAAATGGCTACCATGCAACGTTGGAATGTTGCGGGGGCATTACATAGACCAAACGGCATGCGTCGATAAGCAAAAGTTCCATAGGGGCATGTGAAAGTTGTCTTTTCTTGGTCTTCGGGTGCTATCGGGATTTGAAAGTAACCTGAAAAACCATCCAAGAAACAGTAAAATTTATGACCGGATAATCTTTCTAACATTTGATCAATGAAGGGTAAAGGAAAATGATCCTTTCTTGTTGCTTCATTTAATCATCTATAATCTATACATACTCTCCACCCTGTGACGGTTCTTGTTGGTATTAATTCATTCTTTTCGTTAGTAATTACCGTCATACCTCCTTTCTTTGGAACTACTTGGACGGGACTTACCCAAGGACTATCGGAAATAGGATAGATAATTCCGGCGTCAAGTAATTTGATGACTTCGTTTTTAACCACTTCTTGAACATTTGGATTTACGCGACGTTGTGGTTGTATGACCGATTTGTAGTCATCATTCATCAAAATTTTGTGTGTGCACATAGAAGGACTAATTCCTTTTATGTCAACCAGTTTCCAAGCTATTGCATTTTTGTGTTTTTTCAAAAGACTAATTAGTTTTTCTTTTTCTAGGTTATCTAATTTAGACGAAATAATTACAGGTAACTTACCATCTTTGTCCAGAAAAGCATATTCCAAACCTTTTGGAAGTTCTTTGAGCTCAAGTGGTGGGTCTTTAGGAGACTCCTTATTTGGTTGCTCGTTTCGATCAAGAACTTTAAAAGTTTGTTCTATGGCGACCTCTTCTTCAACAAAGTGGTCAATCTCTTCACTTGTATCGGGTGGCTCATCTTCATCTTCAATTAGGGGGTCATTATTGCCGAATGGATATTTCATTGATCGTTCGAGATTGACACTTCTTTTAAATGCCCCTAATTGAAGAGGTAAATTGTTGAACTTCCGGTTCTTCAAAGCTTCGTGAGTTTTTACAAATGGTCGTCCCAACACAAGAGGAGCGTCATCGAGGATGACAAAGTCGGTTGGGATTACCATTTGATTTGTTTGAACCAAGACATCTTCAACTATACCGATTGATTTTATTACTTTCCGATTGGATAGAAAAATGGGTATTTGAAGTGGAGAAAAATCACTAATACTTAATTTTTCGAAAATGTAGTTAGGCATTATGTTAACACAAAGATCTTTATCGATTGTGACATTACTAATAAACGAATTTTGAAAGAAACATGGAACCGGTGTGATGTTAATTTCAAAAGGGTCTTCTTTTATTAGCGAAGTTTGATCATTAGTTAACTTAACACTTACTGTTTCGTCAATTTTAGTGTTAGTGTTTAACTCTTTTAAAAACTTAGCATGAGTGGGTACTAAACAATGATTTTCGAAAGAAGGTGTCAAGAGATTAATTTCTTCAAAATTAGACTCTTCTTGGATTTTAACGTTATTGGACTCACCTTTTTCGTTGTTTAACTCATGTGTCGGTTCTTCACTTATTTGTTCTTCCATTTTTTCGTTTTTAGTTATCTCTTCTTTTTTTAATTCTTCTCTTGCGCGGGACTCCTCTTCCCTTGCGCGAGCTTCTTTTATACAACGATCAATAACTCTAATGTGTTCTAATATCCTATCGGTCACTTCGGTTATAGAAAAAGAATCGTTATTTTCTGAGCTTGAATCCGGTTGTTCGACCCTTTGTTCCTCATAATACCCATATGAAGTTGATGGTTCACACCATTGTCCTTCATTGTAAGCATATGATGGATAAGGTTCATAATTTTGTTCTTCATAATACTCATATGAGGTGGTTTGTTCATGCCAAGGTTCCTCATAATAAGCATATGAAGGTGGTGGCTCATATCTTGGTTCCTCAAAGTATGAGTAAGAAGGCTCATACCTTGGTTCATCAAAATATGAGTATGAGGGAGGAGGTTCATACCTTTGGTCTTCATGGGATGTGTATGAAGTTGATGGTTCGTACCTGGGCTCCTCATAGTAAGTGTATGAATTGGATGGTTGATACGAGTGATTATTCTGAATCGAACGTGTATTACGACAATTTGTGCAATAATTACCCCTATAATCATCCTCATCATAGGTGTAGTTGTAACCTCCTGAGTATTGATCCATAAGAATCACTCAACAGACCACAACTGAGTCTCGGGACCAGAAAATGAAACAAAGATTGAAACAGAAGGCTGGACACGGCCCCGTGTCTGGTGAACACGGCCCCGTGTACAGGATCTGTATCTAGGCGTTTTAATTAAAGTTACTGGTCACGTTGAGCACGGGGGCGTGTTCAGCGAGCACGGCCCCGTGTTCAGACTCTGTATCTGGGTATCTAACTAAAAATATGCAGCACGGGGGCGTGTTCAATGAGCACGGCCCCGTGTTCAGGCTACTGTAAATGCAAACTAAACTAAAATGCAGAAAAATGTGCGCGCGTTTTGAAAAGGTTTTGAAAAACTGATTAGGCCGTCGATTTTAAACTTTCTCAAAATCCTTGTGTCCCCGGCAACGGCGCCAAAAATTTGATGCGTGCGAAGTGTTACTTATATTAGGTGTATATTTTAAGCCCTTTTTAACACTTATTTTAGCCAAGTTTTAAATTTATAAAACACGATATTTCACTAACACTAAACACACATATGGGCAAGTGCACCCATCGTTGAGTGTAGCATAGTGTTGGTAAGATACCGAGGTCGTCCAAGGACACAAGAGCTTTTAGTACCGGTTTATCCTCAACGTCTAACCAAAATAAAAGTTTAGAAAAATGTTTTAAACTAAGAAAAATAAAACTAACTAAAATGCTGAAAATAAAATAAAAACAGATAGACAAGATGAATCACTTGGTTCCGACTCGTATCTAGTATAACCTTTGATTATTTCCGCACTTTTGCACATAATTAAGAGATTATCTTAGTTATTGTAGTAGGCCCCTCTTTTGAAGGTGACGTTACCCTCACCCCAGTAGTTTGAGTCAGCAGGGATACAATCCTAAAGGGGTGGATTATTGGAAGATAATGAATTAAGTTATTAATGCAGTATTGTGGTAGGCCCCGCTTTTGGCGGTGACGTTACCCTCGGCTAAGTAGTCTGAGTCAGCAGGGATACAGTCCTAAGTAGCCGGGTTATAGTATTAATAGTAGTTAACTTATGAGGGGATCAAAGAGTTTGGACCCCCGCCATCCAATACCGCGAAGTATTGAAGGAGGTCCTACTAAATTTGACCCAGGTCCATTGCAGGACCTCTAAACGCTGAACAATGGCAAGACCTTTACCAAACCGTTCCCTTAACCCCCTACCAGGTAGCCAACATATCTCCATATAGACCGTGGAGATATGAATGGTGAAAATCCTTTATTTTATATAGACAGTAAAATAATGCCAAGACACCACGGACAAACGATAAGGAAAGATCACCTTCAACATAAGTAACTAGTTATTAAAGTCATTAATACAAAACCAAATAAAAAGTGCAAAAGATTAGAAATAAAAAGTATTATACTAGACACTTTGTCTTCACCAAGTGATGTAAGAGACTTAGGCAAACATGGCCTTGATTGTCAAGAACTCTTACGATCAATCTTGGATCCCGAGACGACTCACACACTCTACGATGGACAATGGATGATGGTGGTGGATGATGGTGTTGTGATGGTGGTGGGTGGTGGATGAAGTGTGAGAGAGGTGGTGTGCCAAGGGATGAGATGAAATGAATCCAAGCACTCCTATTTATAGGCTGAACAGAGAGCTGGACACGGCCCCGTGTCCGCTGGGCACGGCCCCGTGTCCGTCTGACACTCTCTCTCCTCATTAATTGTAATTCGCAATTACAATAAATGCGCCTGCTGTACTTTCGACACGCCCCCGTGTCCGCTGAGCACGGCCCCGTGATGGGCAACAGAAGCTTCTATGGATTTGTCTTTTCTGCTGCTTCTTGGGCACGGCCCCGTGCTGGCTGAGCACGGCGCGTGTTCAGCCTTCTGCTTTCTCTATTTTGCTTTGGAAGGTGCCGTTGAGGGTTCGGGCAGTCCACTAATGTTCCTTTTCTTGTATTTATGTTGGATTTAGCTGTCTTTTTGCTTCTTTTGCGTTTTTGAGCTCATTTAATCCTGAAAATACAAAAGGAAGACAAAAACACTCTTTTTCCAATATTAGTACTAAAAAAGGGTTAGTCTTATGCCTCATTTGATGTAATTTATATGTTGCATTTTACACACATCAATCATAAACAAAAGTCATAATTCCATTTATTTATTTGACAAGGATACAACCACACAACAACTAAACTTTAAGGTTAATATACAAGCGGACACATTTGACTTCATTAACTAACATCTTCAGATTTAATCCTATGCTTTATTCTTCTCTCTCTTCCCCTCCCAAAGTAACATGCGGACCTGTATATACAAAAAGTTTACGGAATGAGCCGAATGCTCAGTACGGAATTATAGGCTCAAAGAACAAATAACGCTTTATGAAATGTTATCCGAATAGAACTTTATGTGAAAATGATACGATGCAAGAACATAATTTCATAATCATATCTTACGGATGTACCCATGAGCAAACTTAAAACGTGACAATACACATGTAGCTACTCCTGCATAATTATCACATGAGATGGCGAGTTGGCATACCCGTTATCCACCTCCTTATACTTAAATCCTAGGATCGATCCATACGCCTCCTAATAGCCTTATGTACCACACTTGTACTTAAGAGACGCCGTGAACTGATCTCTCCGTCACGGATGGAGCACATGGTGTCGATGCCGCAACAACATGCTCGTGGGACACTCCACGAGAAGCGATACTCAGGGTATCAGAGTACAAATGGTCTTATTCTTATAACTTATCAAAAATATTTTCATAACAAGACGTAACATATATTGGAACATGCGATAATGAGTACAACTAACAGAATAATATCGCATGACATGAAAGCTAAATCCAAAGTTTCGAATAGGAATTCAACGGACTGTCAAATGAATCGATAACCAAAGACGTGAAGAGTGTACGAATTTAATGGGTTTATAACAATTTGAATATGAAGCAATAAGGAGTGGGGTAGGATCCGTACCTTAATAATTCCAAAGTGATGCTACCTTGTGATAATATTTCAGATTTATACAGGCAGAGTTTAGACTACTGATTAAGCTTTTAACCTAATTTAAATAACATGCACACAAACTAGGTTAGTAACTTAATACAGCATTTACGATAACTCACGAGATTAAAATACTCACAACGAATGACAAAGTGCGATACTTAAACATCCATCGGATTCACAATTAAGGACAAAGTGAAATCACTTAAACATCTATCGGATTCACAACGAATGACAAAGTGTAAACACTTAAACATCCATCGGAATCACAATTAATGACAAAGTGAAATTACTTAAACATCTATCGGAATCACGACTAATGACAAAGCATAAACCCAATTTGAGCAGCACTTAAACATCCATTGGATTGATTTCAATCAATCGGACATTGAATCGTATCAGCGATTGAGTTAATACCCTAATCTGCAGCACCCCGCTATACTTAAATTGTGTTTCGTGTGTGTTAATTGTGATAATCAGACGATAACTCGAAGCCTGAAATGAATTTCTTCGTCGAATGAACACCAGAAAGCAAGTGCCAATGTTCTGTATTTATAGTCGAAATTTACCCCCCCTTACGGACCGTAACAAATAACCCTTACGGTCCGTAAGGGTTACCTACGTTTTATAGAGTAGCCACGTTTGGGACTAGCCTAGCTGAGTCAACATTTCTAGAATATTTAATTTAGACAGCGAGTTAATTAGATAATCGTCAATAGGGAATACCCCCCCCCCCTGAGTTTTAGGGGCCCTGATCCAAATTCTGAAAATTCTGAAAATTTTAGGGTTTGTGCAGAATCACTTGGGTGTCTTAATTAGGGTTTCCTATTGGTTAAAATAATAGTTTTGGTTGATATACAGAAAGATGGATCATAAGATAAATATATATTATTTATTATTCTTTTATTTCTAGAATAATGATATTTAAATTTAGGGTTATTACAGTAAATGTGTCCGCTACAAGAAGTTCATGGTATCATATGCCACCACTTACTTGGCCAGAGTAAGCGATCAACACATGATACACATGACCTTTTTGTAGTTTTCACATCACACCCCATGTAAGTAACGCCCCTATTTATTTCATATCTCTGATTTCATTTTAGTAAAACTTTGTTTAATTGCAAAACAGCAATCATTAGTTTTACTAGTTTTACTTTTGTACATATAAAATGTTTTTCTTTTCTATTGAACTATTATATAATCACATTCGTTAATGTGATCGCTACTATTCTCAATAGCATTATATTGAGAGTCTTCCACTTGGATAATTACCCCCCGTCCAAGTTTCCATATGAACTAATCCTATTATTTCTTTGTTATTCCTCATCGTGAATAGCACATGTTTCTATTAAACTTCTTTTGGAAACATCATCCTGAATAGATATCCTATTCAGGTTTTATTAGATATATGCAACCGTCTTTCCCAACGTGTTTGTTGTATATTACTACTTATGCGATTAAATTTAAAAGCGTGCGCCTGGTAATGCTTGCCCTTACGGGCTTCTCTTGCCGTTAACTTTGTTCGGGATCGTCGCACGATTTAGGTCCTTGATGAGTATGCTCTGCTTGTCATACCTCAGACCGTTCCACCGTCATATCCACAATTCGTTCAACTCTCGTCATCTTCAGATGCGAGTATCCTTCAACTAAACATTTACAAAAGTTAGTAATTTCAACATTAATAAGTGCACGTATTGTAATACAAGGCTTTTTACTACACGTGATTTCGTTAACTATACTAATCAATTTCGTTGGTGTAACGTGTATTACACGATACCCTATGTGTTGTTCACAACACTTTAATCCTACTAAACTATTAACATACATGTACTTACCGAATTTGCAATCAAGCCTCGAACCGAACACACTTTATTCTTTAACCATGAGCTCTGATTACCAACTTGTAACACCCTTGTCATTATTTAATGGTTTTTGTAAAGTATACGACAAACAACATGTAATTATGACTACATATACTTTGTAAAAATACGGGTTTGTTTAAACTTTACAATTTTAAAATAATACAACATAACATAATTGAGTTCGTCGTTTAAAAGTTACGACGAAACGACGTGCGGAAGCTTTTATCTTATTCGTGTTTGGTTCTTCGTTGGGCTTGATCGTCCTCTGGTAACTCTTGAAATTAAACTATGATCGAAACCAACCTAAAAGTTAGTTTCGATACTTAAATAATAGCTTAAAACAAGTACATCGCATCAAACAATAAAACAAAAATAATTTCTCAGATTTATGCCTCTCGCGCCACGAGAGAGGCTCAACTCGTTCTTTCGCGTGCCGCGACGCCTGTCGCGTGTCGCGCCCGGTTTCAGGTGGTCCCTCGCGTGGCGCGGGGGAAGCTCTTTTCCAGCAGGTCCGTAACTGGACCTGCATTTCCTGCCTAGCTCTAGTTTTGATCAAACTCTAAACTTCAAAATGCCATGCAAATCACATTATATCGGATTTCTAATATTCAAGATTCAAATTATGGGTTCTTATGCAAATCTTAACCCGTTTTGCATATCTACTCATTTTGAACCGTTACGGGGTATTTAACATTTTTAAGCTTAATTCACGCTTCTTTTAGCTTACACCCTATCTCCATTTTATACATATCCCAAGGACTCAATTAAACGAAACGCTTATTTCTAAACAACTCTTAAAGGTTGTTTTTCCTTATTTACCCCTCAATGACTTTTTGGTCAATTTTAAATCCTTCATTTTGCGACGAAGAGCTTTCGCCAATAATTGACCACGATATCGTTTCTAACTACAATACAAAATATGCGTACCTGGCTCGGATCAACATATTGACCCGTTTAATACCTTGCGTCCATAATATGCTAATTCATAGCACCGCTAAATCATAACCATTTTATCCTGTGCACATAAGACTCGACAAGCACTTATTAGTCATTATTTGTCAAATGGTATCTACATTACCATTTGACCCGTTTGGTCTAAACAATTTAAACACTTTGCGCTTATATTGGAATGGTATCTATTTACCATTTCATTAAATAACTAAATTCAGATTTCTCACCTCTTTAGCTATGTCTCTTAAACCCTTTTTCTTACGCATTTAGCCCGACATGACTTATGTCGCTTAATGTTGTTTTATATTTCAACTTTTACCTATTTGTTCGTGACTAAATCACCGTTTCCCCTTTTTACTCGTTTAGGCTTACTTATAAAATAGCCGTTCGAAAACCCATTTTTATTTATGTCACTTCATGACCATTTTGCCTCTTTATCATAAAACATGGTTTTTCATCATTAGATATGCTCTGACCCGTATCGTTTCGTTTCGGAGCCATATCATGAATATCATCTTAATCGTATAAGAAACTTTTAGAACAAACACATATTCTACAAAAAGTGTAAGTTTCACTTACCTTGCATCCGGTTATGTCATTTTTCCGCGTACTCGATCCGTTTGACCCGTATCTTTCCTAAGTCTTCATCTAGCTTGTCTAGAGTCAAACTATCATCATCACAATTCGTAAGACGGTTAGATTAGTCATAATCGTTTACGACTATTCCATCCTACGGGTTTTATGTCGAATTTATCATTCGACCATATCAAAATTATTATTCGATCTAATCATTGGTCGGTTTGACTTTTTAAAAGTCAATTGACTTATCAACATATTCAAATGCACATTTGGTTCATTGAACTCACTTAGGCATATTTCATCCGAACTCTTAATGAAATCAAATTTTACACACAACCAAGTAGACCGCGATTTCATTCAGGCATTTCATATCACTGAAAAATGGGTTGTTTTTTGTGACTTGTTTAACCTGTTTACAAGTCTTCAAAATTTATGATTTTTTTATGTGGAGTACCTGTCGAAGGGTTAGGCTTTGTGTTAAAATTTCAAGATCTAACTCTTTACCAAAAATTCGTAAAAATTCATTTACTAAGCTGCAATCACATTCGTCACTTCTGACTGCAGCTTACGGAAAAATGCATCTAAAATTCCTCGTTTATCCGATTGACGAAATTCCAATTGGAGATTTTGTTAATCACTTAAAACTATCTACAGTAAAAATTTGAGATCATAACTAAATTCCTAAATTGAGTTATGACATTCGTAATGGGCTGCAAATTCTGCCAGAAAACGCAGCTTGAACCTTCGATACGGAAAAATTCATAAAACGCTCAATTTTCGTCGAAAAAATACGATTCTAGTGGGGGTTTTAAAGATATTTCCTGGAATTACATTATAGACTCAAGAAACACATGTTTTTGTCATGTTTTGTCCATGTTACAGCCAATACAAGTCGGCTGTAAATTCTGATCAGAAGCTGTTTGAATTCAGCTTTCAATTAAAGCATGTTCATGACATCATAACACTAGTTTTAGCAATCAAAACCATAAAAACATCACATACATGAATTTAGCATCAACAATTCTGAATTTACTTCATATTTCTACTTAGGGTTTGTTCCTAAGCAATCACACTTCATTAATTCGGCCATAGCCTCTACGATTCATACATAGATCGCATCATGCAAAGTTAATTAATTTTCACAACTTCATGAATGTCAAAAATTCGACATAACTTACGATCCTCTTGACTTGGTGATCGTTTATATATATTCCAATCTGAATTTGGCCTTTGTTTGATCCTCCAATTTGAAGGTTTTGTTGAATTAGGGTTCATCCCCTTTTTCTCTGGCTGGTCGATCGAACACACCTCCTGTGTGTGTGTTTTGTTATTTTTTTTATAAATGTTTAATTAAAACACTTTCCTAATTACCCACCTTTAGCCCCTCTTGTTTTGGCTTGTTACCAAGTAGGCTATAATTCATTATTTATCACTTAATCACATATTACCAACTAGGTCAATTATTTCGAGTTAACTTAATGAGTTTGGGACCCATTTTATTTTAAGTCCCGTTAACTCGGGCCTTTTATATGCCTTGTTTTTATTTCTTGAAAGTTCTTATCCACTTTTTAATTAATATTAGGATTATTTATTTAAATCCTAATATTCACCGGGCTACTTTTACCACTAACGGTACTTTACCCGTCTTGTAGTATTTAACAGGGTTTGATTACCAAACCTGTTTTCGGGGTGTTACAAATACCCCAGATATCACCACGCACAAAGACCTAGTATGTCAGAAATAGAAAGCCTTTCAAACAAGATTTCAGGGGTTACCTATATATCCGAGAGATGTTCCCCACGAGATAAGTAAGTATATGATATTTAGGTTTATATCTCGAACACAATCTACTAAGCGTGCGAAAACCTACTGGCATATCATCAGTGAGACCGTTTATCACATTTTAACTTTCCAATTCTTTAGCGTACTGTGATTGTCTACTGATGTACTATCATTTCTTCTTTTTCACAACAAACCTCATTTTGATTTTTTGATGTTTTCGGCTTTTTCAAATTTTCTAATGTTTTTGGATTTTCTGAAATTTCTTACTCCCCCTAAAATTCAAAATTGTTTAAAGAAAATTTGACAAACCGATGTGAATTGCTTCAAATCTCCATTCTCTTGGCATAAACAATCAGAACTCCCCCTGACAACAAACTATTTTCCCATTATGATTTCAAAACACTTAAGTTTGTTTTAATCAAATGGTTTTTCCAGAAAATTAGTTTTGTTGATTCCACTTGTAAGATCGGGGATTCATTCATCACTTTGTTTTTCAATCACTTGTGAATGAAAGTTAAATCAAGTTCAACTTAATAACCTTGATTAACCACTTGTAGGTTCTTATCAACCAATACCACTTGTAAATCGAAATATGACAATTTTGAATTTCTTAAGAAAGATGCCGATTCCTGCTCCACGATTACCAACTTGCGAGCTCCGGCAAGTCAGGTTTTTCAGATATAGAGATTCTCCCAAGCCTGACGGTCCTTGGGAGTTTCCGAGTCATCATCACTCGGTTTCTTTCCCTTCTTATTCTTTTCATAGAATTCCTTTACCCCTTTGACCTTCCCGTCAACCATTTTTCCAAAAATATTTAGAACTCTAGGGTTAAAGGCTTTTTCGACATCAAATTCTTCCTTTTCAGAATAGAATTGATTCGAAATCTCTATTTTTCAAACTTTTTGTTTAAAATTTTCAGTCCGCAATGGTGGAAAGTTTGCGTCATCCAATGGCGGAACAAAATTTTCACTTTTTAGCTCAACTTGTGGCTCCTCTGACTTTGATGAATCAAATTCATCGCCAGAACTAACATCTGATTTCTTAACAACCCACCTTTGGTTGTTAAGATTCACCTTTCTTTTGTAAAAACTTTTTGAACATTCACCAACCTCAAATTTTGAGTTTTTAAACACTTTAAATTGTTTGGTTGGTGGGTCATTATCAACCATCTTTTCTTTCAATTTTTCTGAGATTCCCTGTTTTGTGTTGGTTGCCTTTGGACAGTTCAAGGCAATGTGACCAAATACTTTGCATTGATAACAGGTTCTCGTCTCCTTTTTCTGAGCAACTTCATTCTTCATTCCTTCTTGCTTCTTAGCAAGGAATTCTTTGTTTGATTGCTTCCAGAATGAGCTCTTTTCTTCTTCTTCCGAACTTGCTCCTGAAACAAATACAGTTTTTGGTTTATTAATTTTCTCATTTTTATAATTTTCTGGTGGAATAAAACCTAGACCTTTCTTTTTGAAATTACCGTTATGGTTTGGTTTCTTTTGAAAACTCGAACCAGAACCGTAACCTTTTTTCTTGTTTAACCTTTGTTGAACTCTTGAGGTGTACTTTTTAGGTTTTTCAATAAGATTTACATCTTTTATTTCAGAAATATTAATTTCTGTTAATTTAAAAACCTTTTTAATCATTTCAGTTTTAACACCTCTTACTGGAAATTCTTCATCAGAATATAATTTGTCAGAATCATTCAAAGTATATGCTACTCTGAATGTTTCGTCATTCAAATTATTTTGTGATAACAGAAAATCTTTATTGTAAACCCTTTTACCCTTTTCAACTGTTGGACTTGAAGTGTCAGACTTTGACTTTGACTCTGACTCCTCGGTTTCATCCTTATCCAACACCTGATCGACCACTTTCTTAATTAACTCAGACTCATGATCAGTGTCGGACGATATGAATGTGACGTCAATGTTGTCTGGCAATCCATCTGAAGGTTCAGATTCCCACTTTAAATTGGTTGCCTTTTTGACTCTTTCTGAATTAGGATTTCGTGGAGAATATCCATTTTCAAGCGGCGGTGGACACTTGGTATAACCAGTACTATGTTTCTTACCAGTATCCTTTACTTCAGTATCCTCTTCTTCAAACGCTTTCATGCCTTCTACTGTAGGATAAATCCTGTCAATCACATAAGAAGCACATGAGTAACTTCTCAATAACCTGTTTACCCTTTCAGTTTGTATCCTCTGGGTTTCCAATTTTTGTTCAATTACAGCACATTTTTCAATGTAATTATTGATGATTTTCTGCTTTGTCATGAATGCTCCATTGAGTGTCTTCATAGCTAACGCTTGTTCACTGCTTGACTTGTTGTATTGATTCATAGCTTTGTTTAAAACATCATAAGATTCTTTCAGTCTGTTCATGTTATGAATCAATTTGTTGTTGTGCCTTTTCACAGTATCACAATTTTCACATTTTTCAGGTATCTTTTCTGCATCAGCTTCCTTCTCAACCTTGAAAACTGGAATTTCTTTAACCTGCTTCTTTATCACTCGAACATCATCATCACTGTCATCTTGTTTTTTTAATTTTCTTCTTTATCACTCAAACATTTTCATCATCACTGTCATCTTTCTCAGCTTGTCTTTCTTTGAGTTCTTTCATTTTACCTGCATAATACGAATTATCATCATCACTATCATCTTGTTTTTTAACCTTTGCTGCCTTATGATTCTTCTTTTTCGCAACTTGTTTTTCTTTTGTTTTACCTGAAAAAAACAAATCATCATCATCACTATCAATTAAAAATTTTCTATGATAATTTTTTAGTTTTCGAATTTCTTCGGCATCATCATCACTATCTTCAACGATTGGTGCTTTTCTTGAAGCCCTATTTGTTGAAACTGGTTCTTTTTCTTTCTTTTTCAGACTCTTTTCTTCTTCAGCAGTTGTATCTTCAAACATTTGAGCAACAAATGCTTTAGAAACGGAAGGTCTGTTAGGATCGTAATTGTCCCAACTAAAACCTTCTGGAAGTCTTTCATCATCTTGATCTATCAGACCAAGACAAACTTTCTTTGATGGCTCTTCCTTTCTAGCATGTGAAGTTTGTGGCAATTGTTGTTGATGCGAAGCAACTTGATGATAAATCGCCTTTCGATGATAATCATTGTCGCCGAACGGATTTTGAGCTCCATTTGCTTCGCGATTCGTGCATTCTCGTTTAAAATGCCCTTTTTCCCTGCAACGAAAACAAGTAACTTTAGATTTATCAAAACCTAAAGTAGAAACATTAGCATCACGAAAGTCATCTCTACCAGTGATTTGTTTAAACTTCTCAGCTCTTCTCAAAACGCTCGCTAAACACCACTTAATATCCATAAGTTCCATCTCCTCAGCATCAATCTGATCGTAATCCTCTTTTGTCAACATTGGATTTCCGATCCTTCCTGCAATTAAACTCTCATAAGATTCTAACACGGTCACCAATAAAGACTGTTGGTGCATATGTCTGTTGACTTCGTCTTGTATCTAGATTGGATAGAATGGAGCTCGGTAGGCTAGTTTATATGGTTTTAGAGGTTTTGGACCAGTTCACACGAACTGGCAAGAGCCAGTTCGTACGAAATGAACATTGACCATTTCGCACGAAATGGATCATGTCCATTCCATGCGAATTGGCCTCCACTATATATAGCTGAGCTTTGACATTCATTTGAAAAGTTGTGATTCCAGAGCCGAGGTGCTGCTGAAGTGTCATATGATCTGTAAATCTTTCAAATCAATAAACAAGACATTTAAAGTGAATCCTAGTGTGAATCAAGCTGTAATCAAGTCCGAATCACTGAATTCCACCTTTGATTTGGATTAGAACTCTTCTGATAGACTCGTATAGGTCGAATCTCGATCCTACAAGTGGTATCAGAGCTCAGGAGGAAGAGTTCATACCGATTTCAGCTTGTTTTCATCGAAATTTCTGACTTCTACTCATTCTTCTTCACATTTTTCAAAACTAACGGAGTTTTTACGGTTAAAATGGATTGATTTTCACATATAACGTGCGAAACATAGTTTTAATCAATCCTTGAAAGAATCAGACATTAATTCGACTTAAATCTTGATCAATTTTGACAAAATCATACCCGATCGTGTGACATCAGCATCAGTTCGCATGAAATGAATCTCCACTTCGCTTGAGATAGCTCACTTCGTACCAAATCTGCTTCAGTTCGCTTGAAAGCACATCAATTCGTACGAAATGAACCCAGTTCGTATGACCTGATCTCCAATTCGCACGAGTTGAACCTTGTGACCTCCAATTCGCACGAGTTGAACCTAGAGACCTCCAATTCGCACGAATTGAACCTTGAGATCTCCATTACGCACGATTTGAACTCAGTTCACACAAGAGTCCATCATTTCGCTTGAAAAGGGTCAGTTCGCACCAAAGGTCAATCCGCTCCAAAGTCCATTTCGCATTAAAGTCCAGTTCGCTTCAAAGTTGTCCAGTTCGTTTGAATCGTCAATCCGCTTGAACTTTGTGAATTTGTGAAACTGTTTTACTGAAACGTGGAAGAAGAGTTTTACAACGCGTTTTCTACTACTCCAGCAGCTCCTGTTACAGTTGCCGAAACTCTTGAAATCGAAAATGAAACGGGAACCTTTCAAAAGCCTCCATAGCTTATGTACATTGAGGATTTTAAAGGATGGCAGAATCGTTTTGAAAACTGGGTGCAAGCTTATAAGTTTGATGCATGGGTCTCGTTAGACAAAGATTACATTAAACCGACAGATGAACGTGGAAATGAAAAACCTTTAAGTGATTTTTCATCGATTGAGAAATTAAAATACACCAGTGAAAGATTAGCATTCTCCAACAAGCGGTAAAAGAAGATATTTTTGTTTTGCTTCAACATGAGGAAACTGCTAGATCAATTTGGTTAGCGTTGATTCAAAAGTTTAAGGGAAGTGCTGATATGATAAAAAATAAACGTGCATTACTAAAGAAATCTTTTGATATGTTTACAGCTTGTAAAGGTGAAATGACTAAGAAGACTATCGATATATATTGTCATCTTGTCCAGGAAATGAAAAGATTGGATATCAAAAAAGAAGATGATGAATGGGTTAATAAGCTATCTGATGCATTACCACAAGACAAATGGGGAACATATCTGTTGATTTTAAAACATATGAGAAAATCTGAAAGTACGAATTTGTGTAAGTTCATTCAGAAGCTTGAAGAACATGAATTAGATGTTCAGAAAACCGCTATCATGAATAATCCAAGTGCTCAACAAGATGTTAGTTTATATTATAGAGGAAGCAAATTTGAGACTACCCCGAGTCCGAAGATTCAGACTGCTTTTAGTGCTGATGGTACTTCCGGAACAGATGTTAGCACTATAACTCAGAGTGGTGGATACTCTTCGTCTTATTCAAGATTTGATCCAAATTTCTCAACACCAAGTTCTCAACAACAGAGTTCAACAAATCTGCAATGCAATGTTACATTGAATATTCAAAATGGTCAAAATTTATCTCCAGAAACTGCAAAGCAACACATGGCATCGCTTGTCACTGTGTTAGAATCGTATGAAAGTTTAGTTGTTGGAAGAATCGGAAATTCGATGCTCACCAAAGAGGATTATGATCAGATTGATTCTGAAGAACTTGAGTTGATGGACATCAAGTGGTGTTTAGCTAGTGCTTTGAGAAGAGCAGAAAAATTCAAACAAATCACCGGAAGAGATAACCTTCGTGACGCTGCTACATCTCAGCTAGGTTTTGACAAATCAAAGGTTACTTGTTTTCGTTGCCGAGAAAAAGGGCATTTTAAACGAGAGTGCACAAACAGAGAAGCAACCGGAAGACAAGATCCGTTTGGAAACAACGATTATCATCGAAAAGCAATTTATCATCAGGTTGCTCAACAACCATATCAACAACAACCTTCAAGTTCGAATACTATTAAAATTGAAGACGGAAAGAAGAAAGCTTATCTAGTTAATTAAGATGATGAAAGATTGCCAAATGGATTTAGCTGGGATAAATACATTCCGGCTGATTCAGAAAAAACAACATTTGTTGCTCGAATCCTTGAAGACTCAACCTCAGGAGAAGAATCAGTCAAATCTAAGCCAAAAAGAAAGAAGATTTTCAAATCATCAGAAAGTGATGAAGATACTGATGATGAGGAAGAGTATAAAAATAATGCTAGATTAGAATTGGATCCTTACAGTTTTAATTTGTTTTTTGCAGATAAAATCGAGAGGTTGAACGAGAAAAAGGCTGCTAGACAGAAGAGAGAATTGGAAGCAAGAAAGGTTGCTGAAGAAAAGGCAAAAATGGAAGCTGAAAAAGAAAAAGTTGAAGAAAAATTGACAGAGAGGGTTGAGAATGATGAGAGTGAAATGAAGATAGAAGTTGAGACAGAACCGAATGTAATTGAGAAGGTGGTGAAGGAAATCGTTGAAGTTGAAAAAATCGTCGAAGTTGAAAAGATAGTCGAAGTTGAAAAGATTGTCGAAGTTGAAAAGATTGTTGAGGTCACAAAACCTTGTCTAAAATGTTTGGAATCATGCAAACACTGTGAAGAGAAAGACAAGAAGTATAGTGAACTAGACGAGTTGAAAGAAAAATTGTTGTTTGATGTTAAGTACATAAAAGAATCGTATGATGTGCTGAACAGAACGGTTGATAGTTTGAACAAGACAAACTTAGAAGTAGAAGCTGCCTCAACGATGATGAGTTCAACATTAATGACTAAGCAGAAGGCCATCAATCACTATATTGAAGAGTGTGCAAAGCTGAAGCAGGATTTGGAAATCGAAAAGATTGAAAATGAAAGAATCAGACGATTGCTGCTGAGTTATTCAACTTGTGATTATTTGATTGATAGAGTTTATCCTACTGTTGCAGGTCTTGAAGCTTTTCAAGATAAAAAGACGGAAGTTACGGATACTGGTAAGAAACAAGGTGTCAAGTATAACAAGTGTCCGCCTCCGATCTGGAAAAGTTATTCTCCTAGAAAACCAAATGAGGAACAATTAAAAAAGGCAGTCAATATAAAGTTACAGTCTGAAACAACTGATGAGTTACCAGACAACATTGACGTCACATTCACAGCGTCTGACACTGATCATGAGTCTGAGTTATTAAAGAAAGTGGTCGATCAGGTGTTGGATATGGATGAAGAGTTAAAGTCGGAGTCTAAATCTGAAAGTTCAAGCTCCTCAGACAAGAGTCCGAGTTCACCAGTCAAAAGGGTTTACAATAAAGAATTTCTGATGTCGAAAAATAATTTGAACGATGAAACATTTAAAGTAGCATATACTTTGAATGATTCTGACAAATTATTTTCTGATGAAGAATTTCCAATAAGAAGTGTCAAAACTGAAATGATAAACAAGGTTTTCAAATTAACAGAAATTAATATATCTGAAATAAAAGATGTAAATCTTAATAAAAAATCTAAAAAGTACACTTCAAGAGTTCAACAAAGATTGAACAAGAAAAAATGTTACAGTTCTGGTTCTGGTTTTCAAAAGAAACCAAACCATAACAGTAATTTAAAAAAGAAAGGATTAGGTTTTATTCCTCCAGAAAATTATAAAAATGAGAAAATTTATAAACCAAAAACTAAATTTGTTTCAGGTACAAGTTCAGAGGAAGAGAATGAGAAACTGTTCAGGAAACAGTCAAATCAAGAGTTTCTAGCAGAAAAGAAAAAGAATATTTCGAAGAAATCTGAACCAAGAGTTGACAGAAGAACCTGTTTCAAATGTCAAGAAATTGGACACATTGCTTGGAATTTCTCAAAGTCCACTTATACAAAACAGGGAGTTACTTCTAACTCAGATTTGAAAAAGAAATGTGTTGATAAAACAGAACAACCAATGAAAAAATTCAAAGAGTTCAAAAATTCGACTTTCGAAGTTGGTGAAAGTTCGAAACATTTTTACAAAAGAAGAGTCGATTTGAACAAACAAAAATGGGTTGTTAAATCTGAAACTAGTTCTGACAATGAATCTGACTCATCAAAGTCAGAGGAGTCATTTGTTGTGAAAAATGATGAGAATTCTGTTCCAGAAAGGAACGATAAAAATTTTCCGCCATTGTCAAAAGAAAACTTGAAGTTAAAAGTTGGAAAGATTGAAATCTCAGATCAATTCTTTTCTGATGAGAAAGAATTTGATGCTGAAAAAGCTTTTAATGGAAAAGTGTTACATATTTTTGGGAAAATGGCCGATGGGAAGGTAAAAGGAGTGAAAGAGTTTTATAAATAAAAAAGATGGTGGATTGAAGATGACTCGAAATCACCCAAGGCTGGTCAGGCTTGGGTGACAGCATTTTCTACTTAAAATCCTGACTTGCTGGAGCTCCCAAGTTGGTAATCGTGGAGCATGAATCGGCATCTTTCTCAAGTGATATTTCAAAACTGTTATATTTCAATTTACAAGTGGTATTGGTTGAAAAGAACCTTCAAGTGGTTAATCAAGGTCATTAAGTTGAACTTGATTTAACTTTCATTCAAGTGGAATTTGGAAAACAAAATGATGAATTAATCCCCTTTCCTACAAGTGGTTGTGAAATCAACAAAAATAGTTTTCCAGAAAAACCATTTGATTAAAACAAACTTAAGTGTTTTGAAATCATAATGGGAAAATAGTTTGTTGACAGGGGAAGTTCTGATTGTTTATGCCAAGAGGATGGCGATTTGAAGCAATTCACATCGGTTTGTCAAATTTTCTTTAAATGGTTTTGAATTTTAGGGGGAGTAAGAAATTTCAGAAAATCCAAAAACATTTGAAAATTTGAAAAAGTAAAAAACATGATAAAATTCAAAAATGAGTTTTGTTGTGAAAAAGAGGAAATGATAGTACATCAGTAGACAATCACAGTACGCTAAAGAATTGGAAAGTCAAAATGTGATAAACGGTCTCACTGATGATGTGCCAGTAGGTTTTCGCACGCTTAGTAGATTGTTTTCGAGATATAAACCTAAATATCATTACTTACTTATTTCGTGGGGAACATCTCTCGGATATATAGGTAACCCCTGAAATCTTGTTTGAAGGGCTTTCTATTTCTGACATACTAGGTCTTTGTGCGTGATGATATCTGGGGTATTATACCAGGACTTCTGATTTTGCGGGAGCAATAGCCTAGTCCTCGTATAATACTTTGCATTTCTTTAATCATAAAGCTCGCCCTCAGCATAAAAAATGATGAAACATTGAAAAATGCTAATCATGTGTTGTTGAAGAAAAGATTCTCTAAAGGGAACACACCTAAAGTCGAACCATCATCTCTCTGATTTTGCGAAAGAAATAGCCTGAGCTCTCATGGTCTCGCATTTAACCCCTTACAGTTATCATTAGTGTACATTCACCTGTAAGACTGAATATTGGAGTCTGGATACGGGAGTATATTCTGAGGTGGGACACGCGAATAAGTTTAAGTCCTTAAAACACTAATCTCGTATCTCGAAACAGTTGAACTTTGTGTGAAAATTTAAGTGGATCAGTATACTGACAATCTAAGTGAATCGTTTAGAACTTAAAGTGATTAAAGCTCAACGGTGCTAGTGATTTGTCAAAAACTGATATGATCCTCTTACACAAACTCACAAAAATATTGTCTGTAAATATTTCTTTACTGCTTTTCATTAAACACAAAAACCCAAAAAGAATGTGTTTTAGCATAAAATTTTGAAAATCCAAAAAGATTTTATTTCATCTTTTTTTCGACAACTGATGTTGAAAAGCTGATTTTCAAAATTCCAAGTGCTAAACATGATGAACAACTGGTTTGGGAGAGTTTGTTTGAAAAGTGAGAAATGATTTTGAAATAATTAAATGGTTTCAAATTAATGAAATGTCAAATTTGTATGTTTTAATTACAAGTGGTTAGCAGAGATTCTAAATTTGTTAAATCATTGTGAAGTTTATTGTTGGGTAGAGATTTGTGCAGGTCCCCGAGCATAAAGCCTGAGCAGAGTTTGAGCCAGGTTTCGATTCTAGAACAAGAGCTATGTCAGATTGCGATCCCATAACAACTTAAGGGGGAGTCTGCTAGCAAAGGGGAGTCTGAAAATGTAAGAGCCAGTTTCTGATCCTGGATCTTTGTTCAAGACAGAAGCTGTTGTTGCTAATGAGTGAGAGAAAAAGGAGATTGAAGATTAGATCAACATCCAAGGGGGAGGTTAGCTGCTGATAGAAGAAGAGAAAAGATTAAAGGAAGCTTACAATGTCAGATACTTTGGAAAGAGCAAAAAGACTGATCAAGACAGAAGATGTACTGAAGACCGAAGACTTCGTCAACATCCAAGGGGGAGTCTGTTGTTGCATATGTCTGTTGACTTTGTCTTGTATCAAGTCTTGTATCTAGATTGGATAGAATGGAGCTTGGTAGGCTAGTTTATAGGGTTTTAGAGGTTTTGGACCAGTTCACACGAACTAGCAAGAGCCAATTCGTACGAAATGAACATTGACCATTTCGTACGAAATGGATCATGTCCATTCCATGCGAATTGGCCTCCACTATATATAGCCATGGTTGCAGAAATCGGCCTAGGCGGCCGATTAATCGGCGCCTAGGCGCTAGGCGGTCATCTACTGCCTAATTTTGAGCTAGGCGGTCAATTAATCGGTCATGGTCAAAAATCGGTCAAAATCGGTCCTAGGCGGTCAAAAATCGGATTAATCGGACAATATTAGTCGGTCAAAATCGATCAAAATCGATCAAAATCGGTCCTAGGCGGTTCTAGGTGGTCCTAGGCGGTCAAAATTGGTCAAAATCGAACCATACTATCTGTAACTTGAAGTATTTATGTGAATTTTCAAGTAATATTTTTATATTATTGGGTATATATATATAATTTTGAAAAAATACATATAAAAATCCAATTTCGATTAATCCCGATTAATCCCTAGGCTGTACCTCACCGCCCGACTAGCGCCTAGCGCCTTCTACAACATTGTATATAGCTGAGCTTTGTCATTCATTTGAAAAGTTGTGATTCCAGAGCCGAGGTGCTGCTGAAGTGTCATATGATCTGTAAAGCTTTCAAATCAATAAACAAGACATTTAAAGTGAATCCTAGTGCGAATCAAGCTGTAATCAAGTCCGAATCACTGAATTCTGCCTTTGATTTGGATTAGAACTCTTCTGATAGACTCGTATAGGTCGAATCTCGATCCTACAAAGACATATGACCTTTAGCTATTTCTTCAGAGAAATTCTGACCGTTCTGAAGATGTAATGCAATGTTACAGTTTAGCACTTGACCTTTACCGTCGTATGAGCTTTGCGATTTAGAACTGGTTGCTGAAAACTCTGGATCAAATGATGGATATGAAGAAAATTCATTATTATTGTTCGATCCTCGAGATGATCTTCCAGAAGAACTTTTTGCATTAAATGCAGTTTCGATCTTTGGTGCAATGTTGGTCCTATCACTAATACCTCCTTTGTAATATAGACCAATGTCTTGTTCACCATTAAAGTCCTTCATTCTCGCCATCTTTCGTTGTTCCATCTCTTGAACTTCGAGTTTTTCAATAAACTTGCTCAATGTTAAATTGTCAAACTCATCATTATTCTTCAACATCATAAGATACGTGCCCCAAACATCTTGTGGCAACGCATCGACCAACTTTTCAATCCATTCTTCATTATCTTTCTTGATGTTCAATCTCTTCATGTTAACCACCAAATTGCAATATCTTTCAATAATCTGCTTGGTGTTTTCAGTTTTTAATCCACGAAATAGATCAAATTCTTTCTTCAAAAGCGATTTTTTGTTCTTGATCATGTCTTGACTTCCAACAAACTTCGTTTTTAGTGCTTTCCATATTGAATGTGCACTTCCGTTGTGTTGTAATAAAATCAATATTTCTTCCTTAATAGCTTGCTGCAATATACTGATCATCATCTTTTCACCTTTGTATTTATTTTTCTCATCAACACTTAGATCTTTAATAGCAACATCCTCTCCGTCATCATTAACCGGTCTAATATATCGTTGTTCAACACATTCCCATGCATCTAAGTAATTTGCTTGAACCCAATTTTCGAAACGCTCCTCCCATCCACTATACTCCTCGATATTATGAGCTTAGGCGGTTTTTCCATAGTGCCCATTTCATTTTCTAACATCGCATTCTGAGTCATAGTGATCGGAGTTGCAAATGCGTTGTAAAATTTGTTTTCCATGTTTAGGTTTTAAAAATTCACAAATTCAGAATTTCAAACGAACTGAAGACTTTAAACGAACTGGATGTTTCAAACGATCTGACACTGGTACTAGTTCACTTAGTGCGAACTGGAATAGACAAACTCAAACGAACTGGTCCAAACTTTCAAGTCATGCGAACTGAGTTCCAAGTCGTGCGAACTGGATTGCACCTCGTGCGAACTGGGATGTAATCAAATTGTGCGAACTTGAAGATAACACTCCGTGCGAACTGCAATTATCCACTTACTTCATGCGAACTGATACCCTACTTCGTGTGAAATGGTATGACTTCGTGCGAACTGGATGAACAGTTCGTGTGAACTGAAGCAATTTCCAAACGAACTGATGAGCAACTCGTGCGAACTGATGCTGATGTCACACGATCGGATATGTTTTTGACAAAATTGATCAAGATTTAGGTCGATTTTAGGTCTGATTCTTTCAAGGATTGATTAAAACAGAGTTTCGCGTGTTATATGAGAAAATCAGTCCATTTTATCCGTGAAATCGTGGTTAATTTTGAAAAACGTGTAAAAGAATGAGTAGAAGACAGAATTTTTGGTGAAAACAAGCTGAAATGGTAAGAACTCTTCCTCCTGAGCTCGGATACCACTTGTAGGATCGTTTTAACGACCAAATGAGTCGATCAGAAGAGTTCTAGATCAATACGAAAGGCGGAAACAGACGTATCGATGTTGTATCAGCTTGATTTACACTTAGAATCACTTTAACTATCTCTTGTATTGATTTCACAACGTTTTACAGGCTGGAGATACTTCGGCAGAGCTTCGCTACCGGAATCAGGAATGTTACAAATGAGAGACACAAGACACCTATTTATAGGAACAGCCACTTCGCACGAACCAGGTATGTCCAGTTCGCATTCGGCTCTGTTTCCTGTTTTTCTCGTTCTACGTGTCCTGATCTATCATTCTAGTTACAAGACTCGATACAAGACGAAGTCGATAGACATATGCACCAACACATGCTATTTTATTTAACCGAACAAGTAACCTACGCAAAATGAAGTACAGGCGTGCAAAATTACACGAAGCTCAATCTATACATCAACAGAGGTTGAAGTACGTCATATATGACTTTTGAGGCAAGATTGGGCATGACAACAGCGACGCTAATCCCGTCAGCATGAGAAGTACCGATCAGGATACGGCAGTTTGTCATGCGGCCCTGCATACGACACGAGTCACACTGAGAAGAAGTCGCATGTCTTCGCAATCCCCCTTCCTCGTTAACGACGATTACGCTATGTTCGACATTCCATGGTAATGTCACCTAACAACCGGTCATCACATGAAACCCCAGGTAAAGTCCTCAAATTTCTTTTATTGAAATTCCGACTTTTACATCTCGTGAGTAGATTTCTACACCTCTACTCCTCCTAATGGTCATTGTGTCATGAGAATTCCTTTCATGAGCAAACACTCATTTGCTTCATTTCTTGATAAATTCATATAGTACACATTGCATTGTTTGTTATGCATGGGGCTTCACTTCGAATGATTGCTTTAATCAAAAGTTCAAATATTATTTCGCTAATTCTAGTTGTTGCTTTGTGATCTGAATGACCTGCATTATTGTAAGTGTTGACTCCTTGATATCGAGTCAACAAAATTCTTGAAACTCCTTTTCCTTTTCGAGTTACATGCATGGTTTTTCATTGTAATCATGTCGAAACTTCCTTGTCGACCCATTTATTCATTGTTGGATTGCGCTTAAACCAAGTCCAACTGTTTGAACTTGTTCACTATATATATTTACTTCAAGGCACCATATGATGTATTGAGAAAATCATATTCAAAGCAATTTTTAACAAGCATTTCATCTGTTCGAACCCTAGTAGACCTGATTGATTGTCACCTTCATTTAATCGCTGATTCGGTCACGGCCACCTTGAGGTGGCATTTTCACTAAGTTGAAGCTTGCGCTAATCTCGTTTGCACACCTCATGTACAGATTTAATTATTTATTTATTTTTAAATCCACCTTGTTGGTTATTATATCAAAGTAGTCTTAATACAATAGTGTGTTAAGACAATGGTACACAAATTCATGATACATTCGAGTGTACCTTATAACAGTTCTTTCATCGTCGGTCGAAAATTTTGTGATATTTATTGTTCTTCCACTATCGACTAAAAATTATGCTTATTTGATCTTTGGTCTTCAATTGAAAATTCTACGAGATTCATTTGGAACAAATATTCAAACTTACTTCGTTGAACCTTTCATTTGATTGCAAACATGGTGAACTTGTTCAGTCACCGCTACTATTGGATCATTTCGATCACTACGACACCTTGTGGCGTCGGTATAAACTTGTAGCTTGGGCTAATCATGATCTTACATTTCAAGCAAACCACGTATGTTTTCGTTTGATTCGTCAATTATCGCATTTATGTGTTTTAACGTCAACATTATATGCTTGCATGTCATACGTTTAAATCATGTATGTTAAACATTTCATTTATCGCATTGTGAAACAATTTAAGCGTTGCGTCTGTGACAACTGGCACAAACCGGTAACTTCCGTACACTTTAATCATTATTTAGTGACTGCGATTATGTGCTTAATTGTCAGCAATGTCTGAACACATACTAAACAAGTGAATTCATGCACGTTGTATACTACAAAATATTGCTTTATGCATAAACGAGAGCGTTGCGTCAGAAATATTAGTAAACTCACCGGTAGGATACAATGTGTCAACAGAACTGCAGAAGGCAGTCAGACATTAGAACTAAGGCCTAAGTGTAGGTCCAACGACAAGAATACATTAAAACCCAAGAGTGCATACAAGGGGTTTAATATATATACTCTCCGGAAGCAAAAATAAGCACTAAAAAGCACCCGAAACGCACTTTGAGTGCAGAAATTTACATAATTCAGCTACAATCAGCATTTTGGCACTGAAATATTATGCAAAAATGTCGTTTTATTATCTAGAATACTTCCCCAAGTGTTGGGAATTAAAAGGGATACAAAAAGGTACTTAAAAGACACTAAAAAGTGTAATTTAGCGCTTTAACGAACCGGTATATAACCGAACAACCAGATATTACCCGAAACACCAAAATAATGCTAGAAGCATTGTTTTTATTTTTTCTAAGCTAGTTAGGGTCCCCGAACACCCTAACCCACTATATAATTAATAATACATCATAAACCACTAATTTAGCACATGTTTCCTAACTAGTTGTAACTAAATATTTGAGATTCAACCAAACATACCCCTCCCCCACTTTAGGGACGGTTATAAAGAGGATCCTACTTGGAATCTTCTTTGATTATTTTATTACAATTGCTAGCTAGATATGGAACATAAGACCTAAAGGGTAATGGCATGTTGGAAGTTCTTTTATAAATTCTAGAGTTCTAAACATTCATTATCCATCCATAATTTCAAACACTTTTTTCCCCTTCCTCCCTTCTTTGGCTACGGCTTCCACCACCCACACACACACTCCCATTTTCATTCATCATCTATCCATTCCAAGGTGATATTAAGGTGAAGGATCACATACGAGGAGACCCGGTGCTTACGGTTTGCCAAGGACCTCACCACAACGCTTTTAACCACCCATTTTTCGTCTAGTTTCTTCCCTAGCCACGAGCTAGTAGTAAGTGACTCTAAACATCTTCTTGTTCATGTTTAAAGTGGTTAATAAGAGATTTAACGGGTAAAAATTATGAACACTAGAGATCAAAGTTTAAAGTCTACTAAAAATGATGAACAAAGTGGTTAATGAGTAAATATTAGTGTAAAACTCTTGGATCTTGTTTTGTTATGATTATTTATTATTGTTGGATGCTAGTAGGGGAACGGATCGTCATCTAACCACGCTAGGTCATGTTCATGGAACATGAACTAGCACTATGTTTAGTGTAAAAATAATTAGATGACGAACCCTTTCATACGGAAACATGAACTTGTGTAAAAACGACTTTTCTTATAAAATGGAGTTCTAAACTAGTAGATCTAAAGATCTACAAGTGGTTTTTCGGAAGAACCAAGCAAAAATATTAGTGTTGTTAAAACCCGGATCTTATCTGAACTAAAAGCATTTTTAGTAAATAAACAAGTGTGTGGACACTTGTGTCACAAAAAAAAAAATTAACAAAGAAATATTTTTGCGAATCTCGACTAGAAGTTGTGAGACTTCATATTCTTTAAAAATAAAGTTTTAAGAAACTAAAATTATTTTTAAAGATAACGAGACTTACTAAATGTGCTAGTAAGTTACTACACATTTTTGTAAATATTCAAGTTCATGAAATGGAGAAATTAGTGATTATTGTTGATAATTGTTGTTGATGATTGATGACGATTTAAAAGAAAATAAACACATGTTTTGAAAACATGGGAAACCTCCATTTTTAGGGGAAACTCTGTCAAAATTTTTATAAATTTTGACACTTAGAAAAATATAAGTTTTTGAGAAACTTATTCCCTAAAAATGTATTTAAAAGTATTACCAAGGTTTCCCTAATTTTTGGTGATGAGAAATGGTGATTTTTCAAGAATAAAAATGGATATTAAGTATATATTTTTGAAAGAAAAATATATATTATTTGATCACCAACTTTTGTGCTAAGTGTTTATAGTATGTGTTATACGTGCTAGTGTATTAAGACTTAAAAATACACTAATTACTCATGAGGAGTAGAAATATAAAAATACACATACAACATACAAGATACATAATTCGGGTGCAAAGTGCAAAACACAAAAGACTTATATTTATTTTAGAGAAAATAATATAAGTAAGATACGTAGTTAAAAATATAGAACATTTTTAACACAAGAAAATATACACAAAAGAGAGTGACTGTACTTGTGCGACGCAAGTCTAGTGACTAACGTTAAGAAAACGCGTATAGGTTACGACGTTAATTAAGCAAATCCGGTGGAGATTACGACGCTAGGAACGCAAAGTTGTGAGTTCATGCTCCCCCTTTTCTCTTTAACTGTTTTCAGTTTTTATAACTTCGGGGGTGAAATACATGTACAAATGTACAAAATTTATAATTGGTATGATATAAATACAAGAAGTACACTTGGTGAGAACGAGAACCAAGTGTGACGAGATATAAGAATACGAGAAACGCACTTGGTGAGGACGAGAACCAAGTATGAGGCGTTATGAGAAATGATAACAAGAAACGCGCTTGGTGAGAACGAGAACCAAGTAGGATGCGTTATGAGAAATAGTGTCACGAATAGGGTACAGAAGCACCATTAATCGTGTACATACTTAGACCGCAGAACAAAAGGTTAGATCTAACGGGTGCCTGGCAGCCACACACTCGGTCGGGGCGAGAATCGAGTAGTGCTTTTGTGTCTCAGAATATACCAATTAAACGCCTTAGGTTTGGTGACTTCCTATGTCGTGCCACATGTTAATGGCTTTGCAACCCATTAACAATCTGATAATTACAGAAATACTGTATTTACATAAAAATTCATACCATACTAAAATTGATATAAAACTTGAAGTACGTGGGGTACTCAAGAGGATTGATATATAACTTGAAGTACGTGGGGTACTCAAGAAAAGATTGAATTATACATGGGTACGTGGTGTACACATGAAACTGAAATTATATATGAAAACTTGATTTACTCACAAACTATGTTTTCATACAAAGTATACAAACATGAAATACAAAACTGCATGAATTCACACCAACATTATGTTGACGTTTTTCCAAAAACTCACATGTATTTCAGGTAACTAGGATGGATGTGCGCGTGGTCTTGCTTATGCTCGTGGATGTCGCTTGTGTTTAACTTTAAATAAAGTTGTAAACATTTAAGACAATGCTTTATGCGACTTAGCGATGTAAACGCTAACGTATGTTTTCAAATTATGGTATTTGAAGTTATTTTCTTGAGCATGTAGCATGTTTACTCTTCGTATGCAATGAGAACCTTTCATGATCACACCTCGTGCTTCCGCCGTAGAAAGGGGTGTGACAGATTGGTATCAGAGCTGCGATTGTAGTGAACCAGGATTCCTTCTCGAGTCTAGTCTACAATCTCTAGGATCCATTCACGAAAACGATTTTCAAAGAGTTTTCATTGCATAAAACGTCCCGCGACATCCACTACCTGAAACTGTCTACATGAGTCTAGAAAAGACACTACGAGACTTAGAGTGCACTTGAGTAGCACTTGTCTTTGACTAGAAATTACTTGCAATTATGTGTAATAATTAGCATGTACTAGAAGTAGAATGTCACGAGTATACGTGACTTTACCTGAAAGCGATGGCCCATCTGAAGGAAGAAATACGAGGATGAAACGAACTGTGCGGACTGTGCAAGGAGTTACGTAATTATGGATGCATACATAATTATGGAATTCAGTGCACAGAAACCACAGCAAGTCTTGTCACGTGTGGATTCCCTCAGTGCAAGCCTACTAAGTACTCTGCTAGAGTAATAATTGTTTGATGTCACTTATGTGATATATACCTGTGAATATATATATACTACTACTGCCTAGTAGGACGATATCAAACAAATGCCTAACCCTGTCGTGTTATGTTCTGTCAGAACATGGCACCCAGGAAAGCTGTGAATGCTCGCAATGACGATCAACCTCCTCCTCCCCCACTGCCAAGAACTGCTGATGAGCTGAACGCTCTACTGGAGGAAAGGATCTCCGCTGCTATCGCCCAGTACGAGGCGAACCGAACTCAAGACAGTGGTGGACCAAGCAACGCTAGGCGTAATGGGAATGGAGATTCGTCTGGAGGCAATGCAGCTCAAGGTAACCTTAAGACACTGTGCTAAGCATGAGGAAATTTATGAACGGTCTTTGTTTCATTATTTCTTCGATTGCTCACATATGAATTGGTTGAATCAATTCTAGGCTGCACTTTCAAGCAGTTCCTCGACTGCAAGCCGATGAACTATGATGGCACAGGAGGTGCAGTAGCATTTGTGCGCTGGACGGAGAAGACTGAAGCTACTTTCCGCATGAGCAAGTGTACCGCGGATCAGCAAGTCACTTTCGCTACTGGGTTATTCGTCGATGAAGCTCTGACTTGGTGGAACCTGCAAGCCCAAACTTTGGGTGATGATGCCGCTTATGGCCTAACTTGGGAGGAACTGAAGGAAAGAATGAGAGAGAAGTACTGCTCTCGTGCGGAACTCCAAAGGCTGGAAACAGAGTTCTGGCACTTGACTATGGAAGGTGCTGACATCAATGGTTACACTCGAAGGTTCCATGACCTGTCAAGAGTGCTTCCCTACATGGTGACTCCCGAATTCAAGCGTGTGGAACGCTACATTTGGGGACTGGCCTCAGAGTTTCGTGGCATGGTGACGTCGGCCAAACCACAAACAATCACTGAGGCTGTAACTCTGGCTGTCAGCCTGACTGAAGATTGTGTTCGTATGAAGAAGCTATCACTGAACCCGACGGAGAAGACCGAGACACATGCTGAGTCGTCCGGTGACAAAAAGAGAAAACATGCAAACCTGAACCAAGCAACTCGCAACAACAAGGGTTTCAGCAAGAAGCGTGACACTAATCCGCCTCAGGAGGCGAATACCCATGCAACCAAAGCATACCAAGGCTCCATGCCTAGATGCCAAAAGTGTAAGTATCATCATGATGGAGCTTGTCGCATTCCAAGGTGCGACAAATGTGGTAAATTGGGTCATCGAACAGAAGACTGTTGGGGAAAAGGAAAGAACCAAAATGGAAACGGTGCTGGTAATAAGAATGGCAACGGGAAAGGGCAGAACCAAGGATGCTTCAAGTGTGGAAGCAATGATCACTTCATGAAGAACTGCCCAGAGAGAAACAACGCTCCGGCTCGGGCATTTGTGATTGGAGCAAGAGACGCACGCGAGGACCCTAACGTGGTCACCGGTACGTTTCTCATTAACAATCGCTTTGCATCCATATTATTCGACACTGGCGCCGATTATAGCTTCATGTCTGTGGAATTTAAACGCATACTTGGAATAGAATCTAGTAGATTAGAAATTCCTTATTCCATAGAACTAGCCAATGGTAAACTTGTTGAATCAAGCGAAGTTGTCAGAGGCTGCACGCTAGAACTTGGTGAACGAAAATTTAGCATCGACCTCTTACCTATTCAATTAGGTAGCTTCGATGTAGTGGTCGGAATGGACTGGTTGTCCAAGAACAAAGCGGAAGTCATTTGTCATGAGAAAATCATTCGCATCCCTCTGGCGAATGATGAAACTCTCATAGTACATGGAGAAAGACGAAACGCGCCTCTACGAATCATCAGTTGTATGAAGGCACAGAAGTGCTTAAGGAAAGGATGCGTTGCTTTCCTAGCACACGTTATAGACAAGAGGGGTGAGGAGCCAAAACTCGAAGACATTCCTGTGGTGAAGGAATTTCCTGATGTGTTCCCTGAAGATCTGCCAGGACTACCTCCGCAACGACAAGTCGAATTCCGTATAGACTTGGTTCCAGGAGCTGCTCCTGTAGCCAAGGCACCCTATCGACTTGCACCATCCGAAATGCAAGAGTTATCTACACAACTCCAGGAGTTGTTGGATAAAGGATTCATAAGGCCAAGCTTCTCACCTTGGGGAGCTCAAGTATTGTTTGTGAAGAAGAAGGATGGATCACTGCGGATGTGTATCGATTACAGGGAACTGAACAAGCTCACAATCAAGAATCGGTATCCGCTACCGAGGATTGATGACTTGTTTGATCAACTGCAAGGATCAAGCTACTATTCCAAGATCGATCTTCGATCTGGATACCATCAGCTGAGAATCCAAGATGAAAGCGTGCCAAAGACTGCATTCAGAACACGCTATGGGCACTACGAATTTCTTGTGATGCCGTTTGGATTGACGAACGCGCCAGCGGTCTTTATGGACCTAATGAACCGCGTATGCAAACCATATCTCGATAAATTCGTGATTGTATTTATCGATGATATCCTGATTTACTCGCGAACGAAAGAAGAGCACGAGCAACACCTCAGGACTATCTTGGAACTACTGAAGAAAGAGAAACTTTATGCAAAGTTCTCGAAGTGTGAATTCTGGATTCGCGAAGTACAATTTCTTGGTCACGTGGTGAATGAGAAGGGCATTCATGTAGACCCGTCCAAGATTGAAGCAATAAAGAATTGGGAAGCTCCCAAGACCCCAACCGAAGTTCGTCAATTTTTGGGCTTAGCGGGCTACTATCGGCGATTCATTGAGAATTTCTCGAAGATAGCTCAACCGCTAACGACCCTTACACAGAAAGACAAGAAATACGACTGGGGTCACAAACAAGAAGAAGCCTTCCAGTTACTGAAGAGCAAGCTATGCGATGCACCGATACTATCGTTACCCGAAGGCACTGAAGACTTCATGGTATACTGCGACGCCTCACGACAAGGCTTGGGTTGCGTGCTCATGCAACGCCAAAAAGTCATCGCTTATGCTTCAAGACAACTGAAGGTTCACGAGAGTAATTATACCACTCACGACCTGGAGCTGGGCGCAGTGGTATTCGCCTTGAAGATTTGGCGACATTATTTATATGGTACTCGATGTACAATCTTCACAGATCACAAAAGCTTACAACACATATTTGATCAGAAGGAATTGAATATGCGCCAGCGACGTTGGGTCGAGCTGCTGAATGATTATGACTGTGAGATTAAGTACCATCCTGGAAAGGCAAACGTTGTAGCAGACGCGTTGAGCCGAAAAGAAAGGGTTAAGACCCTAAGGGTTCGAGCATTGGAAATGACGATTCGAACGAACCTCACTGCACGCATTCGAGATGCACAACAAGAAGCTCTTAAAGAAGAGAATCGTAAAGCTGAATACCTCCGGGGTGCATTGAAGTACATGGCGCCAAATGAAGAGGGATCCTTATACTTTAAAAAGCGCATTTGGGTTCCGCTCTATGGTGGCCTACGAGAAGTCATCCTTGATGAAGCGCACAAGTCAAGGTACTCGATCCACCCAGGGTCGGACAAGATGTATCAAGACTTGAAGGAATATTATTGGTGGCCGAGACTCAAGAGCGACGTTGCTGTCTATGTTGGAAAATGCCTAACCTGTGCTAAGGTTAAGGCGGAATATCAGAAACCGTCCGGCCTATTACAACAACCAGAAATTCCCGTGTGGAAGTGGGAAAAAAATCTCGATGGACTTCATAACGAAATTACCCAGGACCCCGAGAGGGCACGATATGATATGGGTAATAGTTGATCGATTGACGAAGTCTGCGCATTTCCTACCAATCCGAGAGAAGGATAGCACTGGAAAGCTTGCAGAGATATACTTAAGAGAACTTGTGGCACGTCATGGAGTGCCAATCTCAATCATTTCAGACAGAGATGGACGCTTTATCTCAAGAATCTGGCAATCATTTCAGGAAGCCTTTGGATCTCAGTTAGATCTGAGCACGGCATTCCATCCGCAAACAGACGGCCAGAGCGAACGGACAATACAAACGTTAGAAGATATGCTTCGCGCATGTGTCATGGATCTAGGCGGCAGCTGGGATACTCATCTACCTTTAGTTGAGTTTTCCTACAATAACAGTTATCATACGAGCATAAAAGCCGCGCCGTTCGAAGCTCTGTATGGCCGCAAATGCCGATCGCCCTTATGTTGGGCAGATGCCGGAGATAAACGTATGGTTGGTCCTGAACTTGTACAAGAGACAACCGACAAGATTGCGCAGATCCGAGAGCGCATTAAGGCGGCTCGAGAGCGACAAAAGAGCTACGCTGATCCAAATAGAAAATCGGTAGATTTCAAGGTGGGAGACAAAGTGTTGTTAAAAGTCTCACCATGGAAGGGCGTAGTCAGATTTGGAAAGCGTGGAAAGCTGAATCCACGATACATCGGACCATTCAGAATATTGAAAAGAATTGGTACCGTGGCATACAAGTTGGAATTACCGGAAGAACTTAATGGAGTACATGATACGTTTCATGTATCCAACCTGAAGAAGAGTCCAACACAAGAAAACGTGATCATCCCGGTGGATGAAGTGCATATTGATGAAGCCCTCCGATTTACAGAACAACCTATTGAGGTTACCGATTGGAAAGTCAACAAGACCAGGAGGAGCAGTGTGAAACTTGTCAAAGTACGTTGGAGCTCTAAGCACGGACCCGAGTACACATGGGAACGTGAAGACCAGTTCAAAGAAAAGTATCCCCACCTATTCAAGGAGACTCCTGCGAGAGTTAGTTCAGCCTGAATTTCGGGACGAAATTCTTTTAACGGGGGGAGACTGTGACAACTGGCACAAACCGGTAACTTCCGTACACTTTAATCATTATTTAATGACTGCGATTATGTGCTTAATTGTCAGCAATGTCTGAACACATACTAAACAAGTGAATTCATGCACGTTGTATACTACAAAATATTGCTTTATGCATAAACGAGAGCGTTGCGTCAGAAATATTAGTAAACTCACCGGTAGGATACAATGTGTCAACAGAACTGCAGAAGGCAGTCAGACATTAGAACTAAGGCCTAAGTGTAGGTCCAACGACAAGAATACATTAAAACCCAAGAGTGCATACAAGGGGTTTAATATATATACTCTCCGGAAGCAAAAATAAGCACTAAAAAGCACCCGAAACGCACTTTGAGTGCAGAAATTTACATAATTCAGCTACAATCAGCATTTTGGCACTGAAATATTATGCAAAAATGTCGTTTTATTATCCAGAATACTTCCCCAAGTGTTGGGAATTAAAAGGGATACAAAAAGGTACTTAAAAGACACTAAAAAGTGTAATTTAGCGCTTTAACGAACCGGTATATAACCGAACAACCAGATATTACCCGAAACACCAAAATAATGCTAGAATCATTGTTTTTATTTTTTCTAAGCTAGTTAGGGTCCCCGAACACCCTAACCCACTATATAATTAATAATACATCATAAACCACTAATTTAGCACATGTTTCCTAACTAGTTGTAACTAAATATTTGAGATTCAACCAAACATACCCCTCCCCCACTTTAGGGACGGTTATAAAGAGGATCCTACTTGGAATCTTCTTTGATTATTTTATTACAATTGCTAGCTAGATATGGAACATAAGACCTAAAGGGTAATGGCATGTTGCAAGTTCTTTTATAAATTCTAGAGTTCTAAACATTCATTATCCATCCATAATTTCAAACACTTTTTTCCCCTTCCTCCCTTCTTTGGCTACGGCTTCCACCACCCACACACACACTCCCATTTTCATTCATCATCTATCCATTCCAAGGTGATATTAAGGTGAAGGATCACATACGAGGAGACCCGGTGCTTACGGTTTGCCAAGGACCTCACCACAACGCTTTTAACCACCCATTTTTCGTCTAGTTTCTTCCCTAGCCACGAGCTAGTAGTAAGTGACTCTAAACATCTTCTTGTTCATGTTTAAAGTGGTTAATAAGAGATTTAACGGGTAAAAATTATGAACACTAGAGATCAAAGTTTAAAGTCTACTAAAAATGATGAACAAAGTGGTTAATGAGTAAATATTAGTGTAAAACTCTTGGATCTTGTTTTGTTATGATTATTTATTATTGTTGGATGCTAGTAGGGGAACGGATCGTCATCTAACCACGCTAGGTCATGTTCATGGAACATGAACTAGCACTATGTTTAGTGTAAAAATAATTAGATGACGAACCCTTTCATACGGAAACATGAACTTGTGTAAAAACGACTTTTCTTATAAAATGGAGTTCTAAACTAGTAGATCTAAAGATCTACAAGTGGTTTTTCGGAAGAACCAAGCAAAAATATTAGTGTTGTTAAAACCCGGATCTTATCCGAACTAAAAGCATTTTTAGTAAATAAACAAGTGTGTGGACACTTGTGTCACAAAAAAAAAATTAACAAAGAAATATTTTTGCGAATCTCGACTAGAAGTTGTGAGACTTCATATTCTTTAAAAATAAAGTTTTAAGAAACTAAAATTATTTTTAAAGATAACGAGACTTACTAAATGTGCTAGTAAGTTACTACACATTTTTGTAAATATTCAAGTTCATGAAATGGAGAAATTAGTGATTATTGTTGATAATTGTTGTTGATGATTGATGACGATTTAAAAGAAAATAAACACATGTTTTGAAAACATGGGAAACCTCCATTTTTAGGGGAAACTCTGTCAAAATTTTTATAAATTTTGACACTTAGAAAAATATAAGTTTTTGAGAAACTTATTCCCTAAAAATGTATTTAAAAGTATTACCAAGGTTTCCCTAATTTTTGGTGATGAGAAATGGTGATTTTTCAAGAATAAAAATGGATATTAAGTATATATTTTTGAAAGAAAAATATATATTATTTGATCACCAACTTTTGTGCTAAGTGTTTATAGTATGTGTTATACGTGCTAGTGTATTAAGACTTAAAAATACACTAATTACTCATGAGGAGTAGAAATATAAAAATACACATACAAGATACATAATTCGGGTGCAAAGTGCAAAACACAAAAGACTTATATTTATTTTAGAGAAAATAATATAAGTAAGATACGTAGTTAAAAATATAGAACATTTTTAACACAAGAAAATATACACAAAAGAGAGTGACTGTACTTGTGCGACGCAAGTCTAGTGACTAACGTTAAGAAAACGCGTATAGGTTACGACGTTAATTAAGCAAATCCGGTGGAGATTACGACGCTAGGAACGCAAAGTTGTGAGTTCATGCTCCCCCTTTTCTCTTTAACTGTTTTCAGTTTTTATAACTTCGGGGGTGAAATACATGTACAAATGTACAAAATTTATAATTGGTATGATATAAATACAAGAAGTACACTTGGTGAGAACGAGAACCAAGTGTGACGAGATATAAGAATACGAGAAACGCACTTGGTGAGGACGAGAACCAAGTATGAGGCGTTATGAGAAATGATAACAAGAAACGCGCTTGGTGAGAACGAGAACCAAGTAGGATGCGTTATGAGAAATAGTGTCACGAATAGGGTACAGAAGCACCATTAATCGTGTACATACTTAGACCGCAGAACAAAAGGTTAGATCTAACGGGTGCCTGGCAGCCACACACTCGGTCGGGGCAAGAATCGAGTAGTGCTTTTGTGTCTCAGAATATACCAATTAAATGCCTTAGGTTTGGTGACTTCCTATGTCGTGCCACATGTTAATGGCTTTGCAACCCATTAACAATCTGATAATTACAGAAATACTGTATTTACATAAAAATTCATACCATACTAAAATTGATATAAAACTTGAAGTACGTGGGGTACTCAAGAGGATTGATATATAACTTGAAGTACGTGGGGTACTCAAGAAAAGATTGAATTATACATGGGTACGTGGTGTACACATGAAACTGAAATTATATATGAAAACTTGATTTACTCACAAACTATGTTTTCATACAAAGTATACAAACATGAAATACAAAACTGCATGAATTCACACCAACATTATGTTGACGTTTTTCCAAAAACTCACATGTATTTCAGGTAACTAGGATGGATGTGCGCGTGGTCTTGCTTATGCTCGTGGATGTCGCTTGTGTTTAACTTTAAATAAAGTTGTAAACATTTAAGACAATGCTTTATGCGACTTAGCGATGTAAACGCTAACGTATGTTTTCAAATTATGGTATTTGAAGTTATTTTCTTGAGCATGTAGCATGTTTACTCTTCGTATGCAATGAGAACCTTTCATGATCACACCTCGTGCTTCCGCCGTAGAAAGGGGTGTGACAGCGTCGAAACAATTAGTAAACTCACCGGTTAGACAAGTCGTGTCAGCATAACCTCTTGAAAACTAAGTGTTTCCAAAATTTAATATTTATCACCGACAATAAATGGAATTAAATGAATATAGCTATTGTTTCCATCAAGATTAACATCTTCCCATAGAATCGTATGGTTAACGATTTGGTAGAGCTCGGTGACACGTAGTTTAGCTACATCATCTCATTAGAAACTTATAAGTTATTCCTTGGTAGGAATGTTATAGATTGCATGCTAGCGAGTCACGTTTTTTGGAAACGACATTTTGGAATCACATTAAGCTATCTTTGCACAAGGATATCGAGGTGACTTCATAACCCACACTTTTTTACAGTTTTACGTTTTTATAAATGTTTTCGGGGTGGAAAGACATGCAAGTTTTGCAAAAGCATACAAGGTTTTCGATGAACAAAAATTATATATTTCTAACCAAGCTACAAACAAGTTTTAACTAACACAAATAGTTTGTGAATTTCAATAAACTCAAATGGGTTTACGAAAGATTTATGTAAAACATACCGGTTTTTACAAAAACATAAGCGTTGGAATAGGAGAATCTTAGGGATTCGAGTCCTTAGTGGGTGTTCACTTTAGGAGTCTTAGCATTAAATACTTACGATGTGCAATGAAGATACCGGTCAGATCACACCAACTCTGATTTTAGCGGGTGTGACAGTTATTATAATTATGCTTATTACGTGATTACACATTCAATAATAAGAACTTAATTATTTATGCTTTATTACGTGATTAAATCTTTAATATGCGAAATTGTATGGTTATTATAGGTTGATTGGCTAATGTTACGTAATTATGTAATCACTCAGTGGGTTTTCACATAAAATACTATAATAAAATCATGTAATCACGTAATGGTTATTCAAAATCAAGTAATCACGTAATAATATATAATCAACTATTGTTACGTAATACCATACTGATACATAATCACGTAACGTTGCGCTTTTTTCAAAAATAAAAAGCATATTACATAATCACGTAACGTTACACAAATCACATAACTTTATAGCGTGTAAAAAATATATTTTTTAAATTAAGAAAGCTACAACAATATTGTGCTCAAATAAAAAAGAATGAAATGTTCGTTAATATGGTGTATATTTTTAAATATTATCGTATGAAAAGGTTATAGCCGTTTGAAAATCAAGGGGAAGCTAGTTCAAGGAGAAAAGACCAGCATACCCTTCTCTCCTTAAATTACAAAAGACACGTGTGATGCTATGATTCTCTCCTACACTCCGCACTAGATTATTCTCTTGTACATGATCTCTTATCTGTTAGTATATTCTTATTAACGCCTTATACTTACTAATTACAGTGTACATGCGTTTGATTATTGGTTCTGAAATACCGTTGAGTCTCTTAATATGTTGTGTGGTAAAAAAAAATTAGTAAATTGTCCCATGCGTTGCCAGGACGTTCCAAAAAAGTTTACATCAAAATGTACGCCATTATATTTGATCCGACTCATTTTCGAATTTTTTTTTACTTCAAAACGTAAACCAACCGAAAATGCACATAATAATAAGCATAAGAACACATTATATTTGACCCGACTCTTTTCCACGAAAAAATTGACGTCGAAACGTAAATAAACTTGAATTTATGCCCACATGTACATATAAATAAACACATAAAACTCGATTACAAAGTCTTTCGAAAGTTAAGATTTTGTAATTATCAATGCTGAAAGTTGAGAAGTAAAATATAAAAAATACAAATAGAGAAAAAAAAAGCAAAAGGACAAAAATATAAATAGGAAAAATTACAAGTTTTGTCCTTTATCTTTATACCACTTTTCAGGTGGTGTCCTTTTTAACGAATATTGACAGGCGGTGTCCTTTACTATGTATTTTGTTGCAAGTTTAGTCCTTTACACCCAACCCAGTTAAAAAACCCAGTTAATTGTTGGGTATAAAGGACTAAACTTGCAACAAAATACCTAGGTAAAGGACTAAACTTGCAACAAAATACCTAGTAAAGGACACCGCTTGTCAACAATTAACTGGGTTTTTTAACTGGGTTGGGTGTAAATGACTAAACTTGTAACAAAATACCTAGTAAAGGACACCGCCTGTCAACATTCGTTAAAAAGGACACCGCCTGAAAAGTGGTATAAAGATAAAGGACAAAACTTGTAATTTTTCCAAATAAATAAATAAACCAAACCATTGTTCATACAAGTTCATAAAACATAAATCAACTTAAATTTATACCCACATGTACATAAAAATAAATACGTAAAACTCGATTACAAAATCTTTAAAAATTAAGAGGTTGTAAGTGTCAAGGCTCTTATGTCTGCGCCGCGCAAACCACTGTTCACGCAAGTTGATAATTGTGGTATATATAATTTCTACCATGTCTTGGGATGACAATAACGAAGAATTTTTTTTACTTACGAATATAGGTATGGATATATAAAAATGTGCTATATAAAGCACTTGTATTGGTTCCTTTAAAAATATGTGAGTGGGTTACTTGTTATAAGTAATGGTTGTTAGTGGTTTTGAGTGGATGATAGAGAAAATATACGGGAATGTTACTGTTTATCTGTAAATATATAGAAAATATTGTTCATCCTTACAATTTTTTTAATATTACTAGAAGTGGTTGTGAGTGGAAGAAATAGAAGATAATAATAATGGTATAAAAATAATATTTAATTGAAAAAAAAAAGAAAAAAAAAGTAGTTTTTTAGTAAAATTATATGGATATAGATAAAAAAAAATCAATATAACAATATAAATCCTGTTAGTGGATGGTAGGTTGTGACTTGTGACCGTATGCATTACCCTTTATCAATGAACCTAACGAACTAATAAACACGTTATATTAACCCATGGATATATAAATATACTAGGTTTGAACCCATTGTATTATACGTGTTGAAAAAATGTAATTTTTATATATTAAATAATAAAAGGTTATATCTTTATTAACCCGTGTATTGTGCGGGTTAAATAAATGTAATTTTATAAACCAAATAATAATAATAAAGTTATATCTTTAAAAACTTGTGTATTACACGGGTTAAAAAAATGTACTTTTGTATACTAAATAATAAAAAAAAGTTATATTAAAAAACGATGTATATTACACATGTTGAATCAATGTAATTTTGTATACTAAATAACTAGATTTGAACCCCGTGTATTACACGGGGTGCATATGTAATTTTATATAACAAAAAAAAATCTTTAAAAAACTCGTGTATTACACGTGTTAATTAAAATATAATGTCACATGTTCACACATACAGCCATCAAGATTTATCATTTAAAAATTAACTTTGATATACTATTTACTTATTATAACATTTTACTTTGTCTTTTATTTATTATTAGGTAAAACCTTGTTTATTTTGATTATTTGACCCATTTACCTTGTTGTGCTTGTTATTTAACTATCAAAACTAACTTTTAAGTTGGTTTTGATCATAGGTGAATGACGAGAAGTCTTGGATGAAGATCAAGCGTCGAACAAGAACCGAACACAATTAAATGAAGCTTCCGCGTTAGACCTTGTTTTGTTTTGTTATAAATGAATTATGTAAACACTTACAACTATGTCTTGAAAAGTAAAATATATGGGAATGTAGGCATGTCTAAAATTTTGTAAAGTCGCATTTTTAGTATTTAAAATGCGTATTTTATTATTAAATTCCAGATTAATTGAGACGGGTGTTACAAGTTGGTAATCAGAGCCCAAGGTTAAATGGGTAAAGTGTTCCGTTCGAGGCTTGATCACAAATCTGGTAAGTACAAGTATGTTAATAGTTTAGTATGATTAAAGTGTTGTGAACACCACATAGGGTTATCGTTTAGTACACGTTACTCCAATGAAAATGATTGGTATAGTTAACGAAATTACGTGCGTTGACACGTACAGTAAAAAGCCCTGTGTTACAATACGGGTGTTTATTAATATCGAAATTACTGACTTTTGTAAATGTTTAGTTGAAGGATACTCGCATCTGAAGATGGCGAGAGGGTAATAAGTGACGGACATGACAGAGGAACGGTCCGAAATACGACAAGTAGAGTATGCTCATCAAGGACTTAAATTGCGTGATGATCGCGAACAAGGTTAATGACATGGAAAGCCCGATAAGGCAAGCATTTACAGGTGCACATTTCAAATTTATTGCACGAATAGTAATATGGAACAAATACATAGAGACTGACCGTTGCATATGTAAATTAAAAACTTGGAAAAAAAAACCTGAATGGAATACCTATCCAGGATATTATTTCCAAGAAAACTAAATAGAGGCGTTACTTACATGAGATGTAATGTGAAAATTATAAAAGGGCATGTATATCAGGTGTTGATCGCTTACTCTGGCCAAGTAAGTAGTGAACACGTGGTACCATGAATTTTTATGATGGACATACTTACATCCGATGTAGTAAGGATGTGGTGAGTGGGACAAATTAAAAAGTACCCAAATGAATCAAATGAGCAAAATATATGATAATAATGTAAACGCACAGCCGGGTGACGGAAGCGTATTACATTAGGATAATGAGCCCGAGAGAAGGGACAAAGATTAATATAAATGATGATATAAATGAATAACCTAAGGAAAATTCGCGAAAATAAGTCATTCCGGACGAAAGAGCCATGGTTGACAAAAATGGGCAAGTAAAGCCAAAGTATAGATGATCCGCAGGGTCATAAAAACGAAGGTATTGCCCACACGAAAAATATAATCAAGGTTGTTAACGTTGGTCGTAGTAAAGAAATGATGACAATGATAATCGTCACTTAGAATCTATAAGGCCGTCAAGGATGGTCACATAAAGAATAAAAGACATGGTTGAATAAAAGCGATGGATTTCGCTAAGACGACCAAATGAATCGAAGCGAAGTCTTAATGCATACCGGACGGGTTACAATGATAACGACTTCGGTAAAACACCCGGTTGAATGGGTAAGGATTTAAACTCATGCGTAGACCGAGAAACGGGAACGCGGATGGAAAGTCAAAACACTCGGGTTTCGAGTTATGACTAAAAGACGATAAGATACTGCAAATAGATATTTTGATAAATTACGTTCAACTATTTTAAAGTTGAACGGGTCGAACAAATAATGAAGTTTGACATTCATAAGTGATGAATTTTCACACGAACAAGTCAAACAAATTTAATAATGGATGACGCTTGCTAAAGTAAGTAAGCGCAAATCGAATAAATAAAAGCGCGAAGTATTAAGACAAAAGAACCCGGGTAATGGGTTGTAAATAAATATAGGAATAAACCGGATAACGACAAGTGGAAAACAAACCGACGAGTAAATAACATAAGGAGTCATAAAGTTGGAAGATTAGTCCGAAAGTAAACAAATGAAGCCTTAGACTACGGTCAAGGTCAACTAAAGTTCAAAAGCGAAAATAAATGATTCCAAACGTAACAAGGGATGCCTTGAAGCTATATGTGTATACATATACATTTGAATATAGACACGAACAAAAAACGATCTACGGGATCATCATAACCTACGGGATTAAAAAGTAGAGTTAAGGTCTACGGGACCAAGAAGACCCTTGGAACGGAAAGAAACGAACTGTTGAGGTCACACCTTAAAAGGGTGAAAATCTAAAGGAATAGCCAATGAGGCTAAGTGAAAGAACCTACGGGTCAATAACGTAAAGCGAGGGAACTGGTTATGATTCCCCGTGTAAAACGAGAACTGAAAGGAATAAATTATGAGTTGTCAATTTCCTTGATATGAGTAATTGACAAAGTTAAAAGGAAAAACGTTAAACAAAAATTCAGTTTAAGTAAGAAACGATGTTTTAACAAAAATGAATATTATGAGATGAATTCGGAAAATGATTAATATCAAAGAATATAGATCTTAACACTGATAGGTGCAAGGCGATACATTCGAGAGAAAGATTTTCGGAATGAAAAGTCGACATAAATTTAAACAAGACGTGATGTGATCACAGTCACAGAAGTGACACAGAATATAACCACAGTGTAACGCGAGTTACGAGATATGAGATATGAAATCAGAATACACGCAAAGAGCCTGGTTGGCAATAGATAAACCCGAATGACGGGGTATAAAGTGACGGTGACTAATCAGTCCAGCCGGTAAAGCCTTTCAAAGTCAAGATAGCGTTACGACTTATACAAAGCGCCTGTCAATATAAAAATTACCTTGAAGTAAACATATTGAAGAATAAATATGATCGAGTGATCAGATGACAACTCGGTCAAATAAGTGACCGGAATAAGAAATACAAGATGAAAGTAACGGCCTACGATGCCTTACGCGTGAAAGGCGCATACGTTTGAAAGACAAAAAGATATTATCATACTGTCCTGGTAAGATTATTAAATGCGAGCAATGCTCGATTAATTACTGAAACTAAGTCCATGGAGTTAAACCTAAGAAACTATGTAAGAAAGGTTTCGGGGACGAAACCTCTTTAAGGGAGCAGACTTGTAACACCCCGAAAATGGGTTTGGTAATCAAACCACATTAATACTGAAAGACGGGTGAAATACCGTTAGTGGTAAAATTAACCCGGTGAATATTAGGACTTGAATAAATAATCCTAATATTAATTAAAACGTGAATAAAAGCTTCTAAGGAAATGAAGTTTATAAGAGGCCGAGTAACGGGACTTAAAATAAACTTAGACATAAATTCCCCGAACCCACTAAGATAACTAGGAATGTTCAACCTAGTTAACAAGTGGGAATATTGTTAGAAAGAACTAGGTTGTGGCTAACTTAATAACTAGCCAAAATATGAGGGACCAAAGTTGGATAAATTGAAAATGGTTTTATAAAAATAAAACTTAACACAAAACACACAAAAAAAGGGTGTGTGTGTGCGTGGAGTTCGACCAGGAGATGAGCTCCAAGAGCTCTAACCCTAAATCCAACAAAATCAACAAAATGAAGCTCAATTCAAGCCCCAAATCAATGCATGAACACATATAAATGATCACCTAGTCGTGGGGATCACAAGGTATGTTGAATTTTATGATTTGGTGATACTTTGAGATTATGATGAACAATCATAATCGAAATTCTGGAATGAATGTTGAATCTATGAATGTTATTGTGATGAAATCTTCGTTTAGAAACATACCCTAGTTGAAAACTTGATGAATTGGTGTCAAAACTAGGGATTTGATAATTACCCTATTATGTGCTAAATGGGTTTTATGACAATATGATGAACACTCGGATTAGAGTGTTAAATTGATGAATATTGATGATATGATTTAAGTTCAAGATGTAGTTCATGAACACTAGACATAGAGGTTTGATTTTTGATGTAAATCTTGGTAAAAATAACTAGTTATGAACTAGTTAGTAAATATGTAAAATTATGCACATTAGGTGTTTGTTAAAATGCCTGAATGAGAACTAAAGTGTTGAAAACACGTATTTGAATGATATGGCAATTATGTGTAATATGAAGTGAAAAGGGTTCTAAACATCATGTTGATGTAGACTAAATTGTGTAAACCATGTGGTTGAAAGTAGTTAACTTTTGATAAGTTAATCTAACTAATGATGAAGTCGAATGGTAGTTTCGACATAGAGAATAAGTAGGGTGGAATGGTCGTGATTGTTAATGACTAGTCTAACCACCTTGTAAATGTTGACAATAGTTTGACGATTAACGAGCTAGGTGGAGGCTTGGGAAAGAAGCAGTCAAACAAATCAAGCACGAGAAGAAAAGCGTAAACCGGATGAGAGGTAAGTGAAATTTACACACTTATGTAGAATACTTGTTTATTCTATACGTTATAAATGCGATAACGATAATATCAAAAATATGGATTTTCGTTAAGATTACCTTGTAGTGTTATCTAATAATGAGGAAAAGGGTAAAAATGGAAATTGGTCAAGTGTCGACTAATGTAAATCGAGGTTAAAAGGATACCCATGGCGTAAGCCGAAATGGGTTGAATTTGGACGAAAAGAGTTTAAGAGAAAAATGATTTGGTAATAAAATCCGGGATGGGATGGATGAATTGGAAATCAAAAACCATGTTTTTGATCAAATAGGTAACATTGGGCATATAGGCCAAACGGGTCGAATGGTGGTGATAACACCATTTGATAATATCGACTAATGTGGTTGTCAAGTCTTATGTTAACAGGAGCGATTAGCAAATCGGATAATTGCGTCGCCATAGATTGTGTGATAATTAAAGCGAGGTATGAATTGGGTCTATTTGTTGATCCGGGCCAGGTACGCTTATATGAAATTATAGTTAAAAGTGCAAGTAAGGTCGAATATTTAGTGAAGTCTTTCATCGCAAAAATGAAGGATTAAAAATGACCATAAAGCCCTTGATGGGTAAACCGGGTAAACAACCCTTAGAGATTGTTTAGAAACTTATATTATGATTTTATAATCCTTAGATGCGTATAAAATTTGAAGGCATAAACTTTCAAGGGTTGAATGCCTTAAATGCATCTTGCCGTAAAATGACACATTTGAGGGCTAAAAATTCGGAATAAATAGTCTATTACATTAAATCCACCACAGTCAGAGTTGTGGTGGAAGACCAATCAATATGAATGGGTGAAATTATGAGGCATACGAGAAATAGGCGTGATTTATGTTTAAAAAGGACATAAATACCCTTAATGGGTCAAAATAAGATTTTAAACAAAAACGGGTCAATAACGCGTAGAAACCCGTGTTCGGAACCTAATATGATAGACAATATTGGAATTAAAGGGTTCATGACGAATGAGGGGTCAAACCAACATGTTTGTTTGATAAATACATAGACGGGTCAAAATTTGGTAAAAAGATAATAAGCCGAAGGCTTAAAAGTCTCAAAATTTATTTAATCCGGATGACAGATTTTATCTCCATGTGACGGGGAATTAAATTACGGACGCGTAGGAAAAAGAATCGTGTAAAACGGATGAATAACGAAAGAGTTACGCTCGTTTCCGTAAACTTAAGGTTGGCTGGGAATATGCAGCTGCAGATCAAAACGTTCTGTCGAATTGAAGGCGTGGCGTCGCGCCACGGCCAAAGGGGTTTGCCGTGGCGCGCGGCGATGGCGTAAAAACTTGAAAATTTTGTTTATTTTGATTATTTGACCCATTTACCTTGTTGTGCTTGTTATTTAACTATCAAAACTAACTTTTAAGTTGGTTTTGATCATAGGTGAATGACGAGAAGTCCTGGATGAAGATCAAGCGTCGAACAAGAACCGAACACAATTAAATGAATCTTCCGCGTTAGACCTTGTTTTGTTTTGTTATAAATGAATTATGTAAATACTTACAACTATGTCTTGAAAAGTAAAATATATGGGAATGTAGGCATGTCTAAAATTTTGTAAAGTCGCATTTTTAGTATTTAAAATGCGTATTTTATTATTAAATTCCTGATTAATTGAGACGGGTGTTACAAGATCGAACCTCACATTTTTATATACTTAATCATTTTTATGCATTATACCGTAAAATCGAGAATTAGAATGGACTATAGAATTGTTATATTTATAAATTGTGTTCTTTCTAAACCAATTGCAATTTGTGATAAATGATGGATTTAAACCAATTATAACAGTACACCTAACATCACAAAGGTGAAACTAAGTTGTTTAGATTTAATATTTGAAAGAATTATGCAACTATAATGGTGAATTTAAACCATTATAGCGATGCATCTAAGAACACGTATAATTTGATAGAAGCATATGCCTCGAACCTAGAATAATTATTTATTCAAGTGAAAAAAAACAATAATATAATCATTAATTATATATCAAACGGGACCTTTGATTCCTAATATACCATAATTTCAACCACCGAACTCCAAAGTATATATATCTAATCATAATACTCGGGATATAATTTTATGATTATATAAAAAAAACAAACGTTTATCCTTATCTAAATTTTTGTTTAAAATTATATATAAAAAATATTTATTCGTATATAACTTTTGTTTAAAATTATTATTATTATTATTATTGTTATTATTATTATTATTATTATTATTTAATATGAGAGATAAATAGGAAAATAAGATGAGAAAGCACCAGAAAGTGACACGTGTCCAAAAAAAAATTCATTTATTAGTATAGGAAGATAAAAAAGTTATATCTTTAAAAAACCCTATGTATTGTCGGGTTGAATAATATACCAAATAATAAAAAAGTTATATTTTTATAAATCACGTGTAATACACTGGTTGAATTAAATATTGTTGATGCATTTTTAGTGTCTGTAACTAGTCTTGTACTTAATGATGTATTTTGTACGGTCTTTAACGTTTATCGAGTATGTATTTGATGTCTACCAAGTCGGATATCCTCCTATCTGATTGTGTATGACTTGTTTGTCTCCTTTTGATATGTAATGTTTAATGAACAATGCATGTTGCATGACAAGGGTATAATGGTCATTATGTGTTTATATGTTCTATCTGTTTGCTGTCTGTTTACAGCAAACAGAACAGCAGTTGCAGTCCTCGACGAAACAGGTCTGTTTCGTCGAACACATCATGACGAAACAGACCAACATTCATTAAGTCTGTTTCGCCGACATTCATGACGAATCACACTTGATTCGTCGTGTAATGGGCTGCTTCAAGCCCAATGTCTAGCCCATATTCTGTTTCGCCGAGACACCTTGTGTTTCGTCGACTGTTGGGCCCAGGGACTATATAAACAAGTCTGCTTTCAACTGAGAGAGTAGATGAGAGCTTACACATAAAGAAACTCTGTCAAAATTCTGTTAAACTGTGTTTGTATCAGTTTGTAATCGGTTCTCATCCCGTTTAATCAATCGAGTGTGTATCATTGATTATACCGTGTCGTTATTGTTTTACATGTTTGATTTGGCATAGTTACGTGGATTCCGCACACGTAACCGTGTTTGCTATAAACAAGTGATTTGGTTCGTTATCGATCCTCAGATTACGGGACCTACAATTGGTATCAGAGCGTTTGGCTCTAATCCTTGTTTAAAATCAAACATTGTTCGGTTTTTATCAAGTATTTGTGTGTGTTTTTCTGAAAATTTGTTCTTGAAAATTATATTTCTGGAAAAATATTCATAAAATCTGTTGTTTGATTGTTATTTGCTAAGAGTTTTATCAAAAACCTCGTCAGATTGTTTGTTCATGCTTTAAACCGGGTTTTTAGTGAAAGTCTTGTGCATTTTCGTGTTTCGGATAATCATCGGTGACCAGGAAAATTCTTTGTTCTTGAGTGTGTTCTTCATATCTTCATAGAGTTCTTATCATATTTGTGAATTTGATCCTTTATTGTTTAAACCAAAGTGTTATTCAATAAAATACATTAAGTGGACTTTTGTGGTAAAGTAACCTTGAAACTCTAAATCAGAAGACATACCTTGTGTCAGTTAGATATTTTAAATATCTTAACCAGCTGTCTGAGACTCAGATTTGACGAAACAAGCAGTCGACGAATCACTAGTGTTTCGTCAAAAATATCTTCGACGAAACAAGTTCTGTTTCGTCATAATATCTTGGACGAAACAAGTCTGTTTCGTCATTATTCATTTCAACGAAACAAGTCTGTTTCGTGGAAGAGTGTTTCGTCATTTTGTGTCAATTTTACACAGTGGACTTGCAGAAGTGTTCTAATTGTTTGTTTTCAACTGTTTGACCAGGTACTATCATACATATACCAAATATGAATAACAAAGGTCCGTGGGATTGGAGTTCAGAATCACAACCAGCTAAAAATCAGCCTTCGCTTGCCGATTTAATAAACCAATTACCTCAAAAACAACAAGCAATAAATGCAGGACAATGGGCAATGGTTTCTAATCAAAATCAAAACATTCAAAATCTATTGCTCAGTGAGAGTGAGATGGGTAGCAACAATCGCCCGCCAAAGCTAAATCACATGAACGACTATCCATCATGGAAGGGTCGTTTTCATACATACATTCAAGGGCAAAACGTTGAACTTTGGACGTGTTTCACTACTGAATGTAGCCCGGAACTAGAAGCAACAGCATCAACTGCCGCTGGTATTTCTAATATGCTTGAAGAAGACAAGAAAGCCTATGAATTAGAGAAGAAGGCGTTTGCTTTTCTAACACAAGCTCTTCATAAAGACCTCTATCATCAATTTTCTTATAGTAAGAGCACAAAAGCTTTATGGGATGCATTGGAAACAAGAGGAGAAGGAAATGCAGCTTCTAGAAAAATACGCCATGATCTTTTGAAGAAAGAATTTGAATCATTTCAATCTTTGGAAAATGAAACCCTAAATGATATTACTTCTCGTTTCTATCATTTGATCAGTGAAATGAGTTCTTATAAGGTTGCTACATCTCATGTGGAAATGATTGCACGTTTAGCTGATGCTTTACCTCCTGTGTGGAGTCCATTCATTGAACTTCTAAAACATACGGGTGCTCTGGATGGGGAAACTGTCACTATCTATGGATTCGTTCAGAAGTTGGAGCACAAGAGTGAAGAGGAAAATCGGAAAGCTAAAAGGATTGGAGCTCCTCAAAATACAGAAATGTATTTGCCTGGTTTTGCTCCTTCAGCTAGTTCTAGTTCTGTTCAGCAACCTAAGCTTCAAACGGCGTTTGTTTCCAACACAAACTCATCAACTCAACCAGAGTTTGATTTAGGTGCTTATCTTTCACAATCGATGTCCAAATCTAAAGAACAACCACCACAACAAGTGCATTATACCAACAATCCTCCACCTCAAAACACGAATACTATCAAAGTTGATACTTTGAACCTCTCAAAAGTCAGCATTGAAGTTGCAAAGGAGCATTCGGAACTCATTAATACAATGGTCAGTGCATACTGCGATTTGGTCGCATGTCAAATTGGGAACATCAGTATGACCCACGAAGATTATCAACAAATCGACCGTGATGAAATGGAGTTGATGGATATAAAGTGGGCGTTTGCAAGTGCAGTTAGAAGAGCAAGGGATTTCATGAGTCGAACAGGAAGAAGTTCTTTGGAAAGTAAGCAGGATACGAAGTACGGGTTTGATAAAGAGGCGGTTACATGTTTTAATTGTGGCGAAAAGGGCCACTTCAAACGTGAGTGCACTCGACCACCCAAGCAAGGCAATCAGAACCCTTTTAGAAATCAGACAAGTACTTCAAATTCCAATCAAGGCACTCAAAACAATCGTGAAAAAGGGATAGTATCTGTGAACAATACCACCAACCAGAACCAGTCTGGACCATCAAACAACACTCATGCATTGACTGTTCAAACAGATGAAGGGTGTAACTGGTCTTTACAATTAGGGGGAGGTGATAATGAAGGAGGAGGAACAACGTGCTATGCAAAGATCATCAATCACATCAAGCACGTTCATAAAGAAGAGTTTTCTGAAAGTGACGACAGTTCTGGTTATACCGGGAGTTCGGATGAAGAAAGTTCTATTTCGGGAGATGTGAAAGAAGAAGCGACTTCTATTGATGACTTGTTGAATGAAGCAGAGGAATTGAAGTCTCAGAAATCTGTTCTTATCAAGAAGGCTGGGATAGCATCTAAGGAAATGGAGAAGTTCTTCTCTGAAGACGGATCTTTTTCTTTTCAAACTGCCTTTATGGCAAATGTTTCAGCCTCTTCTAGCCAGGTAACACCTGAAACTCTTATCATATATAGAGACTGTGATTATATGAGACTTGAATGTGAAAGAATGAAACTTGAAAGTGACAAAATTCATGGTCACAATCAAAGTTTAGTTGTTGAAATGGCTAAGTGCAAAGAGGCAAATATGGCTTTAACAAGAAACGAAAAAGACTTTAAATCTTTAATTGAAAATTTAAAGAAAAGTGTTTCCGAAACTACTAAAGTTGTTTATCACAAACAAGTTAGTATTAACAAGTACATAAACATCGTTGAGGAAACCAAAAAGGATTTAGCCATTGCAAAATGCGAGCACGATGCGATCAAGCAAAAATTGGAGAGTTATTCTAACTCCCGATTTGTACTCGATCACATAATTTATGTTCAACAACTGAAGAAAAACAAGAGTGGTGTTGGGTATAAGAAATGTCCGCCCCCTTTGAGACACAACTATGCTCGACCACCTGATGAAGAGGATATGCCTCGTTTTGAACCCAGTGTGCCTCTTAATTATGAGGAACTTACTACTGGATTAGGGTTCAAACCGGACAGCTCCTCGGGAACCTCATCTGTTGAAACAGAAACTTCAACACCAGTGAGTCAAAGTCCTCCAACAGTTAAGGATTATGATTCATCTGATGATGAAACAGATGCAAATGACAAGGATGAATCACTTGATAAGAAAAAGGGAATAGTAATTCCAATTGAGAATCATATTCTTTGTGATCCTCCTATTCCTGTTGTGCAACAAGTTGCCAAAAATGTGATTAATCCTGTCATAAATGACAAGAAACCTGTGTCTACTGTTAAGAGTAACAAGATGTTGTATACTTTGGTTGGTGATTCTAAAATCTACTCAGATAATGATTTTCCAATTAAAAATGTCAATCCATCATTGATTGATAACGTTTTTGAAAATAACACAAGTACGTTTTTGGGAAAGTCGATTCTGGGAGTTACTGTAACTCAATGTGATCCAATTCCTAAGGCTGAAATCAAAAAGCAATTTGGAAATCGAAAATCCCCAACAAAGCAACAACCTTTTGCTCCTAAGGGTAAACAACCATTTCAACGAGCTCAAAGGCCAAATGTTTCTAAATCAAGAGTTGAAACAAATGGAGCTCGTTATCAAAAGAAAAACAATGATGTCAGATTTGTGGCATCTGAGGGTACTGATAAAATTGAGATTTTTGCTAACAAATCAAACACTGATTTTGTACAACAAGTCAAGATTTTAAAGCGTAACAGTCAAAATAATTACACTCAACATTCAAACGGGTGTGATGAAAAGGCAAGTACCTCAGGTTCTTCAGGTTTGACATATGAGCGTCGATCTGTTTCTCCTAAGTTTGTTGAGAGGAGAACATGTTTTAAATGTGGAGAGTTTGGGCACATCATCAAAGATTGTGTAAACACTCCAAGAGATAAATTTGTTGAGAAAACACCACCTGAAACGATTCACCCTCAATGTCGTACTGTTTCGTCAAAACATGATAAAAGAACTGTTAAAGAATAGGAAACGAAACAACGACATCAAAATGTGAAGAAAATAGAAAAGGCTTTAAAATCTGAGGTCAAATCTGTTCCAAGGGATCCAAGTTCACCTTTAAAACCAGAAGTTTCAAAATCTGTTTTCAAAACTCAATCTGGTAAACAAAAACAAACTTGGAAACCTAAGAAGGGTGAAAGTTCAGGGGGAGTTGTTAGTTTGGAAAATCATCAACAGATCGAGATCACTATTCGTGATGCTCAGGGACGACCCAAGACCACTATGGCTTGGGTCCCCATCCTTAACTAATCATTGGATGATATGTGCAGGATGTTCCAGGAGGAACTATCAGTAGTCATTGGATTGTTGATAGTGGGGCATCCAGGCACATGACAGGCGACTTACAGCTTCTGTACGATGTGAGAAATATTAGAGGAGGCTATGTCGCGTTCGCAGGAGACAAAGGCGGATATATCACCGGAGAAGGAATGATCTCCAATGGTGTGGTATGCGTCGAAAAGATTAATTATGTTCGTCAACTTGGTCATAATCTTCTCAGTGTGTCGCAAATCTGCGATAAAAAGTTCACCGTGCATTTTGATGATGCCGGTTGTTATGTGCTTAAACCTGGATTCAAGATTCCTGATGAATGGATTCTCTTATCGGCTCCAAGAATTAATGATCTTTATATTCTTGACATGAGCCAAGCCATTACGACATCTGCGCAAGTACAATGTTTTGTCTCAAAAGCCACAGAGAAGGAGTCTATTTCTTGGCACAGAAGAATGGGGCACATTCACTTGAGGAAAATGAACCATTTGGTGAAAAACAATCTTGTGAATGGTGTGCTTGTGAGAAGTTTTCATCTACAAGATATCTGTGTTTCGTGCCAGAAAGGGAAACAAACAAAGAAATCTCACCCTCTGAAGAAAATCAATTCTGTTAGCATGCCTCTCGAACGTCTTCATATGGACCTTTTTGGACCTATGAAGCACAAGACAACATTCGGAGATGCTTACTGTCTGGTTGTTACTGATGATTATTCTAGATTTTCTTGGGTAGCTTTCATGGCACACAAGAGTGATACTCCTGGAATCCTCAAGGATCTTCTCACAATGTTGGAGAATTTATACACTTTGAAAGTGAAGAGGATCCGAAGCGACAATGGAACTGAATTCAAGAACCGTGTGATGGATGAGTTCTGTACTTCTAAAGGCATTCTTCATGAATACAGTTCTCGCTATACTCCACAACAAAACGGTGTCGCTGAGAGGAAGAATCGCACGATTATTGAGACTGCAAGAACTATGTTAGTAGAGTCGGAGCTTCCTGTTCAATTCTGGGCAGAAGCTGTGTCGACTGCATGCTACACTTTGAACAGAGTTCTTACAGTTAAGAGGCATGGCAAAACTTGTTTCGAACTTCTACAGAAAAGGAAACCGGATCTTTCTTTCCTTGAACCCTTTGGCGGTCCATGTACCATGATTGAACCAGATGGAAAGTTTGGCGCAAAAGCTATCGAAGGTTTCTTCCTTGGATATGCAACTCCGAATTGTCGTGTATGGAATCTGACCACCAAAAAGATTGAGCTTTGGAATGAAGTAAGGGTTCAAAGGTATACAAGTCCTGTTAGAGCTCCGGGTGATCCTTGGATGTTCGATTACGATGGGATATTTGACTCCTTTAATCTGCCTACCTTTGATGAAGAATCTGCAGCTGTTCAAATGTTATTTGATAGTGACAACGCTGCTGGCTCGCCATTGGTAAGACCTGTTATTGTTAGCCCTCAAGGTTCTAATTCAATTAACAATACTGTTCAAAATGAGGTATTTGAAGATGCTAGTGAGTCATCGGAAGATGATGAACATCTTGATGCGACTGAAGGCACTTCTGCCCCGGTTGTTCCTGTTCATGGCACTTCTTTAGAAACTCCTCAAGTGCAGAATGTTGATACTGCTGAAGGGAATGCATCCACCTCTACGCATATACCCGGTGCGGAGTTGGTTGCTGATCTTAATCTTAACAATTTGGGTATTAATGCTAGTGTTCCTGAAAATCCTGAATTGAGGATTCACAATACCCATCCCCAGCAGAACATTATAGGAGATGTCCAACGCGGTGTGCAGACGCGTAATCAGCTGAGAAATAACCAGAATGCTGGTTTATATTCAGCCATTAGAGAGTCTGGTCTTCAAAACGATTGGTCCTTTGCGTGCTACGTATCACAAGAAGAACCAAAGTCTTGGAAGGAAGCTTTAAAAGATAATTCTTGGGTTGAAGCCATGCAGGACGAACTGCAACAATTTCAAAAGCTTGGTGTTTGGAAGCTTGTTGAAAAGCCGGATAATTACAAGAAAATTGGAACACGATGGGTTTACAAATGCAAGAAGGACGACCGTGGAATTATTATTCGCAACAAGGCGAGACTGGTTGTTCAGGGTTTTCGCCAGATAGAAGGCATTGACTACAATGAAGTTTATGCACCCGTTGCACGTCTGGAAGCTATTCGGATCTTTTTAGCTTATGCTTCTTTTAAAGGATTCAAAGTTTACCAGATGGATGTCAAAAGTGCTTTTCTTCATGGTATAGTTCAAGAAGAGGTGCACGTCGAACAACCTCCAGGTTTTGAAGATCCTATTCACCCCGATCGGGTTTGGTTGCTCAACAAAGCTCTTTATGGTTTACATCAAGCACCTAGGGCTTGGTACGCAACCTTATCCAACTATCTTCTGGAGAATGGATTTCGACGAGGTCTTATTGATTGCACACTCTTTATCAAAGAACTAGATGGAGATCTTCTGCTGGTGCAGGTATATGTTGATGATATAATATTTGGTTCCACTAATGATTCTTTGTGCAGGCAATTCGAACGTGTTATGCAAGAAAAATTCGAAATGAGTGCAATGGGGGAGATGACTTTCTTCTTGGGTCTACAAGTTCAACAAACAGAGTCTGGGATATTCATCCATCAGACTAAATATGTTGGTGACATTTTGAGCTGATTCCAAATGTCAGATGCAACGCCCATTGGTACCCCTCTTCCGCAGAATCACGGGATTACTCCGGATTTGAAGGGTGAAAGCATCAACTCCTCATACTATCGTGCCATGATCGGATCTCTCATGTATCTCACCGCTTCGAGACCTGACATAATGTATCCAACATGCCTGCTTGCAAGATATCAAGCAAACCCGAAGGCCTATCATCTGTCAGCTATCAAAAGGATTTTTCGCTATTTGAAGGGATGCCCAGACCTTGGTCTTTGGTACCCTAGGGATGATAGCTTTGAATTAATTGCATACAGTGATTCTGATTTTGGTGGATGCAAAATCGATGGCAAATCGACAACAGCAGGATGTCAGTTCTTAGGAAATCGCCTGGTCACGTGGCAGTGCAAGAAGCAAACGTGTGTTGCTACATCAACATGTGAAGCAGAATACATTGCTGCCTCGAGTTGTTGCTCCCAAGTTCTTTGGATACAACAACAAATGCGCGACTACGGTTTTGAATTCCTATCTACTCATATTTTTGTTGATAATAATGCTGCCTTACAGATCACTAGAAATCCTGTGCAGCATTCCAAGACTAAACACATCGACATTAAATATCACTTCATACGTGATTGTTTTGACAAGAAATTAATCGATGTCGTTCATGTCCCCACCGATCACCAACGTGCCGACCTGTTTACAAAAGCATTTGATAAATCACGCTTTGATTATCTACTTTTGGTCAATGGCATTAAGGTGATACCCGAGTAAAATTCTTTGGCTAATCGTTTTTGTAAATATTTTCTTTATAAACTCTAAAAATTCAAAAAGATTTTCGTTTTCGTACCTCTTTTAGCATTTTAGGGGGAGTAATTCAAGAAAATACAAAAACATTAAAACTTCAAAATCCAAAAAGATGTCTTTATTTTTCTGTCTTTACGTTTGAAAAATTCAAAAACAATAGAAAAACAAAAAATGAGTTTCTTGGATAAAGGAAAATGATGATGTTCACTGGTGTGGTCGGTCAACGTGCTCAAAATGAAAAAAAAAAGAAAATGATAAGTATCTCTACTAACGATGTATCGGTAGGCTCACAATCAGACTAAAATGTGCAGGATGATACAAACCTAACAGACTTCAAGTCAGGTGGGAACCATTCATTGGCATATGGTCTTAGTACCGAAATTTCGTTTGAGAGATTGCCGAGATCTGAAATATTCGGTCTTTATGCTGCTTATCATCTGGGTATCATGGTTGTATCAAACCGTAAAAATAACGTAGACGAAGTCTAAGATCTTCCATGATACCATACATACGTGTACATACTGCATTCGACCTCAATAAGTGATCAACAATCACATGTCCAAACAAAATAAGTGATATTATATCACAGATTCTTTGCGGGAGTCAAGTTCGTCTCTCTGCTGTACGGAAGTACTGACCTGTTCACGGACTTGCTCCTGTGCCCTCATGCATCTGAAAATCAAGTTCCTCATCAATAAGTGATTCTATCACATAGGGCTTGTTTTCAAATCAAAATAAGTGAGTTTCTCACATTTTAATACGGTCAAACAGATGATAATCGGTATACTCACCGGTAAGATGAATTCTCGTGCATACCTTGATACGGGAATGTGTCGTGAGTGGATTCACATCGACAAGTAAGTATAATCCTTACCGTTAATCGTATCTCTTAAATTATGATTACGTCTGATCAGTTTGAGCTTATGTGGACCACAATACCAATAATCGAGGTAGTATACTTATCCAGAGCTTTAAACAAAAATCACAATCACGTTGACTAAGACCGTAAGCTGGTATGATTCCTTGTCCTTGAAATTCGCAAAAAGATTGCATTTGTACAGTTGCTTACTGTTTCTCACAGTTTATTGTCTTTTCGTTTAGTTTACCGCGCTTTAAATTCGTTTTTAGTGTTATTTGTAAAGTTCGTTTTTGATTAAGCCAAAGTTGTTGCTTGGTGTTTTCTGCCGAAAGCCTAAAACCTACTTCATAAAACGTCCTTTCATTTGGAAACTAAAAATGGAAAAGTGTTCATTTTTAAATCATAAATTGTTCAGTCTGCAAAAATCTTTCATGCCTCTGTGTTTTTGAAAAATTTATGTCGACGAAACAGAATGTGTACGACGAATCAAAACTGTGACGACGAAACAGATCAGTTTCGTCGAAGTTATGACGAATCACATGAGCCCAAATCAGTTTCGTCATGGGCTCAATTCAGGCCCAAGTGTAAGCCCAACTTCGTTCTGATTCGTCGAGCCCAATCCTGTTTAGTCGAGATCTCTGTTTCGTCGAGATGAGGCGGTGTATAAAAGGGGTCCCTGTGTTCTTTTTTTTCAAAATATCATTTGTTCATCTTCTCCAAACAACCGTTTCGCCATTTATCTTTCTCGAACCATTAAACCTTGTTTTTAATCAGAAATTGTTCAACACTCAAAGGTACAAACATGTTCATGTTCAGATTCCGAACATTTTGAACCGAGTGTTTTTGTATTAAACCCCCGGAAATCTTCTATGCTTGTGATTTCATGCTTAAACTTATGTCTTGATTGATATTTTATGATATCTGATAGATTTAGGTTTATTGTATGTATTTTTTTGTTCGATTTGGGTGTGGGTTTATGTAACAAAAACAGGGGTCTTTGATTGATAAAGTTCTTAACTGTTTTAAATGGGTTTTTGGATCGGAAATCATATATGGGTTGTCATAAGTTGGTTTGGGTATAAATAATGATGATAAATGTGTTTGTGTTTGAAAACTGATCTGTGTTTAAACCCAAAACGGCGAAACAGAAAAACCCCCAAATCGACGAATCGATTAAACCCTAATTCCGGCGAATCAAACATACGGCGAATCAGATATGACGAATCAGATATGACGAATCAGAAACGGCGAAACAGACATGGCGAATCAAAACTACGACGAATCAGATCTGTTTCGTCGCACATCTTCTGTTTCGTCGAAGTGTTTCTGTTTCGTCGTCCATGCCTTAGCAGTTTTCTGTTTCTGCTGTTTGTTCACAGAATGATTGAAATTTTATGTTTGATGATCATTTGATGCTATAACCTGTATATATACATGTATAATACACATGTTATATCAAATATGGCTCATTGTGGGCATTTTCATGTTCAGATGGCACCAAAGGCACCGAAAGAAGGAAAACGCAAGAAGGCGATAAAGAAGGAAAACAAAACTGAAGAGGAGATTATGTCAGAGAAGCGTCATAATCAAATAGCTTATCTGGATCCTGAAGACAAAGTCACGGAACTGAAAGATATCACGAAGTGGATCAGGGAGTCACGTATTAATTATGCTGTTACATTCTCGACGCCTGTTTACAAATCACTTATCAAGGCTTTCTGGGATTCCGCAAGTGTCGTACAAATTGATGAAAAGGATGTTATCAGGGGACGTGTGAATGATCTGTATGTCGTTGTCACTCCGGAGATATTGAATGAAGTTCTACGTCTACAAGATCAACCGGATGCTCCATATTCAATCCCAATCATGTGTTCACGAGGCTGTTTGCTACGGATGAAGTGTAAAGGAGACATCTTCGTCAAACAAATCAACAAAGGTGATCTTCCATTACGCTACAAGTTTTTATTGCATATTCTTATTCAGTGTCTCAGCAATAGACGGTCTGGATATGATATGGCTGGAGATGATCTCGTTGGTTTCATGGTTGCTTTGGTGTTAAACAAACCGTTTAGCATCTCAAAGTATATCTTCAGCAACATGAAAGAAAATATGACAAGGACAGGAAGTAGAACAACCAGAAACAAGTTTTGGATGTATCCGCGGTTTCTGCAAATGATTATGAATGTTCAACATCCGGACCTTCCTAAAGCTGACAATGATCTTCTGAAGATAGAGGCGATGGATTACAACTCTTTAAGGTTAATCAAGAATCTTGCCGCCAAAAGATACAAAGAAAGCGTTCCTCCAAGGAAGCTTTTTGGCGCACTTGAGAATCCTGATTATGTTGCTCCAGCAAATGATAAATGGCGTCATGATGACAGCCAATCTGACAACGAAGAGCCTGAGTTGGAAAGAAAAAGGATAGAGAAATTTGGTCCTGACCCGGTTGATTCAGATGAGTCTGGGAGTGATAGTGATGACAGTAGTGAAGAAGGAAATGATGGTGGTGATACTGGTGCTGTTGGTGCATCGAGCAAGGGTGCAGCTGGTGGTACATCAGCTAGTAGTTCTTCAGCAAGTGGCGATGATGAATCTGATTCTAGCTCTAGTGATCATATAGCCGAGCCTGGATACGAAATGTATATCGATTTACATGGAGTGAAAAGATATAGAAAGATTAGAACTGAAGATGATCCAGAATACGTTCCAGAGGATCCTGAAGGTGAAAGAAGAACAAAAGGAGAGCTGAGAAAGCTGCTGAAACTCAAAAGAAGAAATCAAGAAGATATTTGAGCACTTATACTAGGAAACCTGTGCCTCAAGAGCCTTCATCTGTACCTCAGGAGCCTGTACAAGAAGCTCATGTAGTTACATCAGCTGCTGAAACTCCATCTGTTACCCCTCAGGCAGTTCCTCAAAGAACTATGGCTTCTGCAATCAGAGCAACCACTTCGGAGATCAGTTCTGAACGTCATAGGGTATTTTCCGGATATTCTCAAGACGAAAAGATCAGATACCTATTCTCTACACTTGAAGCAGCTGCTGATCGTGTTCAGAGGCAATCTCATTTCATGAATCTCTTGAAAGGTGATCAGGTTACCCAATTGGTGCAGATTAACAACTTGAAGTCCACTGTTGCTCAACAGCAGACTGTGATTGAGCGACAACAATCTGAAATTGATTCTCTTAAAGCTAAAAATGCTCGCTTGAAGGCTGCTGACGAAGAGAGAGAGAGAAATAATTCTATACTTCAATCACGGGTTGCTGCTCTGTGGGATTATCATTGTAAACAACAAGAAGTACTGAAGAAAAAGGATGATGATACGGAAGACCAAGGGAATCCTGACACTTCTGGTACATCACAGAAGCAGCCAGCCGCTACATCTTCAGAAATTGTTGAAGTTCAACCTCCATTGGTCGAATCATCTCAGGGAACTTCTACTGGAAAAGTTCAACAGATCGCAGGTACTTCTTCTGTCATAAGCAGTGCTGATATTGCTCAACAGGCTATACATCCGATCACAGGAGAGTTACTTGAAGAATGAGAGATCATACAGGATCTTTCTCATGAGCAATTACTTGCTCTACAAGCTATGAGAAAGATTGATGACGCTGAGATCGAAAGAATGCCCAGTGAACCTGATTCTGCAAATGTTGAAGATGTTGATGAGATCGTATTTGAAGGCGAAGCAACAAAATCAACGTATGTTCGAAAAGATGGTACTGAATTCGCTCCATTTGATGAAGATTGGATGAAGGAGAATGTTAATGACATAGATGAACACTTAAGGAAGCGTGATTCGTCTGATTCGTCTGAAAAAGCCAAAGATGCATTCTCTGAATGGCGAAAACAGTTCCTATCAAAAGTTCAGAAGCCTGTGCCTGAAAGTGTTCAAGTTGACTACTTGCAGTTTGAGAGGGGGAAGCCAAGTGGAAGAATTCTATGCTGGATGTTTGTTAAGGATATACACTGCGTCGCAGTCAAACGTGAATACGGTATCCAGTACTTTAATTCATTGCTGAGCATTCTATCTTTGCCATTTTATGATGTTGCAGCGTTGACGAGGCTTGAGCTTGTTAATCGTTCAAACTTCGAAGGCGCTACTTTATTTGAGCGACTGATTAAAGTAAACAAGAAGTCGGGCTGGGAGGATGAATCATACAAGCCACAATTCCCCATCTATCAACCGATCAAGTTTACTCTTGATCCTGAAACCAACACTTGCAGATACAAGCTTGTGTACCAGCCTCCGAGGGTCGTAGATAAAATCCTATTGATGCCTATGCATCAGGATTTTCTTGAAGATATGGCATTATGGTGCTACGACTCGGACACGCATGAAGCCGTGATTGTATTTAGAGATAATCGTGCAAATTATCGGATGTTGGATCCAATGTGGATCGTCAACATGTCCGAGGCTGATATTAACAGACTATATCGTCACAATATTTTTTATGAAGATCAGGATGCTCGTCAAGCTATGAAGTTTCAGCGAGTAGCGTGTTTTTGCTACTACAGGGGAATACATTCGGGCAGTTCGTGGTCCGAACAACACTGAGATGGAAGATTAGAAGACCGAAGACGAGTAACAGACAAGGGGGAGTTTGTTGATGCATTTTTAGTGTCTGTAACTAGTCTTGTACTTAATGATGTATTTTGTACGGTCTTTAACGTTTATCGAGTATGTATTTGATGTCTACCAAGTCGGATATCCTCCTATCTGATTGTGTATGACTTGTTTGTCTCCTTTTGATATGTAATGTTTAATGAACAATGCATGTTGCATGACAAGGGTATAATGGTCATTATGTGTTTATATGTTCTATCTGTTTGCTGTCTGTTTACAGCAAACAGAACAGCAGTTGCAGTCCTCGACGAAACAGGTCTGTTTCGTCGAACACATCATGACGAAACACACCAACATTCATTAAGTCTGTTTCGCCGACATTCATGACGAATCACACTTGATTCGTCGTGTAATGAGCTGCTTCAAGCCCAATGTCTAGCCCATATTCTGTTTCGCCGAGACACCTTGTGTTTCGTCGACTGTTGGGCCCAGGGACTATATAAACAAGTCTGCTTTCAACTGAGAGAGTAGATGAGAGCTTACACATAAAGAAACTCTGTCAAAATTCTGTTAAACTGTGTTTGTATCAGTTTGTAATCGGTTCTCATCCCGTTTAATCAATCGAGTGTGTATCATTGATTGTACCGTGTCATTATTGTTTTACATGTTTGATTTGGCATAGTTACGTGGATTCCGCACACGTAACCGTGTTTGCTATAAACAAGTGATTTGGTTCGTTATTGATCCTCAGATTACGGGACCTACAAATATAATTTTTGTGAGGACCGTTTCGATGCTCCAGAATGCTCCGACCGGCTAATATGACTTGATATCTCGTGCGGAATCCGAGTATGAAGTTGACATGCACAAGAACAAGCTAATTAAATTGGTTTCTACTGATTATTTGAAAGTATAAAACCGTGAAACCAAATGGACAGAGTTTCCCCTCTGTTCCACATAAAGTTTTCAAATGACAACCTCTGATCTCCTATTTATAGGCAACCACATTCGCATGAACCAACTAGAGCGAATGTGACTTTAGGACGAATGGCACCTAGGAACAGATCAGAGGTCCCATTCGCACGAACTGCACATTCGTGCGAATGTGTCCTAACAACACACACATATCTTTCTAACACACAAACTTGTACAATTAACTACGACTCGATATATTGACAATTATGATCATGATTGACGGAAGCAATAGACATAGTGCATTCACAGAATCCCCCTTAGATATTACTGCAGTCAATCTTTATCGTAGCCAATTTTCAAAATCTTCTGAGTCTTCAAAATCTTTGACATTTCTGAATCACAGACTGCCCCTAACATCTTGATTCACAGACTCCCTCTTAGCAAACTCCCCCTTGGATATTGCTTTGACAATTCAAGATCATTTCCTGACTCTCCGAGCTTTCTGTCCATTTGTCATTGTAAAACAAGCTCCCCCATTCTGTCACAAAATTATCAATATTATATATTTGACTTTAAAGCACGATTACCTTCAGTAACCCTCACAGATTATCAAGTTTAACTTAATGACCTTGACTATCCAATTATCTACCAAGTTCAAACTAATGACCTTGGTGACAAAATCAAACTATTTTTATTTTTATTTTCAAATTCAAGTTTCAAGTTAATGAACTTGTTATTTCAAGACATGTTCAGGATATTCAGATTTTGAAATTCAGCTTTCCAATATCGGTTATCGAAACATAATGTGAAACAAAATCTTTTTGTATTTTACAAACTTTATGCCAAAACACACTTAAAATCTTTTTGAGATTTTAATAATAACATATTTACAGACATATGTTTGGTGAGTTGTGTTAGCGAGTCATATCAGATTTTGACAAATCACATGCACCGTCGATCTATATATACTTTAAGTTTTTAACCAGTTCACTTAGATTGTCAGTATACGGATCCACTTAAATTTTCACACAAACTTCAATTAATTCAAGATACGAGATTAATGTTTTAAGAACTAACTTAATCGCGTGTCCCACCTCAGAATATACTCCCGTATCATAATTCCCTGGATTCAGTCTTACAGGTGAATATACCTAAATGATATATGTCTCTGGGTTAGTGCGAGGCCTTGAGAGCTCAGGTTAGAACTACCGTTCAGACAAAGAGATGAAGGCTCGACTTAAGGTATGTTCCACTTAGGAATCTTCTAAACATCTGCTCTTGATATATATCTTTTGATATTCTCAATTTTTATGCAGTGTGGGGGTTTAAGCGCGAAAGTATTATACGAGGTCTAAGCCATTGCTGACACAAAATCAGAAGACCATTTATAATACCCCAGATATCAATAAGTATAAAGACCTAATATCTTAGAATCAGGCAACCTCTCAAGTGAAATTTCGGAGTACTAAGTCCATATATCCGAGAGATGTTCCCCACGAAATAAGAAAGTTTTTTATTTAGGTTTATATCTCGAAATCAATTTACTAAATGTGTAAAAACCTAATGACATATCATCAGTGAAACCGTTTATCACTTTTTAACTTTCCATTTCTTTAGCATGACGTGATTATCTACTGATGTACTATCATTTCCTTTTTTTTTCACAAACTCTTTTGCTTTTTTTTATGTTTTTGCACTTGTTCAAATTTTCAAATTTTTTTGAATTTTTTTTTCAAATTTTAAAACTATATACTCCCCCTAAAATTAAAAACATTTGACAAACCGATGTAGACAGCTTTATCTCGTCATCCGTTTCTGCTTCACATTTGGTTTTTCACCCCCCATGATCACAAAACGTTGATATTTTTATATTATGAAACCATTATCATGTTTTGTATATTCAGCCGTGAGGGTTCGGTGTATTCCTTTTAAAATTTTTTAAAAATTAACAATTTAAATCAATCATATCCTGGTTTAACCACAAACACAGGATTTCTCCTCATGTGCCAGATTGTTCTGTTGTCCATGCGAAACTTGGATTGACCTTCAGAACACCTGTACAAACATCAACTCAGTTACCTAAATAATGCAACCCATGCCTGTTTGACCTTGGGTATTTTGACACAATACGATTCATTCAATTTCGGAAAATATTTTTCGTTTTTCATAAAAACATTTTCTTTCTTGATTTCAACCTTCTTGGTTGAATCAAGTTTCTTTTTCTCACCACCAGAAGTAGCTTTCTGTTTCATCAACCAAGTTTGTCCATTTGAAACATTCTTAACATAAAACCTTGAGTCACTTTGAATGTTTCTTTTTGACAATTCATCTTTTTGTTTCCAAATTTGTTTTGATCCAAACTTGGGTGTCTTTTGTTTATCAACTTCTGATTTATTTTTCTCAACATAAACATGCTTTAGATTTTGTGGACATTTTCGACCAATGTGTCCAACTTGTTTGCATTTAAAACATGTTTTCTTTGAAACATCTTTAGCATGTTGCTGTTGCTTCTTCTGAGCATCGAATTCTTAATTAGTTTGTCGACTAAATCGGAGTTCTTTCTCTTTTTCTGAACTTGTTCCATGAACAAAATTTATCTTCTTCTGAACCTTTGACTTTTCAAAACTTTTCTTTTGATTCTTTTTCTTTTTATATCCCAAACCAGCTCTTGTGTTTTTCTTTTTGTAACGTGAATTTCCTGGTTTGTTATAAAAGATTTCTTGCCCTTCTAATTTCCTGCTTTTCCGGCAAGTTTTTCAATTTCCGACTTTTCGAACTCCACCAATTTAAACACTTTTTCAATCTTTTCCACAATCACATTTTGAATCGGAAATTCATCATCTGAAAACAATTTGTCAGATCCAACCATGTAATATGCCAATAATATTTGATCATCATTCATTTTTGTTCATCTTCTTCTTGTGATTTGGATTTTTCAAATAAATTTTGTGAAAACTTTATTCATCTTTTTCTTGTGATTTGGAATTATCATTTTCGGTGGAACCATCTTGTTTTTCTTCTTTCAAAAAGTTTTCAACCACATTTTTTACCACATCTGATTCACCAACATCAGATTTGGTGTAAGTCACATCAATATTTTCAGGCAATTGATCAACCATATTTATTGCCTTTTCCACCTTCTCATCATCATAAAAAGTATAATTTCCCTCCATCGGTGGTGGAACCTGGTCATACTCTGACCCAATGCCTTTTTTTAATATTTTTCTTTTCAGAGTCATTCTCATCTGGTGAAATATTAAAAATACGTTCAAGGATGTATGAAGAAGCATGATAATTCAGCAATTTCTTATTCTTCTTATCTGTTTCAGCCAATTCATGTTTCAACACGGCAATTTGATCAAGATAGTAATTTACCGTCAATTGTTTATCTTTATAATTGGCTTTAAGAAATCTGTTAGTTTCAGCATGTTTTATGTTTCTTTCTTCAAGATGTTTATTTTCACTTTTTATATTATCATATGCTTCTTTCATTCTGTGATGTGAATATTTCATCACATCATATTCTTTTTGCAACTCTTGAATAATATTTTCTTTTTAATACACTCGTTGCATTTTGCTGAACACTTCTGCTTTAAAATTTCATTTTCTTTTTTAAAACCATTGCATTTTTGTGCCAGCTCATCTTCTTTTTGTTTCAAAACCTTTTCTTTTTCAAGAACTTCTTTGCATTTTCGTATCAGAAATAGTTCTTTTTTCTCAAACTCTGAGTGAGTTTGATTTAAATACTCTTCAAATTCAACTGCTTCTTTGCATTTTTGATCAAGAAATTTTTCTTTTTGAGCAACTTCGACATAGGTTTTGTTTAAAAAAACTTCTTTTTTCTCAAGTACTATGCGTTTTTGTTTGAAAAACTCTTTATTTTTAGCACAGACTTCACATGGTATTATGTCAAACTTACTCTCAGTTTTACCATTTTCACCAGCATCATCAACGACCTAAGCTGCCATTTCCTGATCTTCTTTCATCTCTTTTCTTTTTCTCTCTCCTCCCTACTAATTCCAATGCTGCTGTAGTATATATATGCAAGATATTATAAATTTCATCAGCTACAGAAACATTAGAATTTTTAGAAACTTTATCACCACAACACTTTTCTTCATTAACCGTCTCTTGAGATTCTTCAATATCTCAGCCATCATTGTTCGTCCGTCAGTTTTAGAAAACATGTTATTCTAGTTGAAGCCTTCATCTTCATGTATGACAACTAATGCTTTGTTTCTTGACTTTGAAGATCCAGTTTCAATATGTGGCTTGTAATATATCGCTTGTTTATAATACTCACTGAACGGATTGATGTTATCTTGATTTTCTTGACCTGTACATTCTCTTTTGAAATGTCCTTTCCTTTTGCATTTGAAACATGTCACTTTCGACTTGTTAAAGCCTAGCTTAGCATCAGACGCCAAGAAACACTGTCTCCCTGTGATCTCAGTAAATCTCTATGCTCGTCTCATAATACTCGCCATGTTCCACATGATATCCATCAGCTCCATTTCTTCTGGATCAATCTGGTCACAGTCCTCTTTTGTCATATAATAGTTTCCGATTTTTCCAGCAATAAGACTGTCATATGATTCCACTACTGATGCCAGGAATGCCAACTGTTGTTTTACTGTGGATTCATTCAGAGCTTGAGCATTTGGTAGATTTACAGTGACATTGCATTGTAGCACATGAGACTGATTGTTTCTTTGGTTTGAGTTTGTGTTTGATCCCTGTGATGACTTTGAATTTGGAGTTGAAAAATTAGGTTCATTGCTCGAGAATGTTCCAAATCCACTGCCACTTGAGTTATTGTTTGTTGAAAAACCAGAAAATCCATATGAACTTTCTGCATTGTATGCAGTTTGTACTTTTTGACTCTGATTATCTGATGAACTATCACTTTTGTAGTACAGACTTACATCTTGTTGTTCATTCTTTAACATTCCTGCTTTTCTCAATTCTAACTCGTGTGCTTCTAGTATTTGGATTAACTTGTTAAAACTAATGGTCTCGTATTCCAAATTGTTTCTCATGATTAAGATAAACGTAGACCAATCATTTTCTTTTGTAAGTGCATCAACGAGCTTATCTATCATATCTTCTCGATTCTTTTCTGTCCCTAGCAATTTCAACTCTTTAATCAAATGACAAAATCTTTCAATGAGTTGTTTAACTGTTTCGCCTTTTAGACATGTAAACTTCTCAAATTCTTTCTTCATTAACGCTCTCTTGCTTTTCATTACCTGCTCATTTCCTTCAGCCTTATGTTTTAAAGCATTCCATATTGAAAAAGCAGTTCCATTATGTTGCAACAAGGATAGAATACTGTCTTTCACTGATTGTTGTATAAAACTTATCATTTTCTTTTCATTCTTGAATTTTTCTTTTTCTTGTTCATTATGGTCTATCAGTGATTTCTTTTGACCATTATTATCTAAGGGTTCTTATATTCTCTTAAGATTGCATACCAACACCTCATATGATAAGCTTGAACCCAATCAACAAACCACTCTTCCCGTTTTCTATAATCATCTAAGTTCATTAACCTAGGTGGTTTAGATGATGTTCTATGTTCATTTTCAAATTTTAAAGCTTGAGACACCCAATCCGGCATTGTTGCAAAAGCGTTATAAAATCCAGAATCCATATTCAACACCTGCAAAAATCAACAAACGATCAAACAACTTTGAAAATGAGAGTAATATAACACTTTCGTTTGAAAGAGAAATTGTCACTTCGTGCGAACTGGACAATGCGCCTTTTCGTACGAACTGGACAAGTCAGGTTCGTGCGAATGCAACAAATTTTTCAACAATCAATTTTTAATCACTTTCGTTCGAATGAGTATGACGCTTCGTACGAAAGTGACTTGGATGACTCGAACGATTCGCGAAACTCAAGTTATGTTTTTCATGATTTTTCCAAGAATTTTCAATGATTAATTTGAATTTAGATCTGATTCTTTCAAGGATTGATTAGAACATGATTTCGCACGTTATATCCAAAAATCAGAAAATTTTGTCCATGATTTCAACGTTAATTTTGCGTTTAAAGTTTGAAGAAGATGAGTAGAAAGATGATGTAATCAGATCCAAATCATTTCGAATCTGCTTGTATCTTGTGTTCTCAGTCCTTGAAACCGGTCTCCAAGCTTTGATACCACTTATGAGGACCTTTTCGATACTCCCGAATGCTCTGACCGGCTAATATGACTCCATATCTCATGCGGAATCCGAGTATGAAGTTGACATGCACAAGAACAAGCTAATTAAACTGGTTTCTATTGATTATTTGAAAGTACAAAACCGTGAAACCAAATGGACAGAGTTTCCTCTCTATTCCACATAAAGTTTTCAAATGACAACCTCTTATCTCCTATTTATAGGCAACCACATTCGCATGAACCAACTAGAGCGAATGTGACTTTAGGACGAATGGCACCTAGGAACGGACCAGAGGTCCCAATCTCACGAACTGCACATTTGTGCGAATGTGTCCTAACAACACACACCTATATTTCTAACACACAAACCTATACAATTAACTACGACTCGATACATTGACAATGATGATCATGATTGACGAAAGCAATAGTCATAGCGCATTCATAGACTCCCCCTTGGATATTGCTACAGTCAATCTTATTGTAGCCAATCTTCATAATCCTCTGAGTCTTCAAAAATCTTCGACATTTCTGAATCACAAACTCCCCCTTACATCAAACTCTCTCTTAGCAATCTCCCCCTTACTTTAAGCAATCTGTATTTGACGTTTCAGTTTCAAATGACAACCTCTGATCTCTTATTTACAGGCAACCACATTCGCATGAACCAGCTAGAGCGAATGTGACTTTAGGACGGATGGCACCTAGGAACGGACCAGAGGTCCCATTCGCACGAACTGCACATTCGTGCGAATGTGTCCTAACAACACACACCTATCTTTCTAACACACAAACCTATACAATTAACTACAACTCGATACATTGACAATTATGATCATGATTGACGGAAGCAATAGATATAATGCATTCACAATTTTACATAACAAATGTTAAAAAGTTATATTTTTAAAAACCCCGTGTATTAAATCGGTTATATAAATGTAATTTTGTATGATAAATAATAAAAAAATTATTTTTAAAACCCCGTTTATTACACGGGTTAAATAAATGTAATTTTGTATACCGAATAATAAAAAAATTATATTTTTAATAAATTATGATAAGATTTAATATTATTTTATTGGAGTAGGATCAAATACAAACCACATTTCGCATACAAACTGTAAGAACCATTTAGAAAGTGTCACGTAACATCCAACCAATTATTTTGAAGGCCCTATCAATTATTTTGGTTTCAATGTGCTGATTAAGAAAAGTGCTGATATCATTCAAATATGTGCTAAAATCAATTATCTTGATTAATTTTCACGTGCTAATATAATTCAAATATGCTACTTTTATGTATGTATTGTTTTGTATGTGCTAATTTAACTTTTTTAAGTGCTAGGATTTATTCTTACGGTTTGTAGGATAAATATGGTTTGTACCGGAACAAACATTTACATAATTAATATAAGATAAGTTGGAATGGGAGGTATTTGTTTTATTTTAAAAATATATTAAATTTTACATTTGAGGATAATATTTTATTAACGTATGATAAGATTTAATATTAATTTATTATTTATTTAATTAATATAAGATAAGTATGAAATAGAGACAGAAAAATCAAAAGATGAATAACCCGTGTCAAACATCGATTTTTTTATTATATAATGTAAATATAAATTATGTAAAATATAGATTACTATATTGTTTTTTATACTCCATAAATAATGTGACATGTCACATTTTTGTAAGGACTAACAAAGGCATCCATGTCTACGTACAGTGGTGGAACTAGCCCAAAAATTTAGGGGTATCCCATATTTTTATTTTTTAGACCAGGGGTTTCTTTTGTATAACGGAGACGAAGTTGAGGGGTATTTTTACACTATGAAAACTGAGTTAAGGTATATTTTTACACTACGGAGACTGGGTTGAGGGGTAGCCCGTGCTACCCCTAGTAACCTTCTAAGTCCGCCCCTGCCTACGTACATCTTTTAATACACATTTTTATCTGTAACAAAATATGAAGTCACGATCTTTTGGCTATTGCATCACTTTGTTTTCATAAACTGTTCGCCATATTTACAATCAGCGGTATCACTTGCATCTTTTAGCAGTAGTGAAGCTTCAGGTTTCTGACCAGGGGGGGGGGGGGGGGTCGAAAACGTATATACCCAAAACTTTCTATAGAACCGAGGGGTCGAAAACGTATATACCCAAAAAATTCTATACAAAAACTACACGCTCTCCACTACTAAGCGAAAAGTTCGGGGGTCGGCCGCCCCCTCCCGCCCTACTTAACGTGTGCCCCTGTCATTTAGTATATGGTTGATGAGTATGAATCTAAAGTAGGACATATGGACGGACATGTGTGCGTTAGCGTATAGAAAAAGATATGAGCACGGGTGACATGTGAAGGGTATAATTAGACCATAAAGTGTGGAGAAGAGTAGTCCTTTAAGGATGATTCGTCATGTCATTGGGTGTGGGGGATGAGCCCTAAGGGATAGGTCAAGGGTGTGGATGATGATACCGTTTATATATACAAGATGTATGTATGTATGTATATGTTTGTGTGTTGGATAAGAAAGATTGGGCCCATCACGAGCGGCAATGGATGGACGGTGGGACGGGGACGGACCAAAGGGGGGCGGTGTGGACGACCCTCGACGAGCCTTGAAGACCCTGGGACGTCCCCCACACCCTTTAGTCCTTCTAGTTTGAAAAACCATACATTGGGAACGCGATACAATTTTAAACACGTTATATTTTATATTTTTTTATTCTTAAATAGACTTGATATTCTTTTTGTTTGAATGGTAAATTACTTTTTGAGTCTCTGTGTTTTATTGGTTTTAACTAGTTTAGTCCAAAAGCAAAAAGTTTAACGACTTGAGTCCCTATAAGCATTTGCATTAACCATTTGAGTCCTTTTGGGTCCAAATTTTAACCTTTTGAGTCCAATTTTTTGGACTCAAATCGTTATAAAATGAACAAAATTGGACTTAAAACGTTATAAAATAAATGACTAGGGACTCAGGGCGTTAAACTTTTTGATTTTGGACTCAAGTGATTAAAACCACTAAAACACAGGGACTCAAAAAGTAATTTACTCTTGTTTGAATCTTTCATGTATATGTTGTATATATCTTTCTATCGTCAAGTGTTATTAAAATCTATACCATTGTAAAGTTTAATATTGTATTCCTTGTGTGTTTATATAGAAGAGGCCCGATTCGTTATCTCCTTTCTTGTAGCAAACCATCTATTAAGTGTGTAATAAAAAGCATCACCATGCATTCAAATACGACAATAATTATATTTTCCTAAGCAAAGATTATGTAACTAACTTCATTTCCGGCTATCTGTGGATTTTTGTGATCGATTTCTAGATATGATCCAAGTATTGAAATCATCAACCACGATTCATATTTTTAAAGTAAACATGTGATTATTCGTATGTTATGTTATTATGGTTTGGATCTAACAAAGAGAACCAAGGTATAAGAATATATCAAAGGATTTTGTGCGAGATAATATAGAAGTGCTACTTCATATGGATGTCCTTTTCAACATCGTTTTCTACTTTTTACTCAAAGAACAAGATTTGTTCGTTCAAGTTTCTTTATTAGTTGGCATCCATACTTGTATCAACCATCCACTTGTTACATGAATATCTAGATATAACATTATTATTTTTATTATAGAAAACTCATTTGTGGTTAGAAAACCTGGAAAGCTCAAAGTTCGTGAAATTTTTTTTTTTGAAAAAATTTAAACATGTTATATACATGTTTTTAAGGGTTTTGGGCAAAAAAAAATCAAAAAAGCGCCGAGTAGATATTTAAAAAAAAATAAACAAGTTTTGGTGTAACATATGTTACATTCGTCTGACATATGTTACCCCAGAAATTTGTTTGTTTTTTTTTAATATCAACTCGACGTTTTTTTGATTTTTTTTTGCCCAAAACCCTTAAAAACATGTATATAACATGTGTAATTTTTTTTTTTTAATTCGGGAGGTTAGAGTTTCCTAAGTTTTCTAAATTATAAGGGTTTTCTATAGATACTTCTATTATATATATATATAGAGACACACACACATAGGGTTAGGTTCATTAGTGACCTATTGATTGTGAACACTAGTGAAATAATCATAGCCCTTGATTATCAATACACAAGTGTAAATTAATGGCAGGATTTAATGATAAAATACACTAGTGTATTTTACGATTTGATGATGTAAATCAATGGTCAGGATTTGTTCACTCAGTTCACAAATACACTGGTGTTCACTCTAGAACCCTACCCACACACACACACACACACACACACACACATATATATAGGGTAAGGTTCATGCGAGAACCATCTTTATTGCGAGAACCGCGATAACCAATGTGAACACAACAAAATAAACCCACTACACCACCCAAAACCGCGAGAGCCAATGTTTTTTTTAGATTTTATTTGGTTTTTTGGGGGGTTTAACTTTATGGTTTAGTTTTTAGCATTTTGCTTGGGTGGAGAGAGGGTTAGGTTTTTTTAGGTTTGGGGTGGGGGTGGGGGTAACGTTTTTTTTTTAGGTTTTTTTTGGGGGGGGGGGGGTTTATTTTGTTGTGTTCACATTGGTTATCGCAATAAAGGTGGTTCTCGTATGAACCCTACCCTAAACATATATGTGTGTGTGCGTGTGGGGTTCTAGAGGGAACACCAGTATATTTGTGAACTGAGCGAACAAATCCTAACCATTAATTTACATCATTAAATCATAAAATACACTATTGTATTTTCATCATCAAAACCTAGCCATTGATTTATATACCAACCCTCGAAAAACGCGCTTAATACACCCTGTATACACGTAACCATACCCGTATAACCCTAATTTCTATAAAAATCAAATAAAACAAACAAAATCATTATTTTATGTCGCTCGCGGCCCGCGACAGAAGATACCTAAGTGTCTCGCGGGGAGCGACAGCCTGTTACGTACCAGACACCCATGTTGACACGTGTCCCGACACGTGTAGAGTCTACACTCATGACTCACCAACACTAAGCCCTAGCTAAGGCCCTCGCGGGCCGCGAGAGGGGAAGCAAGGCGAGTCGCGGGGCGCGAGGGAGGCACGAATCGGCTATAAAAGGAGCAGAGATACAGCGTAGTTAAGAAATATTTTTATCAGAGTTAAACACCAAACTTTTATAATAATAAGTGGGATAAAACCCAAGTTTCATTTAACAATACATTTGTAGAGATAAACCCTAATTATTGAAAACATAAACTTCTTTTCTTTGTTTGGTAACTTTTATAGCCACAACTTTAAGCCTTCAGTGCTCTCCACCTGGCTTCTATTGGCTTCACATTAAGTTACCTGAAACACGTTTTTTTTTTAATATTTTATCAGCAATAAATACAGGCGAGTACATTCCAATTTGTAAAACATCAGTTGTTACACATTACAGTATTAAGGGCGATTACAATGTTTATATCTACACAATTACTCGTTCAGTACGTGTCACTCGACGGATCTGTGACTATGGTCATATCACACATTGGATACCCGTGCCCAATTGTGAAGGTTATCAAGTGTTGTATACAAACCCCATAATACTGGTAGCAATTGTAGAATTACAAAGACTTAATCACTGTAATTGTAATTGAAAACATTTGAGGTTTTGGTAAAATAATTTGGTGGAAAAAGAGAATGACTCATATTGTTGACTTAGGTGATATTACTATAACTTCCTGGTGATTCTCCTGGTTATTATTTATTAAAATTTAAACAATGCACACGTGTTAGTAAGATAACCCAAATCACATTAACCCTACAACTCGAGACAGAACTCCATTGACTGAGTCAGGCAGAGCCTTGACATGCATTACGGAGTCCTAGATCAATCGGGTGTAACACGAGACAGAACTCCAACGACTGAGTCAGGCAGAGCCTTGACATGCGTTACGGAGCCCTAGATCGATCGGGTAGGGTAACAGATATGTGATCGGGAATTATAATACTTACAACGAGGCAGAGCTTCGCCTTTTAGGGGTATTATTTCCCGAGTATAATAGCTTTAGAGTTTTGAGAGAGAAAGAAAATTGTGAGCGCTGAGAAATGAGGCCGAAGCCTCAATTTATAGGCTGATCTTATGGCGGCTCGCTGCCCAAGACAGCCTGGGGCTTGCCCTTCGCGGCCCATGACAGAAGTAGGGTAGGTCCTAGGCTTGTCGACTCAAGGGTGTAGGCTCAACACATATCACAACACGTGGCACAACATGGTGCCGCCTGGTGTCACTGGGTCGCGGCCCGTGACACCCACACCCAAAGGTGTCGCGCCCCGCGAGGGCTTCGGGTATTTATTTTTATTTTATTTTTATAAATACTAAGGTATTTTAGGCCCTTTAATGCGTGTACGGTGTATAATAGGGACCTTTAGGGTTATGTTAAGGGGTTTTAGGAGGGTTGTTATATCCTCCTCACCTTGATTTAAATCTCGTCCTTGAGATCTACTAGAACAGGTGTGGATATTTCCATTGCATTTCTGATTCGAGCTCCCAAGTGTATTCTGGTCCTCTCTTGGAATCCCATTTCACTTTGACCAGAACTAATCTCTTGTGTTTGAGATTCTTGATCTTTCTATCTTCAATCTGAAGGGGTGTCTCTACAAACTTAAGTTTTTCATTTACCTCTATGTCCTTAAGGGGTATCACTAATGATTCGTCTGTTAAACACTTTTTGAGATTACATACATGAAACACGTCATGTATTCCTGTCATTTCCTCTGGCTGTTGTAGCTGATAAGCTACGGGTCCTATTCTTCTAATAATCTCAAAAGGTCCAACATACCTGGGGCTTAGCTTTCCTTTTTTTATGAATCTGACTACTCCTTTCCATGGAGAAACTCTTAATAATACCTTATCTCCAACTTGAAATTCCAAAGGTTTTCGTCGGTTATCCGCATAACTCTTTTGACGATCTCGTGCTGCTTTTAGTCTTTCCTTGACTTGAATAATCTTGTCTGTTGCTGGTCCAGATAGTTGCTTTTCTCCAATCTCTGTCCAACAGACTGGAGTTCAGCACTTTCGTCCATAAAGTGCTTCAAACGGTGCAACATTAATGCTAGTATGATAGCTGTTATTGTAGGAAAATTCTATTAATGGTAAATGATCGTCCCAATTTCCTCCAAAATCAATTACACAAGCTCTAAGCATATCTTCCATCGTCTGAATTGTCCTTTCGCTTTGTCCGTCCGTTTGTGGATGATAAGTTGTGCTTAGATTTAACCTGGTTCCCATTGCTTTTTGGAAACTAGTCAAAAAATGAGAAGTAAAACTGCTATCTCTATCAGATACAATAGATAAAGGAAGTCCATGTAATGAACCTATTTCATTTACATATAAATTGACTAACTGTTCCATATTGAAAGTTTCTTTCATTGGTAAAAAATGAGCAGATTTGGTCAGTCTGTCTACAATCACCTAGATTGTATTATTACCTTTTCGTGTCTTGGGTAATTTGGTAACAAAGTCCATTGTTATCAATTCCCATTTCTATATTGGCATTTCTAATTGCTGTAATAACCCTGAGGGTTTCTGATGTTCGGCTTTAACTGTGAACATGTTAGACAATTAGCAACGTAGTTTGCTATATCCTTTTTCATTCCTATCCACCAGAAATTCTTTCTTAGATCTCGATACATCTTATCACTTCCGGGATGTATCGTATACTTAGATTTATGGGCTTCTTCTAGAATTATGTGGCGTAGGTTTCCTTGTTTAGGTATCTAGATTCTTTTCTTATGGAATCTCCAAATTCCATCTGTTCCTTTTCTAACTCTTTAATCATACCTTTTAAACCTTCAGCATCGTCCTTGATTGTTGTTTCCTGTACCTCTCTAATTTGCTCGTTTAAATCTACGCGTAGATTTAACCTGAGAGAGCGTACTCGTTTTAGCTTTTCATGATACTTTCGACTTAAAGCATCAGCTACTACATTAGCTTTTCTTGCGTGATACTGAATATCACAATCATAATCACTAAGAATTTCCATCCATCATCTCTGTCTCATATTTAATTATTTTTGCCCAAAAATATACCTTAAACTTTTTTGAACTGTGAAGACAACAAACTTATTACCATAAAGATAGTGTCTCCAAATCTTAAGGGCAAAAACTATGGCTTCTAATTCTAGATCATGGGTTGTGTAATTCTCTTCGTGTTTCTTAAGTTGTCTAGAGGCATAGGCTATAACCTTTTGATGTTGCATTAACACACATCCATATCCTAACTTAGACGCATCACAATAGACTATAAAGTCTTCAGTTCCTTCTGGTAATGTGAGTACGAGTGTGTTGGTTAACCTTTGCTTAAGAATCCTAAAGGCTTCTTCCTGTTTTGGTCCACATTCGAACTTAACTGATTTGCAGGTCAGTTTGGTTAATGGAATGGCTATCCTAGAGAAATCTTGGATAAACCGTCTATAATATCCTGCCAGTCCAAGAAAACTTCTTATTTATGTTGGTGATTCAGGGACTTTCCAATTAGTAATCGCCTCAATCTTTGTGGGATCCACATGAATTCCTTCATGATTAACCAAATGTCCAAGGAATTGCACTTCTTGTAACCAAAATTCAAATTTTGAAAATTTAGCATAAAGCTTTTCTTTTCTCAACAATGACAGAAGTGTATGCAGATGCTCTGCATGATCCTCTTTATTCTTAGAGTAAATTAGAATATCATCTATAAAGACAATTATGAATTTATCAAGGTATGGTTTACATATCCTATTCATCATGTCCATAAATGCGGCTGGGGCATTGGTTAGACCAAATGGCATGACAGTAAATTCATAATAACCGTACCTTGTTCTGAAAGCAGTTTTAGGAATGTCCTCTTCTTGTACTTTCAGTTGATGATATCCTGAACGTAAATCAATCTTTGAAAATAACCGAGCTCCTTGAAGTTGATCGAACATATAAAAGATTCTTGGTAGTGGGTACCGATTTTTAATCGTAACCTTATTCAATTCTCAATAGTCAATGCACATACGCATTGATCCGTCCTTCTTTTTGACAAACAGTACCGGTGCTCCCCACGGTGATGAACTAGGTTGTATAAAACCCTTATCAAGAAGTTCGTCCAATTGTTTCTTCAATTCCTGCATTTCTGTCAGTGCTAAACGGTATGGTGCCTTGGCAATTGGTGCCGTCCCTGGTATTAGGTGAATTCTAAATTCAACCTCTCTATCTGGTGGTAATCCAGGTAACTCTTCCGGAAAAATGTCTGAGAATTTAGATATTACAGGAATATCTTTCAATTCTTTTCCTTTAGTGTTAATGATTATGGAAATCATGTACACTATTCCTCATTTCCTTTCATAACTTGCAGCTTTCATCACAGAGATAAATTTTGTCGATCTGGTTGGCTTGTCTCATTTAATTGTGATCCTTTCACCACTTGGGGTACTTACTTATACCGACTTTTGATCAAATAAAATACTGGCATGATTGGCTACCAACCAATCCATTCCTAACACAACATTGAATCCAGCTAGATTCATTGGGTAAAGGTTAGCAGAAAAGTTATGGTTTAGAATCTTTATTCTTGCTCCCTGCAAGATTTCACTTATCTTTAGGGAATTTCCATTTGCTGTCTCCACCAGACCGTATTGTTGGAGTTTAGTTAATGGTTGATTGAGAAGTTGGTAAAAAGAAGTATTGATAAAACTTTAGTTTGCACCAGAGTCAAATAATACTTTGGAAAATATATCATTAACTTGAAACGTACCGGCTATCACATCCGGAATCATCTTGGCTTCCTCAGCTGTTAAAACAAATGCTCTGGCATTCTTCTTGGGTCCTTTAGTTGTCTTAGCTTTGCTGGTTGTTGCTAGAACTAGTTTCGGATAGTTCGGTTTGATGTGACCAATTTCTCCACAATTGTAGCATATTCTAGCACTAGCCTTCCTCCTACAGTCTTCTTCCTTATGTCCTGGGTACTTGCAAAAGTTGCAGGACACAACACATTTTCCTGAGTGCTTCTTTCTATAAAACTTGCAGTAGGGTGCAGAAGAACATGTTCCTTTTCCACAGTTGGAATTACCGTAGCGAAATTCTTGGGTAAGCCTTTGAGCTAGGTTCTTTTTCTGGTTTTCCTCTTGTGTGCGTACCAATTCATCAGTCAGGGTGTTGGCTAGTTCTACTACTTCTTCTATAGTCTGGGGTCTAGCTTCCTTGACTACATGTCTGATCTCACTAATTAATCCCCAAATATAACGAGAGATTAACACTGGCTTAGGTGAGACTAAGATTGGTACTATCCTAGCATATTCAAAGAATATGGTAGTGTAACCTTTGCAATCTATACCAGTCATTTTATGATTTAGGAACTTATTGGCAATTTGTTCTTTTTCATTAGGAGGACAAAATTTTCTTTCAACCATTTCCTTAAAGTTGGTCAATTCCATATTATAAACTTTGTCACTTCCTCTAGACTAGAGAATAGTATTCCACCATTCTATGGCTGCATTCTTAAAAAGATTAGAAGCAAACATAATCTTATCTTCATCTGCACATTTACTTATTTTTATGACTGCTTCTGTCCTTTCTATCCAACGTAAGGCTGCAATGGCTCCTTCGTTGCCTGAGAATTCTATTGTTTTGCAGGCCAATAATTCTTTATAAGAACAACCATAAGAAATGGTTCTTCTTCTTTTTGGAATTGGAGTTTGGATAAGGGGTTGGTGATTTTCGTTCACACTATGACTGGGTTCAGTGGGTTGACGTTTACTTCTAGTTATAGATTTATTATTTTCTGCTTCTTTAATCGTCTTGATAATATAAGGCATGACATCTATAATTCCTTGTGCGACTATATGTTCGATGGCACTATTACTCACTTGGTTCTCGTTATTATCATTATTCTGGTTTTCCTGATTTACTTCGTTCGACATCTGAATTGTAAACATTTTATCAGGTATCAATATCACAGAATAAATACAGACAATCGCACAAGCAGATTGATAAAAAACGTCGAACATTGCGACTTTACTCTTCTTATATATATATATATATATATATATATATGCATCAATTAGATATTACAATTGAAAACTAACACACTAGTAGTTATGCATCTATATATATTTTAACCTATTTATTTTAGTTGGTTATATATATATATATATATATTCAAAATACAATATTACACACATGTCCATATATTATTCTAGGTGTCGTGTATCCAATAATGTATCTCACGCTCGAAGTACTTCCACACTAGCTTTTTTTCCTATTTGTCGGATTCTATCTCCTTCTTCCACTAACTCGTCACCATATGAGCGAAGTTCTTCCAAATTTTCTTGGCTCATAGGTGGCATGGGTGCTGGTACTGGATCAGGGTATCGAGGAATGGGGTGTCCGTAAGGGTATGGGTTTCTTATTACGCTTTGCTTATACCAGTCGCTGTTCCAGAACGGGTCTAAAGGCTTCAGGCCGGTATACTGAGCTATGGGGTTTGGTGGGGGAATTCTGGGGATGTCATAGGAGTCGACAGCTGGAATTGGGAATTGGTCCTCTTGATTGGGTTCTAACATTTGTTGGTCTGGAAATATGGGTAACAGTGGTGGTTCAGCTCTTTGGTTCAAATTAGGGTCTGCTGCGGTAGTAGCTAACATATGGAAATCTGCTAACTGTCTATCAAGTTCATCTTCCCATGGTGGCCTATTGACTGCTTCCTGGGTTTGTGCATTCACTTCCCTATTCGCTCTTACTACTGCTCTTTGTTGCTGAAGTTTTTCATCCTCTTGCTCCTCTCATGTGCTCCTCTACCAAGCCATCCTTTCTTTTTTGGAAGGAAGGGTTCCTCAGACTATGCCTTAAAGATAAATATCAATTCCTCAGTATCAGCTGAGTATCCTGAGGGATTTGGCTGAGATGAGCTTCCTTCATCTTTTGGGGAACTAACTAATTGACGATAAGCGTCGGATGTACCTTGTTCATTCATACTGTAAACTAACAAATTGTCAAATAACACAAAACAATAATATATATATTTACACACAATCACATAAATTATTTCCTAACACAATTTATCTAAAATATAGATATCAGCGGAACACCTCATTGGCTTAAACCAGTGGCTGTAGCTCTGATACCACATTCTGTCGCAGCCCCCGACCTCTGGCCCGGAAGCGGGTGCCACGAACCAGTCAGATGGTATCGGTTTTTATTAATTACGCAGCGGAATTCATACATCAGGACCGTAGCTAGGAAATATTTTTATCAGAGTTAATCACCAAACTTTTATAATAATAAGTGAGATAAAACCCAAGTTTTATTTAACAATACATTTGTAGGGATAAACCCTAATTATTGAAAACATAAAATCCTTTTCTTTATTTGGTAACTTTTATAGCCACAACTTTAAGCCTCCAGTGCTCTCCAGCTGGCTTCTATTGGCTTCACATTAAGTTGCCTGAAACACGTTTTTTTTAAATATTTTATCAGCAAGAAATACTGGCGAGTACATTCCAATTTGTAAAACATAAGTTGTTACACATTACAGTATTAAGGGCGATTACAATGTTTATATCTACACAATTACTCGTTCAGTACGTGTCACTCGACGGATCTGTGACTATGGTCATATCACACATTGGATACCCGTGCCCAATTGTGAAGGTTATCAAGTGTTGTATACAAACCCCATAATACTTGTAGCAATTGTAGAATTACAAAGACTTAATCACTGTAATTGTAATTGAAAACATTTGAGGTTTTGGTAAAATAATTTGGTAGAAAAAGAGAATGACTCACATTGTTGACTTAGGTGATATTACTATAGCTTCCTAGTGATTTTCCTGGTTATTATCTATTAAAATTTAAACAATGCACACGTGTTAGCAAGATAACCCAAATCAAATTAATCGTACAACTCGAGACAGAACTCCAATGACTGAGTCAGGCAGAGCCTTGACATGCATTACGGAGTCCTAGATCAATCGGGTGTAACACGAGACAGAACTCCAACGACTGAGTCAGGCAGAGCCTTGACATGCGTTACGGAGCCCTAGATCGATCGGGTAGGGTAACAGATATGTGATCGGGAGTTATAGGGTCGGGTTCTAGAGTGAACACTAGTGTATTTGTGAACTGAGTAAACAAATCCTGACTATTAATTTACATCATCAAATCGTAAAATACACAAGTGTATTTTTATTATCAAATCCTGACTATTGATTTTCACTTATGTATACACTTGTGTATTTATAATCAGTGGCTAGAATTAGTTCACTAGTGTTCATAATTAAGGGGTTGTTCACTAATAAACCTAACCCTATATATAGGATAAAGATTCACTGAAAGATAGGTTTTGCCTAAGTACTTTAAAAAGGACTGTAGAGCTAACATGTAACAACGCAATTTACGAATACAACGAAAACCGCATTAACTAATATGTTGTACCATGAAGCGCAACAAGACTCTAATACGTGGGAGTTACACAACGAAGATATACACAACAACCTTTGTACAAATTATACATATATTAAAAAACAAAGCTAATGAATAGTAGCTGTCACATTATAATGAATAGTAAACTTTCCTTATTGGTTTTATTTGTTGACTTTTTTCCACTATACCCTTTTTAAGTGTGTATATATGTCCATTTTCTTCAAAGTTAATTAGATTATTCATCATGGTGGAGTGGTTTTGTGGTTGTATGTGTTTTAAAGAGACTCAAGTTCAAATCATGAGGTCTTTTTTTTTTCCATTTTATGCTTACATAACTTCACGTCATCTTCCTTTTTCTCCTCTTTCACACGTTTTTCTGATTGTATTTATACAATTCTTATTCCTTATTTGTTGGGTTAGTGGATGCTTAGACATCGCAATAGTCGCCATCGCCAGGAGTTACTAACTCGCTTGCTACCAACGGCTCTGTTGTATGAAAACTTCACTTGTCAACTTAAAAATAAGACACTAAATAGCACAGCTTTAATAACAACCAAGTATTTATTCGCAATAAATAGTTTTACAATGACTTAGTTTTGTCGCGCCGCAACGCGGCGCGCAGCATTAAAACCTAGTTTGATTAAATATATTTGACAATTCACATGTATCAATGAAGATTAGTTGCATTTGTATTTTTCTAAGTGACCTAGTTTTAATGTTAGGTATTTTATTTGTATAGCTTTACGTTATGTAGTTTTATTGTTTTAGTTATTTAATAAAATAGATTTATTACCGCAACACATAGCCTAATTGCTCTAAGACTGAGCGGTGTGGGGCTCGTTTTCAGGCCGGCGAGCTCTAGCTAACCACCCCCTTGGGCCCGTCAACGTCGCCTTCGTCTTCCTCTTGCCGCCTACGACGGGGCTATCACACACATGTATGCATATATATATACAAATATACATATACACATATATATTTATATATTGAGGTTCATCCCTACATCCTAGGTCCATTCTTTTAGGCACATCCCTACACCTACTTAGATGGACGTCTATGTGACGTATCATCCTTTGAACACTGTCCTCGTCCACACCCAATAGCCTAACAATGTATTGTTTAGAGCAAATTGAATTAGGTGGGCTAAAATTAACTACTCTACATATCCAGAGGGTTAAAAACAAACAATACTTCAAACCTAAAAAACACTATTCCTGATAATGTGAGACCTCCAAACAACAACACGTGTCCACCACGTGTTACTGAGATGGATCTGAATCTTCATTCATCAAGTTGCCATCAAGTTGTCCACCACGTGTCCATTTTGTAAATAATATAAAATGTTGTATACATCCCCCCTCTCGTTCACTTGTGTGTTGTTGCCTGCCCTAAAATTAGATATGTCGGCCCACCCCACTAAAGGATCATAACACGTCATTTTTTTTTTCAAACATATTTAATTTCACAAGATTAAAAATATACCGACCAAACATAAAATGAAGAGAAAAATGGTATGCACGACAAAGTTCTTTTTTAACAAGTTGGTGTGTATAATAATATTGAAAGATTGATGAAACTAACAAGTTGTGAAAACATGATGAAGCTCTCTTGCTTAGGGTACTCGGGGCACTCGCGGGGAGGGGGATCGGTGACCCCTGTCATCGCTTGGGAACACCGGCGCCATCGGTGCTGGGAGGGGGTGCGGGGAGGGGAATCGGGGAGAAGTCACCGAAGAAGGAGGGAGAGAGATGGTGGGGCCACCCTTATTTCAACCAATCAATTGTTTTTTTTTTTTTTTTTGAATAAAAAAACAAGTCATCTAAGAGGGGAGTACCGCCATCAAATTGGGGTGTGAGAGGAATTTAAAAGGGGAGTTGACGTGGCATAACCTGATTGGGTGTGCGTAAGAGAGGGGACTCCCCTAAGAGGGGAGTGCCCCGGATACCCTTAGAATGGTCTAACTACTAAGAGCATTTAGATTTACCCTTTCCCAATGGTTAACTTTGCTTCTCTTAAAGATTTTGGATGAGAAAATTGTCCGTATAGTCCTTGTGGTTTTATCTTTTTTCAACTTTAGTCCTTAACTTTCTAAAATTACAGCTATAGTCTCCAGTTTTTTCAATTTCGTTCCCAGATAGTCCCTGACGCAGATAGAGGTTAGTTTTTGTTGTTAAGTAGGTGTTAAATGACTAGAATACCCTTCGGTATAAAACAAAATATATTATATAATTATATGTTGGATCCACTAACTATAAAAAAACAAGGGTCTACCTATTGACACACCCAATTGGCTATTTGCACACCAAAAAAGACAATCTGCAGTGTCGAGCTGTGTCTAAAGAGCGGCGGTTTGGTCCGGTCAACCAGACAAAAGACTGACGGGTCTGTTGACCGGACCAAAACGCCGAGCTTTGGCCGCGTTTTGGTCCTGTCAACCAGACAAAAGACTGACCGGGTGTCAGTCTTTTGTCTGGTTAACGCGGCCAAAGCTCGGCGTTTTGGTCCGGTCAACAGACCCGTCAGACATCCGTCAGTGTTTTGTCTGGTTGACCGGACCAAAACGTCGCACTTTGGCCACAACTCGACACTGCAGGGTGTGCATATAAGACAAAAAACCCCTTTTTTGGTTGGCTATCTACACACTTGGTAGTTTGTGCCAAAAACAATCCCACCCTACCCCTTCTCTATCTCTACTCTCTCTCCACTCAGTACTCTACACTCTCTCTCTCCTTAAAGAAAACCACCTCCACCGCGTCACCACAACACAGCCACCACCACCATCACCACTGCCACAACCACCACCGCCACCACCATCATCACTATCTTTATATATTTCCCTTGATTTCTACATTAATTTGCTTATATAAGGAAAATGTCTGCATTTTTTTACATTGTGCTGTGAAAATTACATGTTAACATGGATCGGAGTACGATCCTTTATGTTTGTTTGTGTATAATGATGTGAAAGAGATAAACACAGAATGTTTGCAAAGGAAATACAAACGCTTTATTGGTGATTATCATTAAATCAGATCATCACATATACATGTTCAAACGGCAGTTGCTTTGGTGACGGTCGGAAAAGCTTAACTGCCAAATGGCCATGCTTGCAGTGGTGATGATGGCGACGGAAAAGCTTATCCGAACTGAGCGAAGCTGACACCAGCTTAAGCGATGACAGTAGGTTGTTAGCGGCCTTAACGGCGGCTTCGCCGGAGGTAAAGTCGTGTAGGTCACGGCGGTAGGTTTGAGGGTGGTGTTATGCTGGCGATTGTGATGGCGGTGCTTCTTCCCCCTTCTGTTTGGTCTTTCACTTTCTAATCGACCCAAATGGCAACAATTTCTCATTTTCATTTATTCTTCAGGGTTTTTCTTTGGGTAGGATGATACGTGCCGAAGTCTAGTCAACCTACACATACACCACTTTACCCACAATCTTTACACGTTGCAACTTTTTTTTTGTTTTGTGTTAGTTATTTTATAAACCTCTAGAGTAGTGGTAGTCATGTTCTTATTAACTTCCATTTCAGTTATTCCCTTATGTAGCCTATAAAAGGCATTGCAAGTTTATCAATGAAGGATAGCAGAAAATTGAAGAAAACAATAGTCTCTTCTTTATCTTGTGTTCTTGGAGCTTGACCCCCTCTAAGGGTTATCTATCTTGGGAGATTGACCATCTCGAATCCGGTCCCTATCATAGGAAGAAAGGGATCATGAAGAAGAAGAAGGGTAGGTGAGTGGGTCTCAATATGATTTAAATGTTATTTTTTAATAGTAAGGGTATTTAGGTAATTTCACACCCACTTAACTGAAAAGACTAACCCTCATCCGCGCCAGGGACTATCCGGGAACGAAATTGAAAAAGTTAGGGACTATAGCTGTCATTTTAGAAAGTTAAGGAATAAAGGTGAAAAAGGGACAAACAACAGGGACTATCCGGGCATTTAACTCATTTTGGATTCAAATCCAGACAAGAGGGTTTTAATACTAACTTGGTGATACTATACTAACCCGATTAGCGATATTCTAATCGTACACCGTTAAAAAAAGGTAAAATTGCTAATCATTGATAGAATGGTTGCTCTTATTTCTGGGTATAATAAGATGGGGAAAGTGAATACGGTGCTGTTAGACGTGTAAGCTTACACGACAAACACATCAAAACTACGTAGTTTTGATTAAATATCCCTAAAAATAAAATTAAAACTTTAATTTCTCTAATTGTGGTTCATATCCCTAAATAACTGAAAGAGGAATACGTGATTCACAATTGAAAATCGTCGATACCTCCTCAGTGACCTGTCAGATTCATCTTGCCATAGAGTCTCTACTTTCAATCATTCGATCAGGTATTCAGTTAATCGTTGTACTTATTCACTTAATCGATCTTCATACTGCTGGTGATTTGGTTCTGAATAAAAAGTCTCTAGGCAGGTGATGATTATAGTGAAGTAAAATGGAACTGGTCAATATATAGTGAATTAATATGTAACGGGTCAAAATATAGTGAATGGATATTAGTGGGTAAAAAATGTAGAAATATAATGTAACAGGTCAAAACATGATCAACCTCTGTAGTTTGAGAATGTAGCTGTTGTATATTAAAGTAGATGTATATTAAAAAATTGTGTGCAGAGCTGCTTTGGATGATGCTTGCAAAGTTAGTGATGACCTAGTAGATTTGGTCAAACTTTAGTTTGGCTGTTAATATTTGGAAGACTGATGTACCTATTTTCCTTTGTTATTCTTCATATTATTATTATCTCTTGATCTGTTGTATTTTTTTGGTGTTAGTTAACATTTACACAAGCATGAGCTAAGTGTCACTGCAACTAAAGTGAAGTAAGTATGAAACATATGTCACATGGGAAGTTTCCCTGTACATTGGCATTCAGATTTATTATATCAGAACTTGGTAAATTTGAATTGAAACGGGTCGACTGAGTATAATACAATAAACCAAATGAAACTTGGTCAATATACAAGGAATTAAAATGAAACGGGTCAATTATAGTGAACTAGAATGAGAGTAAGTAAAAAAAATTAATAAGAGAATGATACGGATAAAAATATAGCGAATTAAAATGCAACCGGTCGAATAAAAAAATATAATAGACAACTTAAACTGGGTTAAAATATAGCGAATTGAAAATGAAATGATTCAAATATGTGAACTCGAATGAAACAAGTCAAATTAATGAGTGAAATATAATAAACTAATGAAAACGGACATAACAATAGATAGCAAAATATGACTATACCCATGGCAAACTTGCAGCGAAAATATAAACGCACTTTGATTTAGATAACCATTTCATATTATACAAGATAGTCTTGAGAACATTTACAATAAAACCATCTAACTAAACCACTATAAATAACATTCTTTTTGCAGTCCAATCTCTTTGCATCTTCTTAATGTTTCTTCCATTCTCATGGGATTCATCTGTAGCACCTTGCAGCCTCTATAGTATACTATCTGCAGCCTCTATAGTATACTATCTGCCAACTCTAGTTTACACAAAAGATACTCATGATCAAAGGATAAGAAAATAAATTATCTAGTAATGTAGTACGAATAAACCATCTTGTGGGCTTCGGAACATCGTCTTCTCTTCCTTCGTTATGTACCTCCAAAGTGTCAACTATGCATCTCTGATGAAAATTTGAACATATAAGACTCAAATTACATACAAAACCCCAAAAATAATACACCATAAGTATGATATTCATCATTCTTACAAAGAATCTTTAGAATCTGTCAATCTGTGCTAAGTAATTGAATGCCTAAAAGATTAAAGACCTTGACTTTTAACTAGTATCTCTAATGAGTAGCATTTGCAAGAATCAATATACATCTGAGACTTGAATTCAAGTTGAATCTGACAGATCACTGGGTAGGTATCGGCGATTTGAAATTGTGAATCACGTATTCCTCTGTTTCAGTTATTAAAGAATTTGGAGCCCTAGAAAAACACACGTCCCCTAACAATCAGCCCCTGGTAATCGATTGGATTAAGGATTGAATCAATTGAAAAACTGAATGATTGCTAACAATCAATTGCAAACCTGGGTTTAGTGTATAAAATCGTTGGAAGAACTGCTCAAGATCAAGCGGATGTGAGATCAAGTTGTTGGGAAATTGGGTTTAGGGTTACAAACGACCCCTGGTGATAATCTAAGAACGTGTTGTTGGTGAAAATAATAAAAGTTTTAGTTTTATTTTTAGGGATATTTAATCAAAACTACGTAGTTTTGATGGGTTTGTCGTGTAAGCTTACACGGCTAACAACACCGTATTCACTTTCCCCTAATAAGATCTCCGTTTCACAGTAATTATTCAATACTATATTTTTCAACATATTTAGGCATTATACATTATGCTTTAGGCGTTTCTTAAATTTTTTTTTGATTTTTTACTTTTAATCTAAAACTATTTAATTCTTTAATTTTAACTCACAACTATTTGATTTTTTTACTTTTAGCTCCAAACCTTTTCATCTTTACTTTTAACCCAAAACTATTTGATTTTTTTACTTCTAACCCCAAAATTTACCATTATTTGCAATTAAACTCATAACTTTTTTACTTTCAATTTTGGTCCTCTATACTTTTCATTTTTTCGCAAAATTTTCATTTTACATTCCGTTCTAAATTTTGCGAGTTAACAGGGCGCAACGTGCGTGTGTGGTTAAACGTTTTTACGTCATCTATTTTTCCGGTTTGACAGGTTTATCGTAATGCGCGGGTCCTAGATCGACTTAGTTATTCTTTTATATGTTTTACGTTTCGGTTTAATTTCTTCGCATTAACACGCCACAAATTCAGTGTTGGTGGTCGCTAACATTAGTGTGGCTTTGGTGTTCACCCCACGCCGCAATACGGGGGTGTTTAACACTAGTTTAATAAACATTTCAATGTATCTTGTTACATAGAATGCTAGTATTCACGGAATTCGAACAAGGGCCTCAAAAGGCAACATCCATTGGGCTGGCATGTTTCATTCCTCAAATGAGACCAGTTTTATTTTTATTAAAAAACACTTAATAACTTACTAGTATTCTTGTTATTAGTACCAGTAAATAAACAAAGAGAATTCCATGAATAGCTCTCATTTAATATTTAATTTTAGTGGTGTTAAAGAGTTGGATGGATTTGACAACGATTTCCCAATATAGTGGTCCAGGTGAGAAAAAACTTTACTGGATAGATCTAGTAAAATTGGCCAAACCGTAGAGACAATTTTGAAAATTTACTCTTTGACTTTTTTTTTGATATTTTTCATTTGTTAACTTTGAAATTAACCTAAATACATGTGTGTTTAATTTTTAATTAGCATTCCGATATAAATTTTGTTGAAACCTAGTTCTATCCGAAATATGTTTTTTTTTGTATCATAAGCTATTAGGGTTGTAAATGAACCGAACGTTCAACGAATAGTTCGTGAACCGTTCAGCGGTAAGTTCGTTTACGTTCGTTCATTTAATTAATGAACGAACATGAACAAAGAATTCCGTTCGATTAATTAAACGAACGAACACGAACAGATCCGGTTAAACTAAAATTCTATGTGTCTGCGGTAAATCCGATAATACCGGTTCAAACTGTTGTACTAGTTTTATTAATCTACAAATTTGATTTTTAATTTTAAATTTTTGATAAAATCCTGATAATTTCAAGATTTACCTTCCATATGTCGGTAAAAAAGAGAAAAACCTAGCGATCATTGATCGCTTGCTGCAAAAAGTTCTAGGCTTCCCATAGAGGCTACCAGTCTATTCCATTGTTGCGTTCCAAGTCCAAATCACGTACTTTTGGAGTATTTTTTGAATTATTTTTATTATGGTTATGGAATTATGTATTTTTAGATTATTTTTTTCGGGTTGAAGTTGTATTACTATGGAATTTAAGGTAAACTAGTCAACCGAGTATTACCACTGGGTACAACCCGATACCACCGATTAAACCAATTCAAAGCGCTACTCGGTACAGTTTAAAAACGGCTTTTAAAACATTGAGTATTTGATTAAGGAGAGCCCACTTTATTGATACGTAGCCAACTGTTGATACATCTAGCAAGTAGCTTGTATATTTATCTTTTTTTTTGTATATTTATCATTTTTGTTGTCATAAAAAAAGGAAAATTGTTCAGAGTATTCACATCCAAGGCATCATATTCTAGTGTGATGTTTTTAAAATATAAAGAGTATAAAAAGTGGTTGTGAGTGTAAGAGAGAGAAAATGTTACTGTTCATCTGTATATTTGGGGGGACACTGTTCACCCCCTATAATTTTTTAATATATTTTGAAAGTGGTTGTGAGTGGAGGAGAGAAAAGATAATGATAAAGGTATAAAAATATTATTTAATTGAAAAAGAGAGAGAAAATGTAGTGTTTTTTAGTGTAATTTAGGGTGAAAATATAGTGGGTTGGATGTGAATGCTCTCAGGGCCGTCTCTCAAAATCCTATTTAAAAAAAAAAAGAAACTGACCCTGGGCGAGTAAAACAAAAAGGGCTCTATAATAACTCAATTTAAAAATATATATATACTAGAAAAACATAAGAATAAATGAAAAAAAATAGGCCGCTTAAATATATCTTTTTCTAAACATAGTATGCATATAAAAAAGTTATACATGCTAGTGGGATCAAACCCGCAGGTTGCGCCGGGTGGAAACGTTGTTTGTTTTGAAGCACTCGCTATGGCAAAGGGAATAAAAATCCAAAAACTATAGTCGTAATATGATCAAAACGTATTTGTTTCATTAATTTTTGTAAAATAAAAGGAAGAAACCATTTAAAAAAGTTGTTTAGTTATCTTTAGTTTAACTAATAAACAAAATAAAAAAAAAAAGTAATACAAGAATCTAGTTTTAAATTGAAAGAAAAAAACAAAAAGAAAAAAAGAAAAAAAGGAAAAATTGAGTAGAAAAGAAAAGGAAAAATGAACCAACATGAAAAGCCTTACTTGGAGAATCGAACTTAGACAAAACCGACCAAATTCTTTTAAAGAGAGAAAGAAGACTACTACAGCAAGTTATTAACTTTGGACTACTTTAAAACAATTTTTTTTTTAACGGCCAACAGAATCAATCCCGAGCACTCTCGGGGCACCCACTAGACCAAACGGAGTACTCCGAGAGTAACCCAAGTCCACCACCAATTCCAGGGAAAACCCGGTAACCCACCCGCCAGTAGGCACGACGGTGAAATTACCGGTAAAACCCGTTTGGCTCAAGGATCGAACCCAGGTTTCCCTGGGTCTCCTATCATTGCCCACCAAAGCCTCACTCTGCACCAAGTGAGAGTTGAACTTGCATCTCTCAAGAGAAATGCAAGCCTTCCATTTAGTACTTTTAAAACAAATTCTATACAAAAACATTTAATACATATAACTATTTAAGAAAAATTCGGGCCCCCGGAGGGATTGGGCCCTGAGCGGTGGCCCACCCGGCACCCCTCTGGGCCGGCCCTGAAATTGTTGTTACATGCTAGGGGTGTTAATCGGTTTAGTTTACTCGCTTTGTCATTTGATTGAATTTTTTATTCTCAAACCCATTGGCGAAAGATAGTGGAGACCCGGGGGTGCCCCGGCCTCCGTCGATTTTTCGTGCGTATTGTTATTTTTATCGAAAATTTTCGAAAAATTGTTTTTTTTTGTGTAAAATATTGGATTTTAAAAGTCTGGCCCTACCGATTTAGTTTTTTAAAGTACGGTCCTTACCGATTTTTTATTCAAGCTCCGCCACTGCTCAAACCAAACCGACTTTAGATAGTTAAAACCAAACTGGAAAAACCGAATTTACCATCTGTATTGGCTTGTTGGGCTTAGAAATTGGCTTGTTGGGCTTAGAAATGACTTGAATAGAATATGGAACTTGGCTATATAAATACTAGGTTATAACCCGTGAATACTCACAGGTTGTTAATCTATCTTTCTAAACAAATAAATATATACATTTATATTAATAAACGAAAACATTGTATCATGAATAAGGTGTATGAATAAATGACATGTTTATACTTCTGATATAAATGATTTATGTTAGTTATCATAAACGGACTGTATGGATAAAATTATAATGGCAATCTGAATTTAAAATAATAAAAAAAACAAACGCATAGTACCACAAACATAAATAAAGGGGGATCGAAAAGTAAATGTAAGATATATGTTTTTTCGGATTTTAAATAAAAACTGAAAGCCTATTACTGTAGCGCTTCTGCTTGCTGGAGTTTCGTAACCAATAACTTGGAATTCGTTTTAGACCAGTCGAAAAAACAATCGTCACCTAAGGAAATATGTTCAGCTTCAAGTATATCATGCCATCCAACAACACCGTACCTATGGTAGATAAAATATGAAAAAATTTGTTAGTAATACATATACAAATATGGTAAAAGATAAATAATAAATAAGATAATAAATTGATTGACAAACCTTCTTTGACCATCAATATTGTATGTACGAAGATTCTTAACCCAAGTATTTCCTTTAAGAACTTTGATCTTTAGTTCAGAAAACTCATTTAAACCACTTAAGTCAGTAATCAATTTGGGAAGGATCTACATTTTGTAAGAACATTAAAAATATGTAAATGTTATTAAATGAAAAACACTAAAAAAAAAAATTAAACATAAAACAACATAGTATAATACCAATTCATTAGTTACTGTCATTGCGAAAAAAGGATAGTTAGGATCGCCACTAACTTGTCGATAACCTTCCACATTGCTAATATGTTCATATTCTTGATCAATCAAAGGAGTGTTGTTTAACAAAACTTGACGACCGTGTTTATTGAATATGGTAATATTAAAATGTTTCACGTCGTTTATTTTAAAACACAGAATATCCCCAGGATTTAACCTTAGATCTTCAATAAATTTAAACCAACCATCAGCAAAACAATAATTTGGACCAATCTTTCTAATACGGACTTTCCATTTATGATTCTCGGATACGTTAAGTATAACCATGTTATCCGGTAAAGGATAATCATAATGTTCTGAAAGAAAAGTATCTGGTAGAACCTGTAAAAAAATCAATTATTACAAATTTATGCGTATTATTTTTTTAATAAATCGAAATAAAAAAATTAAAATCTATAATAAAATTACGTACCATTGGACTTTGTAAAGGATTTTGAATAATTTTACAAAACGGTTTTCCAAACTCTTTATTTGGATCATGACAGAAGAGCTTGAACTTGAAAGTACGATCACCAAGATAGTTGAAAATAATGAAAAAAGATCCATGGCCAAAGTAGTTTAAAACCTCAGACCATCCATCTGTAAAGTAGAATACATCTTCTATTAATTTGATAACAACACACCATGAATGCGTTTCATCAAATTTAAGACTAACAGTTGAGGATTCTAACTTATTCATCCATATAAATCTACTCATACATATAGGTATAGCCTGAAAACCAAAAAAAGAAACGGAAATTTTCTTTCGAATAAAAGATAAAACAATACGAATCATTAGTTTAAAAAAAATAATAATGAAAGTTATGTACCTGTTGAAGGGATAGCGGATCAAGTATAGTTATGATAAAATACGGACCATGACGATACATGTTAACCCAAACACGAAAGTTCAGAAAGAAGACTAACAATCGAATAGTACTGCAACACATAGAATGAAAGAAAAAATTATGAGTATGTATTTATAAGAGAAAATTGCCAAATTATAATTAAAAATACAATAGAATCAAAAGTTGTTATAACTATTTATGTAAATTATTATTCAACTGAATATTGGGAAAAAATATACAAATTAATCTAAATGTGTAATAAAAACTTAACCGATTTATAAAATGTTGCTAGTAATAAAAATTTAACCGATTTAACCGATTTATAAAATCTTAGTAGTAAAAAGCCAATATCTATTTATGTATAATATTCAAATAAATAATGGCAAAAAAAAAACGTTAATGTAATATCTTGAAAGAAACGGATATATACAAAATAAAAATATCAATACTTAAATATTAAAATTAAAATACCTAATACAATCATCACATATCAACTGAAAACTCCTTCAACACGCATATCATCTTCAATCATAAATCACAAGGCTCAAGAAACTTAGAAACGGCGGTTGAAGAAGAAATTGGTAAAGTTACTTTAACGACTTATTTTCCGATCATTTTACCGGCAATCTTCGCTTTGATTTACACACTTATTATCCAATCAGTTGAACGCCAATTTTAGCTTTGAGTTACTTTACCGACTTGTTTTCGGCGATTATTGAAAAATTACACGTGAAATCAGGTTTTAGTTTTTTTATGAAATTAAATGTTGTGTATCTTATGTGTATCTAAAAGAGATTAGATTCTATTGCATGTGTTTCAAAGTATAGAATTTCAGTTAATTAGATGATTTGGTTGATATATTTTGTGGATCTTGTTGTGAAATTTAAAATTTATTGATTAACATTGTTATTTGGATGATTCAATAGGTTATAACATAAAATTTAAGATTGAAATATTTTTTCTTGACTCAAAAGGTGTTTGTATCCGGCTATTTAAAATTTAGACGTGAAATCTGATTTAGGTTTTTATAAAATTGAATGTTGTGTAAGTTATGTGTAGTTAAGAGGGATTAGATTGTATTGTAATTCTTTCAAAGTATAGAATTTAGGTTAATAAAGTTATTTGGTTGATATATTTTCTGGATCTTCTTGTGAAGAAAGTTAGGTTTTTTTTTGTTAACATTGTTATTTGGATGATTGAATAGTTTTTCAGGATCACATAAAATTTAATATTGAGAATATTTTTTTTGACTTATATTGAAATAGGATTACATTGATGTCATATACTTTTATTTTTAATTGTATATGAAAATATATGTATACACTAAGATTCAACACTAAAAAAAGAGGTATCTTGTTATAAATTGATCGACTAAATAGAGTATTTATTTAGTTGTAATCAAATACATTGTTCCGATAACAGTTCCTTTGTTATTTTTTATATGTATATTGTATATTGTATTATTGAAAATCTACATAGACAGATTTTATGTAGATTATGAATTAGGATTATGAATAATGAAAATGTTGGTTACATTATATCAGTATACATTTTAGAAATATAAGAATAATAAAGACATATTTATAAAAACGTGTCTATCTAGTATTGCTTAAGATGTAATTTTGTTATTCATATAAACTTATATGTATGAATTCAAGTTGAATACTAAATGTTTATAACAGTTGTTGCTATGTTACAGGTATATAAAAATGAGTTCATCATGCGTAGCTGTGTTAGATGAGGATTCCTCGTTAAAAGTGGTATGCTACAAATGTTAGAAAAAAATATATATAAATTGTGTTACATACGATCTAAGACATAAATTTTAACACAGGTGCTGCCAACTGACTTTGTTAAGACTGTATATGGTGATTATTGGCAAAGAAGAAAATTAATGATACATCATGAAAGTCAAAGAAGTTGGCCAGTTTCTTTGAGAAGTGTAAGCGGGGAATCTGTTATCACTGACGGATGGCGTGATGTGGTAAGGGATCTTCAGTTGACAAAGCAGACGTTCTTGCGCTTAAGGATAATCGAAGATAAAAATATGCAAATGGATTGTTTCGTCGAGAACATGTGTGGTGAATCTTTTTTAATAGTAAACCGTTACGGCATTTTAAAGATAATAGTAAGTAAACTAATATGTATGAATCACTTTTTTTTAATAGTCCTCAAATGAATGGTATACATATATATTTAACAATAAAATGCTACATAACTTTTCAGGTGATTCCAGAAGCGTATGTCACAAAATATTACTCTTACACGCCAGTCAACGATCCTTATAACATATATGCAGCAGGTCAGATTTGGAAAGTTGAGACAGACAAAATAAATCATATTTATGTTTTTACAAAAGGTTGTCCGAAGTTATTTGATGATCTTGGGATAGAAGATGATGATATACTGTTGTTGATGAAGACGGACAGCAACACATTTGAGTTAAAAAATTATCGTCGAGGAGTTGAGGTTGTTTTGATCAACAAATTAGAAAGTGAAGATGATTCTGTGCTGGAAATACCTAAAGACACATACTACATAAACGTTCAGTTTGTAAGTATTTTCAACTAAACTATAACGGTTTACTAATAAATAGGACTTATTTACGTATGTTATTATATAACAGACATTCTGTGATGATGATGACTCGATAGATCAGTTGATTTCTGAGGTACTAACTTTACATTTATGTAGAATAAAATACATTACAATCAGATTTTGTAATATTATTAACTATAATACACAGATTCATGAAGGTAGTAACAAAGAGGAGGTAAATAAAAACATTGCTGAAAAAGAAAAGTGGAAGGAAGAAACAAAGATTTCGATGATAGAAGAGACAAACCAACCAACAAAAGATGATGTAATTATTTCAAACATAATAATAGATGATTTGTTTCATTAATATATGTAGACATATTTAGTTAATAATCATTGCTTATTGTTATCTAAAGTTACTGTTTCTCTTAACAGCTTAAGAAGAAAGGAAAACAGGTTGAGGCATATTGTCATGCGGAGGACAGTAAGGAGCGGATATGCGGGACAGAAGTTGAAATGCCAAACGTCTCAACAGTTGGACAGAGAACTCGAAACCGGTTGGTAAGTATATGATAAGATAACAACATTGATTGATCAATATTTTTTATAAATTAAGATATTAGTCTTAATATAATGTATGTGTTTTAAAAAATAAGGTAAACGAAAAAAGAAAGAGAAATGATAATGCTTTGAAGAAACTGGATGTTGAACGAAAAGTTGTTGCAAGGAAAAATACTGTTGAGGGAAGTGGTAAATATGAATTCACAATAAAAGGAGAAAACCGCATGGTATGTCTTTTTTAACATAGTCAATAATAAACATAAATACTATAACATGCATAAGCCTAATTTACTTGTTAATTATGGCATTGATGCAGAGAATGCCTGCTAATGTAGTAAGATTTACCGGATTCAGAAATAAAGTGCATGAGTTAAAAGTGACAAACATGAATGGAAAAACCATCGATATGAATCTTAGGCGACAAAAGAATGGAGATGGTGTAAGGTATGCAATCGAAGGTTGGCCAATGTTCATGAAGGAGAATGGCATTCGTTTGGGTGACACAATGCATTTCACATTTGTAAGTTCAGGAAATCTCCTGATCTTATCACACGTGGATGGGGTTAATACAGGTTAACAACTACTCTAATGATGAAGGTGTTTGTGTAGAAGAAATCATGACTCTTTTATGCTACTTATTTTATGTTAATTTTGTTTTGGACACGTAAGCAGTGGTTATGATGTTTTATTTTGTTACTTGGTAGTTTAAGTTTAAAGATAATTAGTGTTATATCATCAACCCAGAAACCATATTTTTGTATGTAAGTAACGTTGGTATCGTCTATAAACGGTTGTTGATTATCAATGTTTAAGTAGATATATTTACATAATAAGTTGTTGATGTTTATATGTGATTCGGATTGTTTATATAATTTAAAAGTAAGATGTACTAAAGATGTAATGTAACAAAACAAAATGAAGTAAAAAAATAAAGATGACTATCAAAAAAAAAAAAAAAAAAATTCAACGAAAACAAATACAGTTATGCATTATATTTTAAAATACTCAAACTCTAAATCAAACTACCTCTTTGTTTTCTAGTAGCTTAACATGTTTGATAGTTACGATCTTTATGTAGTTTCGACTTCTATTATGTAACCGTGTTTATAAATATCTACTTGTTCTAGTTTTTTGTTTATATGTTATATTTAATACATAGAAATATCGTCTTATATTGATATAACAATTAGGTTAAGTATATTTAAATGATAAAATTATATATTATTAACATGAAAATTAGGAAAAAGAACAATGATAACATATATATATGAAAAAAAAATTATAAAAAAGAATTACTAAAACATTGATGTTAGGATAAATCAACCTCATAACAAAAGTTTAAACTACAATTTCCCGAATATTTCTTTGTAAACAACGTTTGCAGTTTTATTTGTTGGCCTCCCATCTTTGTCGAATATTAAAACCTTAACGCTATCTTTAGTCTTTACTCTCGACAAAGCAACATAAAGCTGACCATGTGAGAACACGGGGTCTCTGAGGTATAGACCAACTCTCGATAGAGATTGTCCTTGACTTTTGTTAATAGTCATCGCAAAACATACGGTTATTGGAAACTGTCTTCGTTGAAACTTGAAGGGTATTTTCTTGTCAGATGGTATCATGCTAATTCTTGGGATGTAAGTTCTTGAACCAACATTACTTCCCGATAATATCTCAGCCTCGATAACACGTTTACCAAGACGTGTGATTTGAAGACGCGTACCATTACACAGACCGTTTTGCTGATCAATATTCCTCAAAAGCATAACCGGAATGCCCAATTTTAATACCAATCTATGATTTGGTAATCCTGATACTTTCACACTGTTTAACACATCTGGATTATATAAATCTTGATGTAACGGATCATTAATTTCCTCATTCGGACATAAACTATCAGAGCTAAGATACTCTACTTCTTCACCGGGAAACAACGCAAGCAAACGATCATTTATCTCATGAACAACTTCATTCTTAGGAGCGAGTATAGCTCTTTCAGAAAAGTAGTCACGGTCTTTAAAACGATGAAGCACTGAAGGATATACAAAGTCAATCAAACCTTGAATTGGATCATTTTCATCAGTTATTAAAAGATGATCAGGTATTTCAATATTTGCATCACCATCGTTAGAATCACCAACATTGCCTTCGCCGATCTCAAGAAGGCATTTACCAAATTCGTTTATCTCCTCGATGTTTGAGCTACTGGATCCAACCGACAAACGCATGTTGGTTGTCAATTTTAACACCTTGCAACTGGACCAGATGTGGGATGAACATAAAGAGGCGTTTACGATTTCTTGCCTGCTTCCATTTTGTACAACAGGTAGGATTTGTCTAAAGTCACCACCAAAGACAATAGCTTTTCCACCAAATGGAAGTTCTGAATTTCGTGAATCAAACACACTCAAAACATCCTTCATTGTACGAACAAGAGCCTCAAAAGCATGTTTGTGTACCATCGGTGCCTCATCCCAAATAATCAACTTGGCTTCGTATAGAACATTCGCAACTTCAGTATTAGGCTTGATATGGCATACCGAATCTTCATTGAGATTAATTGGAATATGAAATCGTGAGTGAGCAGTACGACCTCGTGATAACAACAAAGATGCAATACCACTTGAAGCAACATTAATAACAATCTGTCCATTGCATCTAATGGAAGCACCTAAAGTTTTCCACAGAAAGGTCTTGCCCGTACCACCATAACCGTACACAAAAAAAACACCACCCTTTCCACTTCGAACAACATCCATAATTTCATTATACACTGCTCTTTGATCGTCGTTTAGATACCTGTGAATATTATTGAACTCAGCCCTAAGTTGATCCGTGTCAAAAGAAAGCTCCTCATTTATCAGATGGTTGCTCTAGGACATTAGATAGTCATCATCAGGATAAGGCATTGGTGAGAACCTGTGCAAGCTGGATCCATTACGAAGAAGGAATTTTTCGATTTTGGACAACGTTATATTCTTTAAACGTTCGTCAGAAACAACGAATCCTACAATGAAAACGAAAATTATTTAATATAACGAAACAACTTGTTAATATAACATCACAAAATATAACAAAAGGCTGAAAAACATACCGCTCATGCCAGAATCTTTCCGCATATTGTATAAAATGTCCTCCAACAATAGCTCCCACGTTTTCTCCCAAACAACTTCAGGTCTTGAAAGGGTATTAGACAATAGAAGTGTTCCAAACAAAGAACGAAGATAATGACCGTTTCCAGTGAAACTGGATTCTTTAATACACTCGATATATTCATTGTCATCATCTAACAGGGCACGTGCATAACACACGTCCCTAAAAGTAGGATAAACAACACCATCATATGTTCTGATTTCTTCAAATGATCGTGGTCCTTTAACCTTAGTAAGAAGAATTCTTAGGTAATAAGCCTCACCAAGAGAAGGAGACGCAGAATAAATTCTCCCAATAACAACATAATTTTGGCGTTGCTGCCAGCAACGATCTTTTAACTTCCACACATATTTTGAAGGAAACTCAACATAAGTAAGTTCTCTTGCTTCAGGCTTAGAATTGTTCATCTTCATCCATTCTAAGAAAATTGAGGAATTTACTTGAGGTTTGTTTAGGACATCCTCAATATCGTCGTCACAACTAAATACAACATTTTGTTGTCCTGGAAGATGAAAGGGTAATCTCATAACAGAAGGATACCTATAATGAACATCATTGGCAAATATTCTCCAGCTGGCTTCACATGCGGAAACATATCTAGCTTCGTAATATTCTTTAATTTCATCTTTTGGGATCTCCTCATCGGGGCCTCTGTCTGAATAAAAAACAGTAACAGTGGCTCGATCAGGTCCTTTATTAATGTATTTAAACAAATACTTAATTGAGCCAGCCTGATTGCTCCACTCCACGTTGATGTGCGCCTGATATCTTTTAAGAAGCTTTTTGTTGTATGGAACTACACTCCTATTGTCCAAAGTAACACCCTTCTTCACAACCGTGTGACCAGAATCTCTTCTCCTATAAACGGGAAATCCATCATAATCAATGGAAGTGGATTCCAAAAACCTCTTTGGAAAATTCTTAGAACAACGGTTCCCAACCATGCATGGACATTTCATGTTGGCATGTCTGCAAGGACCATGAATCATAAAGTCACTCACAAGAGAATACAATTCAGGATCCTCGTTTTTATCAGGAATTTCAGCTGAGATAAAGGGATCGATGTGTTCAACCGTAGGAAGCTTATGATCAGCTTTCATAAATAAGCAAATATGCGCATGTGTCAAACCACGCTTCTGAAACTCAACTGTGTAAACAACTACACAAAAAAAATATACTAACGATGAGTAAAAGATAGTAAATAAAATGTATGGAAAGACCAAAAAAATGTATAAATTGAAAGTAGGTGTAGCATTGACATACTTGCATTAATATCGCCAAAATTTTTTTTTGCTTCATATCTTTTATCAATTCATCAAGTTTCATCTTAAACAATCGACAAAGTATGTCAGGTCTGTCTTCTGGCTTAATTGAAAAGTCACCAATAAATCTTACAATCTCAGGCCATTTCGGATTACATGTGATTGTGATAAAGAAATCAGGATACCCATACGTCCTACATAACGCCATAGCATCCAAGTAATTTTGCATCATGTAGCGAGAACCACCAGTAAACGATGACGGTAATATAACAGGTTGTCCTGTATGACTCAAATCACTCTGACCAACCTCTTGAACATTTTTAAGACTGTTAAGCGAATCAGATCTCCGTTTGATTTGCTGAAAACGTATGTAGTTTAGCCTCTCACTTTCAATCATTGTGTAGGCATCGACTAAAAACTGCTGAAACAACCTTCTTGCATTAAGAATTAGAGAAAACTTGTTATGCCTATCCTGAATTCTATAAGAAAAAAACTCCCTCATAGTACAAGTTGGTCTTGTCTTCTTTGTGTTAGGACCAAAATCCCTATGAGGAATGTTAATCCTATAGCCATCGTCTCCGTACGGAAAAAGAATTGGATACTGTAGAGCAAGATACGAAGGATGTAACTCGCTAATACGCTTAAGAACTCCCGAACGCTTTTCGACAATAATATCACGACTTTCTATCTTGAGATCAGGTTCATCAACTATTAAAGCAGCAACTTCAGAACACGTAGGTAAATTGTAAGTCCTACCGTCCCGATCTCTCTGTGAGATTATACGAAGCTTAAGGGAAACATTAGGATTCTCATGGAGATGGTCTCGTACCATCCTGTAAGTTTTAACCAACATATTTGTAGAATCTAACATGTTCGTAAGAAACTTTATAAATTTAACATCAAGTTCCTTTGCCCTTAAAGATGCTTTGTGTAAGCCCCTAGTTCGTATTTGACAAAAAGTCGCAGCGGAAGTTCATGCCATAAAATTTCTTTCCTTATAAATACCTTGACTTACTTAAATCTTCATTTTAACACAACTTTTTCACATGAAGTCATTAATCGAATCATTTACAATTAAAAACATAACATGGGTTTTCTAAATTTCATACACCAACGTTCCCGTACAATCTGTCTTGTGACTCAATCCTCGATCTCTATTCCTTGATGATCCTCATGACTCGTACTACCTGCGCTCACCAAATAAAATTCTTAACATTAGTACGCATTATAAACATACAAGATTTATTCACGTTTACTTTTCGTTCCGTTAACTCTTTACATCCCAGCTTTCCATCTAATCATACAATCCGTGGTGAGACTTCTTTGCTATTCCTGTATTACACTTCATTCACCAGGCACGCTAATATTATCGTTAGTACTCAATTTCATTGGATACATGCGTACCTACTTTCATACATACTTATACATATTCATACGTTCACACATAACCAATTACATACATACGTACATACCCACATGTAAACACATCTACATCATTACATACGTATCTACATACACACATACCTACATCATTACGTACACTCATAACATTATACATATATACATACATACATCCCTACTTGCAACATACCTTACTCATACATGCCTACTCACATACATACCATCATATATCCGCGTATACTTGCTCATATACCTATAAACATACATACGTAGGTGCATACATGCTTACATACATTTCTAAATACGTGTATAGAGACATACAAACATACATTCAATCATACAAACAACTTATAATCATACATACATACATACATACCTTCATACATATCTACATCTCCTAAAACATAAAATAAGTTGATCATACTTAGCTTACAGGCGTTTAAAAATGGATTTAAACGGGTTCATGGAACAAAACAACCAAAATAAACAATTTTGGGATTCAGGGGGGGCTAGACGCCCCACCTAGGCCCTTTTTTGACAGCAAGCTTATTATTTGTTGCTGCAAAATTCCCAGCCAACCCAAGTTTCACGAAAACAGACATAACTCATTCGTTATTGATCCGTTTTACCCGATTCTTTTTCCTACGCGATCGTAATTTAATTCTCCATCACATGGAGTTAACATCTGATATCCGAATTAACAAAATTCTGAACTTTTAAGCTATCGACTTATTACCTTTTTACAAAGTTTTAACCCGTTCATGCATTTATCAACAAAACATGTTTGTTTGACCTTAATTTTATACGAACCTTATAATTTCAAAGTCGCTTATCACATAAGGTTCAATTTCTTGATTTCTTGCATCTTCTTAACCCATTTTTGCTCAAAACCTTATTTTGACCCGTTAAGGGTATTTGCGCATTTAAGGTCTATGACTAACAAAAACCATACCTCTCACTTTCATACGTGTCCAAAACATTTCCCTTAATCAATTAACTTGTCTCTAAACAACTTTTACGGTTGTTTGCCCGATATACCCATCAAGGGCGTTTTGGTCAACTTTGACCCATCCTTTACAACAAAGGACTTCCTTACCTATTTACCCAATCCTATGACTTAGCAACGACTCTACTCATACATACCTGGCTCGAATCAATGCTATGACCCGTTTTAATACTTCATCCGCTAAATTGCTAGATAATAGCAACGCAAATCCTTTTGCTATACATTCTGTGAATTCATAATACTTAACAAAACAATTCATTAGTCGATAACGCCAAATGGTGACATCTTCACCATTCGACCCGTTAAGTCTAAATATCCTTTTTATCCTTGTGGGATTTTAGTTATTCGTTACCCCTTCCATGTAACTTATTCTTTCGTTAACTTGCAACCAAAATTACCATGATGCCCTTTTTACCCTTTTTAACCACCAAGCTTAGTTTCTTAACATAACCACATGTTCCGGCCCATACCAAAACTTGTCGGAACATCATAATTCACATATTTAATAATTCACATATTTACTTACCATGTCCGTAATCTATACATGAATAGATATTCTACAAAAAGGGGTGTAAGCTTTACTTACGTTGCATCCGAATATGCTTCCCGTGCGCATTAGTCCCGTTTGACCCGCTTCTTTCCCAATCTTCCATGTCTCTTACCAAGCATCAACTATCATATATCATTCTCAAGATAGTTAGATTATCCATTATTCATCACAACCTTTTTATCACACGGATCTTATATTAAATTTATCACTTAACCTTATAACATGCTAATCTATCATTTCTTATCCGATTTCTTTAAACATTCAAAGACATATATGACTTCAAACATCATTAACATAAGCATATCATCATTTCTATCATATAATCAAAACCCACTTCATAACTTACTTTGTTAATCACCTACAAGTGATCAAATCTCAAATTCATCATGAGTTCATCATACTTTTAATGTGTGTACTACCCCCTAAGCATAGTGTACAACTAGCTCATGCATATCCTTCTAATCTCATACATAATTCATCGAATTCCTCCTTCTAATAAACATGAATCATTCATGCATAAACATCAAACATACTAGTATCATATTTCTTTCAATTCTTCTAACAAGAATCTATCATATATATCAAAATACATCAACATTAAGTAAAATTAGACATGGGTGATCATTCAAGTCGTCATCATCACCATAACCAACGGGTTTCACCTATAAACATCAAATTAACCCAAACCATGCATGACCCATGTTCTAAATGATGATTCTAACACATACTCAATTTCATACAAATTCATGATTTACAACATAACCCACTTCGTGCATAATCACCAATCTAACTTTTAAGACATACCTTGCGATCCCCTTGTTAAGGTGATCATTAATCTATGTTTCTTCTTGAATTTGAGCTATAATTAACCCTTCAATTTGGTGATCTTCATGGTTAGGGTTTGTGAGCTTCCATGGAGCTCCTGGCTCTTCTCGAACACACCATCGTGTGTGTGTATGTGTGTATTTTTTTTTTTATAAATTCAACTTCCATTTATCCCATTTTAGTCCCTCAAGTTTGCCACTCATTATAATTGCCACAACTCTCATCCTTTAGTTGTTTCTACCATACTCATAACTAGGTTAAATAACCTAGTCATTTATTTCTTGATGTACCATATCATAACATTTAACGAATATAAATATTCGGGTTTTGGGGTGTTACACTTTGCTTGAAGAATCACTGTAAGAAAATGATACGTTTTAAATTACAGTTTCAAACGTTGAAATGGAAAAAATAGTATTCTACGTTGTAACTTAATATTAAGATACTGATAAGTAAAAAAAATACATACCCGAATAACAACTCTCTATTAGCAAGCTCATTCTCAGTATCATAGATATAAAGCTGTGAAAATTTTGGCTGGTCTTCGTGCTTAGGAAGAAGACTACCCATACTATGTGCATTCTGACCGCTGATTCTATAAACAAATGGAGCATTACCTTTGTTTATTTTAGTATATACTTTTCCTCCCATTGAAGTAAAGGAAAACATAGAATTGTAACGTGTCACACCCCGACCGCGTAAAACAACAAATCGCGGCGGAAACATCGGGGCGTGTTGCAACAGAATTAATGTTTCACAACCATGGAAATTTAAGTTTCGTTTTATTGATTAAAAGTGTTACAATGTCTTAATCAAACAAGGATGTACAACATAATTAACTAGTCTTGCATCTTTTATTGTCACTAAAGCCCAAGTCTGTCTATATGTATCTTGATCATCTTATGCAACAGCTCCTGAAAAACACATGTGAAAATAGGTACGTCAGCATAAAAATACCTGTGAGATACATAGGTTTTGTGAAAATGAGATTCATGACTTATGTTTAAGAAAATGTTTAGTCATGAACCTTTTAGTTTGCTTTGTCTTTATAAATCATTTGAAAAATAATAAGTTCAGATGATATGTATAAATAAGAAATAATGTATGGTTAAATGAATAACCATGTAAAAGTGAGTTTGTATAAGATAAGTTGTTTGTAAATCAATGTCTTGTGAAAAGTATGATATTTGTAATAAATGTTATATATCTCAAACTGAAATGATTCAAATAACGCTACAATATATGATATCATACAAACACTTATATATAGGAAGTACCAGCGGCGTATCCACCATGCTTGTATCATATCACACACGCATTGTTACTTAATCACTTAATCAAACCAAACCAAACCAAACAATGTAAGATGTCTATGTTTAAACCAATAGTCAAAAGTCCTTGTATAAACCATGTCAAATGTTGATAGTCCAAAAGTAGTCAAGTAATGTATAACCAAAATGATATGTATGGTAAGTAAAATTTAGACTACTTAAACCATAAGTAAATATGTACAAAACAAAGTATTGAAGTAAAACTTGGTTTAAATCAAAGTTATGTTTTGTAAGATATATGCATGCTATACTGAATATGAACATTTATGCGGTATTGTGAAAATTCATACATCCAAGCCTTGAGACAGACGGATAACTATGTAAAAGTGAGTTATCAAGAGAATATGTATTCGGATTCGGTCATTCCTTTCATCCCCTTTCCCTAGGATGTCCGGAACGGGATTTGTCAAGTCCTATGGTACCACTACCTACTAACGAACGGCATGATCGGTGTTAATGAATGTATAGTATAGTTTAAACAAACCAAATGTCATACCAAAATGTAAGCATGTTTTATGAAGATAATGTACCTAGTATGCTAGAGTAAACATACAGGGTAGAGCTGTAAAACAATGTGTCCATATGTTACTGGAACATATGCAACAGAGATGCAGTATAAAACAATGTACTAAGTATGCAAAGTCATCATACAAAGTAGAAAAGTCATGTAAAACAATGTACTAAGTATGCAAAGTCATCATACAAAGCATAGAACACCATGAAATCATGTACTATAAATGTACTAATGAACATAGCAAGTATATGATGTGAAAACAGGAAAGCAGGAAAGTAACAAGTAGGCACATGTGTTTCACCCCAAAACAGTTTGGAAAACAGTAAAAGAGGGGTCTATGTACTCACCTGAGATTGCTCAGTAGTCCTTGAGTAACAACCAAACAATGCTAGAGATCGCGGATATCAAACGGCACCTAATATAGGTAACTATGTAAATTAACCGGACCTAGATCGGAAGATTGGGTAGCATTAGGGTTTGTAAACCAAACGAGTGTAGAGACTCGTGTCATTTGGTTTAACAAAGCCTACATACTAAATGAAACTTATCCTAAGTGTTTTCGACCCATTACGACCCGTTTAGGAAGCTTATGCTACTTTAACGCGTCGTTCGCGTGAAACGCGTTCGGACCGCCTAACTAGCCCTATGACAAGTGTTATATGCCTAAACATGTTACATAATCAGTTATGTGACAAAAGTTTAGGTTACATATGCTTAATTACCAATTATACATGAAAAGGGTATTCTGGTAATTTACCTAAGGCATATAAACTACCTATCATACAACTACTTAAACGATGTGACCATAGGGTATAACCTTGGAAGGTTATTCCCTACCTACTATGGTCACCTAATGTGTTTGGTCGGATCCTAATGATCGACCAAACTGGGTCGGGTTCGAGGTATAAGCGATTTATTAGATCGCTTACCCTACGACCCTAGACAACGTGGTAATCAGTAGGCATAGTCCCAAGGGACTATGACCATCGTGATTACAATCACGTTGCGAAGTTCTAACGAACTTCGCATTGACCATTACTGGTCAACGCTGAAAGTCAAACAAAGTTTGACTTTCTGACTCGAAAAGCAGTAAAATAAGGAAAAGAACGAAAGAATACTTACGAAGGGTCCCCGAATGCTAAACTCGATTAAAAAATCTCAGGTATGAAACAAATGTTTCAACTTAGAGTTTCTCAAATCAAGTTTCTAGTGATTTTTAGCAATGGGGGTGGTTGGGTATTTATAGGAATACCCGAACCGTTAAGATCGCTTGTCGAATATCGTGCCATGATCCAACCCGTACACTTGTCGGAAACTCATGGTGACTAAATTGGCCACTCACCATAGGGTATCAACATGTGGCAAGGGATTAAGGAGTGGAGAACAGCTGTTAATACGTCGAATCTGGTCCCGAATGCGAAAAACTGAGTTTCTGCATGTTTCTGCCCAGAATAGGCAGTCGCGTAGCGCGACTGGTAAGGCTACATGCAGTGGCGCTACGCCACTGCCCCCTTGTTTCAGCAAACTTTCAAAATTGGCAGAAATGGTCCCTGCAGCCCGTTTAAGCGATTTTCGATGCGTTTGAACCCCGTTAACCTCATTTCAAGGCTCTAAAATGAAGTTAAAGTATAGGGAACTCAAAACATGCTCAAAAATATGCCGGAGGTTGGTTCGTTTGGCCGTACGAACGCGATGTTCGCTTAATTACGGCGGAATGCGCATAAGCGCGAAAAACGATCCAAATGACGCGACGCATGGATTTTTCTTAAGGAGAACACTAAAATACAATGTAGTCATGCTTACATAAATTTTTGGATGTCCAGATGTATTCAGAACGTAAGTTATGCGCGAAAATGCAAACTTGTGCACTTTTTGACACTTTTAGTCCCTGAATGACACAAAAGTTTATTTTAGCACACCAAACCCCTCAAAGCCTATTTCTAAGCTATGTAAAGGATATTTATGGTATGTTTAACTTATGGCCATGTTCCGGAATGTCCGTTATAGTTCAAATTGGCATACTTTCGCAGTTTGTCAACTTTAGTCCCTGTAAGCGATTAAACTTTGATTTCACCACACCAAACCTTCCAAAACTTATATCTAAGTTATGTAAAGGTTATTTAAGGTATTTTAAGCCTATTTCACTATTCCGGAGTGTTCGTTGGATTAAACTGGTTATATTTACGCATCAGAGCGCGTATAACCCTCCAGAAAGCGATTTAAAGCTTAAAATCAAACAAGAGTTGATATGTGTAAAAGATACACATAATTTTACAAATCCCAAGTATGAAATATAATATTTCATTGGTTTGGTATTTGTTTAATGGCCGTGAAGGCACAGGTGTTACAGTCTCCCCTACTTTAGGAAATTTCGTCCCGAAATTTATTTAGAGGAAACTTGTGAGAGCTTGAAAGCATGAAGTTGAAAAGATCAAACAACATTGGTTAGGGTTCTGAACTTCTAGTAACCTTTAGTAACATCATGATTGCAATGTAAGAGGGATACTTATATACAAGTATATGAAGTGTCATTGGTGCGTCCACCGTACCTCCATTACATCGTTGTCATTTTGTTATTGTTGTCGCTATCGGTTCCTACACATAATAAATCTTACTGGGTTTCTGTGCACTAAATTTCATAATTATGTACGCGTCCATAATCAGACAATTCCTTGCACAGTTCACACAGTCTATTTTATAATGTGTAGGGGAAAACCAAATGAACAATCCTGTGATGAGTGTGACTAGACCGCCATAGAGTCCTTTTAATTAAATCAATAAATGATCTAAATAGACTATCAAGGAGTCTGTCCAGCTACATCACTAGATGTCATTCTTTAACCAAATTGTGAATCAATCTTTTTGACTAGACCACTAAAGGTCTCTTATGAATCATGGAGTGGTACTATATAATCCAAGGGTCTTAACTATTACATAGAAGCCCATTCAGGATTTAAGGTAGTACCTTTTTGAATATCCTACTACGAATCCCTCATATCAAGATATGAAAGATTCTACGAGGATTTGGATAATGAATACCCAGAGTATACCAAAAACATAAAATGCATAAATGAAAACACCAAATATGTAAACACATAATCACATAACCACAAAATTGTTTGTTAACTTGTCTTGTTAATTGCGTACATGCATTTAAAGCACACTAGGAATCCATTCCGTGGATTTCATTTGGTACTTTAAACGTTATCAAGAATCCAACTATAAAGATAGAAAGATTTTTAAAAGAAAAAAAATCGATTTCGATTATAAGGAACAGAAATGTTCGAATTTAGGTACATAAGGAATCCAATTAAGGACTCTGATTTGAATGATGATCATCCACAAGGATCTAAATGTGAAGATAAAAAGATCCCATATGGATTTTAGAAGTTGAAGATGTTTTGAAATCTTGCACTGGACGTGCTTATGTCAAAACATGAAGTTGAAATGCTTTACAAAGTTGAGATGCTTGTTATGTCAAGGCGACATATGAAGCAGAATTTTGAAGGTTAAGTCAATGTATGAGGAAAATATTTTTGAAAACTATGCATGGGGTTCTTTTAAGAAAAATGTGTTTAACGTTTTTGAAACCTTATATATAATACTGTTGAAATCATAAAGTAGGTGTATTAGATAGATATATTTACAAAAATGTTTTAAAATCATGCGAGATGAATTTTGAAATTATGTATAAGGTTTTTGAAAGACATGAATGATGCTTTTCGAAATCATGCACTTGATCAGAAAATGTATTGTGTTAATATTGTCTTCAGACTATATGAAATATTTTGAAATTAGAAAGGTTGGTTTTGATAACATGGCCAATGTTCTTGAAATAACATAGACAATGCATCTAGGAAAATTGTTTTCAAACTATATGAAATGTTTTGAGATCATGAAGATTGTTTTGAAATACTGGTACTGTGTATGTTGAAAAATCAAAACGTAATGGGTATGAGATTTTAAAATACCCTTAGTTATCTAACCAAGGATTTAATGGCACAGATGTGCAGAAGCATGATCACTCATAATGTCACTTTATTTTGTGTACTTTGTTTCTTAGAATGAAACGAGTACTTAAAATTTTTGAAGGGATCATGAGTGATCATTTGAAAGAGAGAATCACAAGAGTAGTTTGTAAGGAACATAGTTCCTTGATGTAGGTATCATAGGAAAATCATACACACATGTAACTATACTTGTATATCAGCATTTGTGAACAACGATTTATTTATAAACAAAACAGATTGTTTCACATTACAAGGAAACAAAAGAACAAAAGCGTAAGACAGCAACATCCTTTGTTCAGCTGAATGCTCATCCGTGGGTCGGATTTGCATTAGCAAGCTTTGGGCATCGGTTTCTGTAGTGGGTTAGATCCCCACAATTGTAACAGGCACCAGGTGGGTAGTGTGGTCGTGCAGCTTGACCCTGTTGCTGAGCAAGAGGCTGAGCAACTTGTTGAGCCGGGTTCTGAAATGGCCGATTCGGATTAGCAGGGATGCGGCAGGTGTTAGCAAGATGACCGGATCTTCCGCAGTTGGTGCACTGACGACACTGGAGGTGTGGTTGATGATGGCCGTTACACCTGTTGCACAAAGGTGCATTGCCAAAATAAGGCTTCTTGGCTAGTGGTTGAGCAGGCTGATTTGATGCAGCTTGGGCCTGTGTAGTAATGGCATTGTTTTGGGAAACCTTACGCTTCTTTGCCCTCTTGGATGAACTAGAATCCTTCCCATTCTTGTTCTGACCTTTCTTGCTATCCTCCTTGTCAGGCGACTGTTTCTCGCCCTTGTCACCCTTCCTGTGTAATTTATTCTTCCGAATCTGCGACTCAGTCAATGTCGCTGATAACTCGATCGCCTGACGGAGTGTGGCAGGGTTACTACCAGTAAGGATGTCTTGTACCGAGTCAGGTAGGCCGTCGATGTACCTTTCGATAGCTATGTCAAGTGGGGTAACCATTGTCGGGCAAAGCAGACTCAACTCCTCAAACCTATCAGTATACGCCCTGTGCTCACCACTATCTTGCTTCAACTCATCAAATTCCTTCTCCAAAGCTCGCTGCTCATGACGAGGACAGAATTCCCTCATCATAAGAGCCCTAAGTTCAGCCCAGGTTTGCGCAAGAGCAATTTCTGCACCTCGGTCCCTCATAACCCCGTTCCACCATGTGAGAGCCCTCTTCTGGAACACACTTGAAGAAAACTCGACCTTGCGATTATCCGGACACTGAACGTGGCGGAAAGTATTCTCAATGCTCTCGAACCACTGAAGAAGCCCAGTTGCTCCCTCAGAGCCACTAAACTTGAGTGGTTTAGCCTGATTAAAGTCCTTGTATTTGCATAGGGCATTGTTGTTGTTGTTGGCTTGTTGCCATTGAGCAAAGAGATTTGGAAATTGGGCAGCCATCTGCTGCGCAATAATTTCTGCCAGTTCGGCAGTCTCTATCTGGTTCTCGCGTCGAGGAGGCATTCTAAAAGAGGAAACATGAAAGGAAACGAGTGAGAGAATTAGACGAAAAGAATGAGATGAACAAATCTGATGAAAGCAAGGATGGTGGTCATTTGTTTGTTACTACAAGGCAACAAACGACCTCGGTGATTAATCAAAGTAATTAGGTCAAAAATAATGTATTACGAAGACATGCTCGCCTATAAGTGAACACTCATCCCAAGAATTCCCAGGTAAGCACAACTGGTCTCGCGTCTGATGAGATGTATACGAAGTGCTTGCCTAGACAGAAAACCCAGAATACAGGCATTCACCCTTCCAGTTTGCACGTGTTCACATTATTTAAAACCCAAAACCTTGTCGAGATTTTGAAAACTCAAAGGGGTTCAAAACCATATAACAGAGAGTTCGAAACTTAGAAATCAATCATCCTAGAACAGATGATTAGTTTTCAAAGCGGTTCGGAAATTTATGTTCTTGTTGTGATCGTCGCCTAAGGATAGGTGACGGTATTGTTTTATGACTAAACGCAAGAAAACTCGCGTTAGGGTCCTAAGAAGGTTATAGACTAGGTCAAAGCATTACTAATAACCTAATTCCCTATAACCATTAGCTCTGATACCATCTTTTCTGTCACACCCCGACCGCGTAAAACAACAAATCGCGGCGGAAACATCGGGGCGTGTTGCAACAGAATTAATGTTTCACAACCATGGAAATTTAAGTTTCGTTTTATTGATTAAAAGTGTTACAATGTCTTAATCAAACAAGGATGTACAACATAATTAACTAGTCTTGCATCTTTTATTGTCACTAAAGCCCAAGTCTGTCTATATGTATCTTGATCATCTTATGCAACAGCTCCTGAAAAACACATGTGAAAATAGGTACGTCAGCATAAAAATGCCTGTGAGATACATAGGTTTTGTGAAAATGAGATTCATGACTTATGTTTAAGAAAATGTTTAGTCATGAACCTTTTAGTTTGCTTTGTCTTTATAAATCATTTGAAAAATAATAAGTTCAAATGATATGTATAAATAAGAAATAATGTATGGTTAAATGAATAACCATGTAAAAGTGAGTTTGTATAAGATAAGTTGTTTGTAAATCAATGTGTTGTGAAAAGTATGATATTTGTAATAAATGTTATATATCTCAAACTGAAATGATTCAAATAACGCTACAATATATGATATCATACAAACACTTATATATAGGAAGTACCAGCGGCGTATCCACCATGCTTGTATCATATCACACACGCATTGTTACTTAATCACTTAATCAAACCAAACCAAACCAAACAATGTAAGATGTCTATGTTTAAACCAATAGTCAAAAGTCCTTGTATAAACCATGTCAAATGTTGATAGTCCAAAAGTAGTCAAGTAATGTATAACCAAAATGATATGTATGGTAAGTAAAATTTAGACTACTTAAACCATAAGTAAAAATGTACAAAACAAAGTATTGAAGTAAAACTTGGTTTAAATCAAAGTTATGTTTTGTAAGATATATGCATGCTATACTGAATATGAACATTTATGCGGTATTGTGAAAATTCATACATCCAAGCCTTGAGACAGACGGATAACTATGTAAAAGTGAGTTATCAAGAGAATATGTATTCGGATTCGGTCATTCCTTTCATCCCCTTTCCCTAGGATGTCCGGAACGGGATTTGTCAAGTCCTATGGTACCACTACCTACTAACGAACGGCATGATCGGTGTTAATGAATGTATAGTATAGTTTAAACAAACCAAATGTCATACCAAAATGTAAGCATGTTTTATGAAGATAATGTACCTAGTATGCTAGAGTAAACATACAGGGTAGAGCTGTAAAACAATGTGTCCATATGTTACTGGAACATATGCAACAGAGATGCAGTATAAAACAATGTACTAAGTATGCAAAGTCATCATACAAAGTAGAAAAGTCATGTAAAACAATGTACTAAGTATGCAAAGTCATCATACAAAGCATAGAACACCATGAAATCATGTACTATAAATGTACTAATGAACATAGCAAGTATATGATGTGAAAACAGGAAAGCAGGAAAGTAACAAGTAGGCACATGTGTTTCACCCCAAAACAGTTTGGAAAACAGTAAAAGAGGGGTCTATGTACTCACCTGAGATTGCTCAGTAGTCCTTGAGTAACAACCAAACAATGCTAGAGATCGCGGATATCAAACGGCACCTAATATAGGTAACTATGTAAATTAACCGGACCTAGATCGGAAGATTGGGTAGCATTAGGGTTTGTAAACCAAACGAGTGTAGAGACTCGTGTCATTTGGTTTAACAAAGCCTACATACTAAATGAAACTTATCCTAAGTGTTTTCGACCCATTACGACCCGTTTAGGAAGCTTATGCTACTTTAACGCGTCGTTCGCGTGAAACGCGTTCGGACCGCCTAACTAGCCCTATGACAAGTGTTATATGCCTAAACATGTTACATAATCAGTTATGTGACAAAAGTTTAGGTTACATATGCTTAATTACCAATTATACATGAAAAGGGTATTCTGGTAATTTACCTAAGGCATATAAACTACCTATCATACAACTACTTAAACGATGTGACCATAGGGTATAACCTCGGAAGGTTATTCCCTACCTACTATGGTCACCTAATGTGTTTGGTCGGATCCTAATGATCGACCAAACTGGGTCGGGTTCGAGGTATAAGCGATTTATTAGATCGCTTACCCTACGACCCTAGACAACGTGGTAATCAGTAGGCATAGTCCCAAGGGACTATGACCATCGTGATTACAATCACGTTGCGAAGTTCTAACGAACTTCGCATTGACCATTACTGGTCAACGCTGAAAGTCAAACAAAGTTTGACTTTCTGACTCGAAAAGCAGTAAAATAAGGAAAAGAACGAAAGAATACTTACGAAGGGTCCCCGAATGCTAAACTCGATTAAAAAATCTCAGGTATGAAACAAATGTTTCAACTTAGAGTTTCTCAAATCAAGTTTCTAGTGATTTTTAGCAATGGGGGTGGTTGGGTATTTATAGGAATACCCGAACCGTTAAGATCGCTTGTCGAATATCGTGCCATGATCCAACCCGTACACTTGTCGGAAACTCATGGTGACTAAATTGGCCACTCACCATAGGGTATCAACATGTGGCAAGGGATTAAGGAGTGGAGAACAGCTGTTAACAGCTGTTAATACGTCGAATCTGGTCCCGAATGCGAAAAACTGAGTTTCTGCATGTTTCTGCCCAGAATAGGCAGTCGCGTAGCGCGACTGGTAAGGCTACATGTAGTGGCGCTACGCCACTGCCCCCTTGTTTCAGCAAACTTTCAAAATTGGCAGAAATGGTCCCTGCAGCCCGTTTAAGCGATTTTCGATGCGTTTGAACCCCGTTAACCTCATTTCAAGGCTCTAAAATGAAGTTAAAGTATAGGGAACTCAAAACATGCTCAAAAATATGCCGGAGGTTGGTTCGTTTGGCCGTACGAACGCGATGTTCGCTTAATTACGGCGGAATGCGCATAAGCGCGAAAAACGATCCAAATGACGCGACGCATGGATTTTTCTTAAGGCGAACACTAAAATACAATGTAGTCATGCTTACATAAATTTTTGGATGTCCAGATGTATTCAGAACGTAAGTTATGCGCGAAAATGCAAACTTGTGCACTTTTTGACACTTTTAGTCCCTGAATGACACAAAAGTTTATTTTAGCACACCGAACCCCTCAAAGCCTATTTCTAAGCTATGTAAAGGATATTTATGGTATGTTTAACTTATGGCCATGTTCCGGAATGTCCGTTATAGTTCAAATTGGCATACTTTCGCAGTTTGTCAACTTTAGTCCCTGTAAGCGATTAAACTTTGATTTCACCACACCAAACCTTCCAAAACTTATATCTAAGTTATGTAAAGGTTATTTAAGGTATTTTAAGCCTATTTCACTATTCCGGAGTGTTCGTTGGATTAAACTGGTTATATTTACGCATCAGAGCGCGTATAACCCTCCAGAAAGCGATTTAAAGCTTAAAATCAAACAAGAGTTGATATGTGTAAAAGATACACATAATTTTACAAATCCCAAGTATGAAATATAATATTTCATTGGTTTGGTATTTGTTTGATGGCCGTGAAGGCACAGGTGTTACATAACGTCTTATGTTCTTTAAGAAAAACTTGCTTTCCTGATCTAAACAACGAAAAAACATCTGATAAGATGGATCAGAATCTTTATATTCAGGCAAGTCAACTTTACCATATCCACAACATAAGCTATATGTTTGCTTTTGAAGTGTAATGCGACCCTTTCCACCTTCGGTTGGCCATAACTTTACAAAGCATAAACCACACGTAAGAGATTGGTCACCATGGTCAACATAATCTGAACATTTAACATAAATTGAATAATTAAGTAGGTAAAATAAAATATGAAACAACAATGAATAACATTAATTAGTTACCTTTAGATACGCCTTTGGTGGCGTCTAACACAACCTCGTGAACATGATTTTCATCATCAGAATCAAGAACAGCCATTGGTATGGGTTCTATTTTAATTGGTTTATGAATAAGTCTACGCTTTCCAGAAGACATCTTTTTTAGCGAGCTAAATTCCGAGGTCGAAGATGTTGTGTTACGTTTATTCGTTATTCTGGGATTAAGAGAATAACAGTCATTCAATGGTAAAGTTGATGAGCTTGCAATATTATCTGAATAAAAAAGAAAAAATAATTTTTCGTTAACTATATGAATTAAACAATTAAAAATGTATGTAACAATATAATTATAAAATTTACCAGGTGATATACGATTCAAAGAAGACATATCATTAGAAAAATGCGGTACACTTGGAACTTGAGAACGTATGTTTGTAATACACGAAGCTGGTGTTATGTTTTCTTTGTTTGACCTCGTCATTCGTCGTGTTGAGGTAGAAGAATCTTACAAAACATTTGTCTTTCTATTCTGATTTGAAAATGCTCCAGATGAATAAGCTACATTTCTCGAAGAATTAGAATTATTTCCTAAAAAAAAATAAGATAATACAAATAAGTATTTAAAAAATAATTTGTTCAAATATTATATGTAGTAAAAACAAACAAAATGTGAAACATCACCAAGTAGTAACTGTTTGTTTTTGATTTACAAACCTGAGATTATGTTTTCTATGTTTGCAAACGGTGTACGGTTGGGTGTTGTAAACTGATCTTGTAGTACATTTCCTTTCTTCTTCAAAGTAGAATGTGTAATAATGGAAGATCTTACATTAACGGACGAATTTAAATGATTACCTAATAAGATATAAACAATCATTATATAATATGTAATATAACCGAACTGGAGTTGACGAACTAAATTAGTAATGTGAAATTTGTAACATTATCTAACATAAAACTAAACTTACTTGTCCCTATAACAGTTGAAGATTCGGTAGGAAAGGTTGTGATTGAAAAATTGGGAGTTAAATTCTCTTTGTTATTTAAAAGGATTCGTGTTGATGATGATGACGTTGACGCACCACCTCTAGAAATGAATTTTTTAGTAATATTTGATCTCTTACTATCAAGGTATAGTTTTCTTAACTTGCGTCTGTGTTTAGCCTGAACAGCTATAATATAAAAATAGAATAACGAATAAAATTTGTCATATGTAACAGTAAACATTAAAAATAATACAATAGTAAAAAAATTACTTTCTTTAATGACAAAAATGTGATATATACAACTTAAATATGATTAAATATATTCAAAACATACATGCATAGAAAAATGATAGAAAATTTACCTCTAACAAAATAATCCGGAAATGCTGTTGATTTTGATTTCTTATCATCAAGATATAGTTTTCTTAACCAACGTGTATATTTAGCTTCGTCAGCTAAAATGCAAAAAAAAAAAAAAAAAAAAACTAAATAAGAAGAAAAAAAATATAGAATTTAGAACATAAAACGTTTTCGAAAAAAGAAATTGAATACTATTTAAAATGTTTGAGATAAAAGAAAAAAAAAACACTTACAGTTATTATCAAAGCCAATATGTGGACGTTCAGAAGAATACGACGTAAGTTGTTCAAACCTATTATGCATTTTTTAACCAACACAAAGAACTACAACAAAAAAACTAATAGCTTTACAATGAAAACCAAACGCATGAATAAATAAAATTATAACGAACTACATAAAAACTTACTGGAAATGTAAAGAATGATGAAAAAGAATTATTCCACCGTAGAAGGAAGCTAAGAATGCAAATTCAGATAACCATGAAGATGTTTCAAAAGTCTGTGAAGTATCTGAATTTATAGACCTAAGGTATAAGTTATTTATGGAATTAATAATATACATTACAAAAATAAATTGTAACCAAATTAATGATCATAAATATGAAAACAATTCTATATTTATTAGTTTCGAAATTAGAAGATAGTGTGTCATTTCGTAAAATAGAATTGCTAAAATTACGAAACTTCTAAAAATAAGTTTAGAAATGTACTGAATAGTAAAAATTGACATGATTAGCATATTTCTTAAAATAACTTTAGAATTGTAACTGAATAGTAAATCTATATATACACACAAATGATTAATGTTCAGTTCATGAAAAGTAATTAAGTAAGGTCAAAACTAATACACCAAATTTTTTTATTTTTTCTGTATTTATATTATCGCATTATTACATTACAAAAATAAAAAAGTAATCAACGTAGTCTCATACAATAAAGAATATAACCAAACATAATTCTCAACCAAAAATATTATAGGATAACTCAAAAAAGTGACAATATATAGGCAAAACATAAAATGTCTTGAAACATCAAAAAGTCATACGAACAAAACAAAATTCCAATATTCAAATACCAAATAAATTGTTTTTTTTTATTAAAACCACCATTTGCCATATCTCATTTATCAATTCTTCTCAACACACATGCGAGGCTTACTTGCTGACGACGCCAATCCCTCTTCATTCAAATAAACATCATCAAGGTTACGCTTCATATCAGAAGATGATTGTTTCAAGTCACCCACATAATCCTTTGAAACAGGTGTGGTGTTAACCCCAGTGTAAGAATCAGCATCCTTAAAGAAATAAACAAATTATAACTAAGACAACTATTAAACTTATATATAAGTTTATTTTTTAAGTTATACCTTCAAACATTCACCACCAGAAGTTTGGAACTCAGACTGACTCATACCAAAAGAATCAGAAACATCAAGCTGTGAAAACATGAAAAGCAAACAACAAATAGTTCAACATATTTTAAACGGTTTTGAAAGTGCAAATATATATTAATAAAACAATCGCTTACTTGGTCAATTTTAAATTTTTTGTTGAGCTTATCCAAGATGTCATCATCAGTCGTAACAACTGATATTCCATAATTCTCAACAGTATTGACAATATTAAAGTCAGTTACTTTAATCACGAAAGCACACTTTAGGTTAACCAACGATTCAAATTCAACTGGATATTCTCTTGGAAAATCATTTGTCTTCAATAACTATATTAAAAAAAATATAATGTGTCATTAGAATAAATGTATAAAAATTTAATTTAAATAAATATAAAGTATAACTAAATATAACCTCGTCCTGAATTTGTATAAGTTCCTTTGTAGTTTTCCCAACAAACTTCAACGCCTCATGGTCAAATAATGTAAGTGTCACAGTACCGGTTGAATCTTGAACGCGAACCGGTATTTTAAACCTTAAAAATGGTATTTAAATAATTAACAAACATATGTGAATAGATAATATAGACGACCTACGTTGTTGTTGTTGTATGAACAATAATTAGAAGTATGACTAACAAACACTTTACCTGGACAGCGGGAAAACTTCTTTTCCATTACAATCCTTGTTAGAACATTGATACAACTTCTCATCTCTAACATCACTTGTTCCATCATCCTTATCATAGGTTTCAAACTTTTGCTCAACTTTGGACTTGCAATAGTTACACCCATCATAATAGCACATCTTATCTGAAACGATTGCTACAATAGTTCCAACAACAACAACTTTCTTTGGCTGTTTAATATAATAAAAGAAAAAAAATTCATTAAAATTTTGTTAAAATAAAAAATATAAAACATGAAATGTTAAGGAAAACCTCTAAGATTGATGCAAGATAAGCAATTGGTGAAAAAACATCATTCTTTAAAAATTCATCTTCGACAGAACACATCATATATGACCCAGCATGGCTACTTGACTCAGTTGAAGCAGCAAGTTTTGCAAGAAACCTACAAAACAGTTTGAATAAACAAAAATGTTTAATTAAACATAAATACAAACAATACGTAAAGTTGATAAAATTTAAAAAATATGTTTAAATAATAACACTTACTTTTGCTTGAACGATAGCATGTCATCAAAATTGTCGTTAATGAAAAGTCGTGAACCATCAAAGTTATTAGAAAATCCCCATTTGCCTATTGTTAGGTAAAAATAATTTAAACAATAAAAAAATAGATACAAAGTAACAACATCTAGATACATTGTTTGGTATAAAATGCACTATGAGTTAAATACCTTTGTATATCTTAACAGCACCAAAATGGACAACAACCACAACATGTGCTTCACGCTTTTCACTAACCATGTAAGAATACATGTCCTTAGCGTAATCATCCCAAAGTGTTAAATCGATCTGAACATCTCTACAATAGAATATAAGAAAAAAAATATAAGTTTAACAACATTTTGTAAATTTGAAAGCATAAAATGGAAAAAAAAAATTAAACACAATTTATAAAATGTATTACTCAAGATCTTGAAGCTTAAGATTAAGGCGTTTCCCTTTACTACCATCCTTTTTGTTGGTCTCCTCGATGTTATAACAAACACCAACATAACCAATGAAATCTAACAAAAATATAAATAGATGTCAGCATATATAAGAACATAAAAAAATCTATAAAATCAGCAAACAAATATTATGGTATATAAAGATTGTAAATAAAAACTAAACATACCTACTGTCGTACCTCTTTTATTTTCTGGGAAAGAACATCATTAAACTCAACAAAATTGAAAACGTACTGCGGACCTTCCCATTTATTGCACTTTTCCACAAACGTATGATAATAAAAAGATAGCTTCTGATTGTTAGGAACAATCTTGAAAGATGCAGTGTTCGCAGCAAGAGATGGCCGTTTTATGATAAGGCATTCATCAACATTAAGATGCCTCTCAAACTTTGAAAATAGCTTATGCAAGCAAGAAGCTTGAATCTTGGTACCCTGTGTGTAAATACAGAATAACATGCAAAGGGTATGTTAAAATGCAATCAAAATCAGTATAATTAAAACAAAAAAAGATTAAATCATTAATTTACCATTTCATCCATCAGTATCATATCTATACGATATGTCTCTCTTTCATTATCTCTCATCTTCTTCCTCCACAAACTAACAATTTTAACCTTGATAGTGTAGTTTGTGCTAAGAGCATCGATATCGTTCAGCAAGGTGATCTGACCTTCGTTTTCCATTATAGCTAAGAAGAAATCAAATAAATGAATGGATTGTTGCAAAAATATTAGTCTGGCTTAAAAAGAAAACAAATGATCTATTTATATCAAATTAATAAAGTTAATATTTTTAGTAATATATTATCAATATTTCTAATCAAAATAAACCTCCTTTTTAAAATACAATAAATAAGGAAACGGTATAATTTATAATAAGATAAAACGAATTAACATAAATTCAAATTTGTAAAAACGGAAACTGTACATATTAATTATATAACTTCGGGTTCACTTTACGAATTTAAAAATTATTTACAATTATTAACGTAAAATTTTATATTTGTAACATATTTTCTATAATTGACAACCTTTACTAAAATATAAAAAATAGATTTTTTTACATTTTTATGAATAATCACTTTCCATAATTATAAGTTTGAAATTGCAAAGTAAGGACGAAATTTTATGATTAATCACTTGCAAATTAAGAACGAAATTTTGAAATTGCAACATACTAAGTGACAGTTGACTTTCTATAATTAAAATGAATATAAAATGAGTTATTTATGTTAAATCTTATATAAAAACCTTATAATGTAACATCTCAAAACTATAATGCAAGGTTTAAAAATGACAATCATAGTGTTATCTATCTATTCTATATGTAGTACTAAAGGTTCATAATACTATCTTATAATAATAACAACACTATACTCTCTGTGCAGAAATGAGAAAGATAAAAGAAAGAATGGGATCCAGATTATTTTAAATCATGTTAAATGCTTAATTGATTAACATAAAATTGTGTTTGATATACTTTTTGAAGAAATTAGTAACATCATTAGCATCAGTTAACAATTTATAAAATTTAAAAATGACTACTTAACACATAGATTAAACTTTCAAGACATGACAAATGAGTGGTTAAAAGCAAAGTTAAGATATGAAAAAATGTAATAACTTGAAATTAAAAACCATAACGAATGTCAAAAACCAAAAAAACCATATAAAAAGTTAATATCTAACATATGAAAGGCAAAAAACATGCCCTAAATGTCATATAACTAATGACTACGCCTAACGTAAGGTACAACTCGTTCAACACTCAACACCTGGTCATTTTCATCAAAAGAATAGTGAACCGTGTCACGGACCTTAATTCTAGCAGCTTTCATGAACTTCTTCCAACTGGTTAACGCGTATCGCCAACATCCGTCGCTTTTTTTTCACGTCTGGTACCGTTGGTAAATTGCTGTGGCGGATCCAGATGCATAAGCCTAACGGTGATATCTTTTAAACCTTCATCAAGTCTAGCCATCCAATCCTCTGTATTGTTGTAAAAATAAAATTAATAATAAATATGAAAATAAAAGAACGATGTTTATTAAGTAACAAAAGAAATATAACACTTGTTTTTTAGCGGTTTGTAAAATGATATTAAAACTTACAAAATAACGTTCACCAGCCATACGAATAAAACGACGAACACCACCATGTATTTGTTCATCAACTTCATTTTCAGCATCGATAGGTGCAACTTCAGCCTGCAAATTAAATATATAACATGTATTACATTAACATATATAAAATATATAAATAACTAACAAAATTTAACTTACCTCATCGACATCTACATCAGGAAATTCATTTCAACACCGTTTTTTCCAAAAAAATTTAAATGGAAAAAATTACCAAAAGCTTTTGTAAATAACAAAATACAACCAGCCTTCAATTGTAACTGACTAACAATTACGTCAATACCAACGGTAAAACCGACTTTACCGTCAGACGTTTCAATGGCAACTTTAAACGTTTTGTTATCTATAATTACAGTAGATATTACATCATTTGAGGAATAATCATAAACTTTTGGCAGGATACATTCAGGAATAACCTGTGGGAATGATAAAAAAAGAAAAAAAAATTTAGTCTTAATATAATCGGATGTAGGGTTTCGTATAAACTTGATAGAATAAATAAACATTAGAAATAAAAAATATTCTGCATCAAAATCGGTTTTAGGGTTTTGCAGAAACAACATATTCTTTAACAAAACCATAATCTTAAAACCCAAAAATGAACATATTTTTCAATCCCAATCGGATTTAGGGTTAAATAAACATAAACATAGTTTAAACACATTAAATAAAAGGAAGAATACATGAATAATGATTAAAGAAGGAATTTAACAAAAACACCTTACAGATTTATAGAGCGATATGTCAAATTCAGATATCGATTCAAGAAAAAGTAGATGTAGATGAAGACGGTGAAGAATGTAAAACCATCTATATATGTAGATCCACAGAAGAAATTCATTGTTATATGGAAACCGATGGTATTCTTGGAAGAAGATTAGAGGGAAGTTGAAGAGTTGATTGGAACCATAACTGCAAAGGAAAGTAATTTTTTTTAAAAATATAACGACAACCTAATTATAGAAACAATGTCTAATTACAGAAACAGACTTAGAATTTCAAATTCATAAATTAAGCTTAAAAACATTACTCTGTTTATAGAAAAAAAACATTTTTAAAAATAAACTAAAGATATCTTTAAAGCAAATTTTAAAAAATGATAACTGAATAATCAAATTATAATATTTTCAAAACACTGTTAATTTAATAAGAATAAGGCATAAGGCAGACTATATATATCAAAAAACAAACAATATCAATTAAATTCAATTAAATATATTATTAATTAAAAAAACGATAACCCATAAAACATTCAGAATATACTATTAATTAAAAAAAAACTAAACAGAAAACATAAAATTATATATGATAAAGTTAAAAAAGATAAAAAAAAGTATAAGATTTAACTAACCTTTGTTGCTTGACGAATGGTGGGATTCCGATTGTTATGACGGAGTTATTGACATGAAAAAAAAATCAAGAAAAATCAGTAACTGCGATAAATATGGTCGGATCTACAGAAATCAAGAAAAATCAAAAACTTGATTTTGTTTGAAACAGTGTTGTAAAAGTCGCTAGGCGGTCCCTAGTCGGCCGACTGGGGAGTTGGGAGTAATCGGAGTACTCGGAGAGTACTCGGGGAGTACGCGGACATGGTAAATATAAAGAAAATTAATTGTTATATATTATTTATGTGTTAAAATAAGCATAATTCATGTCAACTGAGTATAATTTAAAATGAAACATGTTTAAAGTTCAAATATTCTGAATACAAGTCCGACTAGTCTGAGTACAAGGCCGAGTAGTCCGAGTACAAGGCCGAGTAGGCCGATTTTGACCGATTAAAAGTCAACAAACCACGTTGACCGCCTAGACCGACTAGGCCGACTAGGCTCCGACTAGGCCGACTAGGCTCCGACTAGGCCGACTAGGCGCCGAGTAGGACCGAGTACTCCCGAGGCCGACTAGTTGAGACCGCCTAGGAGGAAGTCGCCAAGGTGGAGGTCCGAGGACCGAGTACTCGCCGAGTACTCGGCCGAGGAATCCGACTTTTGCAACACTGGTTTGAAACAAAAATCAACAAAAACCTCTGGTCTAGATTTTGGTTTTTAAAAAAATTAAACATGTTGAATCGGTTAGATTAAAGATGAATACTACATAAACAACAAAGTAAAACAACATACCTTCAAGATTTATGGTCGGATCTACAAAAATCAGACCAAATAAGAAGTTAATAGAAGTACAAACAATGTTTATAAATTTAACTATATATAGAAAGGAATAACATAAAATCAAACTCCGTTCTTGATTCAGAACATATAATAACAAATATTTAGCTTCAATTTAGTGTATTTACCTTTGATGTTGACCTAATTTTTGTAAACTTGGTGAGAAGATAACCGATTGTAGAACAAAAGGAAGAGAGAAGAGGGTAAAGTTGAGGTAGGTATGAATGAGAGAAGAAAATGAAGTAGCTTTTAAATGATCCGAATATTTTTGATAAGGTGTATTCGGAAACATAAAACCCGACCCAAAACATTTCGGATCCCGGCTCTTTTTTCTTGAAATCGTGATTGTAGAACCCAAATGTGATTTCCCTCCTAAACTAAACACAATAACTTGCCACATCAGCAAAAATGGCCAAATACAAATGCCACATAGCCCAAATCCATCTCATTTATATATATATATATATAGATGGGCTAAAATAATGGTATATACAAACTCGGTTTATTCAGTTAAAACTGAATTAAGTATCTTAGAATCGAAAACCAAATTCTGTTTTTGTTACAAACCAAACCAAAATCGAATATGTAATTCATTTCGATTTATATTATTAATAAATTGTTCGCCGCTAAGAAACCGTCGGTCAACAGGGGCATAACCGTCTTTTTAGAAGATCCTGACCGTAATAATTCAGACGGTTATCTTCGAGATTGAATCTCATCCATTCAAACCCAAAAAAATTGGCAGTTTTTATTTTCAACGCCAGTTAAGGATTGCTGTGTTTTCTGCACTTTTCTAGCTACGTGGGTACGCTCCCTCAACCTTGTCGGAGATATTCGATAACTTCTTCATGGAAGTTAGCATACAAGATGTATATATATGTCCGTGTATGCTTTGTATTATATCGTTTTCAATAAAGGACATCAATGTTAGGTCGTTACATATTTTACGTGTTTATGATATTTGTTATGTTTCGAAAATAGTTTCTTATTTAGTTTGGTTGTTTTGCTTCAGTTATGATCGATGGATAATGCTGTGTATGATGAGGATTCAATTGCTGGGTTGGACAGCGTTGTGGATACGAAGCAGGCAGCAGTTATGAAGTCTTCTAATATAGTTGGAAATGTATATATCGTTTTGTTTTGTCAAGTATTGGGGTTTACATACCATTGTGTTTTTTACAATCGTTTTGTGTTTGTAGCAATCCTTTGTGTTATTATAGTAAAACAATCATTGACATGCTTTTTTTTTTTTGTCAGGTTGTAGCTGACGAGTTTGTGGATGGTCATTTGCATAAATTTACTCATTGCTCTAATGAGAATGTACATTTATATAAGCAAGCTTATGTTGAAGTTTCTGCTATTATTTATCATATTGTGTGTTATTTAAAATCATTGTGTTTTTTTACAGATATTGTGTTTTTTTTTTTTTTTTTTTTTTTGTAATCTACTATGACAACAGTGATTGACAGTTGTTGTTTTTTTCTTTTCCAGGTTGTGGCTGACAACATGTTTGTGGATGATCATTTTCAAAAGTTGAGTAAGATATCTGATGAAACTGGAAACGTGCGTAATAATTCTTGTAAAATATTTTATCATATTGTGTATTATTTAAAATCATTGTGTTTTTTACAGATACTGTGTTTTTTGGTTTATTATTGTAATATACTATGACAATAGTGATTAACAGTTGTTTTTTTTTTCTTTTCCAGGTTGTGGCTGACAACATTTTTGTGGATGATCATTTTCAAAAGTTGAGTAAGATATCTGATGAAACTGGAAACGTACGTAATAATTCTTTTAAAATTGTAAGATAACATTGTTTTAGTACAACATGGTAGTTTATTTTATTAATAAGTATATTGTTTTTCAGTTTGAAGAATTGTTTGGAATACTTCCTGACTTGACTATGTCTTCAATCGGATCTGCAAAGGTAAATCGTTTATGTTAAAGTATGTAAATTATTTTGTTAGTGATAGTTGGTGATGTTTATGCTGAATCTTATTATGTTTGTTTATATTTTGTTTTGTAAATTTCAGAACAAATCTAAAGGCTTTGACTTGGAGTTTGGTGTGTTGGTTGGATGTCCTGACAAATCTATGAAGCATGAGGTCAACAAGGTTGGTTCCATGCCTATATGTTTAGCTTTGTTTAGTTAATATTCTAGATGAATGACTGACATATTATTCTCTAGCCTCGTAACTTCAGAAGAATTAATCAAAGGGTAAAGGCGCCGAAGAATTGGAAGTGGGATGAGGTGATTGAAATCGACAGTTTTGGTGAAGATTAGTTATGTTGTTGTTTTTTTATGTATGATGATGGTTAGATGGTGAAATGGTTTGTAATAATTTCGTATTTATTTGTCGTTGTATTTTTATTTTAATGGATTCTTATGTTTGTTATCAAAAGTTAGTTATGATTTTGAATTTCAGTATGTTTTTTTTGTGTAAATTTTGTAATACATTATATTTTGGTAATGATACTATGTTGAGTTGGAGTTTTTTTATGTGTGTATTTTCCCATCACTTAAACATGCATGTTTTTCTTTGTTTGTAATATTTTCGTTATAATTTAAAGGGTAATTAATATTTTTGTTGATTCATGCATAGTAAGCCATGTACCAGTTTAAGTTTCCCGTGTTTAATTAATGGTTTGTGTGTTTATAGTAATAACTGTATGTAAGCGTGTGTCTCTTCAGTTACTTGTATCATTTCCCAGAGCAGTTTTTACATCATGTAACCGTTGCTACCATTAATAGTTTCGCGTTAGTGACCATAAGCCCTTATATATATATATATATATATATATATATATATATATATATATATATATATATATACAGACATTTCATGTATGATGTATCTCAAGTTATTTAAGTTTTACCGATATCAAGTACTCAAGGAGAGGATTTGAAGGAACTCTTTTATAAAGCAGTGATGGAAGAGTTTGAAGCTGAGATAGAGATTGCCAGAGATCTAAGGAAATGCTTTGATGCTCTGAAGAATGGAGTTGGCTCTCGTGATGCTGTATCTGAGGCCTTGCGTTTATTGCCTCCAGCTGCTGTTCGTGACCTGGCACTTTTGAATAACAGTGAGAATGGGACAAAAGATGTTCAGTTAATGTCACAAAAGTTAGATTTATTTAAACAAGTTAATGATTCAGTGGAGTTGAAGCATAGGTTTTTACTTCCATATAAGTAGTTTTGTTAAGTTTAGTCGTAGTTTTTGTTATAGTGAAGTGATTTGTAATCAATTAAGACTTATTGGTCGTATTTTTATTTTAATGGAATGTTTTGTTTTGTTTCTCAAAAGTTAGTCTAGATGAATTGTGTTTTTTACAATTGTCGTATTTTTATTGTAATGGAATGTTATGTTAATTTGTTTTACTATAGATGTAGGTGAAGTTGTCCTACAAACCTGATAACATGAATTGTGTTTTTTACAATGGTTTGTGTTTTACCAACGAAATTGTATATTATCGTATACATCGTATGAATTGTGTTTTTTACAATGGTTTGTGTTTTACCAACGAAGTTGTCCTGCATGTTTATCATTTATTACAACTCATTAATGTGTGTTAAAAAACAGTTGTAGAAAAGTGAAAACTGTTAACATTAACCGTTGTTTTTTATTCTAATGGAATTTTATGTTTTGTTTCTCAAAAGTTAGTCTGGTATGATATTGAATTTCAAATATATTTGTGTGTAGAATTTTGAATACATTACATTGTGGTTATTTAATCATATATTATTTTAAATATTTAATATATTCAGTTTAATTTGTTTTATTATAGTTGTAGGTGAAGTTGTCCTACAAACCTGCTAACATGAATTTTGTTTTTTACAATGGTTTGTGTTTTACCAACGACATTGTATATTATAGTATACATTGTGTTTTTTGGCTTTTGTGTAATATCCTTGGCAGATTCTGATAACATCAATTGCTTTTTTTTTTTGTATCTGCATGTTTATGATTTATTACATTGTGGTTATTTAATCATATATTATTTCAAACATTTAATATTTTGAGTTTAATTTGTTTTACTATAGATGTAGGTGAAGTTGTCCTACAAACCTGATAACATGAATTGTGGTTTTTTAAAGTGGTTTGTGTTTTACCTACAAAATTATATATTATAGTATACATTGTGTTTTTTGGCTTTTGTGTAATATCCTTGGGAGATCCTGATAACATTAATTGTTTTTTTTGTATATGTATTTAGCATGTTTATCATTTATTACAACTCATGAATGTGTGTTAAAAAGTAGTTGTAGAAAAGTGAAAACTGCTAACATCAATAGTTGTTTTTTATTCGAATGGAATCTTATGTTTTGTTTCTCAAAAGTTAGTCTGGTATGATATTGAATTTCAAATAGTTTTTTGTGTAGATTTTTTAATACATTACATTGTGGTTATTCAGTCATATATTATTTAATATCTTCAGTTTAATTTATTTTACTATAGATGTAGGTGAAGTTGTCTTACAAACCTGATAACATGAATTGTGTTTTTTACAATTGTTTTTGTTTTACCAACGAAATTGTATATTATAGTATACATTGTGTTACAAAATGTTTGTAGAAAGGTCAATACTTTCTAACATCAGCAGTTGTTTAAGATTGTGTTAATACAATGTTAAACTGCTTTCATTAACAGTTTTTTTTATATAAGTTACGTGGATGGTTAGTCTTATTTTATTACATGGTCGTGTATGAAAGTGGTTGTATACATTGTGTTTATATATAAACATTTACATATCAAATTGTCTCAATTGTATTTCATTTGTTATATTTTATATTGTAGCCCCATAGATCATAAAATGGAAAAGCTTGGGTTTGCAATGATCGTCGATGAAATATTCACAAGGCTCCCAGCCAAAGCAATTGGTTGTTTGAAATGTGTTTGCAAAGATTTCCGTAATAAACTGTCAACTCATTTGTTTGAGATGATGCATTCTTGCCAAATTGGAAATTCAATACATAAGAAATTTCTCTCCTTGCAAGATATGTTAATTGTCGTTGACGACGTAATAGGTGGGAATTTGGATGTGGTTAATGTTCACCCTAGATTCTTACGTATTCTAGCGTCGTTTAATGGGCTGTTGTTAGTGTGCAATGAACAGACTTGATGTGAGCTGATCCTTTGGAATCCAACAACTAGGCGCCATAAGTTGTTGTCTGACGACTATTTTCGTCAATGGTATGGTCGAAACTGTGATACAGGTAGAATGTATTTTCATAAAACCAATGATCTTAAAGTGCTTCACATCAAATATTTCTTGAATGTCGTTATTGCTCGTGTTTATTCACGACGTTGTGAGACGTGGAGACAAATAGATTTCTTGGGGGAGCTAATTTCGGTGATCAGGGTTATTCATGGTCTCCCGGAATTTATTCTGGCAAAACCATATATTTCATGTGTTCAAAAAAGTGGTTTCCACCTTTGGAGAGGTATATAGTTGCTTTCGATGTTATTTCCGAAACTTTTAGAATCCTTCGTTTTCCTGAAAGTATGGAAGTTACTCCTTGACAAGGACATTTTCTGAGCATTGCAAAGAAGCTCCATTTTATTGTCGTTGAAATGTCTCCCGAGTTAACTGCTGATTTGCACAAAGTTGAAGATGAAGCCTTCATCAAGGTGTTTTCTATCAATAATCTTCATATAATTGATTATGAAGAAAGAATCGAATGGTCCAATATATTTCAAAACAACAAGTGGTTGATAAGAAACGTCTGGGGTGGTGTTGTTGAAGCTGACCTGAGCAATGAAGTTTATAAATACCTACAACATGTTGATTCCTACAACGGTTCGAAACGAGCATTATTTATTGAGACCACTGTTTCGCCGATCGAATAGAAATTATTATGCTATATTATAGGGAATGGTGGTCGTTTTTTCGATCTTTCTTTCTTGTTTCAAGTAGTTTCGTATGTATCAGTGTATTACCAATTGTCTGCATGGATATTTAATTCCGATTGGTGTTATTAATCATATATTATTTCGAACATTTAATATTTTCAGTTTAATTTGTTTTACTATATATGTAGGTGAAGTTGTCCTACAAACCTGATAACATGAATTGTGTTTTTTCCAATGGTTTTTGTTTTACCAACGAAATTGTATTTTATAGTATACATTGTGTTTTTTTGGCTTTTGTGTAACATCGTTGGGAGATCCTGATAACATCAATTGTTTTTTTTTTGTATATGTATCCTGTATGTTTATCATTTATTACAACTCATGAATGGGTGTTAAAAGGCAGTTGTAGAAAAGTGAAAACTGCTAACCTCAACAATTGTTTTATATATATGTAACGTAGGTAGTTAGTAGTTATTATATACGTTGGACGTGTGTTAAATTCAGTTGTATACGTTTATTCAGAAGGTACATTGGACTTGGTACTATCCTTCTTTTGTATAATATTGTGTTATTATATTAATGAAATCTTTAATATGTGTAATTTTAATATATGGTATGTACTAGCGGTTTATAATCCAGGATTTTAGGTTAAACAGTTGTTGTAGTCTTTCTTTCATGTTTTCCTACAAAGATGGTAACGTAAACTGCTGTGTTCATTTCTTAATAAACCTCTCTTAACCGATCCTAACTCAAATTTGATGTAGAGGTAGTTAACTGGAATGGTTATTATTGTGTAATTTTTTAAGAAATTGTGTTATTTTATGAAGTGTCATATTTTATCTTATTATATGACAATGTATGTATTAGAACTTTTGTATTCAGGTTTAACTATTCTTTTGTAGATGTGTGTCTTATTTTATCTTATTGTATAACATTAAATGCTGTGTTTGATGTCCAATAAATATTTTGTGGCAGAGAAATTGATAAATTCCCCTATCAGATTATAAGCTAATTAACAAGAGTGTTTATGATTGTGTGTTTATATAATATTGTGTTTTTATTTTATATGGTATTATGATTGTGTTTTTCTATATTATTGTTTTTTTTATTTTACATGGTATACTTTATATTTGTATTATTTGTTTTACAACATGGTATGTATTAGCGGTTTACTACTTAGGTGTTGTCGCCCATGTTCCTACAAATCTGGTGACATCAACTGCTTTTTATGGTGTATAAATACCGTATTACATGATTATTTAATAAACATATCATACTCGATTATGTCCAGTTTTATTCGCAAGGTTTGTTTAGTTCATATTCTTTCTGTTTTGAAAATAAGTGCATTGCATTATGTGATAATTGTCTGCATTGTTTTTGTATTACATACTGAGTTGCTGACAACAAAGTTGATGCATTACTGCTATCTAATTCTAATGGATTGCAGGTGGTTATGGATGATTTTCTAAAGAATGTTGTTTTTAGTAACATCGATGATGTGTGGGAAGTTAGTGAGGTAATCATAGACCATTTCAAGTTACGTATTTTGATATTTACATTAGTTGTAAGTGGATATATTTATATATTTTACAGCCCTGATCTGTTATCATACTAGGTACCGTGAAGGAATATCCAAGGAGTTTGGTTGGTTTTCTTTGAAGTGTCCTAATTGTTTAAATGAGGCTTGTACAAAAAACATGGGTTTCATTAAGTCTGACGGAGGTTGTGATCAAGACCAACATACGTTGTATGTGTGCACTAATGAATTTTCTCGAAAAAATGTTATAGATGAACCGGTTTTAAGGTATTGTTATTATTCTGTTGTTATTTACATTGACATTTTGACATTGTAACTTTTTTCACCATTTACCTTATTTTAGTTTGTGTAATCCGTTTGAATTCAAATTAATTTGTTATGTTACGAATTAGATTGAATATTCGTGTTGAGGATAGTAGTGGTGTTGTATCTCTTATTTTGTTCATAATACGGCTAACCATGTTATCGAGAAGTCTACAAAACAGTTGATTCAGGATAACACAATGGTAGTATGCATGTGTATGATTTATATTTAGTTTCTATTTCTCAAATTATATATTTTTTGTAAGTTAACTTTTTGGTTATAAATCCTATCTTTTATGTTTAGAGGATGATGGTACTGTGCGATTTCCAAACGAATTAAAAACTTTGGTGGATAAATTATTTGCATTCGAGATTGAAGTCAGCGAGACTAACTTGACATATTGTGATGAAGAATACGAGATTCAAATAATAACTGACGATGAATCAGTTGTTGATCTGGTTAAACAAATGTCTGGGATTAGTCAGGTACTATGAACTTTTAACTGAAGTATTATAGTTGTCTTTAGTTAATAAACTTTTACAATTTTGGTTTAGAGCTGTATGCCTGATTATAAGAAGAATGGTACTCCAATTTCGCTTGTGATGAGTTCCGATGGTGATACAATTGATAAAAAAACATGTTCAATGGTTTGTAAAGATACGACGTCTAAGCGTAAACTGCTTGATCTCATCTATCTTTATTTAATGGTGTTAGCAATTGCTATGTTAATCAATTTAAAAATAGTTACTTAAATATTTTAAATTGTGTGAATTAGATGTAAGATTTTAAGTTAGTACGTATGACAATTCGATGTATGAGAATATAAGAACAGTTGCAGTTACTAATCGCAATCGAATAAAAAGTCATCATTATCTTAAATATAGACATGATTATTGATGTTCTTAATAGTTTGATAAGAAGTCATTGTGATATTAAAATATGTAGTGCGTTTGGATGATGTTAATCATATATACCCGGACCGTGAACGGGTAAACTACTAGTTTAGTTGGTTTGAAACTGAATATTCATACCCCTACGACATGCATGCTTAATGATAATTCTATCTTTTCTCAAGCATCAAAAAGTATAAAATATAAGATAAGGTCTTCTTTTATGTTAAAAACGCAGTGTTATCGATCCCTTAAAAACAAACATTTCAAGATTTGACACTCTGTATAGCAGAGCCGACAAAACATCTTGTGTTGTATTATGCCGGATACGCTATGAAACATTTAACATGACATGTTTAACTAATTATTTCATTTCCTTGAACACTATTATGCACTTTTTTAATTATAGGAGCCCTATTACGTTTTACATGACATAAAAAAAAAACTTAAAAATTATAGGAGCCCTATTACGTTTTGGCCCCGATCTGGTGCCCACTGACCCATGCTCATGGCCCACCATGGTGATCACAAAGAAGACCCCATGATCATGCTTGAAGTTGTGACGTCAAATGATTTATGGATTTGGCATGCGTACGTCGTGCATGTTGGTTCAAACAACGACATAAATTTCTTCCACCAATCTCCATTATTCACTAACGAGATGCTTGGAACTGTGCCGAAGAGTTCATGTCATGTTAATGGGTGTCAATACATGTCGCAACCCCCGATCCCTGATCCCCGGGAACGGGTGGACGCGAACTCAGAATTTCGGTGGTATCAGGTTAGTTAATTTGGCAGCGGAATTTACATCAGGACCATAGTTAGGAAATGATTATCAGAGTAAAACCACCATATTTGATATTAATAATTACATGGGTAAAACCAAAGTTTCTTATTACAATACATTTATTAGGGATAAATCATATTGTATTGAATTTAAAACATCATTTATTAGGTAACTTTTATAGCCACATTTTTCCCAAGCCTTCAGTGCTCTCCAGCTGGCTTTTTACTAATTGGCTGTCACATTGTGTTACCTGAAACGTGTTTTAAAAACATTTGTCAGTGGAAATACTGGTGAGTGAATCCCAGTTTAATCAAGAAACATTTTATCAATTAAAACAGTATTGAGAGCGATTACATTGTTTATTTCTACACAATTACTCATTCAGTACTGTCAATCCTGACTTGTGGGTCATATTACACATTGGCTAACTCGTTGTCCAATGGTAATGTATTGTCATCCCTGACTTACTACTCACAAGGTAGTAAATTTTGTATACAAAACCCCAACATACCGGCAGTAATTGAAGAACTACAAAGACTCAATCACCGCTTAATCACATTGTCAACCAATTAAGGTTTTGTAAAGTATTACAAAAAGGTTAACAAAAAGAGGATAAACTCACATTGCTATCTTAGATTTCGCGTAAGGGTTTCCTGGATATAATCTATAATTTATACAAATGTACATTGGTTATTATCATAACCCTTTGAAAATATTAATGATACCCTCCCCGAGACGGCATTCCAACAACTACGTCGGGCAGAACCACGACAGTTGTTACGGAACCCTAAATCAATTGGGCAGCGTATCTATTATGAAACCGGGGTTATAGTACTTACAATGGAGCAGAACCTCGCTAATTAGGGGGTATTATACTTGAAAATTATGCCTACAACTTCAGAAATTCGTTTAGAAAGAAAAGATGTGAGCGACGGAAATGAAATCCCGAGGCTTCCTTATATAGTTGCTAAATCTGGTCTCCACGCGGCTCGCGTAAGGGTAGACAAAAGTCTACGCGGCCCGGGTCAAACTTCAGTCAACGCGTAGCTTGTCCCGGTCATCAGGTAGGTCCGCCACGATGTCGACACGTGTCAGCATAGGGTGCCTCTGCGTTGTCGATCTCTCGCGGCCCGCGTAAGTGTAAGCTTAAGCTTACGCGGCCCGCCTAAACTAAAGTAATCAAACGAAATCAGGTATCCACCTTGATACCGCCCGCGTAAATGGTTGGGGTGGGTCTACGCGGCCCGCCTCAACTTAATTTTTTTTTGTTTTTAATTTATTTTAAACACTATAACATATTTCGGGCTCGGTTTTCACATACGGGGTGTATTTAAGGACATATTAGGGTATTTTAAGATATACTAGGGTGTCGGTTTTACTGAGGGTTGTTACATCCTCCCCACCTTATAGTAGAGCTCGTCTGCGAGATCTACTGGAATAAGTGCGGATATTTTCTTTGCATTTCAGATTCGAGTTCCCATGTGTACTCAGGTCCTCTTTTGGAGTCCCACTTTACTTTGACCAGAACTAGTCTCTTATGCTTGAGGTTCTTGACTTTTCTGTCTTCAATCTGTAGAGGCCTTTCTACAAACTTGAGGTGTTCATTTACTTCTATATCCTTAAGAGGTACTATCAGTGACTCGTCAGCTAAACACTTTTTGAGATTTGATACATGAAATACATTATGTATTCCTGCCATTTCTTCTGGCAGTTGTAGCTGATAAGCTACAGGTCCTATTCTTTTAATAATTTCAAAAGGTCCAATATACCTGGGACTTAGCTTTCCCCGTTTTATGAATCTTACCACTCCTTTCCAAGGAGAGACCTTTAATAATACTTTATCACCTGTTTGAAATTCCAATGGTTTGCGTCGGTTATCAGCATAGCTCTTTTGTCGATCACGTGCTACTTTCAGTCGTTCCTTGACTTGAATAATCTTATCAGTTGTTTCTTGCACTATCTCAGGTCCAGATAATTGCTTTTCCCTAATTTCTGCCCAACATACTGGGGTTCGGCATTTTCGTCCATAAAGTGCTTCGAATGGTGCAGCATTGATACTTGTGTGATAACTATTGTTATAAGAAAATTCTATTAAAGGTAAGTGATCGTCCCAATTACCTCCGAAATCAATTACACAGGCTCTAAGCATATCTTCCATTGTCTGAATAGTTATTTCGCTTTGTCCGTCCGTTTGAGGATGATAAGCCGTGCTTAGTTTTAACTTGGTTCCCATTGCCTTTTGGAAACTTGACCAAAAATGAGAGGTAAAACGGCTATCCCTATCAGAAACAATTGATAAAGGAATTCCATGTAAAGAAACAATTCTATTTACATATAACTTAGTTAATTGTTCCATACTGAAAGTTTCCTTCATTGGTAGGAAATGAGCTGACTTGGTTAGTCTATCTACAATCACCCAGATTGTATCATTTCCTTTATTTGTTTTGGGTAATTTAGTAACAAAATCCATTGTTATCAATTCCCATTTCCACACTGGCATTTCTAACTGTTGTAGCAATCCTGAGGGTTTCTGGTGTTCAGCTTTAACTTGTGAACAGGTTAAACATTTAGAAACATAGGCTGCTATGTCCTTTTTCATTCCTATCCACCAGAAATTTTTCCTTAGATCCTGGTACATTTTATCATTTCCTGGATGCATCGTATACTTAGATTTATGAGCTTCTTCTAAAATACGATAACGTAGGTTTCCTAATTTAGGTATCCACATTCTCTTTTCATGGAATCTCCAAATTCCATCTGTTCCTTGTTTTAATTCTTTTAACATACCCTTTAATTTTTCAGCATCATCCTTGATTACTGATTCTTGTGCTTCTCTTATCTGATCATTTAAATCTACTTGTAGATTTAATTTAAGAGAACGTACCCTTTTTGGCTTTTCATGATACTTTTGACTTAAAGCATCTGCTACTACATTTGCTTTTCCTTCATGATACTGGATATCACAATCATAATCACTAAGCATTTCCATCCAGCGTCTTTGTCTCATATTCAACTCCTTTTGCTTGAAAATATACCTTAAACTCTTATGATCAGTGAATATGGTAAACTTACTACCATAAAGGTAATGTCTCCAAATCTTAAGAGCAAAAATTATAGCTCCAAGTTCTAGATCATGGGTTGAATAATTCTCTTCATGATTCTTAAGTTGTCTAGATGCGTAAGCTATAACCTTTTGTCGTTGCATCAATACACATCCATAACCTAATTTGGAAGTGTCACAATATACTACAAAGTCTTCAGTTCCTTCTGGTAATGCTAATATGGGTGTATGGGTTAATCTTTGCTTAAGAATTCTAAAAGCTTCTTCTTGTTTTAATCCCCATTCAAACTTAACAGATTTACATGTTTGCTTAGTTAAAGGAATGGCTATTCTAGAAAAATCTTGAATAAATCTTCTATAATAACCGGCCAATCCTAAGAAACTTCTAACCTCAGTTGGCGACTCAGGGGTTTTCCATTTAGTAATTGCCTCGATCTTAGTGGGATCCACATGAATTCCTTCATGATTGACTAAGTGTCCAAGAAATTGTACCTGTTCTAACCAAAATTCGCACTTAGAAATTTTAGCATAAAGCTTTTTCTTTCTTAATAAACTTAAAAGTGCAAATGCTTTGCATGATCCTCTTTATTCTTAGAGTAAATGAGAATATCATCTATAAAGACGATTATGAATTTATCCAAATATGGCTTACATATTCGGTTCATCATGTCCATAAATGCAGCTGGGGCATTGGTTAAACCAAATGGCATGACAGTAAATTCATAATGACCATACCTTGTTCTGAATGCGGTTTTAGGAATATCCTCTTCCTGTACCTTTAATTGATGATATCATGACCTTAAATCGATATTGGAGAAAAATCGAGCTCCTTGTAGTTGGTCAAACAGATCATCGATTCTTGGTAATGGGTGCCGATTCTTAATCGTAACCTTGTTTAATTCACGGTAGTCAATGCACATACGCATTGATCCGTCCTTCTTTTTAACAAACAGTATCGGCGCTCCCCATGGCGACGAACTTGGCTGTACAAATCCTTTTTTCCAACAATTCATCTAATTGTTTCTTTAATTCTTGCATTTCTGCGGGTGCCAAACGGTAAGGTGCTTTGGCAATCGGTGTCGTTCCTGGTATCAAATGGATCCTGAATTCAACTTCTCTATCTGGTGGCAGTCCTGGTAATTCTTCTGGAAACACATCTGAAAACTGAGATACTACTGGAATATCTTTTAAATCCTTTCCTTTAGTGTTAGTGATTATAGAAATCAAATACACTATAGAACCTTTTCTTATATAACTTGCAGTTTTCATCACAGAGATGAATTTTGTGGATCTATTTGGTTTATCTCCTTTAATTGTGATCGTTTTTCCTATTGGTGCATTTACTTGAATTGACTTTTGATCACATAAAATATTGGCTCTATTGGCTATTAACCAATCCATTCCTAAAACAACATCGAATCCTGCCAGATTCAAGGGATAAAGATTTACAATAAATTTCTGATTTAAAATTTCTATTCTTGCTCCCTGCAAGATTTCAGAAATCCTAACGGTTTCTCCATTAGCTGTCTCTACTACACATTCTTGTGGTAGTTTAGTTAATGACTGATTTAGAAATTTGCAAAATGATGTATTAATAAAACTTTGGTTTGCACCAGATTCAAATAATACTTTAGCAAAAATATCATTAACTAAAAACGTACCAGCTATGATATCTGGAATCATCTTGGCTTCATCTGCAGTTAAAACAAATGCTCTAGCATTTGGAGTATTCTTGTTGTTTGTAGCTGGAGCTAATTTTGGACAATTAAGCTTAATATGACCTTGTTCTTCGCAGTTGTAACATATCTTGTTATTAGCTTTCTTCCTGCAGTTCTCTTCCTTCTGTCCCGATATTTTGCAAAAGTTACAGTATATAGAGCATCTTCCAGAATGCTTTCTTTTGCAATTCTTACAGTAAGGTGCAGAGGTAGAACCTATATTTCTCCCACGGTTAGAACGAAATTCTTGTGTGAGTTTCTGGGTTAGATTCCTCCTTTGATCCTCCTCTCGGGTACGAACTAATTCATCTGTCAAGGTATTTGCTAGTTCTACAGCTTCTTCTATGGTTTGAAGTCTAGCTGCCTTGACTACGTGTCTTATCTCTCCAATTAATCCCCAGATATAACGGGAGATTAACACTGGTTCAGGTGAAGCAAGAGTTGGCACTATTCTAACATATTCGAAGAATATTTTAGTGTATCCCTTACTATCCACACCAGTCATTCTAAGGTTTAGGAATTTGTTTGCTATTTGTTCCTTCTCATTGGGTGGGCAAAATTTTCTTTCTACCTTGTTCATAAATTCTTCCCATTCCATATTGTAGGTTCTATCACTTCCTCTTGTTTGGAGGATAGTATTCCACCATTATAGTGCTGAATTCTTAAACAAATTGGAAGCAAACAGTATCTTATCTTCTTCAGCACACTTGCTTATTCTTAAGACTGCCTCAGTCTTCTCTATCCAGCGTAAGGTTGCAATGGCCCCTTCATTGCCCGAGAATTCCATTGGTTTACAAGACCAAAATTCTTTATAAGAACAACCGTAAGACACGGTTCTTCTTCTTTTAGGAATGGACATTTGAAGTACAGGTTCATTGTTCACCCTGTTTTCAGGTTCGATGGGTCGCTTAGTGCTATGCTTACTTTTATTATTCGCTTCTTGAATCGTTTGAATAATAAATGGCATGGCATCTATGATTCCTTGTGCCACTATGTGTTGAACAACACTATTATCCATTTGGTTTCCATTGTTATTGATGCTTGGATTCTCATTAACCACGTTAATGTTACTCTGGTTATCATTATTCAGATTTCTTTGATTTCCTTCGTCGGCCATCTGAATTTTAAACATTTACCCCATATTAATATCACAAGATAATATTTAATATAGTTAATCACATGATATGCAATCTAGCCAAAAACGTCGATCATTGCGATTTTTACTCTAATTTCATATACTATTATGCATCTATTACATTCTAGTACTGATATAAAAATTACAATACCAACAGAAATAGAATCACACTAATAGTAATATGCATCTGTACACACATATTTTATTTTATTTTTATTTTATTATATTTTATTATATTTTATTAATTTTACTATTACCGTCTCCTCCATCACATCACGGATATGGATTTATCCAAAAATCCATATTGCGTTCATCGTATTTCCATACGAGACGCTCTCCCACCTGTCTCATTCTCTCACTGCTTTCTAAAATTTCCTCCCCAAAGGTCCTAAGTTCTTGGACGTTTTCTGCACTCATTGGGGGTGCAGGTTCTAGGACTGGGTTCAGAATCTGGGGTGCGGGTTCCTGATATGGGGGTGAAAGTGCCTGAAATCGGTAAGGATCTTCTAAGATTTCCCTAATATATTCATCGTGGTAATAGGGATCTAAAGGGTCCATACCTGGGTAGGCTCCTATTTTCTGTATAGGTGTGTCTTCATGGATTGGGTAACGTTGCACATAATCCCTAATGTCATCCCACCAAGGATCATAATTTGGATCTAGGGGATTTGGTGCAGGTACCCTAGGGTTTTCTTCTGGGTTGAAGTCATGCATCTCCACCTGGTTTTCAGGGTTTTCTATCTCCATTGGTTGGTCAGGGATTTGCAATTGTGGTTGGGGTGCTATTGTTTGCTCCAGATAAGGGTCAGCAGCAGTTGTGGCTAGGATATGGAAATTGGCTAGGCTTCTACTAAGCATATCCTGTGTATGGGCATCTGTTTCTCGCTTAATAGCTGCTAAGGCTCTTTGCTGTTGCAACTTTCGCATTCTTTTCCTACGTGCAAAGGCTTCCTTACTGAACCATCCTCGTTTCTTATGAGGGAATGGCTCTTCTGACTGAGCTTTAAAAGCAAACATTCCTTCTTCCTGATCAGCAGAATACCCCGAAAGGGCAGGCTGTGATGAGGTACCTTCACTCCTAGGTGAATCAGACAACTGACGACTCATTTCTGAGGGTCCTTGATCACTCATACTGTAAACTAACAAATAGTCAAATAACACATAACAAATAAATACAGTTATGCACATATTTCCATAATTTATTTCCTAACACAAAATTTAGAATTTAAGTGTCAGCAGAACACTTCTTTGGCTCAGACCAGTGGCTAGGCTCTGATACCACCTCCTGTCGCAACCCCCGATCCCTGATCCCCGGGAACGGATGGACGCGAACTCAGAATTTCGGTGGTATCAGGTTAGTTAATTTGGCAGCGGAATTTACATCAGGACCGTAGTTAGGAAATGATTATCAGAGTAAAACCACCATATTTGATATTAATAATTACATGGGTAAAACCCAAGTTTCTTATTACAATACATTTATTAGGAATAAATCCTATTTTATTGAATTTAAAACATCATTTATTAGGTAACTTTTATAGCCACATTTTTTCCAAGCCTTCAGTGCTCTCCAGCTGGCTTTTTACTAATTGGCTGTCACATTGTGTTACCTGAAACGCGTTTTAAAAACATTTGTCAGTGGGAAATACTGGTGAGTGAATCCCAGTTTAATCAAGAAACATTTTATCAATTAAAACAGTATTGAGAGCGATCACATTGTTTATTTCTACACAATTACTCATTCAGTACTGTCAATCCTGACTTGTGGGTCATATTGCACATTGGCTAACTCGTTGTCCAATGGTAACGTACTGTCATCCCCGACTTACTAATCACAAGGTAGTAAATTTTATATACAAAACCCCAACATACCGGCAGTAATTGAAGAACTACAAAGACTCAATCACCGCTTAATCACATTGTAAAACAATTAAGGTTTTGTAAAGTATTACAAAAAAGTTAACAAAAAGAGGATAAACTCACATTGCTATCTTAGACTCCGCGTAAGGGTTTCCCGGATATAATCTATAATTTATACAAATGTACATTGGTTAGTATTATAACCCATTGAAAATATTAATGATACCCTCCCCGAGACGGCATTCCAACAACTACGTCGGGCAGAACCATGACAGTTGTTACGGAACCCTAAATCAATCGGGCAGCGTATCTATTATGAAACCGGGGTTATAATACTTACAACGGAGCAAAACCTCGCTAATTAGGGGGTATTATACTTGAAAATTATGCCTACAACTTCAGAAATTCGTTTAGAAAGAAAAGATGTGAGCAACGGAAATGAAATCCCGAGGCTTCCTTATATAGTTTCTAAATCTGGTCTCCACGCGGCCCGCGTAAGGGTAGACAAAAGTCTACGCGGCCCGCGTCAAACTTCTGTCAACGCGTAGCTTGTCCCGGTCATCAGGTAGGTCCGCCACGATGTCGACACGTGTCAGCATAGGGTGCCTCTGCGTTGTCGATCTCTCGCGGCCCGCGTAAGTGTAAGCTTAAGCTTACGCGGCCCGCCTGAACTAAAGAAATCAAACGAAATCAGGTATCCACCTCGATAACGCCCGCGTAAATGGTTGGGGTGGGTCTACGCGGCCCGCCTCAACTTAAATTTTTTTTGTTTTTAATTTATTTTAAACACTATAACATATTTCGGGCTCGGTTTTCACATACGGGGTGTATTTAAGGACATATTAGGGTATTTTAAGATATACTAGAGTGTCGGTTTTACTGAGGGTTGTTACAATACATACGTGGTTGCTATCTTGCCGATAGGGTTTACCCTATTTGGTCTATGTTTGTGAAAGGGTTCTCTTATCTAGCCAACCCCAAGGAAATAAAGTTCTAGAAGGTACAAGAGTCGGTAAATGGGTTATAATTCAACTACTTCTCGGGCTCATAAGCGCAAGAAAATAAGGAATATGATGTATGCATACATTATATTGCACAATATGTTCTTAAAAGAGGACGAGAATGCAATATCACCGGTTTACATCATGGAACCTCCGACCGAAGTAATTGTTCGCGATAATATACTTACGAAATTGCGGGATTCATATACACATTTTAGATTTCGATAAAATCTTGTGGAATAAATTGCAACTCTAAACATCCCGGATTTAACGAATAGCAGTTAAATCTAGAACTTTATTTATTATTTTTTATTCATTTAATTTTTTATGATTATGTTATTTTAGTTTATTTTAATCATTTTATGCTTTTAAAATTTTGTTTTAATTAATGAAACAATATTCCTTTTTGTTTTTGTATATGTCATTTAATTTTAAGTTCAAAAATATTGAAAAAAATGGAATTTTGGTTTTTTGATGTCTATTGTTTATTTTGTTTTTTAGAACAACGAATTTGTTAATCCTATCATTTGTGACTTCAACACAAAACTTTCATACCTTAGTGTTACCAATGGTTTTGCCTTCGTTAACGGGTCACTAACCCATACCAACCCATTGATATATCCTTATTTTTATGGATAGCAACGAGGTGGGATTGGGACGGATTTATGCAATCCTAACCTCTTACCCGTCGGGTATTAGGTACACCCATTAATTTAAAAAAAAACCTGTTGGGTATACCTGATCCAAAACCCGTTAGATATTTATTGAATAACTACTAATCAATAACATTTAGCATTATCATTATAATATAATATAATACTCGAATGCATAAATGACGAAAATAGTGTATGATATATCATATATAACAAGCTCCACGTAGCAATCATTTCGCCAGCCATACAATATAATTTAGTACGTGTCAGATATTCAGCTCATCGTTGGGTATTTATGTGCAATCTTATTTCCCACCCTTGATATACAAGTTAGTTCCTACGTTGCACGTAAAACATAAAAAGAAACATGCCCATACTGAAAAGTGTTAGGAAATATAATTATAAGATCATAGATCAAAAGAAACTTTGATAATTACTAGTAATAGTACTTAGACCCGTGCGCGTTGCGGCGCAGGTACAGTGCAAACATTGAACGGATAAGTATAAGCGTCATGTAATGCGTATACCATATGAAAACGCGTGTTTTGACATATCCGATATAATAACATTACGGTTGGATCAAAATGTAAGGTAATCGAATTATATTATACAATCATAACGTATTTATATGTGATCCAACTCATACATAAGAAACGTAAAAAAAGCATAAAACGTGTATAAAAGAAAAACTGACACGTAAAAAAAGCATAAAACGTGTATAAAAGAAACGTTTTAAGTTGACTTGTAAACATTAAAGATAAATTGGACTTCTTAATTTGGCTGGGCTTTTTGGAAACTATAATATGCTATCTGCACTTTGATTTGTCTTCAAAAACTTTCCATCACTTATATTATTTATGTAGGCTCAAGAGTACCATTCCCTGCATTACACAATGAAACTTCAATACATTTCATATGCAAGAGTATACTTTAGATTAAACTTACCTCTTATAAAACAATACTTCATATGCCTCCCTTGTAAAATAGCAAAAGCTCCATGTGATTTAATATCTCCTTTTACAAACGCAGCAGCAGCAACAACTTGTTCCAGCCTCATGATCGTCTTTAAAGGCTGTAAAATTAAGTTAAAACCTAAGCAGTTAAAGCGGTCCAAAATCGAATAGCGGTCAAGGTCCGCTATATGATATATAGGTTGATATAACGGTAATTTTTATACCATGCATAATTTATGTATTTTATATATATTATATACATATACCATTAATTTTATATTTTTTTATATATAAATTCACAAGTATGAGGACTAAATATAAACTAATGAAGATGGAGGGGGTTATATGTTAAAATACCCAAACTTAAATAACCCTAATCATCCCCACTTTCATCATACACCGTTTTCCCGCTCCCCTTCTCTTCTTCATCAGGCATAGTACCCAGTTATCTCTACAATGGTTCAAAGTCATGGAGCAACAACTGATTTTTGTTCGAATTAAGGTAACAATTCGTTTCACTTAACCGATTTGGTCAAATTTGGACTTATATCTGATCCAGTTTTGACCGATTTGGTCCGATTATAGGCGACTTTTGACCGATTTTTTCAAACTTTGACCTAATTTGACCTCTTCTTCATCAGGCATAGTACCCAGTTATCTCTACAATGGTTCAAAGTCATGGAGCAACAACTGATTTTTGTTCGAATTAAGGTAACAATTCGTTTCACTTAACCGATTTGGTCAAATTTGGACTTATATCTGATCCAGTTTTGACCGATTTGGTCCGATTATAGGCGACTTTTGACCGATTTTTTCAAACTTTGACCTAATTTGACTTTGACCGCTATACAGGTTTCCAAATAGCGGGCTATAGCGCCGCTAATAGCGGAACCGCTATGAGCCACCACTATTTGGACCGCTACAAACCCAGACGTCCGCTAACCGCTATAGTACCGCTATTAACTGCATAGGTTAAAACTATATACCATTCATTTTGAGATCATCAATTGAATCTTTGTATGAAATAAGATTCATGATTTGCTAAACTTGAAATGAAGACCATAACATCATAAAGTAACATACTTTGTAGAAGCTCAGAACTCTCAATTCGACTCATATATAAATGTTGTTCATTAAGACTCGCAACCTCATCAAGTATCTGCAAATATACAAAAAGTAAAATTACAAAAAAAGTTGTATGAAAAGTAAAAAGATAGTATTTTTTCGAAGATAAAAGGAAAAAAAGATACGAAAGACATCATTGAAAGGTCTCTATAAGCTCTGAAATGAAACTTACAGGTATCAAAACAAAGGCCCCATAAAGAAATGCTAAAGAACTGTATACCTAGCACACACTAAATGCTTAATAAAAAAACATTTTTTTCTTTCATGCATAAACACAAATAGTTGGCATGGATGTTATAGTTTTGAAGGCTGAAACTGTCACGGCCCCCGACCCGGTTTTACCCGTTTCAGGAGCCGCGGGACAGAAACCCGTGGTATTGTTTATTTTGGCAGCGGAATTTTTAACAGGATCTTTTAAACTGAAATGCTCAATTATTTTTTTTCACATTTTGGGACAAACCCCATAATTTACAATAAAGGAAATTCCACGAGGAAATTCCCTGTTTACAAAACATGTTTATTCATTTTATTTACCGAGCCACATTCTTCAAGCTGGTGTGCTACGCGACACTGTTTCCTGGTTCACAGTAAATCACCTGAAACATGTTTAAAAAGATTTTATCAGCGCGAAAATACTGGCGAGTCATTCAATTTGCACAAAATGACACATTTATAATTTACATCATTAAGGGTTTTTATATTTGCCCCTATCTTATAATTAGCTGGTTCAGCTGTCACTCGACCTGTCACACCCCCAAATTCCACAAACGGAGTATCACCGCATGGAGGCGTGACTGACCAGAATCAAGCCACCAATCATATTGAACAACGTAATTAAGTAAATAAAACCAACCACAATATAATTGGTGTCCAAAAGAAAATAACCAACTTTAAGTTAACAGCGGAAGCGTAAAATGTAATGTAAAGCCCAAACATAAGTAAATAGTTCATAAAGTTTAAATGTTTAACATGGAACTCAACAGTCCATGTCCCACAACGATCACTCCTCCCTGTGCAAGCTCCATAAGCACCTAACGACCTGTAAGGCATGTAACAACGAGTCAACAACAAAGTTGAGCGAGTTCACAGTTGGTTGTTTAGTTTTACCAGTTTGTTTTGAAAACCATACGTTGTTTCGTAAACCACGAGTTAACCATTATCTTTGTTTCCCAAACCATATCCATAATCAGTGGGGGCTTCCCCATGTAAACCACTAGACCGTTACCATATCGACAACTAACGAAAGTAAGTTATGCCCTACGTCAATGTCTATCATCATTGACTAAGTGCCCAGATCCATTTGTACACGCACGTCCTGCCGGCACAGTGTGAGGCTTGTCAACCCTAATAGCGCTATTAACTAATGACCCGCTCGCCATTGGCCCGACGATTAAGTCGATATAAAAATGAGGGACTTCATGATAGAGTTTTGTCTAGTAAGTTTAAGGTTGTTGTCCTACCCAAGGAGGACGAACGTACGTATTCTACCCAAGGAGAATACGCAGGATTAATATTGGCATCCTACTCATGGAGGATGGCGGTACATATCCTACCCAAGGAGGATATGTAGGTTCCGTTTTAATTCTTTAACCCATTCCCAACCACCGGGAATCCCATGCCTTAGAAAGTGTGTGAACTCACCTCGGTTTGCTCGGTATGCTTATCTACTTGCACAAACAATTCAGTCAAAGCCTATAGTATGCAAGTATACACAATTAGCTTATGTTCGTAATGACTCACATGCAATCTAATATCACAAAGTGTGCTTGGTAGTTAACATCATGTAACACGTAAACAGTTAATCAAGTTCATACAATTCATGCTTCACATAGTTGATTTCTCAGTTTATTCTAACCTAGCTATCCATTAACAGACCTAACAGACTTAACTGAGTTACTGTTTCCCAACTTGACAAGACACTCGGCGAAAACCCTTCGGCGAAAACACCCAGGCGACGAAATCCCAAAGGGTTTTCGTCGAACTTAAGGTATGGCGAAATCACATAGGGTTTTCGTTGTGAGTGAGTTTTCGTCTGGTCCCTGGGTTTTCGTCGACATGATGTTACAGTAATTACATTATTCTTGAGCGTCCAACGTTTCAATCATCATCTAACAGTTACACAACCAGAAACCCTATTGATCGTCTAACAGTTACATCGGCTACAACAATCATTTGCTCAATCATATCAATTCATACAATCACTTTAATTATTCAATTAGCAGTTTGCATTATCAATCATCAAACTCAACCATGAACTATTCTACACCAGATCATCCACACATTCAAGACGGTAAAACATAATCATTCAACACCCAATTAATATGATCATCAAGCATTAACCTGATCATGAACAGTGGCTTAAACAAATGCCCTCATAACATCAGATCTATTCTAAACATGAATGTCAAGCATGAATTTCAAGCATTACTTAGTATCAAAGAATCATGATCTCAATTACACATATAACGATGATATTAAACAATCAACCATGTACGGATTAAACACTAACCGAGATAGGAGAAATAACGGGTTGACCGAAACAAAGAGGTTTCGAAGACTTGCAGTTGCCGTCGCACCGGAAATAGGGAGATAGAGACTCTAGGGTTTTTGAAAATAACTCCTCACGTAACCCACGTCCTTAAATACGAAAACCATACCGTTTTGGGCCCTTAATGGGCTTCGACGAAAATGAGGGTGACGAAAACAGGGGTTTTCGTCGGGTGGGGTGTTTTCGTCGCACAGGGAGTATATCAAAGCAACTTATAAACAACTTATAAACAAATCAATATAACAACTTATAAACAAATCATAGTGCACAGTTTCAATGCAATGAACCCCAAAACACAGTATGAAGCAAGTAACGTATAGAGGAGAAACCTTGGAAACTCGAGTTGTCACATTATCCCCAACTTGAAAGAAATTTCATCCCGAAATTTAGCACGTAATTACTGAGGAAGCTAGATAGGTTGCATGGTTTCCTAGTTTTCCTGGGGTGTTACATCATCCCCGCGTTGGTTTGGAATTTCCTCCCGAAATTCCGCAGTAGCTTCAGCCTCAGTAGTGGTTGCACTTTTCTCGAACAACTGGGATACTTGAGTTTCATCTGGTCTTCTCGTTCCCAGGTGAACGCTGGGCCACGACGGTAGTTCCAAACGAACTCGAACAAGAGGTATTCTAGTGCGCTTGAGAACCTTAACGTCTCGGTCTGTGATTTCAACTGGTTCCTCGATGAATCGCAACTGATCGTCGATTGTGAGCTCCTTCAAAGGAACTATGAGGGTCTCATCTGACAGACACTTCTTCAGATTTGACACGTGGAATACGTTGTGAACTCCACTGAGTTCTTCAGGTAGATTCAACTTGTAAGCGACTTTGCCAATTTTCTCAATGATTTTGAACGGTCCGACATAACGCGGATTGAGTTTGCCTCGTTTTCCAAAATGAACTACACCTTTCCAAGGTGAGACTTTGAGTAGCACCCGATTCCCATCCTGGAACTCGAGTGGTTTCCTGCGCTTATCAGCGTAGCTTTTCTGACGGTCATGAGCTGCCGCCATTCTTTGTCGTATCTGAGCAATCTTCTCAGTTGTGTCTACCACAAGTTCTGGGCCAGTGATTTGGCTGTCACCAACTTCTGCCCAGCGAAGAGGTGATCGGAAATTACGTCCGTACAATGCCTCAAACGGAGCAGCCTGGATACTGGTGTGGTAGCTGTTATTATACGAAAATTCCACTAAAGGTAGATGCCGTTCCTATCCGTTACCAAAATCAACCACACATGCCCTAAGCATGTCTTCAAGGGTTTGGATGGTGCGCTCAGACTGCCCATCTGTCTGTGGATGATAAGCGGTGCTCATGTCTCAACGTGAGCCAAAGGACTTGTGCATTGCTTGCCACAGTTCAGAAGTAAAACACGCATCATGATCGGAGATAATGGAGGTTGGCACCCCGTGCCTCGAAACCACTTCCTTTAAGTAAACGTCTGCTATAGTAGAGAACTTATCTGTTTCTTTGATAGCCAAAAAGTGTGCAGACTTAGTCAATCTATCCACTATCACACAAATAGTGTCATTTCCGCGTTGAGATCTAGGCAGGCCAGTAACGAAATCCATGGAAATTTGCTCCCATTTCCATGTCGGGATCTCTGGTTGTTGGAGTAGGCCTGATGGTTTCTGATATTCGATCTTGACTCTCGCACAAGTCAAACATTTACTGACGTAGGTTGCTATGTTAGCTTTCATGCTAGGCCACCAGTATGTAGTCTTTAAGTCGTGGTACATCTTTTCCGAACCAGGATGTACTGAGTAACGAGACTTGTGCGCTTCATCCATCACAAGCTCGCGTAAGTTTCCATAAAGTGGGACCCAGATGCGCCCTGTTACGTAGTAAGCGCCGTCTTCCTTTTGTTCTAATCGTTTCCTCGATCCTCGTAGAGACTCGGCCCTGATATTCTCTGCTTTCAATGCTTCAACTTGAGCATCTCGTATCTGAGTAGGAAGACTAGATTGGATGGTAAGTTGTAACGCGCGAACCCGCTTAGGTGTAGTTTCCTTTCGACTGAGGGGGTCGGCCACAACATTGGCTTTGCCTGAATGGTACTTGATCACGCATTCGTAATCATTCAAGAGCTCAACCCATCGACGTTGTCGAATGTTTAACTCCTTTTGCTTGAAGATGTGCTCGAGACTCATGTGATCGGTGTAAATGGTGCACTTGGTACCGTACAGGTAATGTCTCCATATCTTAAGCGCGAAAACAACTGCTCCCAGCTCCAAATCGTGCGTAGTGTAGTTCTTTTCGTGAACCTTAAGTTGCCACGATGCATAAGCAATGACCTTGTCACGTTGCATCAACACGCAACCAAGTCCTTGGATGGAAGCGTCGCAATAAACCACAAAATCGTCTGTGCCTTCAGGCAATGAGAGAATTGGTGCGCTACAAAGCCTATCCTTTAAGTGCTGAAATGCAGATTCCTGTGCATCACCCCAACGATAGGTGACACTTTTCTGAGTTAGTGAAGTGAGTGGTTGCGCAATCTTGGAGAAATCCTTGATGAACCTTCTGTAGTAGCCCACCAAACCCAAGAATTGGCGGATTTCTGTTGGTGTACGGGGTGCAGGCCAGTTCTTGATCGAGTCGACCTTGGATGGATCAACATGAATCCCATCCTTGTTTACCACATGGCCTAGGAAATGGACTTCGCGAAGCCAGAAGTCACAGTTCGAGAATTTGGCATACAACTGCTCTGTTCGAAGAAGTTCCAAAATAAGCCTCAGGTGTTGTTCGTGTTCCTCCTGACTCTTAGAATAGATCAGGATGTCGTCGATGAATACAATAACGAACTTATCCAGGTAAGGCTTGCACACTTGGTTCATAAGATCCATGAAGACCGCAGGTGCGTTTGTCAAACCAAAAGGCATAACCAGGAACTCGTAATGCCCATAACGAGTCCTGAACGCTGTCTTAGAGATATCCTCGTCTCGGACTCTCAGTTGATGGTAGCCTGACCTCAGGTCAATCTTTGAGTAGAAACTCGACCCTTGCAACTGGTCGAATAAGTCATCAATGCGTGGGAGAGGATAACGATTCTTCACGGTCACCTTGTTGAGTTCGCGGTAGTCAATACACATTCTGAAGGTACCGTCTTTCTTCTTGACAAATAACACTGGAGCTCCCCAGGGCGAAGAGCTAGGACGTATGAAACCCTTTTCCAAGAGTTCTTGTAACTGTGCAGATAGTTCTTCTAGTTCAGATGGAGCTAGACGATAAGGTGCACGAGCTATTGGTGTTGCTCCAGGAGCTAGCTCGATTTGAAACTCGACTTGTCGATGAGGCGGAAGACCAGGTAATTCCTCAGGAAATACCTCAGGAAAGTTGCGCACAATAGGGATGCCTTTTATCTTCTTCTCTTTCTTTGAGGTGTCTGTAATGAGGGCTAAAATAGCAGTGTGGCCCTTTCGCAAACACTTCTGGGCCTTAAGGAAAGAGATGATGCCCACAACAGCACCACTCTTGTCGCCATGAATCACGAGAGGTTCTTCACCAGAACGAGGAATACGGACGATTTTCTCCTTGTAAATAATCTCCGCTTGATGTTGAGATAGCCAATCCATCCCAATAACGACGTCGAAACTGCCAAGAACGATAGGAATAAGATCGATAGAGAAGGTCTGACCAGCTAAGACGAGATTACAACCCTTAGCTATGTGTGTGGCTTCAAGACTTTTACCGTTTGCTAGTTCTACCATGTGTTTGGTGTTCAAAAGTGTTGGAGTGCGCTTAAGCATTTGACTAACTTTTAAGGACAAATCGAATAAAACAGTAACAAAGAAGTCATCCAGAAGAAACTTACCCATCACAACGTTGGGATCGTTCATCGCGTCACCCTGACCCAGCACGAAAACACGTCCCCTGGCACCATTATTGTTCCCGTTCCCCTGATTATTATTGTTGTTCTGATTCTGGTTCAACTGGGGGCAGTTTCTCTTGAAGTGACCTTCAGCACCACACTGATAGCATCCCCTGTTACCCTGTTGTTGCTGCTGCTGATTCTGTGGAGCTGGTGGCTGTTGTTGACGATTCTGATTTGCCGGTCGTGCGCCCCTGCAATCCTTAGCTTCATGACCAGGCTTGTTACACCTCAGACAACGACCCTTATTGCACGGCCCACTATGATGCATGTTGCATCGGTTTCACTTGGGGTGATTTCCTCTGTATCCACCCTGCCCCTGACTACCCGAAGATTGCTGACCAGGGCTCTTGTAGTCATAAGTCTTTCGCTGCTGAGACTGAGACTGGGCTGATGTTGAACCCTTGCTTGAGACTCCATCCCATTTGCGCTTGTTGTCGCTGGGGGTATCAAAAGTAGTAGTAGTAGTAGCACCAATACGCTTGGGCAGCCTGTTCTGCTTGACTGCCTGATCAGTGAGACGATGAGCCAAAAGAATAACTTGCCTGATAGTGGTGAGGTTTGCTGCAGTCACATGACTCTGGATCTCTGGCACTAAACCTTTGAGGTACAGCTCGATACGCTTGATAGGAGGATCTACCATAGTAGGACACAAGATGGCCAGTTCGTTCGATCTTTTTGTGTAAGCCTCTATTTCCGACCCCGTCATCTTTAAGTTGTAGAACTCTACTTCCAGCTTGTGGATGTCATCACGATTGCAGTACTCTTCCTTGATCAAGTCTTTGAAGTCATTCTATGGGGTGGCATTAGCAGCAACCAACCCCAGCATTTGGACCTGAGCGTTCCACCACGTGAGCGCTACACCTTCGAGAGTACCAGTAGCATACTTCACCCTACGAGCCTCAGGGCATTCACACATCTCGAAAACAGATTCGAGCTTCTCGAACCAGTGGAGGAGGCCTACAGCTCCTTCAGTGCCGTTGAAAGTAGTAGGTCGGTAGTCCATAAAAGTTTTGAAAGTACACACAGGAGGCTGAGCATGTTGACCTCCTACCTGAGCGGCTGCGAGTGCTGCAGTAACTTGTTCAGTGATTAAATCCGTCAGCTGGGCTTGAGTTAGGTTGATACGTCCACTCATGATCTTCACAATAAAGAGAGCATGGGTGAGAAAAGTGTCGTGTCAATGCGTAAGTGTGGAGTGACAGAAGAGAGTAAGCACACAATGAGTGTCTAACAATAGTTGCTACGTTAACCAAAGCATATCATGAACAATGTACTATGCAACTAACATGTAGGCAATATAAACATAAATCATATCACCTATAGTGTTGAGCCTTGCACGTGGAGCGAAGCGTCGTTGTGGATCGTTGAGCACTGTACAGGTTATAGTCTGGTTTTGTCAAAAAAATCTTTTCCCTTTTTAAAACCAAATTCGCTATAACCAATGGCTCTGATACCAATCTGTCACACCCCCAAAATCCACAAACGGAGTATCACCGCATGGAGGCGTGACTGACCAGGATCAACCCACCAATCATATTGAACAACGTAATTAAGTAAATGAAACCAACCACAATATAATTGGTGTCCAAAAGAAAATAACCAACTTTAAGTTAACAGCGGAAGCGTAAAATGTAATGTAAAGCCCAAACATAAGTAAATAGTTCATAAAGTTTAAATGTTTAACATGGAACTCAACAGTCCATGTCCCACAACGATCACTCCTCCCTGTGCAAGCTCCATAAGCACCTAACGACATGCAAGGCATGTAACAACGAGTCAACAACAAAGTTGTGCGAGTTCACAGTTGGTTGTTTAGTTTTACCAGTTTGTTTTGAAAACCATAAGTTGTTTCATAAACCACGAGTTAACCATTATCTTTGTTTCCCAAACCACATCCATAATCAGTGGGGGCTACACCATGTGAATCACTAGACCGTTACCATATCGACAACTGACGAAAGTAAGTTGTGCCCTACGTCAATGTCTATCATCATTGACTAAGTGCCTAGATCCATTAGTACACGCCCGTCTTGCCGGCACGGTGTGAGGCTTGTCAACCCTAATAGCGCTATTAACTAATGACCCGCTCGCCATTGGCCCGGCGATTAAGTCGATATAAAAATGAGGGACTTCATGATAGAGTTTTGTCTAGTAAGTTTAAGGTTGTTGTCCTACCCAAGGAGGACGAACGTACGTATTCTACCCAAGGAGAATACGCAGGATTAATATTGGCATCCTACCCATGGAGGATGGCGGTACATATCTGTAACAACCCTCAGTAAAACCGACACCCTCACCCTAGTATATTTTAAAATGTCCCAAAATACACCCCATACGCGAAAGCGGGCCTTAAATATATTAAATAATATTAAAAATAATATAAAATCTGAATTTAAGTTCAGGCGGGCCGCGTAACCCCACCCCAACCTTCACGCGGGCCGCGAGAGGCCCAGAATGTGGCAAAGCCCGGTGCGGCCACGTGGCCCAACACCCGGCAGACCTATGTGATGACCCAGCTAAGCTACGCAGTTGACCGGAGTCAACACGGGCCGCGTAAGACTTAGCTTACGTTTACGCGGGCCGCGACAAAGTCAGAATCAGCAACTATAAATAGAACGCATCGGATTTCATTTCAATTCGTTCACTTTCTTTCTGTATCTCGACTTCTGAAGATTATAGGCATAATATTCGAGTAGTATACCCCCTAATTAGCGAGGTTCTGCTCCGTTGTAAGTATTATAACCCCAGTTTCGTAATATATACGCTGCCCGATTGATTTAGGGTTCCGTAACAACTGTCGTGGTTCTGCCCGACGTAGTTGTTGGAATGCCGTCTCGGGGAGGGTATCATTAATATTTTCAAAGGGTTATGATACTAACCAATATACATTTGTATAAATTATAGATTATATCCAGGAAACCCTTACGCGAAGTCTAAGATAGCAAAGTGAGTTTATCCTCTTTTTGTTAACCTTTTTGTAATATTTTACAAAACCTTAAATGTTTTACAATGCGATTAAGCGGTGATTGAGTCTTTGTAGTTCTTCAATTACTGCCGGAATGTTGGGGTTTTGTATACAAAATTTACTACTGCGAGTAGTAAGTCGAGGATGACAGTACGTTACCATTGGACAACGAGTTAGCCAATGTGTAATATGACCCACAAGTCAGGATTGACAGTACTGAATGAGTAATTGTGTAGAAATAAACAATGTGATCGCTCTCAATACTGTTTTAATTGATAAAATGTTTCTTGATTAAACTGGGATTCACTCACCAGTATTTCCCACTGACAAATGTTTTTAAAACGTGTTTCAGGTAACACAATGTGACAGCCCATTAGTAAAAAGCCAGCTGGAGAGCACTAAAGGCTTGGGAAAAATGTGGCTATAAAAGTTACCTAAAAGACGATGTTTTAAATTCAATAAAATAGGGTTTATCCCTATAAACGTATTGTAATAAGAAACTTGGGTTTTGCCCATGTGATTATTAATATTAAATATGGTGGTTTTACTCTGATAAACATTTCCTAACTACGGTCCTGATGTAATTTCCGCTGCCAAATTAACAAGCTGATACCACCAAAATTCTGAGTTCGCGTCCGCCCGTTCCCGGGACAGATAAGGGATCGGGGGTTGCGACAAGAGGTGGTATCAGAGCCTAGCCACTGGTCTAAGCCAAAGAAGTATTCTGCTGACACTTAAATTCTAAATTTTGTGTTAGGAAATAAATTACTGAAATACGTGCATAACTGTATTTATTTGTTATGTGTTATTTGACTATTTGTTAGTTTACAGTATGAGTGATCAAGGACCCTCAGACATGTGTCGTCAGTTGTCTGATTCACCTAGGAGTGAAGGTACCTCATCACAGCCTGCCCTTTCTGGGTATTCTGCTGATCAGGAAGAAGGAATGTTTGCTTTTAAAGCTCAGTCAGAAGAGCCATTCCCTCATAAGAAACGAGGATGGTTCAGTAAGGAAGCCTTTGCACGTAGGAAAAGAATGCGAAAGTTGCAACAGCAAAAAGCCTTAGCAGCTGTTAAGCGAGAGACAAATGCCCATACACAGGATATGCTTAATAGAAGCCTAGCCAATTTCCGTATCCTAGCCATAACTGCTGCTGACCCAAGTCTGGAACAACTAGTAGCCCCACAACCACTAATCCCAGACCAATCCATGGAGATAGAAAACCCTGAAAACCAGGTGGAGATGCATGATTTTAACCCAGAGGAAATACCTAGGGTACCTGCACCGAACCCTCTAGACTCAAATTTCGACCCCTGGTGGGACTATAATAGGGACTTTGTGCAACGTTACCCGATATATGAAGACACACACATACAGAACATAGGAGCTTATCCAGGTATGGACCCTTTAGATCCCTATTACCATGATGACTACATTAGGGAAATCTTAGAAGATCCTTACCGATTTCAGGCACTTTCACCCCCATATCAGGAACCCGCACCCCAGATTCCGAACCCAGTCCTAGAACCTGCACCCCCAATGAGTGCAGAAAACGTGCAAGAACTTAGGACTTTTGGGGAGGAAATTTTAGAAAGCAGTGAGAGAATGAGACAGGTGGGAGAGCGTCTCGTATGGAAATACGATGAGCGCAATATGGATTTTTGGATAAATCCATATCCGTGATGTGATAGAGGAATTGGTAATAATATAATGTAATAAAATAAAAATAAAATAAAATATGTGTGTACGGATGCCTATTACTATTAGTGTGATTCTATTTCTGTTGGTATTGTAGTTTTTATTTCAGTACTAGAGTGTAATAGATACATAATAGTATATGAAAATAGAGTAAAAGTCGCAATGATCGACGTTTTTGGCTAGATTGCGTATCATGTGATTAGCTATATTAGTTATTCTTTTGTGATATTATTATGGGGTAAATGTTTAAAATTCAGATGGCCGACGAAGGAAATCAAGGAAATCTGAATAATGATAACCAGAGTAACATTAACATGGTTAATGAGAATCCAAGCATCAATAACAATGGAAACCAAGTGGATAATAGTGTTGTTCAACATATAGTGGCATAAGGAATCATAGATGCCATGCCATTTATTATTCAAACTATTCAAGAAGCGAATAATAAAAGTAAGCATAGCAGTAAGCGACCCATCGAACCCGAAAACAGTGTAAACAATGGACCTTTACTTCAATTGCCCATTCCCAAAAGGAGAAGAACCGTGTCTTACGGTTGTTCTTATAAAGAATTCTGGTCTTGTAAACCAATGAAATTCTCGGGCAATGAAGGGGCTATTACAACCCTACGCTGGATAGAGAAGACTGAGGCAGTCTTAAGAATAAGCAAGTGTGTAGAAGAAGATAAGATATTGTTTGCTTCTAATCTGTTTAAGAATTCAGCGTTAGAATGGTGGAACAGTATCCTCCAATCAAGAGGAAGTGATAGAACCTACAATATGGAATGGGAAGAATTTAAGAACAAGGTAGAAAGGAAATTCTGCCCACCCAATGAGAAGGATCAGATAGCAAACAAATTCCTAAACCTTAGGATGACTGGTGTAGATAGTAAGGGATACACTAAAATATTCTCCGAATATGCTAGAATAGTGCCAAGTCTTGCATCAGTTGAACCAGTGTTAATCTCCCGTTATATTTGGGGATTAATTGGAGAGATAAGACACATAGTCAAGGCAGCTAGACCTCAAACTATAGAAGAAGCCATAGAACTAGCCAATACCTTAACAGATGAGTTAATCCGTACCCGAGAAGAGGATCTAAGGAGGAACCTAACCCAGAAACTCACACAAGAATTTCGTTCTGGAAATTCTAACCGTGGGAGAAATATAGGTTCTACCTCTGCACCTTACTGTAAGAATTGCAAAAGAAAGCATTCAGGAAGATGCTCCATATACTGTAACTTTTGCAAAATATCGGGACACAAAGAAGAAAATTGCAGGAAGAAAGCTAATAACATGATATGTTACAACTACGGAGAACAAGGTCATATCAAGCTTAATTGCCCAAAATTAGCTCCAGCTACAAACAACAAGAATACCCAAAATGCTAGAGCATTTGTTCTGACTGCAGACGAAGCTAAGATGATTCCAGATGTTATAGCTGGTACGTTTTTAGTTAATGATGTTTTTGCTAAAGTATTATTTGACTCTGGTGCAAACCAAAGTTTTATTAATACATCATTTTGCAAAATTCTAAATCAGTCATTAACTAAACTACCACAAGAATGTTTAGTAGAGACAGCTAATGGAGAAACCGTTAGGATTTCTAAAATCTTGCAGGGAGCAAGCATAGAAATTTAAATCAGAAATTTATTGCAAATCTTTATCCCATGAATCTGGCAGGATTTGATGTTGTTTTAGGAATGGATTGGTTAATAGCCAATAAAGCTATTATCTTATGTGATCAAAAGTCAATTCAAGTAAAATCACCAACAGGTAAAACGATCACAATTAAAGGAGATAAACCATCTAGATCTACAAAATTTATCTCTGTGATGAAAACTGCAAGTTATATAAGAAAAGGTTCTATAGTGTATTTGATTTCTATCATCACTAACACTGAAGGAAAGGATTTAAAGGATATTCCAATAGTATCTCAGTTTTCAGATGTATTTCCAGAAGAATTACCAGGGCAACCTCCAGATAGAGAAGTTGAATTCAGGATCCATTTGATACCAGTTACGGCACCTATTGCCAAAGCACCTTACCGTTTGGCACCCGCCGAAATGCAGGAACTGAAGAAACAATTAGACGAATTGTTGGAAAAAGGATTCACACAGCCAAGTTCATCACCATGGGGAGCGCCGATACTGTTTGTTAAAAAGAAGGACGGATCAATGCGTATGTGCATTGACTACCGTGAATTAAACAAGGTCACGATTAAGAACCGGTACCCATTACCAAGAATCGATGATCTGTTTGATCAACTACAAGGAGCTCGATTTTTCTCTAAAATCGATTTAAGATCGTGATATCATCAATTAAAGGTACAGGAATAGGACATTCCTAAAACCGCATTCAGACCAAGGTATGGACATTATGAATTTATTGTCATGCCATTTGGTTTAACCAATGCCCCAGCTGCATTTATGGACATGATGAACCGAATATGTAAGCCATATTTGGATAAATTCATAATTGTTTTCATAGATGATATTTTAATTTACTCTAAGAGTAAAGAGGAACATGCAAAGCATTTGCAGGCACTTTTAAGTTTGTTAAGAAAGGAAAAGCTTTATGCAAAATTTTCTAAGTGCAAATTTTGGTTAGAACAGGTACAGTTTCTTGGACACCTAGTCAATCATGAAGGAATTCATGTGGATCCCACAAAAATTGAGGCAATTATTAAATGGAAAACCCCTGAGTCACCAACCGAGGTTAGAAATTTCTTAGGATTAGCTGGTTATTATAGAAGATTTATTCAAGATTTTTCTAGAATAGCCATTCCCTTAACTAAGCTAACCTGTAAATCTGTTAAGTTTGAATGGGGATTAAAACAAGAAGAAGCATTTATAATTCTTAAGCAAAGATTAACCCATACACCCATATTAGCATTACCAGAAGGAACTGAAGATTTTGTAGTTTATTGTGACGCTTCCAAATTAGGTTATGGATGTGTATTGATGCAACGCCAAAAGGTTATAGCTTACGCATCTAGACAACTTAAGAATTATGAAGAGGATTATTTAACCCATGATCTAGAACTAGGAGCTATAATTTTCGCTCTTAAGATTTGGAGACATTACCTTTATGGTGGTAAGTTTACCATATTCACTGATCATAAGAGTTTAAGGTATATTTTCAAGCAAAAGGAATTGAATATGAGACAAAGACGCTGGATGGAGATGCTCAGTGATTATGATTGTGATATCCAGTATCATGAAGGAAAAGCAAATGTAGTGGCAGATGCTTTAAGCCGAAAGTATCATGAAAAGCCAAAAAGGGTACGTTCTCTTAAATTAAATCTACAAGTAGATTTAAATAATCAAATAAGAGAAGCACAAGAATCAGTAATAAAGGATGATACTGAAAAATTAAAAGGTATGCTAAAAGAATTAGAACAAGGAACAAATGGAATTTGGAGATTCCATGAAAAGGGAATGTGGATACCTAAATTAGGAAACCTACGTTATCGTATTTTAGAAGAAGCCCATAAGTCTAAATATACGATGCATCCAGGAAATGATAAAATGTACCAGGATTTAAGGAAAAATTTTTGGTGGATAGGAATGAAAAAGGACATAGCAGCCTATGTTTCTAAATGTTTAACCTGTTCACAAGTTAAAGCTGAACACCAGAAACCCTCAGGATTGCTACAACAGTTAGAAATACCAGTGTGGAAATGGGAATTGATAACAATGGATTTTGTTACTAAATTACACAAAACAAAGAAAGGAAATGATACAATCTGGGTGATTGTAGATAGACTAACCAAGTCAACTCATTTCTTACCAATGAAGGAAACTTTCCGTATGGAACAGTTAGCTAAATTATATGTAAATGAAATTGTTTCTTTACATGGAATTCCTTTATCAATTGTTTCTGATAGGGATAGTCGATTTACCTCTCATTTTTGGTCAAGTTTCCAAAAGGCAATGGGAACCAAGTTAAAACTAAGCACAGCTTATCATCCTCAAACGGAAGGACAAAGTGAAAGGACGATTCAGACAATGGAGGACATGCTTAGAGCTTGTGTAATTGATTTCGGAGGTAATTGGGACGATCACTTACCGTTAATAGAATTTTTTATAATAATAGTTATCACACAAGTATCAATGCTGCACCATTCGAAGCACTTTATGTACGAAAATGCCGAACCCCAGTCTGTTGGGCAGAAATTTGGGAAAAGCAACTATCTGGACCTGAGATAGTGCAGGAAACAACCGACAAAATTATTCAAGTCAAAGAACGACTGAAAGTAGCACGTGATCGACAGAAAAGCTATGCTGATAACCGACGCAAACCATTAGAATTTCAAGTAGGAGATAAAGTATTATTAAAGCTCTCTCCTTGGAAAGGAATAGTAAGATTTATCAAACGGGGAAATCTAAGTCCCATGTATATTGGACCTTTTGAGATTATTAGGAGAATAGGACCTGTAGCCTATCAGCTACAACTGCCAGAGGAAACGGCATGAATACATGATGTGTTTCATATATCTAATCTCAAAAAGTGTTTAGCTGATGAATCACTGATAGTACCTCTTAAGGATATAGAGATAAATGAACAACTCAAGTTTGTAGAAAGGCCTCTACAAATTGAAGACAGGAAAGTCAAGAATCTCAAACATAAGAGACTAGTTCTGGTCAAAGTAAAGTGGGACTCCAAAAGAGGACCTGAGTACAAATGGGAACTCGAATCTGAAATGCAAAGAAAATATCCGCACTTATTCCAGTAGATCTCGAGGACGAGCTCTAAAACAAGGTGGGGAGGATGTAACAACCCTCAGTAAAACCGACACCCTCACCCTAGTATATTTTAAAATGTCCCAAAATACACCCCATACGCGAAAGCGGGCCTTAAATATATTAAATATTATTAAAAATAATATAAAATCTGAATTTTAAGTTCAGGCGGGCCGCGTAACCCCACCCCAACCTTCACGCGGGCCGCGAGAGGCCCAAAATGTGGCAAAGCCCGGTGCGGCCACGTGGCCCAACACCCGGCAGACCTATGAGATGACCCAGCTAAGCTACGCAGTTGACCGGAGTCAACGCGGGCCGCGTAAGACTTAGCTTACGTTTACGCGGGTCGCGGCAAAGTCAGAATCAACAACTATAAATAGAACGCATCGGATTTCATTTCAATTCGTTCACTTTCTTTCTGTATCTCGACTTCTGAAGATTAAAGCCGTAATATTTGAGTAGTATACCCCCTAATTAGCGAGGTTCTGCTCCGTTGTAAGTATTATAACCCCAGTTTCGTAATAGATACACTGCCCGATTGATTTAGGGTTCCGTAACAACTGTCGTGGTTCTGCCCGACGTAGTTGTTGGAATGCCGTCTCGGGGAGGGTATCATTAATATTTTCAAAGGGTTATGATACTAACCAATATACATTTGTATAAATTATAGATTATATCCAGGAAACCCTTACGCGAAGTCTAAGATAGCAAAGTGAGTTTATCCTCTTTTTGTTAACCTTTTTGTAATATTTTACAAAACCTTAAATGTTTTACAATGCGATTAAGCGGTGATTGAGTCTTTGTAGTTCTTCAATTACTGCCGGAATGTTGGGGTTTTGTATACAAAATTTACTACTGCGAGTAGTAAGTCGAGGATGACAGTACGTTACCATTGGACAACGAGTTAGCCAATGTGTAATATGACCCACAAGTCAGGATTGACAGTACTGAATGAGTAATTGTGTAGAAATAAACAATGTGATCGCTCTCAATACTGTTTTAATTGATAAAATGTTTCTTGATTAAACTGGGATTCACTCACCAGTATTTCCCACTGACAAATGTTTTTAAAACGTGTTTCAGGTAACACAATGTGACAGCCCATTAGTAAAAAGCCAGCTGGAGAGCACTGAAGGCTTGGGAAAAATGTGGCTATAAAAGTTACCTAAAAGACGATGTTTTAAATTCAATAAAATAGGGTTTATCCCTATAAACGTATTGTAATAAGAAACTTGGGTTTTGCCCATGTGATTATTAATATTAAATATGGTGGTTTTACTCTGATAAACATTTCCTAACTACGGTCCTGATGTAATTTCCGCTGCCAAATTAACAAGCTGATACCACCGAAATTCTGAGTTCGCGTTCGCCCTTTTCCCGGGACAGACAAGGGATCGGGGGTTGCGACAATATCCTACCCAAGGAGGATATGTAGGTTCCGTTTTAATTCTTTAACCCATTCCCAACCACCGGGAATCCCATGCCTTAGAAAGTGTGTGAACTCACATCGGTTTGCTCGGTATGCTTATCTACTTGCACAAACAATTCAGTCAAAGCCTATAGTATGCACATATACACAATTAGCTTATGTTCGTAATGACTCACATGCAATCTAATATCACAAAGTTTGCTTGGCAGTTAACATCATGTAACACGTAAACAGTTAATCAAGTTCATACAATTCATGCTTCACATAGTTGATTTCTCAGTTTATTCTAACCTAGCTATCCATTAACAGACCTAACAGACTTAACTGAGTTACTGTTTCCCAACTTGACAAGACACTCGGCGAAAACCCTTCGGCGAAAACACCCAGGCGATGAAATCCCAAAGGGTTTTCATCGAACTTAAGGTATGGTGAAATCACATAGGGTTTTCGTCGTGAGTGAGTTTTCGTCTGGTCCCTGGGTTTTCGTCGACATGATGTTACAGTAATTACATTATTCTTAAGCGTACAACGTTTCAATCATCATCTAACAGTTACACAACCAGAAACCCTATTTATCGTCTAACAGTTACATCGGCTACAACAATCATTTGCTCAATCATATCAATTCATACAATCACTTTAATTATTCAATTAGCAGTTTTCATTATCAATCATCAAACTCAACCATGAACTATTATACACCAGATCATCCACACATTCAAGACGGTAAAACATAATCATTCAACACCCAATTAATATGATCATCAAGCATTAACCTGATCATGAACAGTGGCTTAAACAAATGCCCTCATAACATCAGATCTATTCTAAACATGAATGTCAAGCATGAATTTCAAGCATTACTTAGTATCAAAGAATCATGATCTCAATTACACATATAACAATGATATCAAACAATCAACCATGTACGGATTAAACACTAACCGAGATAGGAGAAATAACGGGTTGACCGAAACGAAGAGGTTTCGAAGACTTGCAGTTTCCGTCGCACAGGAAATAGGGAGATAGAGACTCTAGGGTTTTCAAAAATAACTCCTCATGTAACCCACATCCTTAAATACGAAAACCATACCGTGTTGGGCCCTTAATGGGCTTCGACGAAAATGAGGGTGACGAAAACAGGGGTTTTCGTCGGGGTAGGGGTTTTCGTTGGGTGGGGTGTTTTCGTCGAACAGGGAGTATATCAAAGCAACTTATAAACAACTTATAAACAAATCAATATAACAACTTATAAAGAAATCATAGTGCACAGTTTCAATGCAATGAACCCCAAAACACAGTATGAAGCAAGTAACGTATAGAGGAGAAACCTTGGAAACTCGAGTTGTCACACGACCAAATCTATGACCGTGGACATATCACTAATTAGGCTCGCCCACCTAAAGTGATAAATCGTTAGTAGTAATGTGCACATAGCCCCCACATACTGCCAGTAATTAAAGATTAGCAAAGACTTAATCACTGCAAAGTATAACTGGAAAACATTTAGGGTTTTGCAAAACAATTTGATAAAAAGAGAATGACTCACATTGCATGTTTAATTGGACAGAACCTTGCCTACTGATTTAGCCTTGTAACATAGTTAAATAACAATGCACACGAAACTAGGTCAGTAACTTAATACAACATTTACGATAAACTCACGAAATCAAAACCCTCACGACGAATGACAAAGTATAGCCCGAATTCGGGCAGCACTTAAACATCCATCGGATCAGTTTCAATCGATCGGACATTGTATCGTAGCAGTGATCGAGTTATTACCCTGTACTCGTAGCAGCGTTTCCCTATGTAAATCTACGAATTTGAGCAGTATACTTCGACTTTTGAAAAGTTTTTCAAACACAGATGAAATACTCATGCACGTCCAATTTATAGCAGAAAATTGAGTCTCTCGCGGCCCGCGTAAACCTTGAAGGAATCTTACGCGGCCCGCGAGGGCAACCCTAGCTACGATTAGGGCTAGCGTGTCACGCGTAGGTCCGCCACGTGTCTGACACGTGGCTTGAACGCTTATCCGGAGATCTTCAAGCTGTCGCGGCCCGCGTAAGCTTAGCTTAAGTCTTACGCGGCCCGTGAGCGACCCCTAAATTTTGAATTTCTTGATTTTCAACAATGATTAGGGTTTTAGGGATCTAAGTTTCTACTTACGGGTCGTTTTGGGACATTTTTGCAGGTCCTTACAACCTCCCCACCTTATTTAAAATCTCGTCCTCGAGATTTACTGGAACAGGTGAGGATACTTTCGCTTTATTTCCGATTCCAGCTCCCATGTATATTCAGGTCCTCTTTTCGAATCCCACTTGACTTTGACCAGTACTAGTCTTTTATGCTTGAGAAACTTGACCTTTCTGTCTTCTATTTGAAGTGGTTTCTCAACAAATTTCAACTTTTCATTTACCTCTATATCTTGAAGAGGTACTACCAGGGACTCGTCAGATAAACATTTCTTGAGGTTGGATACATGAAATACGTCATGTACCCCGGCTAGTTCTTCTGGTAGTTGTAAGCGATAGGCAACTGGTCCTATGCGTTGGACAACCGTAAATGGTCCTATGTACCTTGGACTGAGCTTTCCCTTTTTACCGAACCAAACTACTCCTTTCCAAGGAGAAACTTTTAAGAGTACCTTGTCTCCAACTCAAAATTCTAGCGGCTTGCGTCGATTGTCTGCATAACTCTTCTGGCGAACTCGAGCTGTTTTCAATCTTTCCTTGATTTGAGTTATCTTGTCGGTGGTTTCTTGTACAATCTCAGGACCTGATAATTGGCTTTCTTCTATTTCTGCCCAACAAACTGGAGTTCTACACTTTTGTCCATACAGTGCTTCGAATGGGGCAGCTTCGATACTTGCATGATAACTATTGTTATATGAGAATTCAATTAAGGGTAGGTGGTCATCCCAGTTTCCACCAAAATCTATTACACATGCCCTGAGCATGTCTTCCAGGGTTTGGATAGTCCTTTCACTCTGTCCGTCTGTTTGGAGATGGTAGGCAGTACTTAAATTCAGTCGGGTTCCCATTGCTTCTTGGAAACTTGTCCAGAAATGCGAAGTGAAACGACTATCCCTATCCGATACTATGGAGAGTGGAACTCCATGTAAGGATACTACCTCGTCTACGTACAATTTTGCTAACCTTTCCATGCTAATGGTTTCCTTCATTGGCAGGAAATGAGCTGATTTGGTTAATCGATCCACAATTACCCAAATCACGTCGTTACTTTTCCGGGTTTTGGGTAACTTAGTAACAAAGTCCATTGTTATTAGTTCCCATTTCCATACAGGCATTTCTAATTGTTGGAGTAACCCTGAAGGTTTCTGATGTTCTGCCTTAACTTGTGAACAAGTTAGACACTTAGATACATATCTAGCTATGTCCTTTTTCATTCCTATCCACCAGAAGTTATTTCTTAAATCTTGGTACATCTTGTTGTTACCAGGGTGCATGGTATATCTAGATTTATGGGCTTCCTCTAAAATTTTATCTCTTAAATTTCCTTGCTTAGGTTCCCAAATTCTTTTCTCGTGGAATCTCCAAATCCCATCAGTCCCTTGTTCTAATTCCTTTATTCGTCCTTTCATTGCTTCAGCATCATCCTTGATTGCTGTCTCCTGTACATTCTTCAATTGTTCCATTAAATCTAATCAGAGATTTAATCTAAGAGCATGAATTCGTATTTGTTTTTCATGATACTTACGACTTAAGGCATCTGCGACTACATTTGCCTTTCCCTCGTGATATTGAATATCACAGTCGTAATCACTTAGAATTTCCATCCATCTTCTTTGCCTCATGTTTAATTCTTTTTTGCCCAAATATGTACCTTAAACTCTTATTATCTGTATAGACTGTAAACTTACTTCCGTACAGATAGTGTCTCCAAATCTTAAGGGGAAAAATTATCGCTCCTAATTCTAAGTCAGGAGTCGTATAATTTTCCTCGTGCTTTTTCAATTGCCTTGAGGCATACGCAATTACCTTTTTGCGTTGCATTAGCACACATTCTAATCCTAGCTTAGAAGCGTCACAGAATACTTCAAAATCTTCTGTCCCTTCTGGTAAGGCAAGAATTGGGGCGTTTGTTGACCATTGCTTTAAAATCTTAAAGGCCTCTTCTTGCTTGGATCCCCATTCAAACTTAACCGTTTTACAGGTTAGCTTAGTTAATGGCATAGCTATCTTAGAGAAATCTTTAATAAAGCGTCTATAGTACCCAGCTACTCCTAGAAAACTTCTAACTTCTGTAGCTGATTGCGGGACCTTCCATTTGGTGATTGCTTCTATTTTGGAGGGATCTACGTGAATACCTTCGTGATTCACTATGTGACCTAAGAAATGCACTTCCTGTAGCCAAAATTCACACTTCAAGAATTTGGCGTAAAGCTTCTCTTTTCTTAACAAAGTTAGAAGTGCATGTAGGTGCTCACAATGCTCATCCTGGCTTTTGGAATAAATAAGTATATTGTCGATAAAGACAATTACAAATTTATCCAAATACAGTTTACAGATCCTATTCATCATGTCCATAAATGCTGCAGGAACATTTGTTAGTCCAAATGGCATGACTGTAAACTCGTAGTGACCATACCTAGTTCTGAAAGCGGTTTTAGGTATGTCTTCTTCTTGTACCTTCAGCTGATGGTATCCGGAGCCTAAGTCTATCTTAGAAAAATATCTAGCCCCCTGAAGTTGGTCGAAAATATCATGAATCCTGGGTAATGGGTATCGATTCTTAATTGTAACCTTATTCAATTCCCTATAATCGATACACATTCGCATTGAACCATCTTTCTTCTTTACAAACAACACCGGTGCTCCCCAAGGGGATGAACTAGGTTGTATGAATCCTTTACTTAGCAATTCATCTAATTGCTTTTTCAATTCTAACATTTCGGTGGGAGCTAACCGATAGGGTGCCTTGGCTATTGGTGTAGTTCCAGGAATTAGATGAATTCTAAATTCTACTTCCCTATCTGGTGGTAATCCTGGTAGTTCTTCTGGAAATACATCCGGGTATTCTGATACTACAAGAATTTCCTTAAGTTCCTTACCTTTAGTGTTAATGATTACTGAAATCATATACACTATTCCTTGTTTTCGTTCATAACTAGCGACTTTCATTACTGAAATAGACTTCATTGGTTTACGTGGCTTATCTCCTGTAATCACAATTATTTCTCCTGCGGGTGTATGAATTTCTATGAAATTCTTATCACAGAGGATTCGAGCATGGTTGGCGACAAACCAATCCATTCCTAGCATGACATCGAATCCAGCTAAATTCAAAGTGTGACACCCCAGGAAAACCACGCAACTTAACTAGCTTCCTCAGTAACCACGCACTAAATTTCGGGATGAAATTTTCTTAACAGGGGGAGAATGTGACAACCTCATAATTACATGTATCCGTACGATTAATTAATATTATATTGTGCTTATTGATTGTACAGAAAATTGACTAAATGGTCCTGAATGTTTTCCTATGTGTTAGGAATTAAAAGTGTTATAAAAAGCTACATAAAAGACACTATACTGAATAACTTAGCACTTTAACGAAACGGTATCTAACCGAACAACCGGACATTACCCGGGACACCAAATTTTTGTCAAACACATTGTGTTATTATTTCTTGGCTAGTCATGATCCCTGTTCACCATAACACCCACTAAAAATACCAACTAGCTAACACATGTAAGTATATACTTGGAAATTAACTAGTGTTTGCCAACTTCCATAAAAAATGTGCAATTAACCCCCCCCCCCCCTCCCTACCCAATTTCGGTCACCAAGGGACCCACCAAATCACCCAAATATTTGCTAGATTTTATCTCATATTTTATGTAGATATTGCTTGATCTTGTAGCCAAAATATTAGATTGTGATCTTTACAAGTATGGTGTAAGATCATTCCTATCACTTCATATCTTCACAAAAATCAACACCATCTCTCCCTCACTCTCCCTCTTATCTCGGTCCTCACCATAACCGCCACCATCACCACCTAAACACCACCATCTTCATCCATTTCAAGCTTCATTCAAGACTAGAAGGTGATTTAAAGGAGCTTGAAGTTGTAGATCATCAAGGAGCTCTTTCACTTGCTTTTTCACATCATTTTTCATCATCTTCTCACTAGTGTTCTTCCCTAGCCTTTGTGCTAGTTGTAAGTTCTTGTTTAACTCTTGTCCATCTTCTTGTTATGATTAAAAGTTGTAGTATGTTAAGTATATCAAGAACACTAAGGAACAAGAACTAAAAACATGAACATAAAGCATTATATAAGGTTTACATAAAGACGAAATGTGATGAAGTGTTATTAGTATGATGTTGTTTGGTATATGTTGATGCTTGCTTGTGATTACTAGAAATACGTTGTTGATCACTAAACATGTTAACGGAATCAATCGAGCACGCGTTAGAAAGTTGAGAGCTGAAAACAGGAAGCTGGTTAATGTTTACAGCCAACTTCAGTTGGCTGTAACCAGATCATAACTTAACGAAAACTTGATTTTCTTGAGTCTATAACGTTTTATTTCGAAATACGGTTCTAATGGAACTGGAATAATAATTTTTGGACTTCGTTTGCTATTTTTAAAGGGGTCGTTTTTCACAGCAGCAAAAGCTGTGTTTTTACTGCAGAAAATATGTGTTATGTTTTTCGTTATAACTTGAAATCTGTGTAGAATTAGCTCATGAAATTTGTACTGTAGATGGCCACTGATGTCGTTGTAATGCTCCAACTGGAATTTCATCAATCGGACTTACGATGAATTTTAAATGAATTATTCCGTGGACTGCATTCAGAAAGTGACGAATCTGATTGCAGTCTTGTAAATGATTATTTTATAAAATATTGGTAATGAATTGGATCCCGAGATTTTTACACAATAATATTTGTATCGTTTAAGAACTTCTGCAAAAAGTTGGGAATTTTTGGAACAGGTTAATTATTTTATTAAAATCCCCGAAAACAACCCAGTTTTGAATGTTAAAGCTGAAATGACCTAAGTAGTAATTTGCGTGTCTAAATGTCGGGTATGTTATCTGAGGATGATCTAACATGTTATATGTCAATGAAAGTGTTATGTACAATATCGTATGCTTGCTCTTGAGTAACTATAAGTGGAATGTTTATATGGGCGTGAACTATTAAAGTGAGTACATGTTATGTGGTAGATGTGTGTAGGAACTTCGTGCTTATTTGAAGTAACTAATAAACTAAGTGGTAATCATACTAGGACGTGATTGACCAACACCGATTGTTAGCTATTTTATAGAGTCAAACCGAGCAACGAAAGGTGAGTTCACACTCTTTCTAAGGCATGGGATTCCCGGTGGTTGGGAATGGGTTAAAGAGCTAAAACGGAACCTGCATATCCTCCTTGGGTAGGATATGTACCGCCATCCTCCATAGGTAGGATGCCAATATTAATCCTGTGTATTCTCCTTGGGTAGAATACGTACGTTCGTCCTCCTTGGGTAGGACAACAACCTTAAACTACTAGCCAAAACTCTATCACCTAAGTCCCTCATTTTATATCGACTTAATCGCCGAGGCCGATGGCGAGCGGGTCATTAGTTAATAGCGCTATTAGGTTTGACAAACCTCACACCGTGTCGTTCGAACGGGCGTGTACAAATAGATCACAGCAAACTGTCAATGATGATAGACATTGACGTAGGGCACAACGGGTCATGGTTTGGGAAAGAAGGAATTGGTTAATCATGTTTTCAACTATGGGGTAACCCCCACGGCAAGTAAGCCAACTAAACGAAAACCATGTTTTTGAAACAACTTAAAACGAACACCCAACTGTGAATTCACTCAACTTTGTTGTTGACTCGTTGTTGCATGCCTTACAGGTCGTTAGATGCTTATGGAGTTTGCACAAGGAGGAGGTCGTTGTGGGATATGGACTGTTATGTTCCGTGCTTAACATTTGAACTTTATGAACTTATTGAACTTATATTTTGGCCCTACGTTTTATGCTTCCGCTGTTAACTTAAAGTTGGTTACTTTCTTTTGGTCACCAATTGTATTATGGTTGGTTTTAATTACTTGATTACGTTGTTCAATATGATTGGTGGCTCGATCCTGGTCATGTCATGCCTCCAAGCGGTGATACTCCGCATGTGGATTTTGTGGGTGTGACAGATTGGTATCAGAGCCATTGGTTATAGCGAACTTGGTTTTAAAAAGGGGAAAAGCTTTTTGATAAAACCAGACTATAACCTCTACAGTGCTCAACGATCCACAACGACACTTCGCTCCACGTGCAAGACTCAACACACTATAGGTAATATGGTTTGTGTTTGTATTGCCTGCCTGTTTGTAAAGTAGTGCATCATTTATGGTATACTTAGTTGACGTAGCCACTGACTGAAAACTCTATGTGCTTACTCTCGCTGTCGTCCCATGCTTACGCACTTATGCGACACCCTTCTTACCTGTGTTTCCCTCGATGTGAAGATCATGAGTGGGCGTCTCAACTTGACTCAGGATCAGCTGACGACCTTGATTAATGAACGGGTTGCTGAAGCTTTAGCAACCCAAACAGGGAGTCAACCCATGCACCCTCAAACACGCATAGGCACCTTCAAGGCGTTCTTGGAATGCAAACCTCCCACTTTCGACGGCACTGGAGGGGCAATCGGCCTTCTACTCTGGATCCGAAGAATCGAATATACATTCGAAGAAAGTGAAAGCCCTGCCAGCAAACGAGTAGAGTACGCTACTGGCATGTTGCAAGGGAAAGCATATTCTTGGTGGAACGCACAAGTTCAGATGCTCGGGCCGGCAGACGCGAATGCCACCCTCTGGAGCGTCTTCAAGGATTTGATTAAGGAAGAATTCTGCCACCTGGACGACATTCTGAAACTTGAAATTGAGTATTATGGTTTGAAGATGGAAGGATCAGAGATTGAGGCGTACACAAAGAGGTCCAACGACTTGGCTGCCTCATGTCCTAACTTGTCACAACCCATATCTAGACGAATCAAGCTATACCTCAGAGGCTTAGTCCTGGAAATCCAAGGGTCTGTAATTGCGGCCAACCTTCCCACAATCCAGCAAGTCGTTCGTTTGGCGCACCAACTCACCGATCAGGCGGTGGAAGAGGGCAAGTTGCCCAAGCGTAACTCTTCCAATGCAAATGCTCTTGTTAGTAACAAGTTGTAACAACTCTCATCAAAAAGTCTTAATTATTATTTTAATTGTCCAATAGGAAACCCTAATTGAGACACCCAAGTGATTCTGCGCAAACTCTAAAATTTTCATAATCATCAGAATCAGGATCAGGGCCCCTAAAACTCAGGGGGGGCATTCCCTATTCAACGATTATCTAAATATATTGCTATCAATTTCGAAATAATGAAATTCATCAACTCAGCAGGCCTAGTCCCAAACGTGGCAACCCTATGACCATTAGGTGTCCCTTGCGCACCGTAAGGGTTAGAGTGTTACGGTGCGCAAGGAGTGATAAATTTTGGGTATAAATAGAGGGTCGTGGGACTTGATTTCTGGAATTTGAGCGACGAACCAATTCGTAATACGCTCCGAGATATCTTCTGTTTACCACAATTAACACACACGGATCACTAATCGACGCCGCAATCAGGGTAATAACTCGATCGCTGATACGATTCAATGTCCGATTGATCAAAATATCCAATGGATGTTTAAGTGCTGCTCACATTAGGGTTTATGCTTTGTCATTTGTCGTTAATACGATGGATGTTTAAGTATCGCACTTTGTCATTCGTTGTGAGGGTTTGATCTCGTGAGTTATCGTAAATGTTGTATTGATTACTAACCCATAATTTTGTGTGCTTATTAATTTAGGTTAAAAAGGCTAATCAGTAGGCTAAACTCTGCCCGTATAAATCTGCAATGTGAGTCATTCTCTTTTTATCAACTATTTTACAATACCTCAAATTATTTTCAAAAGTTATAATTACAGGGACTAAGTCATGGATATCTTGAATCACTGGCTAGTGGGGTATTGTGCACATTACTAATTTTCTCCCAGTTAGGTTCATTGACCTACTAGGGATAGTCATCACTATTTAGGTTCATTGATCTAATAGTGGTATGACCATCGTCACCATTGTGACAGGCCGCCAGATAAAAATAAGATAGAAGCCATTGTAATCGCTCTTATGCTGTAATTAATAACTATGCATCATTTTATGTAAATAGAATGATTCACTCAGTATTTCCCGCTGACAAAACCTTTTTCAAACATATTTCAGGTGATCTGTTATGATCCAGGAAAAGTGCCATAAAGCACTACAAGCTCAAGGAAGTGGCTCAGTATAAAATAAAGAAACATGTTTTGTAAAATAAAAGATTTCTTCGTGAAATCTAATGATTGTAAATTACCAGGGTTTTATCCCGCGTTGTGAAATAAAATAATCGGGAAATATTTCAGTTTTAAAATGATCCTGATGATAAACTTCCGCTGTTAAACTCAATTAATTAAATACCACGGGATTTCTGTCCCGCGGCTCCTGAAACGGGTCAAACCGGGTCGGGGGCCGTGACACAAGTATATTTGGGGGGATCACCAAGGTGAGGGTCCTAGCTCTATACAATAGGACCCGCACAGGAAACTCGTACAGCGGGGGCTGAACTACCAAAATCAGGGGGGATACCTAGGGAATAAACCAAGATGCCGCAAGTGCCAACGGCACCACAGCGGGTCATGTGCGGGATCGTGTTGCCATCGGTGAAAGAAGACGGGACATAGGGCTAGAGACTGCAGGAGCCCATATCCTGCAAACCGGAACCAGCAGCAGCAGCAGGGTAGCAAAAGGGGTGTTTTCGATATGGAGCTGAAGACCACTTTAAGAGGCACTGTCCACAGCTGAATCAGAATCAGGATCAGAACAACAACCAAGGAAACGGGAACAACAATGGAGGTAACAATGGAGGCAACAACGGGAGTAACAATGATGGCAATGGTGCCAGGGGACGTGTTTTCATGCTGGGTCAGGGTGATGCAAGGAACGATCCCAATGTGGTGATGGGTAAGTCTCTTCTAGATGATTTCTTTGTTACTGTTTTATTCGATTCGGGTGCCGATACTAGTTATGTGTCCTTAAAACTTAGTCAAATGCTTAAGCGCACCCCAACACTTTTGACCACCAAACACATGGTAGAGCTAGCAAACGGTAAAAGTTTTGAGGCCAAACACATAGTTAAGGGTTGTAATCTTGTTCTTACTGATCAGACCTTCTCTATCGATCTTATTCCGATCGTTCTGGGTAGTTTCGACGTTGTTATTGGGCAAGTCGTGTGAAAGGGCCACACTGCCATTCTAGCACTCGTTACTGACGCATCAATGGAAGAGAAGATAATTGAAGACATTCCTGTTGTGCGCGATTTTCCCGAGGTATTTCCTGAGGAATTACCTGGTCTTCCGCCTCATCGACAAGTTGAGTTTCAAATCGAGCTAGCTCCTGGAGCAGCACCAATAGCCCGTGCACCTTATCGACTAGCTCCGTCGGAACTAGAGGAATTGTCCACTCAATTGCAAGACCTCTTGGACAAGGGTTTTATTCGCCCTAGCTCTTTGCCTTGGGGAGCTCCAGTGTTATTTGTGAAGAAGAAAGACGGTACCTTCAGAATGTGTATTGACTACCGCGAACTCAACAAGGTGACCGTGAAGAATCGTTATCCCCTCCCATGTATAGACGACTTGTTCGACCAGTTGCAAGGGTCGAGCTATTACTCTAAGATTGATTTGAGATCGGGATACCATCAGCTGAGAGTCCGAGAGGAGGACGTCTCCAAAACAGCATTCAGAACTCGTTATGGGCATTACGAGTTTCTGGTTATGCCTTTCGGATTGATGAATGCACCTGCGGTCTTCATGGATCTCATGAACCGAGTGTGCAAACCTTACCTGGATAAGTTCGTTATCGTTTTCATCGACGACATCCTGATCTATTCGAAGAGTCAGGAAGTACACGAGCAACACCTGAGGCTTATTTTGGAACTTCTTCGAACAGAGCAGTTGTATGCCAACTTTTTGAAATGTGACTTCTGGCTTCGCGAAGTCCACTTTCTAGGCCACGTGGTAAACAAGGATGGGATTCATGTTGATCCATTCAAGGTTGATTCGATCAAGAACTGGCCTGCACCCCGTACACCAACAGAAATCCGCCAATTCTTGGGTTTGGCAGGATATTACAGACGGTTTATCAAGGATTTCTCTAAGATTGCGCAACCTCTCACCTCACTAACTCAGAAGGGTGTCACCTACCGTTGGGGTGATGCACAGGAATCTGCATTTCAGCACTTAAAAGATAGACTTTGTAGCGCGCCTATCCTCTCATTGCCTAAAGGCACAGATGATTTTGTGGTTTATTACGATGCTTCCATCCAAGGAGTTGGTTGCGTGTTGATGCAACGTGACAAGGTCATTGCCTACGCATTGCGCCAACTTAAGGTTCACGAAAGGAACTACACTACGCACGACTTGGAATTGGGAGCAGTTTTTTTCGCACTTAAGATATGGAGACATTACCTGTACGGTACCAAGTGCACCATTTACACCGATCACAGGAGTCTCGAGCATATCTTCAAGCAAAAGGAGTTAAACACGCGACAACGTCGATGGGTCGAGCTCTTGAATGATTACGAATGCGCAATCAAGTACCATCCGGGCAAAGCCAACGTTGTGTCCGACGCCTTCAGTCAAGAGGATACTATACCTAAACGTGTGCGAGCGTTACAACTTACCATCCTATCTAGTCTTCCTACCCAGATACGAGATGCTCAGGTCGAAGCATTGAAAGCAGAAAACATTAAGGCTGAGTCCTTACGAGGATCAAGGAAACGGTTAGAACAAAAGGAAGACGGCGCTTACTATGTAAACGGGCATATCTGGGTTCCACTCTATGGTAATCTACGTGAGCTTGTGATGGATGAGGCACACAAGTCTCGTTATTCAGTACATCCTGGTTCGGATAAGATGTACCACGATCTCAAGACTACGTATTGGTGGCCTAGTATGAAAGCCAACATAGCAACCTACGTCAGTAAATGTTTGACTTGTGCAAGAGTCAAGATTGAATATCAGAAACCATCAGGCCTACTCCAACAACCAGAGATCCCGACATGGAAATGGGAGCAAATTTCCATGGATTTCGTTACTGGCCTGCCTAGATCTCAACGCGGAAATGACACTATTTGGGCGATAGTGGATCGATTGACTAAGTCTGCACACTTCTTGGCTATCAAGGAAACCGACAAGTTTTCTACTCTAGCAGACATCTACCTAAAGGAAGTAGTATCAAGGCACGGAGTACCAACCTCCATCATTTCTGATCGTGACTCACGTTTTACATCTGAATTGTGGCAAGCTATGCACAAGTCTTTTGGCTCACGCTTAGATATGAGCATCACTTATCATCCACAGGCGAATGGACAGTCTGAACGTACCATTCAAACCCTTGAAGACATGCTTAGGGCATGTGTGATTGATTTTGGTAACGGCTGGGAGCGACATCTACCTCTAGTAGAATTTTCGTATAACAACAGTTACCACACCAGTATCCAGGCCGCTCCGTTTGAGGCATTGTACGGACGTAAATGCCGATCACCTCTTTGTTGGGTAGAAGTTGGTGACAGCCAAATCACAGGCCCAGAACTTGTGGTAGACACGACCGAAAGGATTGCTCAGATACGACAACGAATGGCAGCAGCTCGTGACCGTCAGAAAAGCTATGCAGATAAGCGACGAAAACCACTCGAGTTCCAGGTTGGGGATCTAGTGCTACTCAAAGTCTCACCTTGGAAAGGTGTAGTTCGTTTTGGCAAACGAGGCAAACTGAATCCGCGTTATGTCGGACCGTTCGAGATTATTGAGAAAATTGGCAAAGTCGCTTACAAGTTAAATCTGCCTGAAGAACTCAGCGGAGTTCACAACGTATTCCACGTGTCGAATCTGAAGAAGTGTCTGTCAGATGAGACCCTCATAGTTCCCTTAAAGGAGCTCACAATCGACGACCAGTTGCGATTCGTCGAGGAACCAGTTGAAATCATAGACCGAGATGTTAAGATTCTCAAGCGCACCAGAATACCTCTTGTTTGAGTTCGTTGGAACTCCCGTCGTGGCACAGAGTATACCTGGGAACGAGAAGACCAAATGAAACTCAAGTATCCAGAGTTGTTTAAGAAAAGTGCAACCACTACTGAGGCTGAAGCTACTGCAGAATTTCGGGACGAAATTCCAAATCAACGAGGGGATGATGTGACACCCCAGGAAAACCACGCAACTTAACTAGCTTCATCAGTAACCACGCACTAAATTTCGGGACGAAATTTTCTTAACAGGGGGAGAATGTGACAACCTCATAATTACATGTATCCGTACGATTAATTAATATTATATTGTGCTTATTGATTGTACAGAAAATTGACTAAATGATCCTGAATGTTTTCCTATGTGTTAGGAATTAAAAGTGTTATAAAAAGCTACATAAAAGACACTATACGGAATAACTTAGCACTTTAACGAAACGGTATCTAATCGAACAGCCGGTCATTACCCGGGACACCAATTTTTTGTCAAACACATTGTGCTATTATTTCTTGGCTAGTCATGATCCCCGTTCACCATAACACCCACTAAAAATACCAACTAGCTAACACATGTAAGTATATACTTGGAAATTAACTAGTGTTTGCCAACTTCCATAAAAAATGTGCAATTAACCCCCCCATACCCAATTTCGGTCACCAAGGGACCCACCAAATCACCCAAATATTTGCTAGATTTTATCTCATATTTTATGTAGATATTGCTTGATCTTGTAGCCAAAATATTAGATTGTGATCTTTACAAGTATGGTGTAAGATCATTCCTATCACTTCATATCTTCACAAAAATCAACACCATCTCTCCCTCTCCTCTCGGCCCTCACCATAACCGCCACCATCACCACCTAAACACCACCATCTTCATCCATTTCAAGCTTCATTCAAGACTAGAAGGTGATTTAAAGGAGCTTGAAGTTGTAGATCATCAAGGAGCTCTTTCACTTGCTTTTTCACATCATTTTTCATCATCTTCTCACTAGTGTTCTTCCCTAGCCTTTGTGCTAGTTGTAAGTTCTTGTTTAACTCTTGTCCATCTTCTTGTTATGATTAAAAGTTGTAGTATGTTAAGTATATCAAGAACAGTAAGGAACAAGAACTAAAAACATGAACATAAAGCATTATATAAGGTTTATATAAAGACGAAATGTGATGAAGTGTTATTAGTAAGATGTTGTTTGGTATATGTTGATGCTTGCTTGTGATTACTAGAAATACGTTGTTGATCACTAAACATGTTAACGGAATCAATCGAGCACGCGTTAGAAAGTTGAGAGCTGAAAACAGGAAGTTGGTTGATGTTTACAGCCAATTTCAGTTGGCTGTAACCAGATCATAACTTAACGAAAACTTGATTTTCTTGAGTCTATAACGTGTTATTTCGAAATACGGTTCTAATGGCACTGGAATCATAATTTTTGGACTTCGTTTGCTATTTTAAAAGGGGTCATTTTTCACAGCAGCAAAAGCTGCGTTTTTACTGCAGAAAATATGTGTTATGTTTTTCGTTATAACTTGAAATCTGTGTACAATTAGCTCATGAAATTTGTACTGTAGATGGCCACTGATGTCGTTGTAATGCTCCAACTGGAATTTCATCAATCGGACTTACGATGAATTTTAAATGAATTATTCCGTGGACTGCATTCAGAAAGTGACGAATCTGATTGCAGTCTGGTAAATGATTATTTTATAAAATATTGGTAATGAATTGGATCCCGATATTTTTACACAATAATATTTGGATCGTTTAAGAACTTCTGTAAAAAGTTGGGAATTTTTGGAACAGGTTAATTATTTTATTAAAATCCCCGAAAACAACCCAGTTTTGAATGTTAAAGCTGAAATGACCTAAGTAGTAATTTGCGTGTCTAAATGTCGGGTATGTTATCTGAGGATGATCTAACATGTTATATGTCAATGAAAGTGTTATGTACAATATCGTATGCTTGCTCTTGAGTAACTATAAGTGGAATGTTTATATGGGCGTGAACTATTAAAGTGAGTACATGTTATGTGGTAGATGTGTGTAGGAACTTCGTGCTTATTTGAAGTCACTAATAAACTAAGTGGTAATCATACTAGGACGTGATTGACCAACACTGATTGTTACCTATTTTATAGAGTCAAACCGAGCAACCAAAGGTGAGTTCACACTCTTTCTAAGGCATGGGATTCCCGGTGGTTGGGAATGGGTTAAAGAACTAAAACGGAAGCTGCATATCCTCCTTGGGTAGGATATGTACCGCCATCCTACATAGGTAGGATGCCAATAGTAATCCTGCGTATTCTCCTTGGGTAGAATACGTACGTTCGTCCTCCTTGGGTAGGACAACAACCTTAAACTACTAGCCAAAACTCTATCACCTAAGTCCCTCATTTTATATCGACTTAATCGCCGAGGCCGATGGCGAGCGGGTCATTAGTTAATAGCGCTATTAGGTTTGACAAACCTCACACCGTGTCGTTCGAACGGGCGTGTACCAATAGATCATGGCTAACTGTCAATGATGATAGACATTGACGTAGGGCACAACTTACTTTCGTCAGTAGTCGATATGGTAACGGTCTAGTGGTTCATATGGGGAAGCCCCCACGGGTCATGGTTTGGGAAAGAAGGGATTGGTTAATCATGTTTTCAACTATGGGGTAACCCCCACGGCAAGTAAGCCAACTAAGCGAAAACCATGTTTTTGAAACAACTTAAAACGAACACCCAACTTTGAATTCACTCAACTTTGTTGTTGACTCATTGTTACATGCCTTACAGGTCGTTAGATGCTTATGGAGTTTGCACGAGGAGGAGGTCGTTGTGGGATATGGACTGTTATGTTCCGTGCTTAACATTTGAACTTTATGAACTTATATTTTGGTCCTACGTTTTATGTGACAACTCGTATTTCAGAACCTATCTTTGTGCTAAGAGTAGCCTGTTTGAACACTATGTGATTATGTGAACTTTGATGATTAATGAAATGTTATGTTTGATATGTGTTTATTGTGTAACGAATGTATGTATATAATATGATAGCATTAAAACGAGCCCAAACGCACAACACAACCCGATCGCACAAGCCCATTCGGGCTACACTCTTTGTATCCGAACCAAGGGCAGCCCAAAGCTGGGTTCGGCCCACTCCATCAACTCGCACAACACCTAGGGTGTTAGTATAAATCCAACACTTCACCAAAACACACAAAGTTTAGCAAACCCTACTCCTCTCCTCTTGAAGCCGACGGCAAACATTCTCATCTCTCGAAGCTTTCTTACTTGGATTGATTCTATTCTTCTCTCAATCGGTTAGTGTTTATAATTATCGCTTGTATGTTTGATGGTGTTATGATCTAGGTGTATTGGATGATGATTTAATGATACCTTGCGATTGATTATGATGTAAACTATTAGGGTTTGGTGTTCATAATAATCGGCTCACATGTGTACTTGATGATATTCATATGATTTGGATTGCTTGATCTGGATTTAGAACCGAATATATATAATCGGCTGTTGTGATTTGATAATCGAAGTGGTTGCATGATGGTTAGGATTGCACATTGATATAAAAGTTCACTAATCTAATGATCCGGATTGAACGTTTGATTATTGCTCATGACTATGATTAATTAGGGTTTATACGAATCACATGATGATTGCTTGATTTGATCGATTATTGGTTTGGATGGAAACTGTTGATTGTGTTGATTGCTAAATTGCAAATATGGAAACTGTTAATTTGGCCAAACGAATTGATTGGAACTAGTAACTGACTTGCATGATTTTAGGGAATCATATAACCAATCGCACAAGTCCTCTCGGTCGCACAAGATCATGTCATACAAGACCTGATCTGGTCGCACAACACAATCGCACAAGTCATAGAGTGCAACACCACATTGCATGATCGCACAAGACCTTGTGGATCGCACAAGACGGTGCCGATCGCACAAGGCTTGGGCCACACACGAACCACTTGGACCTTTATACTGTTGGGCCTCAAAGCCCAATTCCAATCGCACAAGGACTGGTCAGTCGCACAAGGCCATCCGGACCGCACAAGACCAATGTTTATTTGATTGGGCCGTTTACATGCTGGACTGATTTTATTATATTGGGCCGGGCTTATGATTTGATCGCACAACATGCTGTGGATCGCACAAGGTTGTGCTGATCGCACAACATGTTGGGCCGAGTTATGTTTGTACTTCATATGCTAAACAGTTATCTTTTAAAGTGTTCTATGTGTATGCCATGTATGCCATGATCGTTACGTGTTCTTGATTTGTTAAATCTGTGTAAACATACGTGCCTCACTTGAACCTAGACCTGACTTGTATGGTAACCATGTTAGGACGTGGTTGACCACTAGGAGCTCGATCGACCTTTACTTATCTGCCGAGCTAACCTAAGGTGAGTTCACACTTTCTACAAAGCATGGGATTCCCAGGGGTTGGGAATGGGTTAAGGAATATGGATTCCTCGTCCTCCTTGGGTAGGACAGTACGAGTTAAGGAATATATTTCCTCGTCCTCTTGGACAGTTTAAATTTCACTAGACCAAAACTCTATCACGAAGTCCCTCCTTTTTATATCGACTTAATCGCCGGGCCAATGGCGAGCGGGTCATTAGTTAGATAGCGCTATTTAGGTCTGACAAGCCTCACACCGTGCCGCAGAGGACGGGCGTGAACTAATGGATCTGGGCACGTCAATGATGATAGACAATGACGCTAAGGGCACATAAACATGACTAAAGTCAGTGGTCGATATGGTAACGAGTCTAGTAGTATAAACAAGGGGTGGCCCCCACGGCTGGATTGCCAGAGTAAACGGGATTAAACAAAACACGTTTTCAACTATGGGGTAACCCCAACGGCCAGGATGCCAGTTAAAGGAAACTACGTTTTTGGAATAACTTAAACCAACACCCAACTGTGAACTCGCTTAACTTTGTTGTTGACTCGTTACTACATGCTTTGCAGGTCACTAGGCTACCAGGAGCTTGCATGGGGAAGAGTCGTTGTGGAGCATGGACATTGAGTGTTCATGATGAACTTAAACATTATTAATTTATGCTTTGGTTTTTGACATTATGCTTCCGCTTGCAACTTAAACTATGTTTTGTTTGGACACCAATTGTATTGTGTTGGATTTTATAATTACTTTTATGCTTGTTCAACATGATTGGTGGCTTGATCCTGGTCATGTCACGCCTCCAAGCGGTGATATTCCGCATGTGGATTTTCGGGGTGTGACAGATTGGTATCAGAGCCATTGGTTATAGTGAACTTGGTTTTAATAAGGGAAAAAGTTTTTGTTAAAACCAGACTATAACCTGAACTGTGCTCAACGATCCACAACGACGCTTCGCTCCAAGTGCAAGACTCGACATTCAAGGTGATATGATTTATGTTTACATTGCCTACTTGCTAGATTACATAGAACTTTGCTTATGGTATGTTTAGATAAACATAACCACTATTGTTTGGAAACACGTGTGTGCTTACTCCCTTCTGTCATCGCACTTTCGTGAACCCCTCTCACTCATGTTTTCCCATTTGATATGAAGATCATGGCTGGACGCGTTAACATGACTCAAGCCCAGTTGACGGCTCTGATTAACCAACAAGTTACTGCGGCACTTGCAGCTGCTCAGGCAGGAGGTATACCCTGCCATCTCAACTCACTCTAGGATCCCTGGATCCTACACTCGTGAACCTACCTTTGTGTTAAACTTTGTCCTTTCTTACTCTCACGACAGGTCAACCTGCACAGCCTCCTGTGTGCACTTTCAAGACCTTTATGGACTGTCGACCTAGTACCTTCAGTTGTACCGAAGGAGCTGTAGGTCTCCTCCATTGGTTCGAGAAACTCGAATCTGTCTTCGAGATGTGTGAATGCCCTGAGGCTCGCAGGGTGAAGTATGCTACTGGTACTCTCGAGGGTGTAGCGCTCACGTGGTGGAACGCTCCGGTCCAAATGCTGGGGTTGGTTGCTGCTAATGCCACCCCATGGAACAACTTCAAGGAACTGATCAAAGATGACGTGGTAGAGTTCTTCAACCTAAAGATGACGGGGTCAGAAATTGAAGCGTACACAAAAAGATCGAACGAGCTGGCTACTTTGTGTCCTACCATGGTGGATCCTCCCATCAAACGTATCGAACTGTACCTCAAGGGTTTAGTGCCAGAGATTCAAAGTCATGTGACTTCAGCTAACCTCGCCACCATCCAGCAAGTTGTTCAATTGGCTCATCGTCTCACTGATCAGGCGGTGGAGCAGAACAGGCTACCAAAGCGTATTAGTGATACAACTACCTCAAATGCTCCTAGTGACAACAAGCGAAAATGGGATGGATCTTTAAGCAAAGGTTCAACTTCTGTTCAATCTCAGTCTTAGCAGAAAAGGACTGACGACTACAAGAGCCCTAGTCAGCAATCATCTGGAAGTCAAAGTCAAGGAGGGTACAGGGGAGTTCACCCCAAATGCAATCGCTGTAACCTACACCACAGCGGGCCGTGCACCAGGAGTAACTGTCATCGGTGCAACAAGCCAGGCCACGCTGCAAAGGATTGCAGAAGTTTACGCCCCGCAAATCAGAATCGTCAGCAACAACAAACCCCACAAAATCAACGCCAGCAGCAGCAGCAAGGTATCAACAGAGGGTGCTTTCAGTGTGGAGCTGAAGGCCACTTCAAGAGAGATTGTCCCCAGCTGAACCAGAATCAGAACAACAACAATAATAATAACCAGGGGAATGGAAACAACGGGGGTAACAATGGCAATGGTGCAAGGGGTCGTGTATTCGTTATTGGCCAGGGTGAAGCGAGGAATAATCCCAATGTTGTTACGGGTAAGTTCCTTCTCGACGACTTTTATGTTACAGTTTTATTTGATTCGGGTGCCGATACTACCTACGTGTCCTTAAAAGTTTGTCAAATGCTTAAGCGTACTCCAACACTTTTGAACACCAAGCACACTGTAGAGCTAGATAATGGTAAGAGTTTAGAGGCCACACACGTAGTCAAGGGTTGTAACCTTGTTCTTGCTATCAGACCTTCTCTATCGACCTCATTCCTATCGTTTTGGCTAGTTTCGACGTTGTCATTGGGATGGATTGGTTATCCCAACACCGAGCACAGATTCTTTGCAACGAGAAGATTGTCCGTATTCCTCGTTCAGGTGATGAACCTCTCATGATTCGTGGCGACAAGAGGGGTGCTGTTGAGAGCATCATCTATTTCCATAAGGCTCAGAAGTGTTTGCGAAAGGTCCACACTGCTATTTTGGTTCTCGTTACTGACACCTCGAAGAAGGAGAAGAAGATAGAAGACTTTCCGATCGTACGCGACTTTCCTGAGGTATTCCCTGAGGAATTACCTGGTCTGCCGCCTCATCGCCAGGTCGAATTTCAAATCGAGCTAACTCCTGGAGCAGCGCCTATAGCTCGAGCACCTTATCGTTTAGCCCCATCAGAACTAGAAGAGCTGTCTACGCAACTACAAGAACTCTTGGATAAGGGTTTCATTCGTCCTTGCTCTTTGCCCTGGGAGCTCCAGTGTTGTTTGTGAAGAAGAAAGACGGTACCTTCAGAATGTGCATTGACTATCGCTAACTCAACAAGGTGACCGTGAAGAATTGCTACCCTCTTCCACGTATTGATGACCTATTCGACCAGCTGCAAGGGTCGAGCTTCTATTCAAAGATTGATCAGAGATCGGGATATCACCAGCTGAGAGTCCGAGATGAGGACGTCTCCAAAACAGCCTTTAGAACTCGTTATGGACACTACGAGTTTTTGGTCATGCCTTTTGGGCTGACAAACGCACCTGCGGTCTTCATGGACCTTATGAATAGAGTGTGCAAGCCTTACCTGGACAAGTTTGTTATTGTCTTCATTGATGACATCCTAGTCTATTCTAAGAGTCAGGAAGAACACGAGCATCACCTACGACTTATTTTGGAACTCCTTCGAACAGAGCAACTGTATGCAAAGTTCTCGAAATGCGACTTCTGGCTTCGTGAAGTCCATTTCCTAGGCCATGTGGTAAACAAGGATGGGATTCATGTAGATCCATCCAAGGTAGACTCAATCAAGAACTGGCATGCGCCCCGTACACCAACAGAAATCCGCCAATTCTTGGGCTTGGCAGGATACTACAGAAGGTTTATCAAAGATTTCTCCAAGATCGCACAACCTCTCACTTCGCTAACTCAGAAGGGCGTCACCTATCATTGGGGTGATGCACAGGAAACGGCGTTTCAGTACTTAAAGGATAGACTTTGTAGCGCACCTATCCTCTCATTGCCTGAAGGCAAAGACGATTTTGTGGTTTATTGCGACGCATCCATTCAGGGTCTTGGTTGTGTATTGATGCAACGGGATAAAGTCATCGCTTACGCCTCGCGCCAACTTAAGATTCACGAAAGGAATTACACTACGCACGATTTGGAGCTGGGAGCTGTTGTTTTCGCACTCAAGATATGGAGACATTACCTGTACGGTACCAAGTGCACCATTTACACCGATCACATGAGTCTCGAGCATATCTTCAAACAGAAGGAGTTAAACATGCGTCAACGTCGATGGGTCGAGCTTTTGAACGATTACGAATGCGCAATCAAGTACCATCCGGGCAAAGCCAATGTTGTGGCCGACGCCCTCAGTCGAAAAGATACTACACCTAAGCGTGTGCGAGCATTACAACTCACTATCCAATCTAGTCTTCCTGCTCAGATACGAGATGCTCAGGTAGAAGCATTGAAACCGGAAAACGTCAGGGTTGAAGCCCTACGCGGCTCAAGACAGTGGTTAGAACAAAAGGCAGACAGTGCCTACTACGTAACAGGACGCATTTGGGTCCCACTTTATGGAAACTTACGCGAGCTTGTGATGGATGAAGCGCATAAGTCCCGTTACTCGGTACATCCTGGTTCGGATAAGATGTACCACGATCTCAGAACTACGTATTGGTGGCCTAGCATGAAAGCACACATAGCAACTTACGTTAGCAAGTGCTTGACTTGTGCGAGAGTCAAGACTGAATATCAGAAACCATCAGGCCTACTCCAACAACCAGAGATACCACAATGGAAATGGGAGCAAATTTCCATGGATTTTGTTACTGGCCTGCCTAGATCTCAACCGGGGAATGATACTATTTGGGTGATCGTGGATCGACTCACAAAGTCTGCACACTTCTTGGCTATCAAAGAAACAGACAAGTTCTCTACTCTAGCAGACGTTTACCTGAAGGAAGTTGTCTCAAGGCATGGGGTGCCAACCTCTATAATATCAGATCGTGATGCACGTTTTACTTCAGAACTGTGGCAAGCAATGCACAAGTCCTTTGGCTCACGTTTAGACATGAGCACAGCTTATCATCCATAGACGGATGGGCAGTCTGAACGCACCATCCAAACACTTGAAGACATGCTTAGGGCATGTGTGATTGACTTTGACAACGGCTGGGAAAAGCATCTGCCACTAGTGGAATTTTCGTATAATAACAGCTACCACACTAGCATTCAAGCTGCTCCGTTTGAGGCACTGTACGGGTGTAAGTGCCGATCACCTCTCTGCTGGGCAGAAGTTGGCGATAGCCAAATCACTGGCCCAGAACTCGTAGTTGATACTACGGAAAGGATTGCACAAATACGACAACGAATGGTGGCAGCTCGCGACCGTCAGAAAGCTTACGCTAATAAGCGCAGGAAACCACTCGAGTTCCAGGTTGGGGATCGAGTATGAAGGGGTAAGGTCCCAAAAACCTCATAAAAAGGATTTGAGACCATACCACAAACCAATCTTTTTAGCCTTCCGACCTTGCGCGGCCGCGCATTGGTCTTACAAAGAAAGAGAAGTCAGCAATCTATAACCACGCGCCCAAAGGAAAACATAAATCCTTGCGCCTTCCCCAATATTAACAAAGGATTAAAATCCTCTGTTCAATACTTCCGCATAAGTATCCAGACTTGGATACTATTTAACCCAGACTTAGGATTTATTTGTCTGTGTCCACACAGTAAGGTATCACACCAGATTACAACAGTAATCTTCTAGAAAGAAATACAATCGTGCACCTCCCAGACGGTTATAACCGTCTGGACACGTGTCATCACCACAAGCAACCCTGAACTCACAACGAAGGCATGCAATTGGAGAGTAATCTCCACTTAATCACTTTCCACGTGGCAATCCCCCAGCCATAGATCAAACCACGATCCGTGTGCAATCACACCGGATCGAGACAACTTGACGTTGGATTAAAGAACTTAACGGAAGAAAAATATAACCGCTACGGCGTTAGCATCTTCCATGATCTTTTCAATAACAGGTTTTCCCTCCCAAACTCCCGGTTATAAATAAGAGAACTGTTCAGGTATAAACGCAGATTACACTCACTTCTCAAATACTTATCTTCTCCAATTACCAATACTTATTCTCACACCGGAGTCGGGTCCAGGAGAGAACCCTCTTCTCCCCTTGACGAGGCTAACGGTGTTCCTTTTTTGCAGAACCACCGGAGAAGAAATTCCGTTGCAACTGAATCAACCGAGAGAGAGCTAACCCTTTTATGCGGATTCAAACCCCCTAACTATCTCGGTTCCGACCATTTAGGTAGTGTTTCTTCATTGGCGCCCACCGTTTCTCAGTTTTTCTAGTTTCTACCTCGTTTTGATTCAGTTCAGTCCGTTTTTACACATGGCAGAAAATTCGTCATCTCACCGGCAGCCTGGTCCTCGACCAAATGTCGGAAATAATTTACCAATAGAAGGGATTGTAGAAGAGGCCTCGGACGATAACGAGGTTCAATCTAATCGAGCAAACGATCCTGTTACTCCAGGAGTATTACCAGCAAATCCTGCACAATCAATTTTACCACCAGGAGAAACTCCGATATCATGGTATGTCCGGTCCCAAGGAGCGTTAAACGCAGTGTACACACAGTTGTGTGCTCAAACAGCTCCCGTAACTCAATCCCGAAGGCCAGGATCTAGAGCTCATGCCTCTCAGCGAGAAGAATCAACTTACAATGATACAGGCAGTTACCAATCACAACACCGTGGTGAACCACATCCTCGTCAAAGGCAATCAGTTCATGACAGGTTGGGTTCCCAACGGGATACTCATACTGACGAATCCGATCAAACATATTGTTTGAGTGCAAACACCAGCGTATTCAACAGACTACAGCCAAACTATAACAAATGCAGGCCTCGAGCGGTTTATAACCCTGAGGCCAAGCATAACTATGATTTAGTTTATCGCCCGGCTGAAGCGGCGGAAAACTCGAAGTTCATATTGGAGATAGCTCTGGCTCTGTTGGAAAGGGCCAAATTACCATCTAACGTTGGGAAATTCAACGGGTTAACTGACCCAGATGATCATCTAAGAGTATTCACCAGCGCAGGGTTGGTTGGCGGTTGGACTCTTCCGCTATGGTGTCACTTGTTTGTGCAAACACTAACCGGCCCAGCGCGAATCTGGTTTGATAACTTACCAACGGGACGGATCGAGTCGTGGAAAGATCTGCGTAGGAAGTTCCTAACACACTTCAGCCAACAAAGGCGATCAATGCGCGATACATCCGACGTCATGAACATCTGGCGTCGCGATGACGAGAACCTGGAGGATTTTATCACCAGGTACAATAAAGAAGTGTTAGAAATTGGAGGTGTTAACGAACAACTAATCTGGGCTCAGTTTAAGTACGCGGTTAGGTGTGACGACATGGTCAAGGTGTTATCGGGAACAGAGGGCCTCCCCACGAGTTGGGAGAAGATAATGGCGGCGGCCAAGGTTTATGCGCAGACAGAGAAAAACCTTACTACAAACAGGCCACCACCACCACACAACAGGCCCGCAGACTTAAGCGCAACTGGTGAAAGAAGGTACAAAAAGTCATGGCGCGAGGCATCAGGAAGTCGATCCTCGGAAGATGCTCGCACAACAACCAACAAGTTCTCTGCACAAAGAGAGAACAAGCACGAAAATAGGGAGAGACAGTGGACTCCCCTAACAAAAACCCCGGCGGAGGTGCTAAGCACTGAGGATCACCAATTTAAACCTCCGATTCCGATGAAGAGTAAACATGGTCAAGATCCGACGCAGTACTGCGAATATCATAAGGATAACGGGCACACCACGAATAACTGCATATCTCTGCGCACGGAAATAGATAAGGCCCTAAAAAATGGAGAACTTACGCATTTGCTCCAGAATATGCGCAAGGAGATTAAGCAGATTACCCGGGGAGAAGAAAGCTCAAGCAAACCGGCTAAAACTTAAAGGACTCTATAAGTTTTTCCGCAGAAAAGACATGACTTATCAAAAGCGGCGGAACTATCAGGGAGTAAGTTAAGTTCCATTTAATTATCCGAAAAACTTTGTAATGCCTCTGAGCACTATCCATGAATAAAATTACAAAGTTTCTATTATTTTTGTGTTTACAAAATGCATGCAATTTCTTTTTAGTAAGTGCAAAAACATTATGGTAGTATTGTTAAAGCACCGGATCGATGACGAACATCAAACATTGCACTTGATTCAAGACATGAAGAACAAAATATGAAGAACAAGATAGAAATATGTAGAAGATGAATCCTTTATTATGAATCAGTCATCACAGATTACACAAACCAAAGGAGTATACATCATCTACAAGCTGGTTTAGATCACAAAGATCTAAACCCTAGCTTTCTCTCACTAACACATAGTCTCTCTCTCTCTAGAATTCACACAGAAGGATGAACGAGTGGGAGAGGTGCACCAAGCTACAAGAGTTGCCCTAATCTATACAATACACACATATATATAGGCTAGGGACTAAACCTCGGACAAACCAATTCTACACCAAACCCTAACTCTTGTCCCTAGCATAAACCTCAGACACTTTTCCTAGCCATAAACCTTGGACAAATGTCCCTAGGATAAACCTTGGACAAATGTCCCTAGGATAAAGTTGGGACAACTTTCCCTAGGATAAACTTGGGACAAAGTTCCCTAGGATAAACTTGGGACAAAGTTCCCTAGGATAAACTTGGGACTAACTTTCAAGAATGTACAGTAAAGACCCTCACAATTGGAAAGCATGCACTTATCATCCAAAGTGCACTAACAAACTCCCCCTTGATCAGTGCATGGTCTTTATGTGGTCTTGAATTCTTCATTATCGTTGACTTTAACTTGAACTTCTGTATTGATTGACCAGAACTGATAAGCGACAGTTACCCGGCAGGAACTGCACTTACAGTCTCCCCCTTAACTGTTGCATCAGTTCTGTGTGGCATCGATAATCTTCAGTCACCGGATACTGCACTTACAGACTCCCCCTTGACTGATGATATCATGCCTGCTTTTAACTTTGGCTGAGACTTGATCTTTCCGGAAGAGCACAGCGATCTTCAACCCTTCTAATAAAAGACTTGCTGACGATCACTTAATGTCGCTTTGAGAAACCCGAAGAATCCAACATCAAACACTGTAGATCCTCCCCCTCAAACTACTCCCGAATCAAGTTAACGCGAACCAACTTACAACAACATGTGAGAATATCGCTCGATACATTAATCTTCAAACTTAACCGGTAGAAGAACGAAACGTCGGATTTCCAATGCCCAACACCAAACACTTCAAGATCCCAAAAACATGAAGCTCAGTTCGATAAGTTAATAACAAAACTGAACTTTGTAAAGGTACATCCACCATCTTGATCAGAGTCCTCAACCGAGTGTCTGAAATCATTTCATCTTGAATCTTCAAGATCCAATCTCGTATCTTCACGAATCCACCAATTACCCGATGACTTTCGTCTCCAATCTCCCCCTCAATGTAAGAACCCCTATTTCGAGAATCCGATCAGTCACCAACTTGGAAAAGAGAACAAGAAGACTAATCATCTCTACTCTAACCGGTATACGATAAAGGCTTGACCTTCAACTACTTGCCAAACGAGCAATTTGCTTCATCACGTCAACACTTGATTAAACCTCGAACAAACTTGACAGAACTCAATCATACACTTGCTTCATGTTATAAGCACTTCGCCACCGGTAAGATTAACACTAAGTTAATCTCAAAGATAGTAGACATGAACTTGTTTCGATGTAGCACCACAAACCTTTTGATTTACAAAGAAAACAGGAATTTCACAAAATTTTTTTACTCCCCCTATTTCTTTGTAAACAATACAGAAATCCAAGAAAATCTTATTCTCTTCACCTCCTCACTTGATCCGGACAACATAAGTACCATAAAACTTTTCGATAATCCGAAACCGACTTCAAGTCTTCAAACTACGCAAAATTCTGACTCTTAGTTAGTTATCCGGTACCCCAGGTAACCCGGAATAACTAGAAAAACTCGGAACATGCACAACTCGAAACTTCCGAACACCACAACCTTCTAAATATAGCTAAAAATCCGGTACCCCAGGTAACCCGGAAATCTAGAAAATCCGGAACTCGTAAAGCCCGAAAGCTCTTGAAACCTCGGATCAGGTCATCTGAGCAGTATTTAGAGTACAAAGGAATGCGAAACAAGCAAGGGAATAAAGGAAACTGTGAAGAAACCCCGGAACAGCTAACCGAAAGACTAACCTAGGATTAAAGAAGCTTGAACAGAACAAACTCCGACTAGCAGTCAAGAACAAAACTCGGAACGTTAATACTACAAAGAGGTTTTAAAACTCAGACTCACAGAGTTTTAAAACTCAGACATAGAAACCTGAAACATATCTATGTTTAATACGCGGATCTAACACACAGTTAATCGTAATAAGCAAAGATAGATTCAAAGACTCGGAGTTTAAGACTTGTAATACTTGGAGCAAATAACAAAGATCAAAACTCAGACTCTTGAACACTGTTACCAAAACGCAGAGCTTAGAGTCTCGGAATAACTGAAACAAGACAAAAACTCGGAAATTGAAAAACATTTACCAAACTCGGATATAGATAAACCTCGTGGACATAAACAGTTGGTTAAAACTCGGACCAGTCAAACTCAGAAACTAAATAAAATGAACTCGGATGAAAGACTATATGGAACTCGGAACTTATCCATTGACCTCGGACAACAAACTCAAAACTCGGACATCACAAGTTCTGAAACTCGGAATGGATGATTAAAACTTCGGACATAATAAATTGTTCTTAAACTCGGACCTGATGAGGTTGTAAATGGAAACTCATACTCGGACCAAAGAAAGAACTCGGACTCAAGATGGAGTTGAAACTCGGATTAACAGGCAGACTCTATAAGAACAAGATATGAAACTCGGACCAATTAAAAAACTCAGACTCAGTTAATAACAGCTTCAGGCTCGGACACTGTTTCCATAATCTTGTCTGGTTAAAACTCGGACAGGTTTCAAGGTCATTAAACCTCGGACAAGTTCAAGAAAATCGGACGGGTTCAAACCTCAGACAGGTTCAAAAGTCGGAGACCTCAAAACTCGGACCCATCGGAACCACTGAACTCTTTTAATCCTCTGACTGAAATTTAGAAACTTAGAACATCTATCAAACTCGTTTAAAAACTCGGACCAGAACAACTGTAAAAGTAACTTAAAACTCGGAACCATTAACGACTCAGAACCTGTTTAACACTCGGAATAGTGATAAACCTCGGAACATTATGTTGATTAAAAGAACTCGGAGCGATTTAAAAGTCGGAGTTGAATGTTTTTGAAACTCTGAACTTTGCAAAACTCAGACATGCAAAACTCAGACTAGACTACTGTTTCAAAACTCTGACTTAAAAACTCAGAACTGAATTAAGACTTTGGAACTGAAATAAAAGTCGGAACTATACAAAAATCGGACTACACTTAGAAAACTCGGACCTATTTGAATGATTAAAAACTCTGACCAAAAGGTTTCTTAGATTCTATTAAAACTCGGACCACACAGAACTGATGTCTGAGTTTTGTATTGTTTCAAAATTCGGACCAGCACCTGATCAACAAAGATAAACCTCAGACTTTTGAATAGAGGTTAAACCTCAGACTATTGGAAACTCAGAACACTTAAAACCAAAACTCAGACAATTTATTTAGCTGAAACATAAACTCAGAACACTTGAGAGGATTCAAGAATTCGGAGTAGGTTGATAAGAGTGTAAAACTCAGACATGATGAAAGGCTTTGCACAAACTCAGACTGTTGAAAACCTCGGAGCCAGTTTACAACAGTTAAAGCTCGGACTGATGAAAATGTGGAAAACTCAGACAAGTTTCAATAACCAATCTCCGGACTCTCCCCAGTGTGACTTCACACTGGTTCACCAAAAACCCGGAAACAACAAACACAGAGTTTTAAGAAACTCAGACAAGCCTTTTTGGATCAAAACCCTAGATCTCCAAACCAACACAGCCGACGAACAGCTTCATTTTCTTCAAGTTTTCTCCAGAATCTTCAAGTCTTCAGGATGTTTGGCGGAAACAAACATCAAATCAAGAGCAATGGTGATTCAGAAGGCGGTTAGACCATTCTGAATCGGTAACCATGCTCTGATACCACTGTTAAAGCACCGGATCGATGACGAACATCAAACATTGCACTTGATTCAAGACATGAAGAACAAAATATGAAGAACAAGATAGAAATATGTAGAAGATGAATCCTTTATTATGAATCAGTCATCACAGATTACACAAACCAAAGGAGTATACATCATCTACAAGCTGGTTTAGATCACAAAGATCTAAACCCTAGCTTTCTCTCACTAACACATAGTCTCTCTCTCTCTCTAGAATTCACACAGAAGGATGAACGAGTGGGAGAGGTGCACCAAGCTACAAGAGTTGCCCTAATCTATACAATACACACATATATATAGGCTAGGGACTAAACCTCGGACAAACCAATTCTACACCAAACCCTAACTCTTGTCCCTAGCATAAACCTCAGACACTTTTCCTAGCCATAAACCTTGGACAAATGTCCCTAGGATAAACCTTGGACAAATGTCCCTAGGATAAAGTTGGGACAACTTTCCCTAGGATAAACTTGGGACAAAGTTCCCTAGGATAAACTTGGGACAAAGTTCCCTAGGATAAACTTGGGACTAACTTTCAAGAATGTACAGTAAAGACCCTCACAATTGGAAAGCATGCACTTATCATCCAAAGTGCACTAACAAGTATAACACAAAGCTCCATGCGCGGTCAGTGATCACGTCACAAACGACCATAAACTCATACATGAAGTTCATACCAACTTTATTCGCCTTACTCAAAGCAAAAGCAAAAGTAATTGTACTCATGCAAAATATTGTAAAGACGTTAACAAAACAAATAGAAACATACTATTTTTGGCGTACAAATACGTCCTAAAAAGTTTAGACACAGCAGTGTTTAAAACCCTTGCGCAACAGCACACCGTCAAAACAAGGATCAATATCCTACACAGAAAAAAAAAATTGTTCAACACAATTTCATCCTACCCTAAATCTTCACCCCCATCCGGAAAGATTTCTTTAAGCTGCGCAACGTGATCGTCCGATTGCAGCGCCACATTTATCAACTCCATTACTGGAAGTTGCAAGTTATTAAACTCTGTCTTCATAGAAGCAAGCGCACTGGCAGTATTAACGCCAAAGGTAGCAGACTTGCTATCATCCCAATTAACCTTTAAAGCGCTATTCACGTGTTGAGAACATTCCGCGTAACCTTGCGCGTAACCATCTCGTCGCGCAGCAACCATCAGGTTAGCAACAGTTTTATCCAGTTCTTCAGAGTTTAATACAGATTCAGCAACCTATGAAATCAGGCAAAAATAAGCATCAAAACAAAGAAAGCGCATACATGGACAAAAAAGAAGAAAGGAACTTACACAAGCAATCCCGCGATCTTTCAACCAGGCCATATCATTCTTCAAAGGTTCAAGCTCGCTTTCCGCTAAGACCCGCGCCATTTCTGAGTTCTCCAGTTTCTCTTCAACCTCAGACAAACGACGGGAGGTTTCAGTATTCTCAGAACGCGCAAGCTCCAGATCCTTCTTCAATTGTTCCTGGTCAGAAACCAAAGCGGTAAGTTCCTCTAATTCTTTATCTCTAACAGCAAGAGTGGCTAAAGCTTGTACCTCCCGTTGCTCACTTCGTTCCCAATGAGAGCGCGCCTCCATCAACATAGCTTCCATATCAGCTTTTTCTTTCTTCAATCTTTCTACTTCCGCATCTTGATTCTTCAGATTTTCAACCTCAGCCTTGAGGTTATTTATGATATTGCGAAGATTTGCCTTCTCGGCATTATCCTTCTCACAAATTCTCCGCCAATTTTTGCGCTCCTCAGATAAAAGCGCAGCTTCAGCTTCAGCTTTTCTTTTCCAACCAGAAACTGACCATTCCTCAGTCTTGCGCTCAGCTTCAAACTTAGCTTGCTCAGCCTCTAATTTAGCCTTCAACTGAGCCACATGTTTTTCATCTTTAGCAAATTTCCTTTGTGACGCTACAAAAGATACCCGCTCTTTATGCATGCTATACCACTCACGCACTATACGATGCGTAGTAGAAACATGAGAAGCAGTTTCTGCAAGATAAGATTGATAGGTCTGTTCATAAGGCTGATTTTCCTGAAATTTAATCTCGCCAGGCGGAAGTATCCCCTGCAACCAATCTTGGCATACACGCCAATCCGAGAAGGTATCTCCTTTCTTCACATTCCAAACAGGAATATGAGGATCAACAGCATCTTTCTCCGCATACATCCGGTAATAATACTCTCCCAGGGTTTCTTCTGGACGAATTGGAGATTGCTTCTCAACACCAGCAGATGAACCTGCCCCCCCAGTGGCGGCCTTCTCAGTATGTTCAGGTATAGTTTCAGAAGGTCTAGGGGGAGAAGATTGAATTTTTTCAGCAGTTTTCTTTTCCGGTGCCAGTGGATTATCAGCATCATTTACCACATCCGGCTCAACAATCTGTTCAGTCTCTGTATTAGCATCAACAGGCTCCTCAGCCTCAATAGTTTTCTCAATACCTTCCCCAGCTATCTCTGAAGACTCTAACGGGTCTGCAACAGCAGCGCGCGGAGGAGAAAGGGGAAGTTCTTTATCAACCACAGTTGGTACGTCTACAGGAAAAGGAGAAACAGGAATTTCTGGACAAACAAAAGTCTGTAAAAATCCTATCCGCTCAAAGAAAACAAAGAAAAGCAATACTTACCAGGAATAGATTCTGAAACAAAAGCATCTAGGTTCCCTTTTCTGGTAATTTTCTTCCTCTGCACTTTCTTAGGAGGTTGACCCTCCGCATCAGCATCAGCTTGCTTTCTTTTACCAGCTTTCCTATGAACCAAATGTTCGGGACTGGAATCCAGATCAATAGGCTCATTCGGGTTAGAAGGAGGAATGTCAGCAGAATCCTTTGGTTCCGGCTTCGGTTCTCGCATAGTCACAACAGGAATAAGACCCTCCAAAGAGTCAGAAACCACCACATAATCACATCTGGAGACAGAAGTACGGCGCGTACCTTTCTTTTCCCCAACATTTGTCGCTTTCAAAGGTTGAGTCTTGACAGTCTCGCTTCTCTTCGGCGCGGAAGTAGATGTAGTTGCGCGTTTTTTCTTTTCAGGGCCTATACCCAAATTCAACAATTCACCTACAGAAGCGCAAAGACAAAAAATTACTCAAGCAAAAAAGAAAGGAAAAAACAGATATGAACTCACCAGCACCAACGGATGGTTGAACAGATAGGTCCGCATCCCGCGGAAGAACAAAATTCTTCACAATACGATGGTACCAAAGCTCCTCTTCAGGTTTCTTTTTGATGGTGCCCATCCTTCCACCTTCCCTTTTGAAGGCAACAACATACAAAGAGACAACTACATTCCAACAGAAAACAGGTAAAAAAAAACAATGAAAAAAGCCCCAAACTTACTATGACCATCCTCTGTGTACACGGGCTTATCATCACGTTCCATCTTCCAGTTCAAACTCATGCCGGCTCCGACAAGAGCTTTCTCCGACAACGCAATATTAGGCACATCTTTCAGATCTTGGTACCAGTTCTCATCAACAGGGGTCTGAAGCGATTCAATCGGAACATCATCTTTTCCCCTTAAAACCATCTTCACCGGAATCACTCCAGCCTTAATAAAAAAGAATTTCTGTTTCCAGTCATGAAAAGACTTTGGGGGCTGATGAAGAATCTTCTTTGCAGAAGCCCTCTGAACGAACGAGTAAAACCCTTGGGGTACAATGCATCTGATAAAAAACCCTAAATCGGGGAACGGTTGGCTCCACATGCATCGTCCGACATACAAATTCGAAATGTCGAACCCTAACCATACCAATAGGGTGAAGTTGGGAGATGTGCAGATTATAGAATCCAAGAATTTCAAGAAAAAATCTGGTAACAGGCAAGCGAAAGTTACCGTCACAGAAAAAATCCCAAAAGAGGGTAATATACCCGGCCGGAGCATCTGCTGCCGTTTGCCCCTCTTCGGGATACAAAGCACCCCAGTTCTCCGGAAATTTAAGATTCTGAATCAAACCCTCAAAAGACGCCCTAGGCCACTTCAATGGTGGAAGTTCAGTCGACATATCTTCAACAGGATCCTCTTGACGTTCTCCGGTTGACATAAGCAAAAGAATGACCAAAAATTTTCTTAAAGGAATGGGGAAAAGTTTTCAAACAAAGCAATGATTGCACAGAAGAGGTTACCCAAACGATTATATACCCATCGCAATAAATAGCATCGGTAACCGTCACAGCACTGTTCCGGATATCACAGTTTCCCAAGCAATAGAAAAAGCAGATGTCAGCACATATACGCGTTTACACGCGCGCGTGTAGGCCACGGACAGTAAAGAAACAACTGACAATGACAGGTTGTCAAAATCAATTTACTGTGCTAGCTTCAAGGTCAAAGATTTTCCATAAAAAATCTTTACAAACTCAACAAATTCAAATCTTCTCAGAGAAGATTTCTTATTTCTCGCGCCTAAAAAACACCTCCCTCTCATAAGTCCAGTGCTCCACTTACTTGCATAAGTACAACACTAGACTAGGGGGACTTGAAGGGGTAAGGTCCCAAAAACCTCATAAAAAGGATTTGAGACCATACCACAAACCAATCTTTTTAGCCTTCCGACCTTGCGCGGCCGCGCATTGGTCTTACAAAGAAAGAGAAGTCAGCAATCTATAACCACGCGCCCAAAGGAAAACATAAATCCTTGCGCCTTCCCCAATATTAACAAAGGATTAAAATCCTCTGTTCAATACTTCCGCATAAGTATCCAGACTTGGATACTATTTAACCCAGACTTGGGATTTATTTGTCTGTGTCCACACAGTAAGGTATCACACCAGATTACAACAGTAATCTTCTAGAAAGAAATACAATCGTGCACCTCCCAGACGGTTATAACCGTCTGGACACGTGTCATCACCACAAGCAACCCTGAACTCACAACGAAGGCATGCAATTGGAGAGTAATCTCCACTTAATCACTTTCCACGTGGCAATCCCCCAGCCATAGATCAAACCACGATCCGTGTGCAATCACACCGGATCGAGACAACTTGACGTTGGATTAAAGAACTTAACGGAAGAAAAATATAACCGCTACGGCGTTAGCATCTTCCGTGATCTTTTCAATAACAGGTTTTCCCTCCCAAACTCCCGGTTATAAATAAGAGAACTGTTCAGGTATAAACGCAGATTACACTCACTTCTCAAATACTTATCTTCTCCAATTACCAATACTTATTCTCACACCGGAATCGGGTCAAGGAGAGAACCCTCTTCTCCCCTTGACGAGGCTAACGGTGTTCCTTTTTTGCAGAACCACCGGAGAAGAAATTCCGTTGCAACTGAATCAACCGAGAGAGAGCTAACCCTTTTATGCGGATTCAAACCCCCTAACTATCTCGGTTCCGACCATTTAGTTAGTGTTTCTTCAGAGTACTACTCAAAGTCTCACCCTGGAAGGGTGTTGTTCGTTTTGTCAAACGAGGCAAACTTAACCCGCGATACGTTGGACCATTCGACATCATAGAGAAAATAGGCGAGGTGGCCAACAAACTGAACTTACCAGCTGAACTCAGTGGATTTCACAACGTTTTCCATGTGTCGAATCTGAAGAAGTGTCTGTCAGATGAGACCCTTATAGTTCCTTTGAAGGAACTCACTATCGACGATCAGCTGCGATTCGTCGAGGAACCAGTAGAGATTACTGATCGAGATGTGAAGATTCTCAAGTGCACTAGAATTCCTCTCGTTCGAGTTCGTTGGAACTCCCGTCATGGCCCAGAGTTCACCTGGGAACGCGAAGACCAGATGAAACAAAAGTATCCCCAATTGTTCGACAACAGTACAACCACTACTGAGGGTGAAGCTACTGCGGAATTTCGGGACGAAATTCCAAACCAACGAGGGAAGGATGTGACACCCCAGGAAAACCATGCAACTTAACTAGCTTCCTCAGTGAGTACGTGCTAAATTTCGGGACGAAATTTCTTTCAACTTGGGGATAATGTGACAACTCGTATTTCAGAACCTATCTTTGTGTTAAGAGTAGCATGTTTGAACACTATGAGATTATGTGAACTTTGATGATTAATGAAATGTTATGTTTGATATGTGTTTATTGTGTAACGAATGTATGTATATAATATGATAGCAATAAAACGAGCCCAAACGCACAACACAACCCGATCGCACAAGCCCATTCGGGCTACACTCTTTGTATCCGAACCAAGGGCAGCCCAAAGCTGGGTTCGGCCCACTCCATCAACTCGCACAGCACCTAGGGTGTTAGTATAAATCCAATACTTCACCAAAACACACAAAGTTTAGCAAACCCTACTCCTCTCCTCTTGAAGCCGACGGCAAACATTCTCATCTCTCGAAGCTTTCTTACTTCGATTGATTCTATTCTTCTCTCAATCGGTTAGTGTTTATAATTATCGCTTGTATGTTTGACGGTGTTATGATCTAGGTGTATTACATGATGATTTAGTGATACCTTGCGATTGATTATGATGTAAACTGTTAGGGTTTGGTGTTCATAATAATCGGCTCACATGTGTACTTGATGATATTCATATGATTCGGATTGCTTGATCTAGATTTAGAACCGAATATATATAATCGGCTGTTGTGATTTGATAATCGAAGTGGTTGCATGATGGTTAGGATTGCACATTGATATAAAAGTTCACTAATCTAATGATCCGGATTGAACGTTTGATTATTGCTCATGACTATGATTAATTAGGGTTTATACGAATCACATGATGATTGCTTGATTTGATCGATTATTGGTTTGGATGGAAACTGTTGATTGTGTTGATTGCTAAATTGCAAATATGGAAACTGTTAATTTGGTCAAACGAATTGATTGGAACTAGTAACTGACTTGCATGATTTTAGGGAATCATATAACCAATCGCACAAGTCCTCTCGGTCGCACAAGATCAGGTCACACAAGACCTGATCTGGTCGCACAACACAATCGCACAAGTCATAGAGTGCAACACCACATTGCATGATCGCACAAGACCTTGTGGATCGCACAAGATGGTGCCGATCGCACAAGGCTTGGGCCACACACGAACCACTTGGACCTTTATAATGTTGGGCCTCAAAGCCCAATTCCAATCGCACAAGGACTGGTCAGTCGCACAAGACCATCCGGACCGCACAAGACCAATGTTTATTTGATTGGGCCATTTACATGCTGGACTGATTTTATTATATTGGGCCGGGCTTATGATTTGATCGCACAACATGCTGTGGATCGCACAAGGTTGTGCTGATCGCACAACATGTTGGGCCGAGTTATGTTTGGACTTCATATGCTAAACAGTTATCTTTTAAAGTGTTCTATGTGTATGCCATGTATGCCATGATCGTTACGTGTTCTTGATTTGTTAAATCTGTGTAAACATACGTGCCTCACTTGAACCTAGACCTGACTTCTATGGTAACCATCTTAGGACGTGGTTGACCACTAGGAGCTCAATCGACCTTTACTTATCTGCCGAGCTAACCTAAGGTGAGTTCACACTTTCTACAAAGCATGGGATTCCCAGGGGTTGGGAATGGGTTAAGGAATATGGATTCCTCATCCTCCTTGGGTAGGACAGTACGGGTTAAGGAATATATTTCCTCGTCCTCTTGGACAGTTTAAATTTCACTAGACCAAAACTCTATCACGAAGTCCCTCCTTTTTATATCGACTTAATCGCCGGGCCAATGGCGAGCGGGTCATTAGTTAGATAGCGTTATTTAGGTCTGACAAGCCTCACACCATGCCATAGAGGACGGGCGTGAACTAATGGATCTGGGCACGTCAATGATGATAGACAATGACGCTAAGGGCACATAAACATGACTAAAGTCAGTGGTCGATATGGTAACGAGTCTAGTAGTATAAACATGGGGTAGCCCCCACGGCTGGATTGCTAGAGTAAACGAGACTAAACAAAACACGTTTTCAACTATGGGGTAACCCCCACGGCCAGGATGCCAGTTAAAGGAAACTACGTTTTTGGAATAACTTAAACCAACACCCAACTGTGAACTCGCTCAACTTTGTTGTTGACTCGTTACTACATGCTTTGCAGGTCACTAGGCTATCAGGAGCTTGCATGGGGAAGAGTCGTTGTGGAGCATGGACATTGAGTGTTCATGATGAACTTAAACATTATTAATTTATGCTTTGGTTTTTGACATTATGCTTCCGCTTGCAACTTAAACTATGTTTTGTTTGGACACCAATTGTATTGTGTTGGATTTTATAATTACTTATATGCTTGTTCAACATGATTGGTGGCTTAATCCTGGTCATGTCATGCCTCCAAGCGGTGATACTCCGCATGTGGATTTTGGGGGTGTGACATTTTATGCTCCCGCTGTTAACTTAAAGTTGGTTACTTTCTTTTGGTCACCAATTGTATTGTGGTTGGTTTTAATTACTTGATTACGTTGTTCAATATGATTGGTGGCTCGATCCTGGTCATGTCACGCCTCCAAGCGGTGATACTCCGCATGTGGATTTTGGGGGTGTGACACATAGGTAGCAGGGTTGTAGAAAATTTATGGCCTGAAAGTTCTATCTTTACTTCTTGAAGAACCTTATCTATGCTAACAGAATTACCGTCTGCTGTTTCTTTCGTATAAATCTGCTTAAGTTTGGTTAAGGGTAAGTTTGGTTAAGGGTAACTTAAGAGCTTGGTAGAATGAAGTATTTATAAAACTTTGGTTTGCACCAGAGTCAAATAATACTTTTGCGTAAATGTCGTGTACCGGAAACGTACTAGCTATTACATCGGGAATCAGATCTGCTTCCTGGGTAGTCAGCTGGAAGGCTCTTGCATTTTTCTTATTAGTTCTGTCAGAGGTTTGGCCTTGTTATCAGCTGGCTTGACTAATTTTGGGCATTCTGGCCTAAAGTGCCCTGCTTTGCCGCAGTTGTAGCAGATCTTTGATTTCTTCTTGCATTCCTCCTCCTAGTGGCCCGGAATTTTGCAGAAATTACAATTTTCTTTACATTTTCCAAAATGTTTATTTTTGCAATTCCCGCAAAATGGCTGGGTGGAAGATGACCCATTTCCCTTTCTCTTCAAATTGCTATTATTACCCACACGAAAACCTTGGGTAATCTTTTGGGCCAATTCCTTTTTCCTGTTTTCTTCCCGAGTACGTACCAGCCCGTCGGTCAAGGTGTTGGCTAATTCCACCGCATCGTCAATTGTGCGGGGTCTCGCAGCTTTGACGATATCACGAATCTCGCTAATTAAACCCTAAATGTAGCGAGAAATAAGTACCGGTTCTGGCGAAGCCAGAGTTGGTACTATTCTAGCATATTCGAAGAATTTCGAAGTATACCCTCGACAGTCAACATCCACCATTCGGTGGCTCAGGAACTTATTCGCCATTTGTTCCTTTTCATATTCGGGACAAAATTTTCTTTCCACCAGTCGCTTAAATGTCACCCCCCGATATTTTCACGTATTACCGGTGGGCCTGGTGGGGAGTATCGTGACGTAGTTGATATCATCATAGTCAAATAATCACAGTTCAATGCAGAGCGGAAGTCTAAAGTAAAAATATTACAAACCGATTCGAATGTAACATACGTATTACAAACGGAATGTAAAAAGGATCCACAGGCGGATCAAAAGATAAACAGAATTATTGTTCAATAGATTTTTAAACATCTAAAGCTTGCAAGACTCTTTATTCGATGCTAGGAGTAGCAAGCCCATTTCGCTTAGTACCTGCACTTAGCCTTTTTGAAAAATACGTCAGTTTACACAGGTAAATACAATTAACCGACTCTTTTTGGAAAAATGTTTATAAAATTGATTTAAATGCACAAGGCACAAATATTCTTTTATAACTTGGGATAATTATTTAAAAATAATCTTGTAAAAGAATTATATGTTTGTTATACGTTCCGTAGCCCGGGTTGAATACCGGGTTAAAGATTAGTAGACACACCACATAATATAACCCACGGCGAGTTATTCTCGAACAAGCAGGTATATCATTTTACATACGCACCAGCGGGTGTATGCCTACACCCCGTGCTTAAGTCGTGGCCATTCAATGAATGAGCCGAGGATATCCAGGACATGGTCATTAACTCCCCAAAGGCTTAAAACAAACAAAACAGATTAAACGGGTTATCTCAATGATTTAACCTTCATACAATTAAAGATTCAATACCCGACCAAGCGGTATTTTATATACCGTACCCCAAGCCCGTATAAGGGAAAATAAGTTAAAAGTATTTACCTGAGCAAAAATATAAATTTATTCCCAGCCGTAAATCAATCAAGCAAGTACAGATAGCTTTTACCGGGCTCCTAATCTGGAATGAAGGTTTTTAATAACCTATTAGAATCCAAACGGGTCTTATTTAAGTCTTAACTTAGACCGGTTAGTTTTAAAGAAAGGCATACGGTTCAAAACGCAAGATTAAGCGAAGACCGAATTAGAATGTGATTTAGACCCGACAAGTATGAAGACTTCTATAATATGGGTAAACTAAACACATTCTGAATTTTGAGGTAAAAATGATAAGGTTTGACCTGTTTCGGTCAATTTACGCAAACTAGTTACATAAACCGTACCGAACGCGAAAAATGCATAACGGGCAACCAAATGAGTCATGAACAGGTTCCCCAAGTTAATATGCTTAGAATGTGTTATGATATTAGTAGGATACCTTCCAGTATGCCCAAAACGAATTTAAAATCAATTTAAGCCCCGTAGGGGTATTTTGGTCATTTTAAATATTATAAAAGAGGTTAAATGACAATCTGAGGTTCTGGTCTAAAATGATCAGTAAAAATATTTATTTTAGTAGGTTATATCAGTAAGATATTAAACATATGTGGAATTTTTCATTTATGGCCAAACTATGCACCGTAGGGGCATTTTGGTCATTTCACATAAGCTTTAAGGGTCACATTTGAAAATCTGAGTTCAAAACTTTTACTTATTGTTAATGTATCAAAATTTACTTAAAACCTCAGTAGGTAATGGGTCTTAAATGTTAAACATAGTTTTAACCCATACTATGTGTTTAAAACGCGTAAAAAGTCGGTTTTAGGCTATTTTCAGGTTATATAAGGAAAGCTGAGATTTTTATCAGTCCAGAAGGCTTACAATATTTTATTTAAAATATGAAATCGGTAGAAAAAGATTTGGTATCAAAATGTTATGTAAAACTCATTTTATTAGTAAAAAGGGTATAACCGTCAATTACCGAATCAAATCAAGAACCCCACGTTATGATCAGTTTAAAAATTAAGAAAATCTCCAAAAATCCCAAAATATTATATTACATCAGTGGGTAAAAGGTTTGGTGTCAAAATTTGAGTTTAAATAGGGTTTATATAAAATATGCCGTTTAATTAATAAAAATGCTTCAATTTACGATATCGAGCATAACTCCCAATTTAGACCTCAAACTGATGTCAAATTTTTAGGACATGTTTATAAATCAGTAATAAAGGTTTTTGTCCTCTCTCATTTTCAAAAATCTCGTTTTAATATCAAAAGGGCATAATGGTCAACTTTTAAGCAATTAACGGAAACATGCAATGAACTATGATTTCTAAGGAACCAAGTTGTATAACCTCAGAGGGTTATACTAACCTATAACATGGTCCTAAAGGAACCCTAAGGCATATCTAAAACAAGCTAAATTGGGTCAGAACTGAAAGTTAAAGCAAAAGTCTTCTTTTGTGACTTTCGGTTCCGAACCGAGCCTAAACTCAGAATTGTCGGGTTGAACAGGCTTAGACATGTTCTTACATTATTTACCAAGTTATTTTAGTGTTAAAACATGTTCCATAACCTCTACATTATCAGTTATGAGTTTATTTGCAAAAATAGCTTTCCGTTGACTTTTTAATATTAAGTTTGACCCGACAATTGACCAAGTTAGAGTGATAATCAGTGGGTGCCCTTTTAAGGGTTTATTACCCACATAATTACCAACTCATAGCCACTTTCAATTCGAATAATGGCTGGACCATTAGTGATTAATCACTAAGTCAAAGCTTAATTACGACGGCTTTGACTTTTGGTCATTAAACTAATAAAACTTGAACTTAGGAGGCTAAGAACACTTACAATGGTCCTTAGCACGAATTTGGAACTTAAGAAAACTTGCTTGAGCTCCAGGAAGTTCCAGAGAATGAGTTGTGAATGAATTTTAAGAATGTGCAATGAACTAGCAAACAAGAGGTGCTTATATAGCCAAATATAATTCACAAGATCATTCCACACAAGCCTACAAAAGATTTCTGATGATCCCAGGTGTCCCATATGCATGAAATACTGTTGGCTCAGACCCTGGAATCGAAAACAAGCTTTCTAAGGCGGTGGAACAGGCTAAACCCGCATCTGTCCACATCTGCCTGTAACTGGCAGTCTCACGCGGCCCACGGAAGACATAGAGAAGTCTTACGCGGCTCGCGTAAACCTTCAAATCCGGTTAAAAGTTTGGCAACTTTGCAATTTCAGTCCCTGGTCCATTTAAACTTTATTTAACTTCCATTTATTGCACCTAGGACCCCCATAGTTAACTTTTAAGGGCCTTGGGTCTAAAACTAACTCCGTTAAGCTCCCGGTTAGTTATACGATCACCCGAAAAGTCTTGTTTTATTCGAAACTCCACAAAATTAATATCCGACATTCTAGAGATCAAAATATATAATTATTACAATGTTTTTGGGATCGTCAAAAGGTCACTCAGAGGTTACTTTCAACATGTTGACACTTTTAACCCTTATGTTTCATAAGATCCTTATCTTGAGCACAAACGACTTTCCAAGTTCGATAAATTATTCGTTAAAGAATACGAACGTCGTGTGAGGTCAATCAGAGGCATAAGAATGGCATGTTGACACTTTGGATCCCTTTCACTAACATATTTACATTGTTTGACAATTTTAGTCCCTTGGAAATAATTTCTTACACATTTAAATTCCATGACACGTATCTTTATTATATTGGTCGTGAGTTTACGAGGTGTTACATTAAATTCTTCCCAATTTATGGCATAAGCCATGTCACTTCCTTTGGCTTGCAACACCGTATTCCACCATTCTAATGCCTCTTCCTTGAAAAGATGAGAAGCATACATGACTTTATCTTCCTCGGCGCATTTACTTATTTTAATTACTGCCTCGGTCTTTTCCAACCAATACAGTGCAGCAGTCGCCCCTTCATTGCCTGCAAATTCAACAGGTTTACAGGCAAGAAATTCTTTATAAGTGCAACCAGGTGTTGCAACTTTCATTTTCTTAAGTATTGGGGCATGAATCACGTTGTTGTCATTGTTGTCGCCTCCGTTAACACTGTTACTGAAATTGTCGTCGCGCGTGCGTTTACTAGGGTTGGCTTGCGAAGGCTCAACAGGGCTTTTAACAGCAGCGACGATTGCCGGGATAGCATTGGCTATTCCCTGGGCAACGATATTTTCTATGTCTTGCCTATTAAGAAAGTGATCCTCATTGTTTTGCCCAGATTGGTTAACTTTGTTAACTGGCTCATTGACGGCGTGTTCCATCTGATAATTAACAATATATATATATAAATTATTGGCACAAAATAAATAACAACCAACCACAATAAAACAATCACACATAATCATGTCAACACGTATAGCCAAAATTGTCGACTTTGCGACTTTCATATTTTTATATATATATATATATTAGTATGCATCGATACACACCAGTTATATTACAAAAGTTTTATTTGAGTTATTTTACATGATTATATTTTTATTATTTATTATTATTATTATATTATTATTATTATTATTATTATTATTATTATTATTATTATTAAACACACAACTACAGTTAACTGGCCTTTCAGAAACGACGCTCCCTCTCGTCGTACTTCCACGTGATTTTCTCCCCCACATCCCGAATTCTATTTCCTGCATCCACCAGTTCCTCGCCATAGTGGCGGAGTTCAGCCAAGTTTTCTTTGCTCATTGGTGGGTTTGGTGCAGGCTCAGGGTCAAATTGGGGAAAATAGACGTTGGGGTTATTCATGAAATTTTGAAACTGCCAGTCATTCGTCCACCATTCCTCCAATTCTCCGGGTAGAAGTTGGTGGTTGACAATAGGATCTGGGAAAGCAGGTTCCAAATTAACTGAAAGTTGTGATTCAGGAGGGTAATTGAAGAGGTTTTCATTGGCAGGTCCGATGAGGTCACAATTCGCCAGTTTGCGATCCAGCTCCTCCCATGGTGGCATTTCCTGGGCTTTCCCGGAACTTTCCCCGATCTCCTTTCCTTTCCCTTTATCTTTAGGATCCTCAGTCTTTTTAACCTTCTGGGCAGCTGGCTTCTTCCTACGTCCGCGTTTCCAGTCCAAGATTCTCCTCCTCTTTTTCGGCTTTGGTTTCTCCTGGGCCTGGGCCTGGAATGTTAGTGGTTCCTTAGTATCCGCCTGGTAGCCAGATGGGTTTCCTGTGGTATCCATATCGGTGGTATGGATAGTAAAGTTTCGGAGTGCCTCCGACAGTTCATTCATGCTGTTAGCACACATGAAGAAACACACACAAATTTAAGTTAAAATTTTATTTATTAATTTAAATTCTCACAGAATCACAACATTGCAATCTGAAAAATTAAGTATTTCTAAATACTTAATTAGCTTAAATCAGTGGCTCTGATACCACCTTTTTCTATCACGGCCCCCGACCCGGTTTTACCCGTTTCAGGAGCCGCGGGACAGAAACCGTGGTATTGTTTATTTTGGCAGCGAAATTTTTAATATGATCTTTTAAACTAAAATGCCCAATTATTTTATTTCACATTTTGGGACAAACCCCATAATTAACAATAAAGGAAATTCCACGAGGAAATTCCCTGTTTACAAAACATGTTTATTTATTTTATTTACTGAGCCACATTCTTCAAGTTGGTGTGCTACGCGGCACTGTTTCCTGGTTCACGGTAAATGTGACAACTCGTACTTTAGACCTATCTTGTAACGTTACGTGAGTTACTCTAATTGAATAAATGCATGTTTATGTGATATGTGTGTATTGAATGTTAGTATAGTGAACGAGCCTAAATCACACACCACTCGATCGCACAAGGCCATTTGGGCCACAACTTGTATTCGGATCAAGGGCGGCCCAAGTGAGGGTTCGGCCCACCCCATTATACGTATACACACACACCCTTAGGAGGTTGTTTCTCATTTGTTGCAAAATATTCACAAACTTACAAACCCTAGCTCTCATTCTCTCTTTCACACTCGACGGCAACAACAACCCTTTCATTCGAAGCTTGTGGTGTTCGAATCAACCTCTACACTCTTCTTAATCGGTTAGTGCTTCATATTATATGTTATATTCGATTAATGTTTATTTGATGATGAATTGTGATGTGATGTGACATGCTTGATGATAATGATTGAGGATATGTTGAAAATTTATATAATAGTATTGTAGTGCATTGAATTTACAAACTTCAAACAAAGTTGAATTACATCAGTAGCATTGAGGGTCCAATAGAATTGAAGATAGGTGAATTAATAAGTGGATAGATTTGACTAAAGGAATTGGCGGCCATGTGCTTTCTGAATCAAACCGTGTAGACATCTTTAATAATGTTGTCACTATGAATGTTAGGTGCATTAAAGGGTGAGATGATGAATGATTTTTGAATCGTTTGACTATGTTGCCTGATTTGATTTATCTGAATGAATGTTAAATGCTGATCATGATTTAACCTAGGCGTAGAATCCAAAGATGTCCAAAGAAGTTAAATGATTGTGTTGATGATCGAACTAGTAAATGATTGTGATGGATATTTATGTTTTGATTCATATGAATTGTTGGTGATTTACTTGGTTTGATCGAACAATTGTTAGGATGGAAACTGTTAATTGATAATTGTTAAAATTGGAAACTATGGAATAGATATCACCGATTGCATGATTCACGGAAATTAGTTAACCTGATCGCACAAGTCATGACCAGTCGCACAAGGTCATGATCAGTCGCACAAGTTGATTTCTATTTGTTTAACTGTTGGGCCTCCAAGCCCAAATCCAATCGCACAACACAACCAGTCGCACATGATGTATGCTTATTAAACTGTTTGGGCCGTATATATTTATATGAATATTACTATTGGGCTTATTGGTAAACCGGGCCGGGTATGTATCGGGTCGTACAAGACTATCCGGATCGCACAAGATTATTTCATGTTATTATTTTGGGCCGTGTTTCTATGTTGGGCCGGGTATGAATGGGCTTAACGAGTGGATCGCACAAGGCTTATTGACTTGTGCGAGCCCATTCTATAAAAATCGTACAAGTGATGGTATGTTGTGAAGATGCCTGCTAGTATATTAATGTGTCTAATATGTGTTGCTATGATCCATGTGTGAGTTCTTACATGTTATCCTACCTGATACCTATGTGCATTTCGTGAGCCAAAATCTGACTTGTATGGTAACCCTATTAGGACGCGGTTGACCACTCATAGTTCAAGAAAACCCTTTTTGTATATCTGCCGAGCAAACCAAGGTGAGTTCACACAGCCAAGGCATGGGATTCCCAGGATGGGAATGGGTTGGATTATTTATTCGTTCAGTTTATGGAACTAGATATATGATTCCCGGTAAAGGAAGGATTATGGAATAGAACAGACTAGACTGGTTATACTAATTTAAACGATCTTCGCACACACGCCAAGGGTCGGCCGCGATATTATGACAACCTTCGCACACATGCCTAGAAAAGGGCCGCGAACTATATACTCTAATCTTCGCAAACATGCCAGGAAGGGCCGCGATACTACTATACCTAGTCTAGCAAACATGGGAAATCCCCACTATACTTCGCAAACATGCCTAGAGGGCCGCGATACGATATATACGATACATGATTACTAATGAACATACGAACTGCTTTACGAACACTATAACTAAACAAACTCACTGTGAACTCGCTCAACTAGTTGTTGATCCTCTGTTACATGCCTTGCAGGACCTTAGGTACTTATGGAGCTTGCACGGGAGGCACGGTCGTTGTGGGCACAGCTTGTGGATGTTATGAACAATATTTAAACATTTGAAATGGCTACTTATGATTGGGTTTATTTATGCTTCCGCTAACCATTGAATTTACACTTATGTTTTGAACACCTTTCATATTGGTTTGGTTGTTTTACATTTAATACTTACTATGTTCAATATGATTGGTGGCTTGATCCTGGTCAGTCACGCCTCCAAGCGGTGATACTCCGCGTGTGGATTTTTGGGGGTGTGACAGATTGGTATCAGAGCCATTGGTTATAGAGAACTTGGTTTTAATATGGGGAAAACGTTTTTTTTTATTAAAACCAGACTATAACCAGTGCAGTGCTCAACGATCCACAACGACGCCTCGCTCCACGTGCAAGACTCAACATCCTAGGTAATAAGGTTTATATTTATTGCCTACTTGCTAGAACTACATAGAACTTTGCTCGTGGTATGCTTAGATTACATTGTTTACTATTCGTTACTGCTTGAGAACGCTTATATGCTCACACTCTTCTGTCATCGCACGATTCGCGATCCTCTCTGACTTATGCTATCTTTACTATGAAGATCATGTCTGGACGTATCAACATGACACAAGCCCAATTGACGGCTCTCATCACTGAACAAGTTACTGCGGCAGTTGCAGCCGCACAAGCAGGAGGTATACCCTGCAGTTGAAACTCACACTAGGGTCCTTAGATCCTACATTCCTAACCCAACTCTTGTGCTAAAATTTTGTTTACTCTCACGCACACAACAGGTCAAGCACCTGTTTGCACTTTCAAAACGTTCATGGACTGTCGCCCCAGTACTTTCAGCGGCACGGAGGGAGCAGTCGGACTCCTCCATTGGTTTGAAAAGATCGAGACTGTATTCGAAATGTGTGAATGCCCTGAGGCACGCAGGGTGAAGTATGCCACCGGTACCCTAGAGGGTTTAGCTCTCACATGGTGGAAAGCTCAGGTGCAAATGCTGGGGTTGGTTGCTGCTAACGCTACCCCATGGAACAACTTTAAGGAGATGATCAAAGAGGAATATTGCAGCAGGGATGATATTCATAAGCTGGAGGTCGAGTTTTTCAATCTCAAGATGAAGGGGTCAGAGATCGAGGCCTACACTAAAAGGTCTAATGAACTTGCTCTATTGTGTCCTACGATGGTGGACCCTCCAATCAAGCGAATCGAACTGTTTCTCAAGGGTCTAGTGCCAGAGATCCAGAGTCACGTCACTTCAGCAAACCTCGCCACTTATCAGCAGGTTGTACAGCTGGCTCACCGTCTCACGGATCAGGCGGTGGAGCAGAACAAGTTGCCTGAACGCATCAGCACTACTACTACCGCTACTACTCCGGTCACTCCTGCTACTCCCAGCGACAACAAGCGGAAATGGGATGGGGATTCCAGCAAAGGTTCAGCTATAGTTCAATCTCAGGCTCAGCAACGCAAGACTAATGACTACCAGAGCCCAAGTCAGCAAACTTCTGGTGGGCAGAGACAGAGTGGTTATCGGGGAAATCATCCACTGTGTAATAGGTGCTACAAACACCACAGTGGCCAGTGTCGCAAGGCCTACTGTCAGAGATGTCTCAAACACGGGCACGAAGCTAAAGATTGCAGGAGTTCACGACCTGCGCATCAGAATCAGCAACAACAACCACCTGCTCCACGAAACCAGCCACAGCAGCAGCAGCAGGGAAACAGGGGATGCTACCAGTGTGGGGCTGAAGGTCATTACAAGCGGGATTGCCCTCAGTTAAACCAGAACCAGAACAATAACAACAACAACAATCAGGGCAACGGGAACAACAACAATGGGGGAAACAACAACAATAACAATGGTGCTAGAGGCCGTATGTTTGTGATCGGTCAGGGTGATGCCAGGAATGATCCCAACGTGGTTATGGGTAAGTTTCTTCTTGACGACTTTTATGTTACTGTACTATTTGATTCTGGTGCGGATACAAGTTACATGTCTCTAAAAGCTAGTGAAATGTTAAAACGTGCACCAAGTCTCTTAAACACCAAACATGTCGTAGAATTAGCTAACGGTAAAAGCCTAGAGGCCACGCACATAGTTAAAGGGTGTAATCTTATCCTCGCTGATCAGACTTTCTCCATCGATCTCATTCCTATACCCTTGGGTAGCTTTGACGTCGTCATTGGTATGGATTGGTTATCTCAACAACAAGCGGAGATCCTGTGCAAAGAGAAGGTTATTCGCATTCCTCGTTCTGGCAAAGAACCTCTCAAAGTTCAAGGCGACAAGAGTGGTGTCGTGAGTGGCATCATCTCCTTTTTGAAGGCTCAGAAGTGTTTACGCAAGGGGCACACTGCTATACTAGCACTCGTTACAGATACCTCGAAGAAAGAGAAAAAGATTGAAGATATCCCAGTAGTACGAGACTTTCCTCAAGTGTTTCCTGAGGAATTACCTGGATTGCCGCCTCATCGTCAAGTTGAATTTCAGATCGAGCTCGCTCCAGGAGCAGCACCTATAGCTCGAGCACCTTATCGTCTAGCTCCAACTGAATTGGAAGAACTGTCAAAGCAGCTACAAGAACTCTTGGAGAAGGGTTTTATACGTCCTAGCTCTTCGCCTTGGGGAGCTCCAGTGTTATTCGTAAAGAAGAAAGACGGTACGTTCAGGATGTGTATAGACTACCGTGAACTCAACAAGGTGACGATCAAGAATCGTTATCCTCTTCCACGCATAGATGATTTATTCGACCAGCTGCAAGGGTCAAGCTACTACTCCAAAATAGACTTAAGGTCAGGATATCACCAGCTGAGAGTCCGGGATGAGGACGTCTCCAAAACAGCGTTCAGAACACGCTACGGCCACTACGAGTTTATGGTCATGCCATTTGGTCTAACGAACGCGCCTGCCGTATTTATGGATCTTATGAACAGGGTGTGCAAGCCCTACCTCGACAAGTTCGTCATTGTTTTCATCGACGACATCCTGATTTATTCGAAAAGTCAGGAGGAGCACGAGCAGCACCTACGACTTATACTGGAACTTCTACGAACGGAACAGCTATACGCTAAGTTTTCCAAATGTGACTTCTGGCTTCGTGAAGTACACTTTTTAGGCCACGTGGTGAACAAGGATGGGATTCATGTAGATCCATCCAAGGTAGATTCGATTAAGAACTGGCCTGCGCCTCGTACACCAACCGAAATACGCCAATTCTTGGGTTTGGCGGGTTATTACAGAAGGTTCATCAAAGACTTCTCAAAGATTGCTCAGCCGCTTACACTATTGACGCAGAAAGGTGTTGTCTACCGTTGGGGTAATGCACAGGAAACAGCGTTCCAACACTTAAAGGATAGACTCTGTAGCGCACCTATCCTCTCGTTGCCTGAAGGCACGGATGATTTTGTAGTCTACTGCGACGCATCCATCCAAGGTCTTGGATGTGTATTGATGCAGAGGGATAAAGTTATTGCTTATGCTTCGCGCCAGCTTAAGATCCACGAACGAAACTACACTACGCATGATTTAGAGCTGGGAGCGGTTGTTTTTGCGCTTAAGATATGGCGACACTACTTGTATGGCACCAAGTGTGCTATCTACACTGACCACAGGAGCCTCGAACATATATTCAAACAGAAAGAGCTGAATATGCGACAGCGACGATGGGTCGAACTGCTGAACGATTACGAATGCTCGATCAGGTATCACCCGGGCGAAGCCAATGTTGTGGCTGATGCCCTAAGTCGGAAGGACACTGCGCCTAAGCGCGTACGAGCTCTACAACTCACTATACAGTCTAGTCTTCCTTCTCAGATAAGAAATGCTCAGGTGGAAGCATTGAAACCAGAGAATGTCAGGGCTGAAGCCCTACGCGGCTCAAGGCAACGCTTAGAACAGAAGGAAGATGGTGCTTACTACGTCACAGGACGCATTTGGGTTCCACTTTATGGTAATTTACGTGAGCTAGTGATGGATGAAGCTCATAAGTCTCGCTATTCGGTACATCCAGGCTCGGATAAAATGTACCACGATATTAAGACTACATACTGGTGGCCTAGCATGAAGGCCCACATAGCCACATACGTTAGCAAATGCTTGACTTGTGCGAGAGTCAAGGCAGAATATCAGAAACCGTCAGGACCACTCCAACAACCTGAGATACCACAATGGAAATGGGAGCAAATTTCCATGGATTTTGTTACTGGCTTACCTAGATCTCAGCGCGGAAATGATACTATTTGGGTGATCGTGGATCGACTCACAAAGTCTGCTCACTTCTTGGCAATCAAAGAAACAGACAAGTTCTCTACACTAGCAGACATTTACTTAAAAGAAGTGGTCTCGAGGCACGGTGTGCCAACCTCTATCATCTCTGATCGAGATGCACGTTTTACTTCAGAACTTTGGCAAGCAATGCATAAATCTTTTGGCTCTCGTTTAGACATGAGCACGGCGTATCATCCTCAGACCGATGGGCAGTCTGAGCGCACTATTCAAACTCTAGAAGACATGCTTCGGGCGTGCGTAATAGACTTTGGCAATGGTTGGGAAAAACATCTGCCACTTGTAGAATTTTCGTATAACAACAGCTACCACACCAGCATTAAAGCTGCACCATTCGAGGCACTGTACGGGCGTAAGTGCCGGTCACCTCTCTGTTGGGCAGAGGTGGGAGAAAGTCAAATCACAGGTCCAGAAATGGTAGTTGATACCACAGAAAAGATTGCACAGATACGACAACGCATGGCGGCAGCTCGCGACCGTCAGAAAGCATACGCTGATTTAGACAGAAAACTACTCGAATTCCAAGTTGGGGATCGAGCGCTACTTAAAGTTTCACCCTGGAAGGGTGTGGTTCGTTTTGGCAAACGCGGCAAACTAAATCCACGATATGTTGGACCCTTCGAAGTTATTGAGAAAATAGGCAAAGTAGCCTACAGACTGAACTTACCACCTGAACTCAGTGCAGTTCACAACGTCTTTCACGTGTCGAATCTGAAGAAGTGTACGTCAGATGAGACCCACATAGTTCCCTTGAAGGAACTCACTATCGACGAACGGTTGCACTTCGTCGAGGAACCTGTTGAAATCACGGACCGGGATGTTAAGGTCCTCAAGAACACGAGAATCCCTCTGGTACGAGTTCGTTGGAACTCCCGCCGCGGCCCAGAGTTCACCTGGGAGCGCGAAGATCAAATGGAACTCAAATACCCCCAGTTATTCGGAACCAATGCAACCACTACTGAGGCTGAAGCTACTACTTCGAAATTTCGGGACGAAATTCCAGATCAACGGGGGGAGGATGTGACACCCCGGGAAAACCAGTGAACGATACAACTTACCTAGCTTCCTCAGTGAGTGCGTACCAAATTTCGGGACGAAATTTCTTTTTTAGTTGGGGATAATGTGACAACTCGTACTTTAGACCTATCTTGTAACGTTACGTGAGTTACTCTAATTGAATAAATGCATGTTTATGTGATATGTGTGTATTGAATGTTAGTATAGTGAACGAGCCTAAATCACACACCACTCGATCGCACAAGGCCATTTGGGCCACAACTTGTATTCGGATCAAGGGCGGCCCAAGTGAGGGTTCGGCCCACCCCATTATACGTATACACACACACCCTTAGGAGGTTGTTTCTCATTTGTTGCAAAATATTCACAAACTTACAAACCCTAGCTCTCATTCTCTCTTTCACACTCGACGGCAACAACAACCCTTTCATTCGAAGCTTGTGGTGTTCGAATCAACCTCTACACTCTTCTTAATCGGTTAGTGCTTCATATTATATGTTATATTCGATTAATGTTTATTTGATGATGAATTGTGATGTGATGTGACATGCTTGATGATAATGATTGAGGATATGTTGAAAATTTATATAATAGTATTGTAGTGCATTGAATTTACAAACTTCAAACAAAGTTGAATTACATCAGTAGCATTGAGGGTCCAATAGAATTGAAGATAGGTGAATTAATAAGTGGATAGATTTGACTAAAGGAATTGGCGGCCATGTGCTTTCTGAATCAAACCGTGTAGACATCTTTAATAATGTTGTCACTATGAATGTTAGGTGCATTAAAGGGTGAGATGATGAATGATTTTTGAATCGTTTGACTATGTTGCCTGATTTGATTTATCTGAATGAATGTTAAATGCTGATCATGATTTAACCTAGGCGTAGAATCCAAAGATGTCCAAAGAAGTTAAATGATTGTGTTGATGATCGAACTAGTAAATGATTGTGATGGATATTTATGTTTTGATTCATATGAATTGTTGGTGATTTACTTAGTTTGATCGAACAATTGTTAGGATGGAAACTGTTAATTGATAATTGTTAAAATTGGAAACTATGGAATAGATATCACCGATTGCATGATTCACGGAAATTAGTTAACCTGATCGCACAAGTCATGACCAGTCGCACAAGGTCATGATCAGTCGCACAAGTTGATTTCTATTTGTTTAACTGTTGGGCCTCCAAGCCCAAATCCAATCGCACAACACAACCAGTCGCACATGATGTATGCTTATTAAACTGTTTGGGCCGTATATATTTATATGAATATTACTATTGGGCTTATTGGTAAACCGGGCCGGGTATGTATCGGGTCGTACAAGACTATCCGGATCGCACAAGATTATTTCATGTTATTATTTTGGGCCGTGTTTCTATGTTGGGCCGGGTATGAATGGGCTTAACGAGTGGATCGCACAAGGCTTATTGACTTGTGCGAGCCCATTCTATAAAAATCGTACAAGTGATGGTATGTTGTGAAGATGCCTGCTAGTATATTAATGTGTCTAATATGTGTTGCTATGATCCATGTGTGAGTTCTTACATGTTATCCTACCTGATACCTATGTGCATTTCGTGAGTCAAAATCTGACTTGTATGGTAACCCTATTAGGACGCGGTTGACCACTCATAGTTCAAGAAAACCCTTTTTGTATATCTGCCGAGCAAACCAAGGTGAGTTCACACAGCCAAGGCATGGGATTCCCAGGATGGGAATGGGTTGGATTATTTATTCGTTCAGTTTATGGAACTAGATATATGATTCCCGGTAAAGGAAGGATTATGGAATAGAACAGACTAGACTGGTTATACTAATTTAAACGATCTTCGCACACACGCCAAGGGTCGGCCGCGATATTATGACAACCTTCGCACACATGCCTAGAAAAGGGCCGCGAACTATATACTCTAATCTTCGCAAACATGCCAGGAAGGGCCGCGATACTACTATACCTAGTCTAGCAAACATGGGAAATCCCCACTATACTTCGCAAACATGCCTAGAGGGCCGCGATACGATATATACGATACATGATTACTAATGAACATACGAACTGCTTTACGAACACTATAACTAAACAAACTCACTGTGAACTCGCTCAACTAGTTGTTGATCCTCTGTTACATGCCTTGCAGGACCTTAGGTACTTATGGAGCTTGCACGGGAGGCACGGTCGTTGTGGGCACAGCTTGTGGATGTTATGAACAATATTTAAACATTTGAAATGGCTACTTATGATTGGGTTTATTTATGCTTCCGCTAACCATTGAATTTACACTTATGTTTTGAACACCTTTCATATTGGTTTGGTTGTTTTACATTTAATACTTACTATGTTCAATATGATTGGTGGCTTGATCCTGGTCAGTCACGCCTCCAAGCGGTGATACTCCGCGTGTGGATACTCCGCGTGTGGATTTTTGGGGGTGTGACAGTAAATCACCTGAAACATGTTTAAAAAGATTTTATCAGCGGGGAAATACTGGCGAGTCATTCAATTTGCACAAAATGACACATTTATAGTTTACAGCATTAAGGGTTTTTATATTTGCCCCTATCTTATAATTAGCTGGTTCAGCTGTCACTCGACCGAATCTATGACCGTGGACATATCACTAATTAGGCTCGCCCACCTAAAGTGATAAATCGTTAGTAGTAATGTGCACAAAACCCCCACATACTGCCAGTAATTAAAGATTAGCAAAGACTTAATCACTGCAAAGTATAACTGGAAAACATTTAGGGTTTTGCAAAACAATTTGATAAAAAAGAGAATGACTCACATTGCACGTTTAATTGGACAGAACCTTGCCTACTGATTTAGCCTTGTAACCTAGTTAAATAACAATGCACACTAAACTAGGTCAGTAACTTAATACAACATTTACCATAAACTCATGAAATCAAAACCCTCACGACGAATGACAAAGTATAGCCCGAATTCGGGCAGCACTTAAACATCCATCGGATCGGTTTCAATCGATCGGACATTGTATCGTAGCAGTGATCGAGTTATTACCCTGTACTCGTAGCAGCGTTTCCCTATGTAAATCTATGAATTTGAGCAGTATACTTCGACTTTTGAAAAGTTTTTCGAACACAGATGAAATGCTCATGCACGTCCAATTTATAGCAGAAAATTGAGTCTCTCGCGGCCCGCGTAAACCTTGAAGGAATCTTACGCGGCCCGCGAGGGCAACCCTAGCTACGATTAGGGCTAGCGTGTCACACGTAGGTCCGCCACGTGTCTGACACGTGGCCTGAACGCTTATCCGGAGATCTTCAAGCTGTCGCGGCCCGCGTAAGCTTAGCTTAAGTCTTACGCGGCCCGCGAGCGACCCCTAAATTTTGAATTTCTTGATTTTCGACAAGGATTAGGGTTTTAGGGGTCCAGGTTTCTACTTACGGGTCGTTTTGGGACATTTTTGCAGGTCCTTACAGAAACCATGACAAACATGTATTCACTACTAACAATTCAACAACTAACCAGTTTTCGTGCAAGTTGTAATCCAATCCATCAAAGAATTACAAAAATAAAACACTTTTGAGTCAAGCAAATAAACAAACAGTTGGCGTGCATACACTAACCCTATCCACTAAAGGCAAAATCCAGATATTTTAACTCTCATGCATTAGAAAACATTAAAGTACAACCCACCTTCAACAAAGTAAGAAAGCACTATAAAGAATCAAGAGCATATCACTGGCAAAACCAACAAACGAAAAAAGAAAAGCGGCAAAAAACACATTTTGTTTCATCCTTTTCATTAGAAAAATGAGTAATTGTGAGGAGTTGCATAAAATGGGCATATACTATTGTTCGTTTAGCTAGTATATTATAGTAGTTGGCATACGATGTAACCATTGTGTAAAAAAAATATTTTTTTTCTTAACAATATTCTTTACCCACTTCTCTAATAAAAAGGATGGATATGTAACTTCTTTACATTCAAGGGCGTAGCTTTGTGGGGGCGGCCGACCCCCCAAACTTTTCGCTCAGTATGTAGTTTTCGTATAGAAATTTTTTGGTATATACGTTTTTGACCCCCCGGTTTTATAGAAATTTTTGGTATATACGTTTTCGACCCCTCGATCGGAAATCTTAAGTTTCACCACTGTTTACATTACCCATAGAACAATAACAACAACAAATAATGCTTCTCCACAGGAAACACAACAAAAGTTGTTTCACATTAGACTTCTAAGCTAACCTATACGTACAGAAATTGTTTATATATAGAGGATGATATGGTGGGCCGTGAGTTGCACATGGTGGGAAGTGAAAAGGCGGGTAAGACTGTGAGTGTGATTGGAGCATATTACTAATACCACCGACATATGTAAAAAAAAAGAGAAAGTGGTCGGTGGCTGAAGCCACCGACTTTATTAAATCAACTTATAATTATGGTATTTTTCAAAACACCTTATAATTATGGTATCTTTGAATTGTTTTTCTGTGCTGAGGGAGAAACTGCAAGCTATCGAAATATTTCAGAGAAACTCAATCACCATTAGTTTATTTTAGAATAAAATTCACATATCCTCCATGTTGAGCCCCAATTCATCCCTGAATTGAGCCCACAATATTAATTTACAACTTCAAAAAGCATGTAAACTGAGGGAGACAGAAAGTCCGATGGACTTTCAGTTACACTCCGGTTATCGGCGACGACGTCAAGTCGGTTCCGATGATCTCTTCCCCCAGCGGACGCCATGCTGCATACAACATACGATGGGGTCTGGTATCTGGATTGGTTTGTTGGTAGCCCCATACGTTTGCGGTGAGGGTTCAGACCGAGGTACCCGGAGACGAAAGGTGATCCCGACAATGTGATGTTTTCTTTATGTTGTGCATCCTCATGTTGTACCTTGTGCTTCCTTTGTTGCTTTTTAGTCTTCACATTCTTCTTACAAAGCAAGACGGTAGAAACTGATGGCAGTATCGTAGTTATGTGGCCTTTTTAGGACATGTATATAAGACAAAAATGGAGAAATTGTCTGTGGCAAAAGCCACCGACTTTGTCCTTTAAGATCTTATATATATATATATATATATATATATATATATATATATATATATATATATATATATATATATATATAGGGCAATGCTAGACAGAAAACCCTCATTTTCTTAGAAAACTCTGGAAACCCAAATCTCCCCCCATTTTTACCCAACCTCCCGACATTTTTTTTTTTGAAAAAAATAACACATGTAATATACATGCTTTAGAGTGTTTTGGGCCAAAAAAAACAAAAAAGCGCCGAAGGGATTTTTTTTAAAAAAATAAACAAATTTCAGCAATGTCCGGTTGCCTAACATGTGTTAGGCACAAAAGACAGAAATTGCTGAATTTTTTTTTTAAATTATCCCTTCGGCGCTTTTTTGATTTTTTTGGCCCAAAACTCTTAAAAACATGTATATTACATGTGTTATTTTTTTCAAAAAAAAAATGTCGGGAGGTTTGGTTTTCTTGGGTTTTTTATATAGATAGGGTTTTCTATATAGCCCTACCCTATATATATATATATATATATCTAAAAAATAAAAGAAAATATATATACATCGGGTAAACTGATACACTTTATATGGTAATTAGATCAGGTAAATGAGTATATCATCAAATCCTAAATCTGCGAAAAAAATAAAAAGTAATCTCATAACCGGTCCTATACTTGATTACTTTACCCCAAATATCAGGTTTCGAATTTACTCATTAGATTTGGGCTCAATCGTCATCCCCACTTATTTTGATTAATTTGGTTCAAAATAAATTGAGATTAGCTCCACCTAACTGATTCATCCGAACAGTAGTTTTTTTATTTAATGACAATGCTTGCTTTACTATACTACTTCAATAATTCTAACTAATCACCCTTCTCCTTTAGGAGGTATATGTCTCTACCAAGTAGTCTAGGATATTCGCTGGAATGCAGTAGTGTAACTTGTGGGGTTACTTGCAGTTTTTGGTAACCTGTTTCTAAGTACACTTTGCTGGAATGCAGTAATGTATTTAACTTTACCTATACTCAGGGGCGGACCTACATAGAGCGGGTCGGGCTCGCTGGACCCTAATGTTTTTTTAAAAATTAGTAGATCTGGTATATTAAATTTTATAAGTTCCTCATAAATATAATTTAGTGGGCACCATAGAAAGAAAAGGAAAGCTAGTATAGTGGTAAACCCTCTTTTTTACCAACAAAAGGTCATGGGTTCAATCCTTGTATAGTTTTTTTTTCCTGATTTTTTTAAAATGTAGTTCAAACCTCGTCATGACCCGAACGAGGACCGACCCGAAAATTTGAACGTTTTGTTATGAAATTTTTGAACACCGAAAAAATGGACCCCATTAGAAAAAAAATTCTTGGTCCGCTACTGCCTATACTCAAGTATGAATTGGTTCATAAACCGAGTCGTATCAAATGACATTTTTTAGTGATTTGACTCATTTTGTGACAAAATTAATATCTAGGTATATTTAATAGCAAACACTTTACAACAGCATATTCTAATTTGTATAAAACATTATATAATGAACTAATAACTTAGTTAATATAAAAACGATGAATGAACTGAAACATAGAAAAAAAATCTTGTACTTAGTAATTTTACAATTTTACGGATGTCATGTATACGCGTGGACTAGGATTATTTTGCTTATGTGTACGTTATCCATCTCATCCAGGATTTCCCAAACAAAGGTACAACGGTTGTAGTACTAAATAAAACCCACCCTCTATGTTTGTTGCATTTTCTTTGTGTTTTCTAACTACATGCATGTGAACCTTGGCAGGGGTTTGGTAAAATCCTTTTGGAAATGTTGTACAGTTCTTCCCATTGTTTAAACTCTTCTAAAAGCTGGTAGAATTGTAGCATCAAATTATTTATTACGTTATCTGTTTCTAAGAACGTTTATAATTAGACTGTGTATAGTGCTTTAACTAGAAGTGAAAAAGTTTATGTTATGTTAGTGTCATTTAGACGTTGAGACTTTAACTAACTAAACTCTCAAAGGTGTGTATGTGATTTGGCTAAATAATAATTAAAAAAAAACGAAGTTTAACCCCCTCTCTCTCTTTGAGCCCCCAACTCGATCTGGTAAACACGGCGATACCCTCTCCAATTGGCGCCCCTCCTTCCGCGTAATGATGTTTAGGGCCTGAACATGCTGAGCTGAACGTGGGATGGCGCCACTACAGATAGCCTTAGCAGAGTGACCTGTTCAAGAACTGTTCGATTTTCAAAACATTGGAAAAAGATGAAAACAAATTCAAACAAGGACACACAATTCTTATGCAAGAAACATTCATTATGATCAATTCTTGAGCACAAGCAAAGGTAATGTTAAACAAGAAAACATGATTAACAAAGGCAGTCCACACAAACACACACAAAAGTAAGCAGGGAAACTTGAAGTTGCAATTACTCATGGAAAGCCGTTAACCGAAAAACCTCCATCAACGGCAATTGTTTGACCCGTGATGTAAGAGGCAGCAGGTAGGCAAAGGAATGCAACCATTGATGAAACTTCATTTGCTTCTCCAGGTCGCTTCAGCGGTGTTCTGGACACCACTTTATCCAAAAAGTGTTTATCACTGAGCACCTGCACAAATCAAATTCTATATCATCAAACTCAAACTAGAAATGTTCCTATGTGGGGAAAAATCAACATTAAAGTTCTATTACATGTTCGACAAGCGAGGTTTTGATATACCACGGTGCTACACTATTAACCCGAATATTGTCGTTCGCCCATTCACAAGCTAAATTCTTTGCAAGCTGATTCATTGCACCTATGGATGGGAAACAAAAGTTATAAACTAAAACTATCAAAACATTTGTCAAGAAAACCGTGCATACCTTTAGTGGCTCCGTATATAGACCCAGAAGACATGTGAATAAGACCTGTATTAGATAGAATACATTATTTAGTGTCAATTAACTATAAGGATATTTACAGATGAAAAATAATCAAATCATATCCCCTAATTATGATAAAGATAATTACACTAAACCCTAACTAATACATTCTATATCTGCTATATAGACCCAAAAGACATGTGAATATAAGACCTGTATTAGATTTTTTTTTTGAAAAGTAACTTTTATTAAACAACCAAACCGCCAACTAAGTCTCCAAGAAAGAGACAAAGAAGCGGCACAAAACCAAAACTATTACATCACGTCGAATTTACACCACGCATTCCAATCTATACAACCATTTTTATATCTACATCTAAACCAAAGAAAGCTTAAACTTTTTATCTCCGCAACCACTTCCATTACCTTCAATTTTTTATCCGAAAAAATTCGATCATTTCTAGCTTTCCAAATACTCCATAATGAGATGAACATAATCCCCTGAAACGCAATCTTCTTAACACCTTTCAATCCCACCGATAGATGCATTGCCACGATATCTCGGACCGAAAAGGCGAAGATGTTTGGAATGCCACACCAAGAAGCTATTGCCATCCAAATTCCAGTCGCAAAAATACATCCCGAAAACAAATGCTCTGCCGTCTCCAGGGTATGGTCACAAAAAACACAATTCTTTTTTGGAACCTGAATATTCCTTCTTTCTAAGGCTGATGCTGTAGCAATTCTATCCATCTCCGCACGCCAAACAAAAATGTTTACCTTAGCCGGAATCCATTTACACCACTCTAAGACAAACGCCGGCCTATGTTGAACCTCCTTTTGAAGCCAATGTTTAGTCGATTTAACCGAAAAAACCCCCGATTCGTCCACTAGCCACGTCCAAGAGTCCGGCGCTTCTGAGAAAATTATATTGTTCATAATACCCATACACGCATCCTTCTCATCCCGCACAACAACATTCCTAGAATCAATGACTCGGCTCCAAAAACTCGACCCATCTGACGTAGAAGCACATCGTTTGACGATCGTAACCAGCTTGTTCTTTTCTAATTTAAATAGATTAAGGAATGTATCTTTTAAAGCTTCTTCACCTATCCATATATCAATCCAAAACCGAATATTCTTCCCATCTCCCAACTTACCTTTTAACATCTCGTTCATATTTCGACCTTCAAATTTAGTATTATACCCATGCTTCACAAGATTTTTCCACGTTCCTGTTAAACGACTATTAATCGGCATCGCTCCCCATTTCCTTTTTGTGTAATGAATAGAATCAATAATTTTTCTCCACAAAGCGCATGCCTCCACTCTATATCTCCATACCCACTTAAGTAAAAGCGCACTGTTACTTGTATCCAACTTCTTCAGCCCCAAACCTCCATTCTTCTTAGAACACGTGACCTTATCCCAAGCGACCCAATGCAACTTCCGAGCTTCTATGTTCCCTCCCCATAGAATTTTTTTTATAATCGCTTCCAATCCGTTAATAACCTTTACCGGAGCCTTATAAATAGAAAAGTAATACGTTGGCAAACTCTCCAACACCGATTTGATCAAAGTCACCCTCCCCCCAATGGACAACATCTTCGACTTCCATTTGGATAACCGGGAACGAAATACTTCTTTCACCGGCTCCCAATTGGAGATACGATTCATATTAGCCCCCACCTTGACACCCAAATATGTAAACGGAATAACTCCATATTTACATTTCATGAGGCACGCCTGCTCCTTAACTGAATCGAGATTCACTCCACAACCGAAAATAGAAGACTTATGTATGTTGATTTTGAGTCCCGAACATAAATAAAAAACCCGCAATATCCGCATCACACTTTTAAAATTATTATCTCTCCACTCGCCCATCACCATAGCATCATCCGCATACAGAAGATGAGTTAAGTGCGGTCCCCCATTACGAAGACGAATACCTTCAATAGCGCCGATATCTGTAGCCTTACGGAACAGACTTGAAAAAGCTTCCATCACAATCACGAACAAAAACGGAGATAGAGGATCACCTTACCGGATTCCTTTTGTACACTCAAACTCAAACGTCGGAGATCCATTTACTAAGACCGATGATCTAGCAGAAGCTAAAATACCATAAATCCACTTGGTCCATTTTTCCGGGAAACCCATTTGACGCATAACGCTAATCAAAAACTCCCAATTAACATTATCATACGCCTTTTCAAAATCAATTTTAAAAAGAAATAAACTCTTCCCCATCACACGAGACCAAGATAAAATTTCATTAATAATTAACGGGCCATCCAGAATATATCTTCCACTTATAAATGCAGATTGAGAATCAGATATCAAACTATTGATTATCGTTCTCAACCTATTCGCCAACAACTTTGAGATCACTTTACTTATAACTCCAATCAGATTAATTGGTCTGTAGTCTCCCAAACCCGAAGGATCCTTCACTTTTGGAATCAGAGTAATAAACGACGATCCAGCACCTTTATTAATAATACCATGTTCGGAAAAATAATCCACCAATTTCACAAAATCCTGCGCAAACATATTCCAATACCGCTTAATGAACTTGAAATTGAATCCGTCAGGCCCTGGTGCCTTATCATCCCCACATGAAAAAACCGCCCGTTTTATTTCCTCCTCCGAAAATTGTGCTACCAAAGAAGCCGAATCCGCTTCAGACAATTGATTCAATTGATAACCGACTAACTTCGGCCAAATAGGCATATCTTCAGCAAACTTGTTTCTAAAAAAACCAAGCACCTCTTTCTTGATCTGTTTTGGACCCGTTATCCAAGCATCCCGAACCATCAAACCCGGAATTGTATTCGAAGCTCTTCTTTTATTTATAGATCCATGAAAATAACTCGTGTTATCATCACCGAATTTTGCCCACTTGTTCCTCTCCTTCTGTTTTAAATCATTGAACTTAAACTCATCTATCTCATAAAGCCGCTTCTTTATCTCCTCCCAAACCCACTGTTCCGATTCCTCAAGGTCCCTATCCATTAGCGTTTCCTCTAATGAGCTCAACTCTGATTGAAGCCCCAATTGTTCCTCCTGTTCCCTGTTATATTTTTCATCTTTCCACTCATTTATCTTTTGTCTCAAAAACTTGAATTTCATCATTAGAGCAATGTCAGGCGGCCCCGAACCCACATAATCTTCATTTTCCAACATCACGACCTTATCAAAATCTATTCTATCCATCCAAGAATTAAAGAAACGAAACGGCTTTGGTCCGAAATTCCTTGATTCCGTTTTAAGAATCAGAGGACAATGGTCCGACTGAAATCTAGGAAGAGCTCTATACTCTGTCGTCGGCCATTTATTGAACAGACTCCAACAAACAAATATACGGTCAATTCTACTCATTTTTTAACCCGAAAAGAACGTGAAACGGTTACCTTTGAGACAATACTCCTGTAAATCGGCGTCTTCCACGAACTCGTTAAATACCTTAGCACTTGAGACGTCAAAATGAGAATTCCTTCTATCCTCATTTGTCTTGACAACATTAAAATCTCCTGCCACTACCCATAACCCACTCGCTGGATCCACTAGCCGTTTTATATTATCCCATAACAACCTCTTCTCATTAACCCCTTGTGGCGCATATACATTTAGAATATTAACCGCTTCCCCACTTCCTTTAATCTCCCCTGCAAGCCATAAGAAGTGCCGGTTTTTTTCCACCTTACCCAACTTAAAATAATTTGAATCCCACATCGTTAATAAGCCACCCGATCTACCAACCGATTCCACAAACTCGTGATTAAAACCTCCATTACCCCAATAATCCGAAAGCTCCACCTTCTCCAAAGAAGAATGTTGAGTCTCCTGAAGCAACACAAACGACGCCTCTTGTTCCTTCCTCAAATCCCTAACCCATTTTGGTTTCCCTTTAACACCCAAACCTCTTATGTTCAAGGACAACACATTCATTGATTCACCTCTTGATAACCTTCTTTAGCCACTATTTGTTGCACCTGTGTATGAAAACTTTTCAAATTTTCTACCCCCAATTTACTTCCTAAAAAAACAGTTGCCCTTGTTTCCTCCTCAATCGGCAATTGAACTTCGCTTAACAAAAAACCATTTGTTTCCTCAATCGTAATTGTGTTATCACCATCTTCACTACATCTCTGACCCACTTCATCATCCTTTTGATTATTAACATCAGCGATAAAAACCCCGTCCTCCTCATTCCCAGACGAAACGGACCGCGACACATTAAGATCAGGAGTTAGAAACTCCTTTGGGCTTGAATCCAATACTGGACTACCCTCACTACTAGTCTCATCCCTATTAATATCGGTTTATATTAAGTAAATAGATTGTGTATTTATTTGTAACAATCTCTCCATAATTTGAGGAGATTGATACAATCACTCCATAATTTTAGGAGATTGATTGCATACTTGTACTATATATATGTTTATCATTGAATGAGAAATCAATCAAGGTTTTCACAGATTTACATGGTATCAATCCTCTTCGATCCCCTACCCTAACACCTTTTCCGCCGTCGCATTCTGCAACCGGCTGCCACCATTTTCTTCTTTTTCGATCACATCTTTTCCTTCCTTTATGGATTCTAAATCCCTTCATCCAGCCCTCACTGTTACCAACATCAAATCCCACGTCCCTATTCTTCTTGAAAAAGACTCTCCTCTTTACACCACATGGAAAACCCTTTTCCAGGTTCATTGTCAGGCATACGAGGTAGTTGGTCATCTATCACCCAGAGCGGCAGCCATCCCCACCCCACCGACCTCGTCCGACCCTACTGCTGTGGCCAAAGCAGAGGCCGCAGCCGCTACAGACAAGCAACTCTGGGCTCGCCTAGACGCTCTTGTCAAACAATGGATCTATGCCACTCTATCCCAACCTCTTCTCCGCATTATTCTAAAGCCCGGGCAGACCGCTCATGAGGCTTGGAATGCTGTGGAGAGCGAATTCAATGATAATCAAAACACTCGTGAAATTTTTCTTGGGCAGGAATTCGCAAATCTGTGTCTCGAAAATTTTTCTTCCATGGCCGATTATTGTGAACACGCCAAACACTTGGCGGATCAGCTAGAGAGTGTGGGATCGCCTGTTGATAACCGGCGACTAGTCCTTCAGGTTTTAACCGGCCTGACGGACCAATACGACAGCATCTCTACTGTCCTTCGGAACCGTGAACCCCTTCCTCTCTTCAGCGAGGTTCGCTCGCGTCTCAACTTTGAGGAGAGTACGAAGAAAAGACAAGCCATACGGGGTTCTCAACAGGCTGCTACGGCTCTTTCTGCTACCACTTCCTCCCAGCCGAAACCACCCTCCAACAACACTCCTAACTCCCAACCGTTTCCCTCATCCACCAGACCACGTCGTGGCCGCGGCTGTGGCAGGTCCAACACCAATCAACCCCGGTCATATAATACCCACAACTCCTCCACCCCAAACCATCCCTATATAGTATTCCCAAGCAACTGGACATCGGCTCAGTGGGCTTCTATTTTACAAAACAACAAATCGACCACCCCTCCTTGTCCCTATCCTTCGAGACCCAACTCCCAAAATTCTCAAGGCATCCTTGGACCACGTCCCCTACAGACATTGAACAAGCCCTCTACTCTCTGGCTCTTAACCAACCGGATCATGGTGTAATGGTTACGGGTGCCTCATCTCATTCTGCAAATGAACAAGGTATATACTCCCCGTCTAATTTTAATTCGTGTACTAATAAATTTATTATTGTTGGTAATGGCATGTCTATACCTGTAGTGGCCCAAGGCAACCAAGTCCTACCCCCACCATACCCACCCCTTAAACTTAACAATGTCCTTTTTGCCCCAAATATTATTAAAAATCTTATTTCAGTTCGTCGTCTTACAACTGACAACCTTGTTTCTATTGAGTTTGACCCATTTGGCTTTCTTGTGAAGGATCTCAAAACACGGGCTCCTATCCTACGATGCAATAGTACCGGCGATCTTTATCCCCTCACCGCACCACTTCCCCTCAAGACCACTTCATCATCCTCCTTTGTTGCTGTTTCTCAAGATCGCTAGCATCAACGTTTGGGTCATCCAGGAAATAATTTATTACAGTCTTTGAAACTGTCCTCTTTTGTTGACTATGGAAAACAAAATAAAATGCTTTGTCAATCTTGTGTTTTTGGCAAAAGTGTTAAATTGCCTTTTTATGATTCTGTTAATTTTACTCGTGTTGCATTTGACATTGTTCACAGTGATTTATGGACCCCCCCCCCATACTTAGCACAGGTGGTCATAAATACTATATTTTGTTCTTGGATGATTTTACTAATTTTCTATGGACTTTTCCCTTATCTCATAAATCACAAGTATATCAACTCTTCACCACCTTCCACAACTTAATCCATACCCAATTTGAACGTAAAATCAAACAGTTTCAATGTGACAATGGCAAAGAATATGCAAACCAAAATTTTAAAAATTTCTGTAATCATAATGGCATGCAATTTCGGTTTTCCTGTCCCTACACCTCGTCTCAAAATGGTAAAGCGGAACGCAAAATCCACACCATTAACAACATGATTCGTACCCTACTTGCCCAAGCCAACTTACCCCCAAACATGTGGCACCACGCCCTTGAGACCGCCACTTACCTTCTTAATATTTTACCTAGCAAACTTCACAATTTCAAATCCCCAACCTCCCTTCTTTACAACTGCACTCCGGAATACGATCACCTTCGTGTCTTCGGGTGTCTATGTTATCCTCTCACCCCGTCCACCAAAATTCATAAACTTAACATTCGGTCCCAACCGTGTGTTTTCCTTGGCTACCCTAACCATCATCGGGGTTACAAATGTCTTGACCTTACTTCACACCAACTCATCATCTCAAGACATGTTCATTTTGAAGAGTCTATCTTCCCGTTTGCCATTCAGTCACCCACCACCAAACCCTCATATGAGTTCCTTAACCCCACTATTAACCCTTTGGTTTGGGACTTTCTCCAACACAAACACACTACCCCATCTCCGCCTACTGTTACTGCCCAGCCCAATCAACCATCTCCTAACAGCCCAACTACCAATCCTTCACATAGCCCAACATCCACTACTCCTCCCAGCCCATTCCCAATATCCGCCCCACCTTCACATAGCCCAATACCCGCCCCACCTTCTACCGCATCAGCGGCCCACCCCCTCAGCCCACCAAATACTACCGAACCTGGCCCATCCTCACTTCCTACTCCCACCGTGGCCCAGCCCACTCACTCGACCTCACATACTTCTTCCGACCATTCCCCTGGTCCCACACAGCCCATAGCTGCCCCGACACAGCCCATCCCACCTCCTCCTCCCCCAACTCGCACCATTCACACCCGCTCCATGAGCGGTGTTCAAAAACCTAAACAACATTTTAACCTTCACACTTCCATGACTATACCCATTCCCAAGAACCCACAGGTTGCCTTGTCCTCTCCAGAATGGTACAATGCTATGGCCAATGAGTTTAGTGCACTTATTAAAAATAAGACCTGGGAGCTTGTACCTAGGACCCCAGATATGAATGTTATACGTTGCTTGTGGTTGTTCAAACATAAATTCAGGTCTGATGGAAGCTTGGAGCGTTATAAGGCTCGTTTAGTATGTGATGGTCGTAAGCAGCAGACTGGTATTGACTGTGGTGAAACATTTAGCCCGGTAGTTAAGCCATCTACCATTCGGCTTGTCCTCTCCTTAGCTCTCTCCAAGTCTTGGCCTATTCATCAGTTGGATGTTACTAACGCTTTCCTTCATGGCAACTTGGAAGAGACTGTGTACATGTATCAACCCATGGGTTTTCGCAACAAAGATTTTCCTGATCATGTTTGCCGCCTCCGAAAGTCATTATATGGTCTTAAGCAGGCCCCTAGGGCCTGGTACCAGCGCTTCACGGACTTTGTTACTATGCATGGGTTTCAGCAAAGTAAATCAGATAACTCTTTATTTATTTATCATCATGGATCTGACATTGCCTATCTTCTTATTTATGTGGACGACATTATTCTTACTACGTCCACGGAGGTGCTACGTACACAGCTTTTATCTATTTTATCGGGCGAGTTTGCAATGAAAGATTTGGGTCCTCTATCTTATTTTTTGGGCATTTATGTCACCAGGGACGGTGATAAGCTTTTTCTGTCTCAGCAGGCTTACGTTAAGGACATCATTCATCGGGCCTCCATGGACTCATGTAAACCGGTAGCAACTCCTGTCGACACCCAGTCAAAATTATCAGCTGATTCCGGTCCCCCTCACGATGACCCATCTACTTATCGTAGCCTCGCTGGAGCTTTGCAGTATCTCACCTTTACCAGGCCTGACATCTCATATGCGGTTCAGCAAATTTGTATGCACATGCATGATCCTCGACAGGATCATTGGAATGCCTTGAAACGGATCATTCGTTATCTGCAGGGTACTTCTCACTATGGACTTCACCTTGGACCGGTTCCCCGCCTATCTCTTGTTGCTTATACGGATGCTGATTGGGCGGGCTGTCCAGACACTCGACGCTCAACGTCCGGTTTTTGCGTCTATCTTGGTGACAACCTCATCTCCTGGTCTTCTAAACGCCAGTCTACTATTTCTCGCTCCAGTGCTGAAACTGAGTATCGCGGTGTTGCCAATGTGGTGGCAGACATTTGCTGGCTACGTAATCTCTTACTCGAGCTTCACCATCCTCTTTCACGAGCTACTCTGGTTTACTGTGATAACGTTAGTGCTGTCTACCTCTCTGGAAACCCGGTGCAACATCAACGCACCAAACACATCGAGCTCGACATACACTTTGTTCGTGAACAGGCGTACAACGGGGTCACATTCGGGTTTCGCATGTTCCCTCTAGACATCAGATTGCAGATATATTTACTAAAGGTCTCCCGCGCGTTCTATTTGACGATTTTCGCTCCAGTCTCAGCATCGGTCCACCCGACGTTAAGACTGCGAGGGTGTATTAATATCGGTTTATATTAAGTAAATAGATTGTGTATTTATTTGTAACAATCTCTCCATAATTTGAGGAGATTGATACAATCACTCCATAATTTTAGGAGATTGATTGCATACTTGTACTATATATATGTTTATCATTGAATGAGAAATCAATCAAGGTTTTCACAGATTTACAATCCCTAAGGCCCAACATGCCATTCAAGTCAAACGGATCATCTTTCCTGGGCCGCTTAGTCCTGCGCGAATGGGCTTGGGGCGATTTAGATTGTTTTCTTTGTCTGGTCTTTAACCTTTTGTATTTTCTCAACTTACCTTCCTTTTCCTTATTAACAAAAGAGAAAGCAAAGAAATTATTCCTTGCATTTAATTCCACCGTATTCTTCTCTATCCCATTATTGTTTTCCAAATTTGCATGACTTTCTAAATTTGTTTCTACCGGAGTTTCCTGCACCGAACTAACTTGTTCCGGTACCACCTCCGGCATATCCGAGTCCTTCCTTGGTTCCGGTATCGGTAAACTCATATTATCCTCCTTTTGATTCTGATTCGAAGTAACATCCGCTTCAGACTCCTCCACCGACTCTTCCAACTCATCATCAAATTCTTCTATCAAACAATCTGGCACCCAGTCCCGTTGTTCTTCCTCTACCCAAACCTGAAGCAACTTGTTTTGCCACCGTAAAGACACTGTTTCATTGATTCTCTTCCCATTCTTACAAAGGATACCAATGAGGATAGAATATATTATTTAGTGTCAATTAACTATATATTATATCAACAATGAGGATATTTACAGATGAAAAAAAAATCTAATCAAATCATATCCCCTAATTATGATAAATTAAAGATAATTACACTAAACCCTAACTAATACATTCTATCTACTATATAGACCCATAAGACATGTGAATAAGACCAGTATTAGATAGAATATATAATTTAGTAGTAATTAACTATATATTATATCAACAATGAGGAAATTTACAGACGAAAAATAATCATATCATACGCCTAGTTATGATAAAGATTATTACAATAAACCTTAACTAATATATTCTAGATTAAATTACGATTTTGGCCCCTCTGGTTATATCACTTTTACCCTTTTAGCCCAATTTTTTTTTTAACATCTAAGCCTTCAACGTCTTTTTTTCTAACCCTTCTGGCCCCTAACACTAATCTCATCCATTAAATGTTAGGGGCCAAAAATGTTAGAAAAAAGACGTTAGAGGCCAAAAGGGTTAGAAAAAAAGACGTTAGGGCTCAAATGTTAAAAAATTCTTTTTGGGGCTAAAAGTGATATAACCAAAGGGGCCAAAATCGTAATTTACTCTATATTCCGTCTGCTAACCTGCAACCGAGGAAATGAAGACGATGCTCGCAAGAGTGGAAGCCTTTAGAAGAGGATGTGCGAGTTGACATATATGGTAAGAAGATTCCAAATTGGTAGACATGATCATGGAATATTCTTCAGCTGTGTACTCCATAGTTGGTTTCTTTATGTTTGTCCCAACGTTGTTTATCTGCACTAACAATCAATTTATTAATTTCTCACAATATGATGAAATAGTTACCAGAATCTTTCAAGCAATATCAAAAGAACATACTAAAATGTTGAGCTTTCCATTGAAAATAGAGGAAACTTTTTCTAGAAGTTGTTGGCGTTGCGTATGAGAAGATGCGTCGCAGACGGATCCTGTGACGGTGTACCCTTTGGTGGACCATTCCTGTAAGCGTTGATTAAGCTCGGCTTCGTTGCGAGAGCAAGTGTGTACAACCGCGCCTAACTCTGCCAGTTCCTCCACCACGGCGTAGCCGATACCACGTGTACCCCCGGTTACTAGAGCAGTCATTCCAGCTAGAGACCATCTGGAACTTTTAGTTATGGAACCGCTGTCCACCGTTGCCGCTGAGGTCTCCATGTTATGCAACTAAAACAAGTTCAGCAGCTCTGCATTTATTTCAATTGGTAACGGTTATTAAAAATGGAAACAGACCATGTGTTACCTTGTCCTTTGGCCCAGAGGTGGGACAAAAAAACCGTACCCGGATCCAGACCTGGTAAAATAATTCGGAACCGGTTTTTTTAATACCCGGACATTCTATACCCGAAAATGGAACAGACCCTACCCGTAGGGTATTGATAAGGTATGCATTTTGATCTGAATACCTAGAACCAGAACCGGAACCTATCATACCCGATTAATACCCGAAACCGGACAAGAACCGGAACCGGAACCGAAACCGATTATACCTGACTATACCCGATACATGATTCTAATATCTTTCTTTTAAATTTCTGTTAGTGCATTTATTTTAATTTTCTTATATTATACAATGCATATTTAATAATAATAAACAAAAATTACGAGAAAATATGGTAATAAAAACGTAATAGAGTATTAAAAAATACGAAAATATAGAACTAAAAAACTCGGAAATAAGGTATAGAAAACCCGAAAATAAGTTATTTTAATACCCGGTTTCTTAAGAACCGGAACCGAACCTACCCGAACCTACCCGAACCAGGCACATAGGGTATGCTTTTTTTGTCAAATAACTGGAACCGAACAGATTATAGCAATAACTGATCTCAACCCTTAAAACGAGAAACCGAAACCATTTCCATAATCGGAACCGATTATTAAAAATACCCGATTTATGCACTTCTACTTTTGCCTATCTCTTTCGCCTATGTGTTTTACTACCCCCACAAACTTGACTTTTTTTTAGTTTTTTAATGGTTTTTCTAATTTAAATATATATTTTGATTTTTATTATAAGTTTTAGCAGTAAAGAACCAATTTAAACTCTCACCAAATAATTGATTTATAATAAATAATGTAATAACTTTCCCAGCGTTCGTTTTCAAACCCAATAATGCATATTTAATAAAGATGATGAAATGAGGAGAAAAATGCCCGGATAGTCCCTGTGGTTTGCCTATTTTTCACGTTTAGTCCCTAAGTTTCTAAAATTACAGCTATAGTTCCAAACTTTTGCAATTTCGTTCTCGGATAGTCCCTGTCGCGGATAGAGGTTAGTTTTTGGTGTTAAATGGATGTAAAATGACCAAAATACCCCTAGTGTTAAATAATAATATCAGTCAAAGTCAACATCTCCATCTCCATCTCCATCTCTTAAACACCTGCAACCACCATAACTATACCTCTACCGTTACTGCCGCCATCAGTCAAAGCCAGCTCCATCACCACCATCAACAACAGCCCCAACAACCAAATTCGATAGAGGTATAGTTATGGTGGTTGCAGATTATACGAGCATTTTTCTCTAATCAATACGATCAGCTTAGCATTCTTAAACACCACAATTAACCAAAGAGATACTTGATAAACTCACTTTTTTTTGTCTAGGTCTCGAAGCAAATTCAAATACGGCGAGAAGATAAAATCACCTTATTAACTCATTTCAGTAGCTATGTCACCAGAGATGGCTAATCTTCCAATTTCACACCGATTAACCTAAATATCCAAGGATTATTCAATCGTACCTGTTGCATCACACCTACCTGATTCCTTCACCACCGCCTTAATTGCCAGCTATGTCTTTTTTGTGGTCATGAAGAAACACGGAACTAATTACGGGACTAATCAGTTTGGTTTATGTTTCTACCATGATGGTTAATCTTCTTATCGTTTCCTGAGCTCCTTAATGACCGTGTTTATCTGCAAAACAAAACACCGTTACTCGTTAAGAGGGGAATGTGGGGGTTTCCCTCTTAACCGGGCTCCGGCGTGAGAATAAGCGACTGCTTTGGGAGAGAATTAAGTATTAAGTGGAGAGTGTAGAGGGAATGGAATGAATAACCTGTGAAGTGAAGGTCTCTATTTATAGCCGGAGAGGTATAAGAGGGTGTGGGCTGATGGGCCTTGGGCCGGAAGGCGACAACATGGAGGATATGCTCCTTGTCTCACTGGTGTCGACCGTTAGTGGCTTCTGGGAGCTTTATGGAGTTGGCGCAACGTGATTGGAGCCACGTGTCATTGTTGTCAGCCTGGTCGCCCTTCTGCCATCAGCAGGTAAGTGGAGATCGTGGGGCAGTTGTCTCTGCCCTATGATTGGTGCCACATAGGTGTCCTTAGGTACTTTTTGTCTCCTGCATGTCAGACGATCGTGGAGCACGATTGCGCAGGATCAGAAGGACCCTGATTGGCTCTTTTATTCTGCCACTTGTACCTTATGTACTATCTGAAAGGGCCTTGCGCCGTATTCACGCATGATTCTTGCTGAGCACGTTACTACCTCGCGCGCGGCATGGGCTTTCAGATATTCTTTTCAAAATGCTAAGTGTTGCTAATTGGAGTTTCTTCTTGTTAAGGACTCGCGCGACGAACAGTAGTGCGTGGTGTAACTCGCGCGAGGTTAAAGATAGGAAGGTTTTGAATAAGGAGTATGGTCCCGCGCGCAACCCTTACGGAGGTTTGCGCGGCTTTTTGGGACCATACCCCTTCAAGTCCCCCCAGTCCAGTGCTGCACCATGCGCAAGGCAAGTGGTTGGAGCTCTGGACTTAAGAAAATGAAGTAGAAGGATGCTTCTGGCCTTGGTAGACGGTGCGCGTGTAACTTGTTGGTTACTACGGCGATGCTACCAGGCTTGTTACTGGCTTTGTTGTTAGCTTTTACCTGAAGTTTCTGATGACTTTGGGCGGGAAAAACCTCAAAATTTGAATTTCTGACAGGTTGGTGAAAAAGTCGCGGTTGGTGACGTTTGAGTTGACCACTGACGGTTGTCTTCAACTTGTCCCTGACGAATCGTATTTCCGTCAGAGAGTGAGGCCCACGCGCGCGTGGTAACCGTCATTCCGGGAAACACGCCTTACGTGGCGTTTTCTGATTGGCCTCGCTTGCGGCGATTTCGGCACGGTTACCCATCGCATTAAATGCGATGGGTATATATATCCGAAGAGGCGTGAGGGCTGATCACTTTCTCTTCTACTCTTCTCCTTATTTCCTCCCGAGTTCCTTTGAATCTTCAAAGACAGAAGAACCCTGTTGCAGCAGATCTTCAAGTTCTTGAAGAACATCGTAGCAGATCATCAAGTTTGTTTCCAGGCTGTTCAAGATCTTTGTTTTTCTATCAATGGCTGAAGAACAACATGAAGATAATCCCGGAGAAGAAGGCCCCGTTCCCGTTCTCCGGTGGGATCCGGGTCTTTTTGAGCAGATCACGAGGAGTTTCCGGTTTCCCCCGGAATGGGACGCTAAGTATCCCGGTCAAAACCAGACGACCGCTGATGCCCCACCGGGATACATCACTTTGTTCGAAGATTTCTTTCATCAGGGGAATTTCCGCTTGCCGGCGACGAATTTTATGGCCCATGTTCTGTAGTTTTATGGTTTTCACATATCGCAGATGAGCCCTCCCGGGATGGTCCGGGTTCGTCACTTTGAGTTCTTATGTTGGTCTCATGGTATTGAGCCTACGGTTGAGAAGTTCAGGGCTTTTTACCAACTTCAAAGGACTATGGGTTTCTATTCTTTCTCCAGTCGTGGTGCTGCAAAGAAGATATTGCTGAACCCCCCCAAGAGTTTCCATGACTGGAAACCGAAATTTTTCTATATCCGGGAGGAGGTGATCCCAATCGTCATGACCTTCCGCGCCTGGTCGGAACCAATTTTGAAGGAGGATCTGGTGATCCCCAAAAATGATGTTTGGTACAAGAAGCTTACTTCTACTCCAAACCGAGTGTTTGGAGAAAATGTCCTGGTGGCGGCGCGCATGAGTGACCAGTGGCCGGCTGATATCAAGGACGTTCCGGTTCTGATGTTCGAGGGTAGAGGTTAGCGCTTTACTTAGCTTCTCTGATTTCGCTTTTGCGCGAAGTATTGTTTATTTAAGTACTCTGTTTTGTGGAGGCGCAACTGTATCAAGCTGCATTCTCCACCTTTGGTGGTTCTATGAGTGTGCGCGCGCTCCACGCTGGGGAGGAGTATTGGTATGACCAAATTAAGGGTAACTTCATGTCCCCGGTTGCTGATGCTTTTGCCGAGCCGCCTACCGCGACTGAAGGTGCGCTAATACCTAACCCTCGTCCCTTGCGCTCTGTTACTTCTGCTGGGAAAGAGGTTGTCTATCTTTCCAGCGGAGAGTCTGTGGGGTCTTCAAACGGGGAGTTAAGTTCCTGGTCTACCATCTTTGCAGGTGTGCTGCGTGATTTGGGCATTGACCCTGAAGAGAAGAAAAAACCACCCAAGAGGAAGAAGGTGATCAACCTCGAGCCTGAAGTGACAAGTAAGAAAGGTGGGAGTAGTCGCGCAGCTGCTGGTGCTGCTGGTAAAGGTACTCTTCGGCTTCGTCAGAGTGACTTGAAAGATTATGTGATAATTAGTGGCTCATTTGAGGGCTTGTCGCGCGCAGGCGAGAAGAAAGCTGGAGCGGGTGGCTCGAAAAGTGGAGGTAGCGCGGGCCCTCGTAACCCTGATGCTGGCGCTACCCCGTCCTCTGTTGCGCATGAAGAGGAGGAGATCGAAGAGGAGGAGGAGGCTGCTGAGAAGTTGATCAGCAGAAAAAGAAGTAGAGGCGAGACCACAACAGGTGTGGTTGCTGCGCTGAAAGCTGGTGAGATTCCCTTGATTGGGAAACGGAGCAATCTGCGTTCACTTTACAAAGTTTCTCCGGGTTAGTTCCCTGTCTTCTTGTTCTTTGTAACTTCCATTCATCTTTAACATTTGTATTTTGCAGAAGCCAAGAAGAGGACCCCTGAAAAGGGTGCTATGTTCACCGAGCCGTCGGAGCCTGAGCCAAAGAGGCCAAAGATTACCATTAAATCCAAGACTGCTGGGGCTGAGGCTGCCAAAGATAAACATGCTGCTGAGGTGGAGCGGGAAAAAGCTGCTGAGGTCGAGAAGATGAAGGCTGAGGCACAGAAGAAGGCTGAGGAAGATATGCGTAAAGCCGATGAGGCGCGTAAGAAACAGGCTGATGATGAGAAACAGAAGAAAGCCGAGGAGGAGGAGAAGAGGAAAGCTGACGAGGAGAAGAAGAGGCTAGCTGAGCAGGAGAAGGGAAAAAAGGTTGATGAACAAGAGAAGGAAAAAACCGCTGCCGACCAGTCCGTTGGGGTTTCTTCAAAAGGTGCGGGCTCTGGCCCGGCGCCTGGTCGAGGTGGTGCTGAAAAACATGGGGCGCCGCCGCGCTCTCCAATAGGCCCCCGGGATACCTTGGTGGATGTTTATTACAAGTCGTATGCTGAAGAGAGTCGTGGCGACTCTCCGCATAATCCGCCATGGGGGTTAAAGCAAAAGGATACCTTCCAGGAGTTCGCGCCTTGCCGCGACTGGCTGTTGAACTCCATTCCTCCTGGTGAGGTTGATCGCCAAAGGGCGCGGACTCACAGCGGGTTGTATCATGCCTACGTTGTTGGAGAAGCCAACACCCGCGCCGCTAACCAGGAAATTGTTTGCGAGTGGCTAACAATGGTTAGGGAGAGGGATGACTGGGAAAAATATCGCGATCGGATATTAAGGCGTGCTACTGACTTGGAGAAGTCGAGAGCTGCTTTTGATGAGGAAAAAGCGAAATTCGAGGCTGACCGAAAGTCAGAGGAGTGGGGGCGCGAAGGCCTTAAAAACAAACTTCATGCTGCTGAACAGCAGCTGGCTAAGGAGAAAGCCGAGTTCAAGCGCATATGTGCGAAAGACAATGAGCGCGCGGCCGCGGCTCATAACAAGATTATCAACCTTGAAGCCAAGGTTGTGGAGCTGTCAGCGAAGGTCGAGGATGCGCAAGCTGCGCAAATTGCTAAAGAGCATGCTGAGGTTCGAGAAACCTCTTTACTCCGTTTATACTTTTATCTAGTGAAGTCATAAACTAGTTCTGTTATTACTTCGTAGGTTGAGTTGGCTGAAGTTAAGATGCGGCTGTCGAACAAGGACAAGGACCTAATGGCCAAGGACATGGAGATTGCGGAGTTGAAACGTCGCTTGCAAGAGCAGGTTGATCGAAGCGAGTCCTTGGAGATCGACGTTGAAGATGAAAAGGTTAAGGCAACCACTGCTGAAGAAGCCAAACAAAGGGCTGAAGAAGCGCGTGATGTTAGTACCGCAGCCCTTAATGTAGCGCAGACTAACTATGCTGAGGCTCAGGGTATCGTGGATACTCTAGTCTCTGATGCGGAGTGGTTGCGTGGTCGAGGAATAGTTCTGGTACGCTTTCCCTTGGCTCTTGTTTTTTTTTTTTTTACTTAAAATCTGTTGTCTTATGCATTTCGTTTGTTGTAGATGGCCAACTCCATCTTAAATGCTGGAGAACTGGATAAGGCTGTTGCGGCCGTTATAGATGCTTCCCTCGCAGTCGGTCATCGTAAAGGCTACCTTGAATGTGCGGAACACGCCACAGCTATGCTTGGACAGGAGTTCGACGTTAGCCATTGTTCGGTGACTGATCGAGCGGAAGCTGAGTTAGCTCGTGCTGAACATGGTTATGACCATCTATCGATACCTGTGATGGATTTGGTTACCGACGCGCTGAAGCATGATGACTGGTGTCTACGGCTGAAGACTATCCTTGACCCACCGGAGATGGTTGAGCTCTCGGATGAGGAGGAAGCTGCGGGTGGTGATGGCGATGGTAAAGGTGATGGTGATGGTGATGGTAGCTTTGAATAGGCTAGTACTTTTAGGCTTTGTGCCTTGTAATTTTTCTTCGGAAGTTTTGAAATGTAAACCTTTGCGTGGTTACGCTTGTTTTAAATATGATGCTCGTTTATTCCTTCTCGTTACAATTATTGCACTGTTGTTAGAAACTTCGGTTAAGTTAGCGCGAATAAATGTAAGTGTGGCTCTTGTGTGAGTGTAATTGCCCGGTCTCGCGCTATGTTCGCGGAGGACCTTGGAGGCATGTGTCACACCCGCTCGTAGCGGAAGCGCGAGGTGTGATCTGATCGGTTCTCATTGCAAAACAATATAAGTGAACATACTAAATGAATAAACACAAGCTCCAATGCCATTGTCATAATTGTTTCAAAAGAATGCAACATAAGTTGAATGTATTGGTTACAAAATCAAATGAAAATAAGTTGTCATCGTTTTATACATCAAAATGTAAGTCTTAAAATGTCAAGTCTTTGACCACTATATCACCGCAAAGAGGCGGTATATAACAGGCAAACCCTTCAATAGTTGGCATGGAGTATTGATACTTGTTTTCCTTGAACTGAAATCGTTGCATTGGTCCACTAATTCCCTGAAATACATGTTAAGTTTGGAAAACATCAACAAAAGTTGGTGAATTCATGCAATTTAGTTGTAAACGATGTATTTAAAATGTGAGTTGTAGTATGTAAAGCGTCAATGAAATCGTTGATCATTAATGTTTTGCAAGGACATTAATATGTGTGACGAAAAAGGAAGCAATCCAACCCTAGATGATTTTATGTCGACTCCTATCGACTGGGACACAAACGCACTCTTCTGTATGGGTCCACGACCAAGAGTGGGGCTCGCCAAAACCCATTAGATCTAACCACTTGTACCTAGGTCCAAACTGGATTAATGGTGCTTAGATGTATAACCCTAATCCGCACATGATCTAAGGTGTTTCATTCCCTAACTTTAACATACGTTGAACATGTATTTTCCCCGATAGTTGTAAAGTTGTAAAACATTTAAATAAATAGGGGACATGAACTCACAGTATCGCGTCCTGTGAATAGATGTAAATAAGATCTCACGTGCAGTCGTCCTGAATAGCGTTGCGACCTACAAATGTTCTTATTTTTGTTAGACACTTCGGTCTTTGTAAAGAACTTGAGTACAAGTCTTGTGTCTTCAATATGTGTAAGACTTGTATGTCTTTACTGTTCGTTAACTGTGTATTCGATGAATGAGTTGTTCAAATGTTATATATATATTTTTCACCAAATATATATATATAAATGTTATCTTGTATCTTGTGAGTTGTATAGTCGGATATAGTCCGCTGAATTTCGAGTCTTATATGTATCAATTGTATAGTTGTGTTTCCAAAAATGGTATCATTGGCCAAGCCCATGTTTTCAAGTTATTGGGCTTAAATAGTGCTGGGCCTTAAATAGTGTTGGGCCTCAATAGTGTTGGGCCTCAAATAGTGTTGGGCCTCAATAGTGTTGGGCTTGAATAGTGTTGGGCTTGAATATTGTTGGGCTTGAATAGTGTTGGGCTTTGGCCCATATGTTTGGTGTTTGGGCTTAGCCCACGAATTTATGTTAAGCCCATTATGAAAAATAAGCCCATTTGTAAAACAATAGCCCATTAAGTGTAAGTAAGCCCATTTGTAATAGAAAATAGTCCATTAAATAAAATAGCCCATTTGTAAGTGTAAGCCTTTCATTTTTATAAAAACCTTTTTATAAAAATTTACTAAGTATACTTTTTAGTTAATAAAAACATAATAGTTTTTATAAGTTTCAAAATGTCCGAATTTTGTTAATGGTAACGAAATTCTTGCGTCCGCGTCGAAAGATCGCCTACGCATCGTAGTAACTTCTCCGAATGGCGATATGTTCATAGATTCGCCCGTTGTCCGTTTTGGCCATAAGTTGTGTCCGAAAGTTCGGAATGTCCGTAAGTTGTTTTCAAGTGTGTCTATATGTATTCTTGTAAGTCTTTAGTTGTAAGTATGTCTTGTATTTATTTGTGTCATTGTTATCAAGTCTCTAACTTTTATATATAACTAATACAAATAATAAGCACATAGCACATACTTGATATGTTCACTAAATATATATTTTACCAAAATATATATTTATGTCAATTTTTATGTTTAGAAAGACCAACTTTCTAATCTTGTAAAGACTTTGTTAAAAACGACAATTTTTCTAACACATGATTTCCAAGAAAATTTAGTCATAGTTCCTTCGTAATATGAACTTTGCCATGTTATCAAAACATATGATTTTCTTTTCCCAAATCACCATCAATTTACTCAACATCTTAACTAAAACACATGAGACTTTTATAACATAAAATTATCAAGATGATCTCTAAATCGTGTAGGGTTTTAAACATGATCATAACATATGCTAACTAGTTCAAAAACCAAGTTTACTTCTACTTTTAACAACTTTTATAAAAAATCTCATGTTGTATGTTACTTTTCATAATTTTGTAGAAGTATTGTTTTTAGTGAAAAACATTAAATACTTTAACAAAATTAAAGGTTATGATCATCCAAGTAATCCTTTATGTTAAAAACCCTTTAACATAAACATGTATAATTGTTAGATCATATTTCTAAAACATTATCTAACAAGTTCTTCATATCATAATCATCATAACAAGATCAAATATGAAACTAACAAGTCTTAGATCACAACATAAACAAGCATAAATAAATCATAATTATTATTTTTGCTTCTTTGTATTTTTCATGTTTATTATGTATGATTATTTAGTTATTATTAGTTATAATAACAATCATAAACATAATATAAGTATGAAAAATAAATAAAACTAGAAGCTTACTTCTAGCACTAGGCTAGGGATGATCTTGGAGGATGATTAAGAAATAAAAAGATGAAGATCTTGATGGTAGAATACTCTTGAATGGATGAAAACCCTTTCTTTAACTTGTAAATGATTTAGATCTTCTTATGTTCCATAGAAAATCATATTGATCATAAAAGAGGTGATAAAATAAAATGGGTTTATGGTGTTCTTGGTGGATGATGAAGATGATGAGAGCTTATTTGGGTAATAAAAGATGGAAGAAAAAAAAATGGGTAAAGTGCTAGTTTACTTAGTGGTTAAGTTATAAAAAAAATATAACCAACATAATCCACTAGTAACTAACAAATAATATCTAGATATTTAACACTTAAACAATTTGAAAGAAAAGTGTGGCCCACAAAGGGTCTTATGACCGTGAATGAGGGGGGGGGGGGGGGTGTCTCATGTTTTTGCTTCTTGAATTACTTAGTAAAATGTTAGAATATTAGGTAGTTGTTTTAGGAAGTTTATAAATATTAGTGATTAGGTGTTTAAAGGGTGTTAAATGGTCATTACTAGACCATAATGGTCCAATAATCACTAGATGACCATTAAAAAAAAGATTTGACATTGTTCGGATATTCGTTTTGAATTGTTTCGGTTAGATGTTATTTGAACGCTAAGTTGCGTAACTTGTGTGAATTGATGTAGTTATTGGCTCGGATGATACCCGAATGTATCCTCACATGAATTCTATGTTAAATAATATTTTTACCTGTCGTAAAAATATTACAAAGCTGATTTCTGCAGAATTTCTGCGGAAAAGTGTAGAAATCGTCGCTTTTAGTGCTTTTCGGCAGTTTTCGGTGCTACCGGACATTGGTAGTATATTAAACCAAACCCTTGCATTCCCATATAGGGTTTAATGTTCATTTGATGTTGGACTTCCGTCTGAGTCCTAAAGATGAAATTTAGATGGTTTCGCTGGATCCTGAGTTTTTGTCAGCACGCTAGTTTACTAGATACTGCTCTAGTTGTTTCGATGCATTGTTTACATTGTTTCAAAGGTAACCAATAAAATGAATCATGTGCATCATAATTGAATATTCCATAAGTATTCTAAGATGTATATTATGTAATACGCAGTTCGAAGGTTCGAAATGCATAAAAATGTAGCTAAAAATGAGTACTTTAAGTGTAAGAAAGTTACCGAAAAGTGTCAGTTGTCACATTCTCCCCCTGTTATTGAGAATTTCGTCCCGAAATTCAAGCTGAGTCATCCTTAGCAGGATTGTTCTCAAACAGGTGAGGATATTTGACTTTGATTTGATCTTCACGTTCCCAAGTATATTGGGGTCCGTGTCGAGAGTTCCAACGAATTTTTACTAATATGTGACAACTCCTTTGTATTTTCTGGACCTTCCGGTCCATGACCTTAATAGGTGTTTTGTGAATTGGAGTTTGTCATCAATGTGAATCTCATCCTCCGAGATGATAACCGTTTCTTGTGTTGGACTCTTCTCAAGATTCGACACATGAAATGTGTGGTGTACTCTATTAAGTTCGTCTGGTAACTTTAGCTTGTAGGCAACAGTGCCAATCTTCTCTAAGATTTCAAATGGTCCTACATATCGAGGGTTAAGCTTTCCACGCTTACCGAATCTCGCTACGCCCTTCCAAGGTGAGACTTTCAACAAGACCTTGTCTCCGACCTCGAAAGATAATGGCTTCCGTCTCTGGTCTGCGTAGCTCTTTTGTCGATCGCGAGCCGCCTTGATACGGTCTCGGATCTGAAAGATTTTATTTGTAGTCTCTTGGACTAATTCCGGACCGATTAGTTGTTTATCGCTCGCTACCGCCCAACATAGCGGAGAGCGACACTTTCGACCGTAAAGAGCTTCGAACGGTGCAACTTGTATACTAGTGTGGTAGCTGTTATTGTAGGAAAACTCAACTAAAGGTAGATGAGTATCCCAATTGCCGCCTAAATCCATAACACATGCACGAAGCATATCTTCGAGTGTTTGGATTGTCCGTTCGCTCTGGCCGTCAGTTTGTGGGTGAAAGGCCGTACTTAGATTCAAATGAGATCCAAAGGCCTGTTGAAATGATTTCCAAATTCTTGAAACAAAACGACCATCTTGGTTAGAGATGATTGAAATAGGTACTCCATGACGAGCCACTATTTCCTTGAGATAGGGTTCCGCTAGTTTCTCTGTACTATCCTCCTCTCGAATCGGTAAGAAGTATACGGACTTTGTTAGTCTATCGATGATTACCCAATCATGTCATGACCGCATGAGGTCCTGGATAACTTCGTAATGAAGTCCATGGATATTTGTTCCCATTACCAAACGGAAATCTCGGGTTGTTGTAACAAGTCCGAGGGATTTTGCTACTCGACTTTGACTTTCGCGCAAGTCAAGCATTCTCCGACATAAGTCGCGATATCACTTTTGAGGTTAGGCCACCAATAGTATTCTTTCAATACTTAGGCCTATGTGCTTCCTCAAAATATCATCTCGAAGGCCGCCAAAGAATGGAACCCAATTTCGACCCATAATGTATAAAGTTCCATCTTCTTTCGGCACTAATTGTTCCTTCATGAGTTCTCAATGTTCTAACTCGCTCCTTGAGCGCTTGTGAATCATCTTCTCTAATGCTTGAGTTCTCAATGTTCTAACTGGCTCCTTGCGGCTCATGGCGTCAGCTACAACGTTCGCCTTGCCTGGATGGTACTTTATTTCACAATCATAGTCGTTCAACAATTCAACCCAACATCGTTGACGCATATTTAATTCTTTTCGGTTGAATATGTGTTGAAGACTGTTATGATCCGCGAAAATAATGCATTGAGTACCATATAAATAATGTCGCCATAATTTTTAAAGCGAATACCACCACGCCTAACTCTAGTTTGTGAGTGGTATAGTTTTTCTCGTGAACTTTTAGTTGGCGTGACGTGTACACGATAACTTTTTCACGTTGCATGGGTACGCAACCCAATCCATGATGCGAAGCATCACAGTATACAACAAAGTCTTCAGTACCGTCGGGTAATGATAAGATTGTAAAATGCTATGCACCAATCTTAAGAATAAGTTGTAATGCTATATCTTGTTTTTCGATTGGGACGGATTTATTGTCTTTATGTGTGAGGGAGGTTAGCAATTGAGTAATTACAAAAAAATCTCAATAGATCTCCGATGATATCACGCTAATCCCAAAATAAAAAATTATCGGACTCCAGTTGGAGTCTTGGGCACCTCCCAATTCTCATTTGCTTCAATCTTAGCTGGGTCTACATGAATGCCTTTCTCGTTCACTACATGCCTGAGGAATTGTACTTCACGAATCCAAAATTCGCACTTGGAAAATTTCGCGTATAGTTTCTCCTTCTTGAGCAGCTCCAAAATGGTTCTCAAATGTTGTTCGTGTTTGTCAGTCGATCATGACTATATTAATATGTCATCAATAAATACTATGACATTTGTCGAGGTACGGCTTGCACACACGATTCATTAAATCCATGAAGATCACTGTTGCTCTCGTTAAACCAAAAGGCATAATCGAGAAAATCGTAATAACTATAATGAGTTTTAAAAGCCGTTTTCGGTAGGCTTTCCTCATGAATTCATAACTGATGATACTTCGATCGTAAGTCTATCTTGGAGTAGAAGCTAGAATCTTTCATAAACCATTTGAGTTAGTTAGAAATTCATTTGTAACATGGTTTAGAAATATGAATTTTCATTCATCGAACTGTTGTGCACTTTTGCAAAACGTGTATGTCTTTCCACCCCCAAAACCTTTATAAAGATGTATAATGGTAAATAGTGGGGGTTATGAACTCACAGCATCCTTATTCAGTCAACTACAAGGTTCAGAAGGTGCTAATCGATATGAAGATCTGGCTATTGGTGTGGCTCCCATTACCAAGTCGATGTGAAACTCGACTTGTCGATATGGTGGTAGTCCTGGCAAGTCTTCAGGAAAGACATCAGGGAATTCTTTTACCACAGGAATATCTATCAACTGAGGCCCATCGGCCTCCTTGTCGACAACATGTGCCAGAAAGGCAACACAACCTTTCCGTAAGCACTTCTGTGCCTTCACGCAATTGATGATCCACAATGGTGTATCGTGCTTCTCTCCATGAATAACAAGTGTCTCTTTATTCGGTAGTGGTAGGCGAATGACCTTCTCATGACAGAAGACTTCGGCTCGATTATTGGATAGCCAATCCATGTCAACCACTACGTCGAAAATACCCAACTCAATGGGTAAGAGATCGATATGAAATTTCTGCTCCTGACTCGACCAGTTTACCGTTTGCCAATTCTATAGAATGAGGAGACGTCTAGCTTACTTGACTTTAGGCCAAGTACATTTTGAATTCTATGTAGCAAGGACTTCACTGTACAAATGTAGAGAACAACCCAATCCCTGTGTTTAGATGTAGGATAACCCAATCCCTATTTGTAGCTAGGACAATCCAGTCACTAGCCATGAAACTCACTTCACATGTATGAATTTGGTTGATAGAAAACGTGTCGGTGACTCTTAATGATTTGACATGTCTCAGCTAATTCCCCATTAGCTAACCTGATATAGTAATGTGTGTCCAACATAACTCTAATTCGAGTATATGCTTAACATTTAAAGACAATAGCTAAGCTAGTTGTTGGTATTAAAAGAATTGATACATGATGATCGTAGAGTGTACGTACTCATGAATTCATTGGGATTTTGTGGAATATTCATAGTTCTAACCACACACACACTTATTCACTAGCTTGATTCCTTCTTAAGTATTATCGTCTTACTAGTCTTTGTTTTGCGCCCGGTCTCAGCACACTGCTACTCTTGGCGCTTTTGCAATTGCCCTCATGATGAACGTCTCACTTGTCGCATTTAGGATTTCGACAAGTTATCAGCATACATCTTTGTGACAAAATCGTTTATGGCAGCGATTGCCTTCATTTCTCTCATGGCGAGAGTTATTGTTTGAGTGATCGAGGTAGAGAGGGATGATGCGGTCATGCTTCGGATCTCTGAGGCTAAACCTGAAATGTAACACTCAGTGTGTTTGAATTCGGGTGTTTCCTAGTATGGAACAACCCTTGAGAGATCGTGAAAGCATCAAGTGTAACCATCAACATTGGCTCCAGTTATGATCGAGTTCTTTTATAAAATCATATGAAAATAGATTTGAAAATCAGATGATATAAAAGAATGATGTATGGTTAAATAAATAACCAATGAAAATGTAGTGTATAAATATATCATGTCTTGAAATAGAATATTATGTCTTGTGTAGAGGATGTCGTGTCTTGTGCAAAAATGTCATGTCTTGTCTTTGTCGAAGAGGTTTGAATAACACCACGATATGCAATATAATATAAGCACTTATATATAGGAAGTACCAACGGCGTATCCACCATGCTTTTATCATATTACACACGTCTCATCACTTACAAATAACCACCAAGAATGTCTTGTGTATACCAACGTCAAATGACATGTATAACAATGTCTTGCGTAACAATGTCATGTATAAACCATGTCCTGTGTAAAAGCAATGGTTTTCAACACATAACGTTTAACTTAAACAATTGATTCTGTTGGCGCCATGATCTTTTTAATACACACTATTAAAAGAATCTAGACATGTATTTTGGATAAATAAAGTCTATCATGTGCCCAAAAATGAAGAATGCAATCAATCGGTCATGGAAACCTCAAGACCGCATTGTTCATACATGTTTGAATAAATGATAATGTGGATAACCAAAACCAAAAGGTGTAATGCCTCTTGCGTGTATTGGTCATATAAAAAAGAAGAAGAGAAAGAAGAAAAAAAAATAATTCGTTGAGGAGGGGAAACCAACCAGTGGTCTCCGTCCATATAATATGTATTCCCTACTCTATGGACCTCGATCGTCCTAAGTAGAGAGAATCCTTTGTCTTATTTGTCCATGTGACAATTATGGTAATAGTGCTTGAGTTTCACGAGCTCTAGCAAGATGATTAGAATCTACAAAAATGTCGAATAGAATGCAATGAGGGAGTTGCAGCATGGCTCATGCCATACCCTTCATTGAGAAAAGACAAATGTCAAGCGACGGAATTTATTGTATCATTTCCAATAAATATGATAAGGTGGAATAGGATAACGTAAGGTAAGGTAAAGTAGGATAAAGTGTCATAGACACCCTGGAACCAACCCATGTTCAAGAATTTCGAGAATGTTGAGGAAAATCCTCCATGAGTAGCTAACACGTTTTGTTTGTTTAAATGACTAGTCTCAACTGAATCGTGATATAGATCGAATGTTAGGTGTGAACAAATATGTGTCGTCTTCCTGTATTGTATTGTATTGTATTGTATTGTATTGTATTGTATTGTATTGTATTGTATTGTATTGTATTGTATTGTATTGTATTGTATTGTATTGTATTGTATTGTATTGTATTGTATTGTATTGTATTGTATTGTATTGTATTGTATTGTATTGTATTGTATTGTATTGTATTGTATTGTATTGTATTGTATTGTAGGGTGTTATACTAACCACCCCCAGTTCGTGTTTTACTAGATAGGAAGAATTGAATCTCAAGTAATAACTTAAGAATTTTGAATGAATAGTGATCATTAGCTTGACCCACAGAGTCCACCAGAATTTCCATGCACTACAAGTTGTTATTACGTGGGCCCCCGTAATAATAAATTGTCTTGCATGGTCACCCTAGCATTCTCTCGTTCAGAGCAGGCGATCAGTCAGAGAGAGGACACTATTGTTTATATACCTTCAACATAGAAGGAAACTTCGTGATAGTTCACGTGTCAACGTCCGTTGTTGTTACTCGCAGGACGGTACGACGTTAGATGAAATAGAAATGGAAAGAATCTGTAACAATAATAATTGAAGGGGCACCTTCAAGATGAGTACTTCATCTTCCTTGTAGGTACAAGAGTATATCCACCTTGGTTAGTATAAGTCACATGGATCTCGTCCCACTAATGGAGTTGTTGTCCAAGGTTACCACCTTCGCCTCGCCGTCATTATCATGGTCAGGCATCTCAGCATTCGCGAGAAAGCAACCATATTTTACGGAATTAAGTTTAAGATTTCACTTAGGAATCATGTTCGCCATAAGCTCCGCAATAGACATGAGGTCGATATTTTCATCGTGTGAGTAAAGAATAATAATAGAGTTTGAAGTCGAAGGTATTTTGTTCTTGGCAAAATATTTCATGCAACATATATATAAACCACCTATATATATAATCATGTAAAATCCTATCAATCAAGGATTTCTATCTTGTATAAGCTGAACTTGTAAACTGTTTATAATGCATAAACTGATAATGTAATGTATTGTAGGCACATAGTCTATTAATGTATTGTGTCTGTTTCTCATAGACTTCACCCATGGAAATGTCCTTGCTTGATTTATGTGAAATGAATTTTTGCTGTAGTGGACCTTGAAAAATGTTTATGCAATGAAAACCTTTTGACTTGTCCAATTTTATTTATAATCTGTTCAACATGAACAAGAGGTTTTCGTGAGAGATCCCTAGTGATTGTAGACTTAGACTCGAGAAAGAATCCTGGTTCACTACAATCGAGGCTCTGATACCAATCTGTCACACCCGCTCGTAGCGGAAGCGCGAGGTGTGATCTGATCGGTTCTCATTGCATAACAATATAAGTGAACATACTAAATGAATAAACATAAGCTCCAATGCCATTGTCATAATTGTTTCAAAAGAATGCAACATAAGTTGAATGTATTGGTTACAAAATCAAATGAAAATAAGTTGTCATCGTTTTATACATCAAAATGTAAGTCTTAAAATGTCAAGTCTTTGACCACTATATCACCGCAAAGAGGCGGTATATAACAGGCAAACCCTTCAATAGTTGGCATGGAGTATTGATACTTGTTTTCCTTGAACTGAAATCGTTGCATTGGTCCACTAATTCCCTGAAATACATGTTAAGTTTGGAAAACATCAACAAAAGTTGGTGAATTCATGCAATTTAGTTGTAAACGATGTATTTAAAATGTGAGTTGTAGTATGTAAAGCGTCAATGAAATCGTTGATCATTAATGTTTTGCAAGGACATTAATATGTGTGACGAAAAAGGAAGCAATCCAACCCTAGACGATTTTATGTCGACTCCTATCGACTGGGACACAAACGCACTCTTCTGTATGGGTCCACGACCAAGAGTGGGGCTCGCCAAAACCCATTAGATCTAACCACTTGTACCTAGGTCCAAACTGGATTAATGGTGCTTAGATATATAACCCTAATCCGCACATGATCTAAGGTGTTTCATTCCCTAACTTTAACATACGTTGAACATGTATTTTCCCCGATAGTTGTAAAGTTGTAAAACATTTAAATGAATAGGGGACATGAACTCACAGTATCGCGTCCTGTGAATAGATGTAAATAAGATCTCACGTGCGGTCGTCCTGAATAGCGTTGCGACCTACAAATGTTCTTATTTTTGTTAGACACTTCGGTCTTTGTAAAGAACTTGAGTACAAGTCTTGTGTCTTCAATATGTGTAAGACTTGTATGTCTTTACTGTTCGTTAACTGTGTATTCGATGAATGAGTTGTTCAAATGTTATATATATATTTTTCACCAAATATATATATATATAAATGTTATCTTGTATCTTGTGAGTTGTATAGTCGGATCTAGTCCGCTGAATTTCGAGTCTTATATGTATCAATTGTATAGTTGTGTTTCCAAAAATGGTATCTTTGGCCAAGCCCATGTTTTCAAGTTATTGGGCTTAAATAGTGCTGGGCCTTAAATAGTGTTGGGCCTCAATAGTGTTGGGCCTCAAATAGTGTTGGCCCTCAATAGTGTTGGGCCTCAAATAGTGTTGGGCCTCAATAGTGTTGGGCTTGAATAGTGTTGGGCTTGAATAGTGTTGGGCTTGAATAGTGTTGGGCTTGAATAGTGTTGGGCTTTGGCCCATATGTTTGGTGTTTGGGCTTAGCCCACGAATTTATGTTAAGCCCATTATGAAAAATAAGCCCATTTGTAAAACAATAGCCCATTAAGTGTAAGTAAGCCCATTTGTAATAGAAAATAGTCCATTAAATAAAATAGCCCATTTGTAAGTGTAAGCCTTTCATTTTTATAAAAACCTTTTTATAAAAATTTACTAAGTATACTTTTTAGTTAATAAAAACATAATAGTTTTTATAAGTTTCAAAATGTCCGAATTTTGTTAATGGTAACGAAATTCTTGCGTCCGCGTCGAAAGATCGCCTACGCATCGTAGTAACTTCTCCGAATGGCGATATGTTCATAGATTCGCCCGTTGTCCGTTTTGACCATAAGTTGTGTCCGAAAGTTCGGAATGTCCGTAAGTTGTTTTCAAGTGTGTCTATATGTATTCTTGTAAGTCTTTAGTTGTAAGTATGTCTTGTATTTATTTGTGTCATTGTTATCAAGTCTCTAACTTTTATATATAACTAATACAAATAATAAGCACATAGCACATACTTGATATGTTCACTAAATATATATTTTACCAAAATATATATTTATGTCAATTTTTATGTTTAGAAAGACCAACTTTCTAATCTTGTAAAGACTTTGTTAAAAACGACAATTTTTCTAACACATGATTTCCAAGAAAATTTAGTCATAGTTCCTTCGTAATATGAACTTTGCCATGTTATCAAAACATATGATTTTCTTTTCCCAAATCACCATCAATTTACTCAACATCTTAACTAAAACACATGAGACTTTTATAACATAAAATTATCAAGATGATCTCTAAATCGTGTTGGGTTTTAAACATGATCATAACATATGCTAACTAGTTCAAAAACCAAGTTTACTTCTACTTTTAACAACTTTTATAAAAAATCTCATGTTGTATGTTACTTTTCATAATTTTGTAGAAGTATTGTTTTTAGTGAAAAACATTAAATACTTTAACAAAATTAAAGGTTATGATCATCCAAGTAATCCTTTATGTTAAAAACCCTTTAACATAAACATGTATAATTGTTAGATCATATTTCTAAAACATTATCTAACAAGTTCTTCATATCATAATCATCATAACAAGATCAAATATGAAACTAACAAGTCTTAGATCACAACATAAACAAGCATAAATAAATCATAATTATTATTTTTGCTTCTTTGTATTTTTCATGTTTATTATGTATGATTATTTAGTTATTATTAGTTATAATAACAATCATAAACATAATATAAGTATGAAAAATAAATAAAACTAGAAGCTTACTTCTAGCACTAGGCTAGGGATGATCTTGAAGGATGATTAAGAAATAAAAAGATGAAGATCTTGATGGTAGAATACTCTTGAATGGATGAAAACCCTTTCTTTAACTTGTAAATGATTTAGATCTTCTTATGTTCCATAGAAAATCATATTGATCATAAAAGAGGTGATAAAATAAAATGGGTTTATGGTGTTCTTGGTGGATGATGAAGATGATGAGAGCTTATTTGGGTAATAAAAGATGGAAGAAAAAAAAATGGGTAAAGTGCTAGTTTACTTAGTGGTTAAGTTATAAAAAAAATATAACCAACATAATCCACTAGTAACTAACAAATAATATCTAGATATTTAACACTTAAACAATTTGAAAGAAAAGTGGGGCCCACAAAGGGTCTTATGACCGTGAATGAGGGGGGGGGGGGGGTGTCTCATGTTTTTGCTTCTTGAATTACTTTGTAAAATGTTAGAATATTAGGTAGTTGTTTTAGGAAGTTTATAAATATTAGTGATTAGGTGTTTAAAGGGTGTTAAATGGTCATTACTAGACCATAATGGTCCAATAATCACTAGATGACCATTAAAAAAAAGATTTGACATTGTTCGGATATTCGTTTTGAATTGTTTCGGTTAGATGTTATTTGAACGCTAAGTTGCGTAACTTGTGTGAATTGATGTAGTTATTGGCTCGGATGATACCCGAATGTATCCTCACATGAATTCTATGTTAAATAATATTTTTACCTGTCGTAAAAATATTACAAAGCTGATTTCTGCAGAATTTCTGCGGAAAAGTGTAGAAATCGTCGCTTTTAGTGCTTTTCGGCAGTTTTCGGTGCTACCGGACATTGGTAGTATATTAAACCAAACCCTTGCATTCCCATATAGGGTTTAATGTTCATTTGATGTTGGACTTCCGTCTGAGTCCTAAAGATGAAATTTAGATGGTTTCGCTGGATCCTGAGTTTTTGTCAGCACGCTAGTTTACTAGATACTGCTCTAGTTGTTTCGATGCATTGTTTACATTGTTTCAAAGGTAACCAATAAAATGAATCATGTGCATCATAATTGAATATTCCATAAGTATTCTAAGATGTATATTATGTAATACGCAGTTCGAAGGTTCGAAATGCATAAAAATGTAGCTAAAAATGAGTACTTTAAGTGTAAGAAAGTTACCGAAAAGTGTCAGTTGTCACAGCATGAGTTGAGAGCGCTTAAGTTACTGGAGTGTTTTCGTGCTAATCAGAAGTTTAACATGCATTTGTAACGAAAAAGTATTGTAGGAGATAGCAAGGATTCAATATGTAAAGAACACTCGTATTAGCAAACTTGATGGGTGCGTGGGCCCAGTTTACAGTGGTGATGCATTACATTTTTCCGCTGCTTTGGATCCTAAGTACGTTCATCTGTCATAGGTGACTTTTCTTGTGCACACCACCTGGGAACACCGACTGCCGTCGAGTGCGGTGGAATTTTGATTCTTCGCAGTGTACCACCTGAAAACGCTGTCTGCCGTCAAGCGCGGTGATTTAACCGGTGTTTATTCTTGTTGGGTGATGTGGCGAGACCAGCGATCACCCATTCCTCTGGATCTTCTTGATGTCTTTGCGCACGCTCTTTAGGAGGTGGTCCAGTTTGCCACTCTTCAGAGCTTTCTCGATTTCTATGCGCAGTTGGAAGCAATCATTAGTCAAGTGCCCTGTGTCCTTGTGAAATTCACAAAACAGGTTGAGGTCTTGGCCTTTTTTGCTACGCATTGGTAGTGGATCTTTAAGATCCAATTTCTCTGTGTTGAGGACTTCGAGAGGCGATTTGGTTAGTTTGGTCCACTTCCTTTCCTGGTATTCATCTGTGTCTGTCTTCCTATAACGAGCTCTGTCGATTGTCGAGCGAGCATCTCCCTCTCGCTTGTATCTGTCTTCATCTTTCCTTGCACTCCAGTCGGAGTGTCTCTTCCTCTTATCGTGTCTGCTAGACTCGCGCGAGTAATCCCTGGAGTAATGATGAGATGAGTGACGCTCTCTGGCATAATAATCGCGCGGCTGGCTTCCCTTGGAAAATTGATCTTCAGTATAATAATTCTTGTTTGCGGCGAGTGATTCTTCGGTTTGCGCGACTATTTTCGCGGCTTCCATGAGCTTATCCCATTCCTTGGGCATTCCATCTTTCCCAGTGATGGTTCTAATTAGGCTATCGCAGCGGATGGCTTTCTTGAAATGGCAGCGCATGAGTTGCTCACTAACGCCACCGATTTCCAGGCACTCTTTGTTAAAGCGAGTGATGAAGTCTTCCAAACCCTCATTATCTCTGCGCCAGATATCTTCCACCTCGGCTGTGTCGCGCTGGTATCGTCTTTGCTGACTAAAGTGACTCATGAACTGGGTCCTTAAATCTACCCATGATTTTATCTTTCCCGGAGGAAGGCTGTCGAACCAGGCGCGAGCAGCCCTGGTAAGCGTTTGGATAAACAGATGGCACCACATGGGCATATTCCAGTTCCCCATGCAACCGGCGCTTGTGAAAGAGCTGACGTGATCATCGGGATCAGTCAATCCGTTAAACTTTCCGACTGTCGGAGGTAACTTTTCTTTTTTAAGCGGCGCAAGCGCTATCTTCGGAATGAACTTCGAATGCTCTACGGCTTCAGCTGGCCGGTAGGCGAGGCGAAAGTCTTGCTCTGCCTCTTCGATGTATCCCACATGTTGTCTTGGTTTGTAGTATTCGTGATTTCTTTGTAAACGGTTGAAGACCGAAGATCCTTCATCGTTCTCCCAAGTTGGATCATTTGGGTCAGTATCTTCCCATTCATCGTTCATGTTGCGCGGCGTTAGCCGGCTATGAACTGGGCCTCTTTGGAAGTTTGACGGATCGTCATAGTAGCTTTCAGTTTCTCCCCGTGTGTCGCGCGTGTCCTGCACGCTTAACCTTCGGGTGGGGGGAGGTCTGTTAACTCTTCTTTGGACGTTTTGCGGTGGTGGCATCTGGCGCGGCCCGTGACTGGGGCCGGTTGGTGTAACCAAGGATGGTTCTGCCGTTAAGACTTGTTGCTGCGCGCTCAAAGATTGATATGCCTCGTTAATGGTGGCAAGTTGCTTGGCGTACCATGAGGCTGGGGTTTCGCCCTCTGGTAGCCCTAGTAGCGCCGAGAAATTCTGAGGTGGGGCTGGGTTTGAAGGTCCAGTACCATTGTTTCCTGGGGTAGTTTGAGTAATGCGGGTGAAGCTCCCGCGCGGACCCCCAGTGTTGGCTACTTCGACTTCACCAACTTCTTCGATGTGTTGAGGTTGGGCATTTAGATTACCCTCCCCCAACGCTGCATTAGGGTTTTCACCGAAACCAACGAACTCGGGAATGATTCCTTGACCAGCCATGATCGAAGGAAGAAAAATCAACGAAAAACTCAGGAAAGAAGAAGATGAAATTGGTTTGTAGAAAAAACCGGTGGGCGCCAATGAAGAAACACGGAACTAATTACGGGACTAATCAGTTTGGTTTATGTTTCTACCATGATGGTTAATCTTCTTATGGTTTCCTGAGCTCCTTAATGACCGTGTTTATCTGCAAAACAAAACACCGTTACTCGTTAAGAGGGGAATGTGGGGGTTTCCCTCTTAACCGGGCTCCGGCGTGAGAATAAGCGACTGCTTTGGGAGATAATTAAGTATTAAGTGAAGAGTGTAGAGGGAATGGAATGAATAACCTGTGAAGTGAAGGTCTCTATTTATAGCCGGAGAGGTGTAAGAGGGTGTGGGCTGATGGGCCTTGGGCCGGAAGGCGACAACATGGAGGATATGCTCCTTGTCTCACTGGTGTCGACCGTTAGTGGCTTCTGGGAGCTTTATGGAGTTGGCGCACCGTGATTGGAGCCACGTGTCATTGTTGTCAGCCTGGTCGCCCTTCTGCCATCAGCAGGTAAGTGGAGATCGTGGGGCAGTTGTCTCTGCCCTATGATTGGTGCCACATATGCGTCCTTAGGTACTTTTTGTCTCCTGCATGTCAGACGATCGTGGAGCACGATTGCGCAGGATCAGAAGGACCCTGATTGGCTCTTTTATTCTGCCACTTGTACCTTATGTACTATCTGAAAGGGCCTTGCGCCGTATTCACGCATGATTCTTGCTGAGCACGTTACTACCTCGCGCGCGGCATGGGCTTTCAGATATTCTTTTCAAAATGCTAAGTGTTGCTAATTGGAGTTTCTTCTTGTTAAGGACTCGCGCGACGAACAGTAGTGCGTAGTGTAACTCGCGCGAGGTTAAAGATAGGAAGGTTTTGAATAAGGAGTATGGTCCCGCGCGCAACCCTTACGGAGGTTTGCGCAGCTTTTTGGGACCATACCCCTTCAGGTCACTAGTGAACAAAGGGGAATTAATGTTTGAAATTCGTAATAAGTTTCATTTTACAATATTGTTGGGCCTGTTAGATCCAATAAGCAAAATGGTTTTTGAGAAAGTTTCAAGAAGCCGATAATAGTGTATTATAAACGTATAATCTTCAACCATTTACTGTAAAATATAGGCATTCACCTGGGTGTGGTTGTTGGGGTTGCAGGTGGTACGTGGTTCATAGTGATGGCGGCCATGATGGTAGCTGGTGGTGGGGCTGCTGTTTATGGTGGTGATGGAGCTGGCTTTGACTGATGGCGGCAGTGATGGTAGAGGTTTAGTTATGATGGTTGCAGAGGTTTAAGAGATAAAGATGGGGATGTTGACTTTGACTGGTATTATTATTTAACAGTAGGGGTATTTTGGTCATTTCACATCCACTTAACACCAAAAACTAACCCTCATCCGCTCCAGGGACTATCCGGGAACGAAATTGCAAAAGTTGGGGACTATAGTTGTAATTTTAGAAAGTTAGGGACTAAAGGTGAAAAATAGGCAAACCACAGGGACTATCCGGGCATTTTTCTCTGAAATGAGTGACTCAAATGTGTTGGGTTAATTTTGACGGGTCACTTGATGCGGTGGAATAATGAGAACCAGTTAGGTTTTATTTTAGTCATATTTTCTTTTATTAGTATCAAGCCCATATGTTGCAGCGTTTGTCATAAGACTGTGTTAAGTAGTAGCAATACTATACCATTGTCAGCGACCACCAACACCGGAAAAAACTCGTAAAAACAAAATAAATAAAAACGGGAGAAAAATAACGTCGAGCGAAAAATAGACGTAAAATCTTTGAATCACGCACGCTCGTTGCTGAGAAATTAAACCGAAACATAAAACATAGAAAAAAATAACTAAGTCCATCCAGGACCCACGTGTTTGACGAACTTGTCAAACGCAGAAAAAATAGACGTGACGCGACGGGCCAGTCAAACGGAAAAATATTGAACCCCACACGTACGTTGCGGTGCGTTAACTCACAAAATTTAGAGCGAAATGAAAAACTTGGGAAAGATGAAAAGTATTGTGGAACAAAATTGAAAATAAAAAAGAGTTGAGATTAAATTGGAAAAGATGAAAAACTTTGATTTAAAAGTAAAAAAAAAAAACAAAGGGTCTAAAGTGCAAAATTAAAGTTGTTTATTAATTTTAGATAAAGATAAGGATAAAAATAATTGATATCTATATATTGGTTATTAATTAATATTAACTAGAATTGAGACCCGCCGCAATGCGGCGGAGATTCTTTAGTTATAACCAAGTCGACCTAGGACCCGCACGTTATGTTAAACCTGTCAAATGGGAAAAAATAGACGATTTAAAAACGTTCACCCATACACGCACGTTGCGTCGTGTTAACTTGCAAAATTTAGAACGAAACGTAAAAACGTTAAACCAAAGACGCACGTTGCGGTGTGTTAAGTCACAAAATTTAGAATCAAGCATAAAGCGGAAAATTTGCGGAAAATGAAAACTATAAAGGATCAAAGTTGAAAGTAAAAAATGTTGTGAGAATATATTGCAAAAGATAAAAAGTTTTGGGTTAAAAGTAATTTATGAAGTACTTTTGGGTGAAAAGTAAAAATAATCAATTTTTTTGGAAAACCCCTAAAGCAAAGGTTACGACAGCCATATGCATAACCATTTTTTCTTTGGAAAACCCCCAAAGCACACCCCGCGTTGCGGCGGGACTTAAAACGGTGTCAAATAGTACTAATGTCACACAACCTTGATAGACCACCAACACTGACTCGACCTAGGATCTGCGTGTTGCGACGAACATGTCAAACATGAAAAAATATAGGTAAAAACGTTGAACCACACATGCACGTTGCGCCGTGTTAACCTGCAAAATTTGGAACAAAACATAAAAAAGTTGAACCACACTCGTACGTTTCGTCGTATAACTTGAAAAATTTAGAACTATACGTAACGAAACGTAAAAACGTTAAACCAAAGATGAAAAGTATAATTGACAAAAGTTGTGAAGTTAAATTGTAAATAACGAAAAGGTTTGAGTTAAAGTTAAAAAAACAAATTTTGTAGGGTTAAAATTGCAAAAGGTAAAAAAACCTTTGGGTTAAAACTAAAATATCAAGTTTTTTTTTTTTGAAAAATCCCCGAAGCACAAGTTACAAGTGTTTATGCATGAAAAAGTTACTTATTTATATATGGAATAATATTAAAAGAATTTTGTTAAACAAATATAAATAAAATTTATGAGGTTGAAGGAGAGAATGTCATGTGTCATTATTTGGAGTCTTTTATTATAAGTTAGATTTGATTAGATTAACGATAGCGGGTTAGTGGCCGTAATTCGTAGTTCTTAAGTTAGTGGGTGAGTTAAGATGCGATATAAACTACGATAATTGTAAAAACTGTAAAAACATATCTAAATCATTTAAATATTGAATCCATAGATGATGTTGATTACATATTACCCCTTAGTATTAGTTATGTTAATTAGTATTTTAAGTGTATTTTATTAATTGCCATAATTATTAAATAAAAGGATTAAAGTATAAGTATTCTTATGTTGACTTTTTCATATTAGTTCCACCATTTTTTAAAATAAAATAACTTTTATATACTTTATTACTTTTATAAAAAAATATAATATAAAATCAAGTATTTTTTTATCTTTAGTATGTGTATAATATTGCTATATATTTATTTATTTTTTATATCACATTTAAAAAAAACTGAAAATAGCACTTTAAAACTATTTGTGCTAGTTTTTAAATCATTACTTCTGCTAGTTTTGAACTTGTTTTGTGTTAATTTTGCGTGTGCTGGTTTTAAAATCTTTGGTTGTACTTGTACTAGTTTTGAACTTGTTTTGTGTTAATTTTGCGTGTGCTGGTTTCAAAATCTTCGGTTGTATTTGTACTAGTTTTGAACTTGTTTTGTGCTGATTTTGCATGTGTTGGTTTCGAAACTGTATATGCTGATTTCAATATTGTCTATCCTAAATTCGAACCAATTTGTGTTAGCCTTGTTTGTACTAGTTTTGAACTTGTTTAATATCTTGTAACAACAACATATTTGAAAAAGATAACAAATGTAAAATTTTATGCAACAAAAGCTCATGCATTTTATTTAATAAGCATACACTAATTATATTCAACACATGCTTTAAGTGTAACCAGCACATAAATTTATACAAGTCACATAAATATTTATCTACTCAACACATCAATTTATAAATCAGCACATCAACTTATAGAACTTTTAAAACTTGATATCGTTTTAGCAATTCATGATATGCCACATTAAATGTTATAATGATTTTCGTTCTTAGATTGATATGGGGCTATGTAAACAAAATCATACTGAAAATTTTGATTCAAATTGGGAAAACACCCATTAAACAACCATGTTGGATAAAGAGTATATAATTATTTAATTCATATGAAGTTTGAATTAACGTGTAGGAAAATCTCAAAGATAGATATGGATTTTAAATTGCTTAAAAATAGGGATTTAATATATAGAGAAAAAGGAATTTAATAATACATGAGTAATGAAAAATACTAAAATACCCTTGTTAATACTTTTAAGTTATGTCATGTGTTTTTTAACTATTGGTTCTTATAGTTTTTATATTAAACATGGTTTTAATGTGATCCTAAGCCTAATGGGTCTTTGTTTGTTCTATTTATATGCAAATTTTAGGAGTGATAAAAGTTTCGTTTTATTCTCTGTAATATTGACGTTCAATCAAATAGAAAGAGTCAAGCATTGATTTGTTCTTATGGCCTAAACCAATATTTGGAATCAGAGCAAGGTTCAAAAAGGAAGCCGTTTGAGAGTCGGTGTCGGAAAACGGAAGAAGCCCCTTGGCAGTTGGTTCGAAGGAAGATAGAAGTGGGAAAAAGGAGAAGCAGGCAAGTTGCTTTGATTGATTGCAAGTAGGTCATGATTTGGAAGTAGCAAGGTTAGAAGGCGGAATAAAAGAAAGAAATTAGAGATACAATCCGTTCTTCGCTTTATCAATAAATACAAGTGGTGGTACTTTAATATGTTTCAACCGTTAGCCTCCAACCTTCTAAATTTCTATCACATGCTCATAAATAAAAAATTGGCTCAGCTATACAACCGGTAAGTCCATAAGTAAAAACGAAAAGAAATGTTTAACATTATATCAATTTAATGAGCATATTTATAAATAAAGATTAAAGATATAAAACAAAGTTTGCAAGTATCGACGATAGACGACAATCTCACTCAACCCGACGTCTACACATACATCATGCCATATTGGTCATTAATGTAGTACTATTAAATAAATCACGGTCTGGTAATCATCTATCTACCCGTGTACCAAGTAGTACCCAATCCCGGTTCAAGTAGTACTACCCATGTATGTGTGGCTGTCTCATATTATGGATTTCTCAATGTTAGTCTCAATAAGTATGCAGATGTTAAAATTAATGGTTTAAACATCAAAACAATTGGAGCATGTCAAGTCCCAAAAATAGAACTATAAAGTGTAAGTACGAGAGTTACCTAGTCTCGAAGCAAAGCAAAATGATGGCAAGTAGTTGTAAGAATGCAATCCCTTATTAACACACAAAGTACTACAAATAAGAAATACACATGGGGTTTCATTTAGTTGTACTGAACTTGGTCTCCTAAATTCTGTCAAAAGTAATTGTCCTAATTGTATAAGTACCAACTACCAAGTATTGGTGCTTAGACTGAGTGTAGTGGGGCAACCTGTTGAGTGGGCGTCTTGCGACACGTGGCGCCACGTCACATAAGAGGATTTTGACCAAAAAAGGGGTAGTGGGGCAACCTTGCTGGGTGGGGCGTCTTGCGACACGTGGCACCCATTTAATTTTGATTTTTTTATGTAAAAGATATAAAAAAATCCTATTTTTTATAAAAGTATTGATCAAAGTAAATAAAAACTAATACTTTAATAAAAAAAATTACTTCAACCAAAATAAAAAAATACATCAACTAAAAAAAAAATTACTTCAACCAAAATAAAAAAATACATCAACTAAAAAAAAATTACTTCAACCAAAATAAAAAAATTACTTCAACAAAGGTTATATTTTTCTCGAATTTCTTGCTTCATTTGTTCGGCTAAAGCGAGGTCGGCTCCGGTAAGGTTTGTCGTGTCGGTTGTTAATATTTGCAAATCAAGTGCTTTTTGACGACTTTCTTTCAGCTTTAGCTTTCGGTCCCCGTGTTCTTTTTTTAAGTTGATCCGTTGTTGGCTCGTTTGCAACAAGCCGTCTAACTTATTGGTCACTTTTTCGAACGTTTCGGTGTAGTCGATTCGTACACCGCTAGAAGACGGTTGGGCGCCTTTTTTGGCCCTATCTCGGCCAACCGGACGTTGTGGTGGTTGTGGTGGTTGAAACGCATCGGCCTCTTCATATGGCTCTTCCAAATCTTCCTCAATGTCGTTGAGATTTATTTGAGTCCGAGCGTCCGACCCGGTACTTTGATGGTCGTTTGAGGATGAGGTTTTTGACCGCTTAGCCGACGGTTGGCCACGAGTTTTAAATGGATCGAAGGCGATGACTGTGTTAAATTTCGAACTCCTTCTTAAAAATTGCCAAATAGCAAGATAAGGAAACGCCTTCTTGTGTTCGGCTCGGAATTCATTTTGGGCGTTTGCTTGGAGCATCGCATCGTCGGAACCACTTTGGCGCACACGCGAGTTACTTAGGCGAGTGAATATTTGGTTGAAACTTTGAATCAAAGGACGCATTTTACGCCACTTCGCGCCGATACCATCGGCATCACGGTATCCATCTTCTTGATCTTCCAACTTGAGGAAAAGGTTGTAAATACGAGACCAATATGTTTTTTTCCTTTTGATAGTTACTACATCTCGGGTCTTCGGTTATTTCTAGCCAAGCCTTGGACAAGCTCATTTCCTCGTTGGAAGTCCATGGTATCGGTTTGGTTTTCAAGCGTTCTTCACCCGTTGTTTTCCTCTTGTGCGAACGTTTCTTTTTTTGACCGACATCGAACTGGGTCTCCGGAACTTCTTCGTCACCTAAATCAACCACTAGATGGAATACAAACAAAGTTAAAAAAAAACATATTCTTTACAAAAAAAATATCTAAAAAATTTATACCATTTTGTTGGCTCGATCCTCCAACGTTTTGAAAACCACCGGGTTGTTGTGTGTTCCAAGTGGTGAACCCCATATGTTGCGGTATGGGCGTATTGTTGTAGTATACTTGCGGTGTAGGGCTAGCAACGTGCATATTATTGAAATATGCGTAAAAAGAGGGGTTATTTAAAACGTTTGGGTCCGTCAGATCGGGTTGTGGATTGGAAGATTGTGTATTTTGGTTGAAAGGAGGGATGTTGTGGGGATACATTTTGATGAGTTGATAGAAGATTTGTATAAATTTTGTTGAGTTGATAGAAGATTGGTATAAATTTTGATGAGTTTGAGAGAAAATTATGGTAAAAATGTGTTTGATATGGGGTATTTTATAAAGGTTGGATTATTAAAAAAAAAAAAAATAAGCTTAGCCAACATAACCGTTGGCAACGGATATAAAGGTTTGAATTTGGGCGACGAGATTGAGACGGGCTGGAGGGGGTCGCCCCCCAAGTCGCCCCCGGGGGCGGTGTTCCAGGCGACTTGGGGCGACCTAGGGGTGGGAGTCGCCCCACTACACTCAGTCTTACTCCATCCTTAGACTAGGTAATTGTAACACTGGTTCACATGCCACTAATACAGTAATCAGATCACAAAACATTATTTCATTATTGATAAAACATTACAATAATTCAATAAAATCCAAATCCAAATCCAAATCCAAGAATATCATTGTTATATTTTTCAAAACAATAGTTTTCTCTTTTATCCCTTGATCCATCTTCTAAGTATTCCCGGGTTTCTGTGTAAGCTGTAAACGAACCGAACGTTCATGAACTTGTTCGGCGGGAAGTTCGTTTATGTTCGTTTATTTAATAAACGAACGAACACGAACAAAAAAATTTGTTCGTTTAATTAAATGAACGAACATGAACACACCTTATGTTCGTTCATTTATGTTCGTGAACATTCATTTATGTTCGTTTATTTATGTTCGTGAACGTTCGTTTATGTTCGTTTAAATTTTAATAAATACATAAATAGTTATATTCATATAAATATTAGGTTTTCTAACTAGTTATATAAATATAACTAATTAGTATATCTATGAACCCTTATTTATATGTGTTTTTGGATGAAATGTAATATATTAGACTTGTTTCTTCAATCATGTTAATTTATGTTTATTCAAATATGTCCAGTTAACTATTTTTATGTTCGTTTGTGTTCGTGAACTGTTCATTTAGACTTTAAACGAACGAACATAAACGAACACGAACATGCCCGATTTCTTAATAAACAAACATGAACAAAAAAATGTGTTCGATTATATGTTCGTGTTCGTGTTCGGTTAAAGTTAAATGAACGAACACGAACATGCCTATGTATGTTCGTGTTCGTTTGGTTCGTTTATAGACATATGTGTAACCTATCGTATATAAAAAGACATGGGTATGCCTGAGTAAGTTGAGCTTTACTTACTGAGACAACAATTATACAACAAAAATCTATATCTATATCTATATTATATAATAAAAGAAACCACTTTAGGGACACTTGTCATTATATTATGCCATCTTTTATAGATAATTATTATTTTAATCTAATCTCTTCTAATTAATTATAATATTATTAGTTTAATATCTTATGGATAAATATTATTAGTTATGAATTTTAACTTTGATGTTAACCTTTCGATATTCGTATCATTTTATAAATAGATATATAGCTTTGTTCTAATGAATAATGTATTTTTTTATATCTACAAAACTAGGTTATAACCCCGTGTATTACACGGGTTGAATAAATATAACTTTATATATTATGGGGTAACTTTGTAGAATAGTAACCAAGTTTTAAAAGTGTTCCAGTTAGGTCACTCAAGTTTCAAAAGTGTTTCAATCAAATTACTCAACATTCATTTTTCATTAAAATTAAGGGTTTTTTATCTATTTCAAAGGTAACCGTGGTGACGTGGATTTTTATTTCTTTTTCCCTTTTATTTGATACTAACTTGAGTGACGTTGATTGTAACTTGTTTTTTTTTTTAATTTTTAATGTAATTAAAGTGTTTTTATTTTTAATAAATGTAATTTCATATATTAAAATAATCCGAGCCCAACAATTTATGCTCCATTTTTTTCTTGACACATGGAAAAAAGGACATGGCTCGATTTGAATGTTAAGTTATTTAATTGGGACAAAATCGAAAAGAATGACCTAATTTATACACTTTTAAAACTTGGTTATTATTTCGTGACATTTTCCCTATTATAGATAATAAAAAGTTACATCTTTAAAAACGTGTATTGCATGGGTTGAATAAACACGTGTATTACACGGGTTGATTAAATATAATATAATCGGTTAACACATATGGTCGTCAATATATGTTTTGAAAAAAAATGAACTTTGATGTATTATAACATTTTACTTTATTTTTTATTTATTTATTATTAGGTTAGAGACTTGTGTATTACACAAGTAAACATTTTACTTTATTTATTAATATGTTAGAAACTTAAGTAACACGCATGGTTAAATCGATGAAATTTTAAATTAAATAGTTATTAATAAGTGGAAAAAGTAAAAAAAAAACGTTAAAAGAAAAAAAAATGTTATTTTTTTAATTTTCATTACCCGTCAGTTATTAGATAGTAAATAAAGATAAAGATTATAAACTTTTATATAAACAATTAAAACTATCTTTATCTTTATAAATAATAAAAATGTTAATATATAGTTTTTAATTTTATTAATTAATATATGAAGTACAACCCATCTAGAGTTCCAATTTCCCGCCTATATCCCTTTATATCTATATACTATATAAAGCATCTCCTATGTACTAAATAGTAATTTTCAACAAAAATTTTAAGATGGCAGTCCAAAAGGCAAGAACAAATCTCCATTTTTTACATTTTTTCTTCCCATCCTACCCCTCTCTCCCTCAACTTATACCTAATCTTACACCACTGTAGTCCTATTAACAAGACCATTGAATACCCCGTTGTCTGAATCGCCAGGTCATTCAATGTCGCCTACATCAATTAGGTTTGATGATTACAAACACTAATTGTCTCTCCTTCAACTGTTATGTTGATTCCTACTTTGCCAATCATCGTCTTTCAATTCATCTTTGAGAGAAGTTTTTGTATGAGGGTTTATGTTCTTCAATTTATAAATAATTTCATCAATTTCCTTTTTGTTGATTCGTGTATTGGTTCCAAACTTAAGACCCCTGCAACCCTTCAATGGAACATCAGGGTCAACAACGATTCCTACAAAACAATTCCATTGCAGATTACATGTGGTTTAAGAAAGGAGATTCATTCACTATTAGGTATACAGATTGTCAATATGAGTTGTTATGTTAACTAATTGAAACCCATCATCGCACAAGAAGCCTCAAAGATCTGAATCAGTTTGGTTGCAGGTAGGTTACCAAGTTATATTCTTTGTTTTTTTATTGTTCTTTGTTTTAATTTTCATCTGGATGTTGTTTCATTGCTTTGATCTTTATGATTTTAGTATATAAAGTCGATTTAATTGTTTTGTATTTTGGGGTTTGATAGCCAGTTTGGTGGGGGGTTTACGGGGTTGGCTGCTTTACCTTGGTGTGTGTGTGTGTATGTTTTGGGGTGTGATCTGTCAATCGCTGGGGTTAGGTCTATTGGTGTGTGTGTGTGTGTGTGTGTTTGGTTTTTCTTATTGAGCCTTTGGGTTAGTGGTGTTTCGATCAGTTTTGTTTCGGGTATCTTTTCATGTGGTGTGAGTGGTTTTCTTTTCTGATGCTATATCCGCAGTTGTGCTATCGATAATGTTGCACTCTGTTTTAGTTTTGATTCAGTCAAAGATTATGATTTTATATTTTCTCACAAATTTGTATCTTATTTGCGACTGTTTTGGTTGGTAGTAGAAAATATTTTATATTTTGTCACATCAATTTACAAGGATATCTTGGGAAATTCTATTGTCCAAGAATGAATAGCATGAACAAGCCCACCTATGCTGCCATATGTACACATTCACCTACGAAACCAGTTCTAATTTTTGTTTCATCTCGACGGCAAACACAACTTACTGCATCAGACAAGACCTGATATAGGTAAGTCAATTGTTTTCATGATATGCAGCTAATCTATATTAAGAATTTGATTCATTACATTATCATATTATTTGCTCTTTTGCAACATAAAGTTTGCAGCCTCCGATGAACATCCAGTACAGTTTCTAGCCGTGGCAGAGGAAGCACTACACCTGATTCTTTCTCAGGTCAATGATTAGAATCTGAGACACTCCTAACAATTTGGTATTGGTTTACATCATGCAAGATTGAATGACAAAGATAGATCTTTAGTTGAGGAACTTTTTGAAAACAATAAGATTCAGCGAATGACTATTCACTTCCACTATTAATATTTTAAAATAAATTCCTTTTGATTCTTTATTTGACAATATTCATTCATAAAGGACTATATATCATGTATATCTTATAGACAATTATCGTTTTCTCAGGTATTGTCTTGCACAAGTACTTTAGCCCATCCGGTTATAACTAAGGTTAGTACTTGATGTCATACAAACATACATAGTATATTTTAGTATGCTAAACTTAGTTGCATTGACTTATTAGATCTATGGCCTTTCCTTGAAATATTATTTTAGAAGTTTCTCAAAATAAGAATCGGCAATGGAGTAAATAATTAAAAAATACTTTTAAATATTTGGATAAATAAGTTTAGAATTTCGGAACAACATGAATGACTTAAGCGTGTGTGGCCCATTGAATTTGAGGTACTATTTGGTGTGTTTTAATGCTTATAGGTCATTGTTTTACTGCACAAGTCTCTTAAAGAGGTGCGTAAACAATAATTTTCAGCTTTATTGTTGTAACACCTGTGTCATTTCAACCATCAAACAAATGCCCAACCAGTGAAATATTGTATTTCATACTTGGGATTTGTAAAAATATGTGTATCGTTTACACATATCAATTCTTGTTCGATTTCAAGCTCTAAATCGCTTTCTGGAAGGTTATACGCGCACTAATGCGTAAATATAACCAGTTTAATGCAACGAACACTCCGGAAAAGTGAAACAGGCTTAACATACCTTAAATAAACTTTACATAACTTAGATATAAGTTTTGGAAGGTTTGGTGTGGTGAAATCAAAGTTTATTCGCTTACAGGGACTAAAGTTGACAAACTGCGAAAGTATGCCAATTTGAACTGTAACAGACATTCCGGAACAAGACCATAAGTTAAACATACCATAAATATCCTTTACATAGCTTAGAAATAGGCTTTGAGGGGTTCGGTGTGCTAAAATAAACTTTTGTGTCATTCAGGGACTAAAAGTGTCAAAAAGTGCACAAGTTTGCATTTTCGCGCATAACTTACGTTCTGAATACATCTGGACATCCAAAAATTTATGTAAGCATGACTATATTATATTTTAGTGTTCTCCATAAGAAAAATCCATTCGTCGCGTCATTTGGATCGTTTTTCGCGCTTATGCGCATTCCGTCGTAATTAAGCGAACATCGCGATCGTACGACCAAACGAACCGACATCCGACATATTTTTGAGCATGTTTTGAGTTCCCTATACTTTAACTTCATTTTAGAGCCTTGAAATGAGGTTAACAGGGTTCAAACGCATCGAAAAAGGCCTTAAACACGTGCAGGGACCATTTCTGCCACTTTTGAAACATTTCTGAAACAGGGAGGTGCTAGCGTAGCGCGACTGCATAGTGCCTTTGCACTAGCGCTACGCGACTGCCTAACCTGACCAGATTAAGTGTATTTGCAATCAGATTTCAGCTGATTAACCACAACCACATGTTTGCAACTTGCTTAATCACTAAGATTAGGAGCATATGTGGCTCCATAACCTTTGTGACAAGTGTACGGCTCGGATCGTGGCACGATATTCAAGAAACGATCCTAGCGGCTCTACTTTATCTATAAATACCCACCCCCCTTTGGCTTAAAAACCCACAAATCTGATCATTTGGGCTCTAAGTTGGAACCTTCGTTTCATACCTGAGCTATTTTTGATCTGGGTTAGCACTCGGGGACCCTTCGTAAGTATTCTTTCGTTCTTTTCCTTATTTTTACTGCTTTTCGAGTCAGAAAGTCAAACTTTGTTTGACTTTCAGCGTTGACCAGTAATGGTCAATGCGAAGTTCGTTTGAACTTCGCAACGTGAGTGTAATCACGTTGGTCATAGTCCCTTGGGACTATGCCCACTGACTACCACGTTGTCTAGGGTCGTAGGGTAGGCGATCTAATAAATCGCCTATACCTTCGAACCCGACCCAGTTTTGGTCGATCATTAGGATCCGACCAAATACATTAGGTGACCATAGTAGGTAGGGAATAACCTTCCGAGGTTATACCCTATGGTCACATCGTTTAAGTAGATGTATGATAGGTAGTTTATATGCCTTAGGTAAATTACCAGAATACCCTTTTCATGTATAATTGGTAATTAAGCATATGTAACCTAAACCTTTGTCACATAACTGATTATGTAACATGTTAAGGCATATATTACTTGTCATAGGACTAGTTAGGCGGCCCGAACGCGTTTCACGCGAACGACGCGTTAAAGTAGCATAAGCTACCTAAACGGGTCGTAATGGGTCGTAGACACTTAGGTTAAGTTTCATTTAGTATGTAGGCTTTGTTAAAACCAAAAGACACGAGTCTCTACACTCGTTTGGTTTACAAACCCTAATGCTACCCGATCTTCCGATTTAGGTCCGATTTATTAATGTAGCTACCTATACTAGGTGCCGTTTGATATCCGCGATCTCTAGCATTGTTTGGTTGTTACTCAAGGACTTCTGAGCAATCTCAAGTGAGTACATAGACCCCTCTTTTACTGTTTTCCAAACTGTTTTGGGGTGGAACACATGTGCCTACTTGTTACTTTCATGCTTTCCTGTTTTGACATCATATACTTGCTATGTTCATTAGTACATTATAGTACATGATTTCATTACATTTCATGCTATGTATGCCCATTGTGTGCGTACTTAGTACATTGTTTTACATTACATCTCATGCCATGTATGCCCATTGTGTGCGTACTTAGTACATTGTTTTACATTGCTTTTCTGTTGCATATGCTTATCCAGCATATGAACACATTATACTACATATTGAACCGTTGAAATCATTTGACTGTGATCCGTTGATATCTGTGAACCGTTTGTATCTGTGAACCGTGTGAACCGTATTTGACATAGACATTTCGGCATAGACATTTTAACATGATTGACATTTGATCATGCATTTCCCACAAAACATAACTTTGATTTAAACCAAGTTTTACTTCAATACTTTGTTCTTGTGTATATGGTTTAGTTGAGACATTTCACTTGCCATACATGATATTTTGACATAGACATTTGACATGGATATTTGACATAGACATTTGACATGGATATTTGACATAGACATTTTGACATTGGTTTGGTTTGATTAAGTGATTAAGTAACGATGCGTGTGTAATATGATACAAGCATGGTGGATACGCCGCTGGTACTTCCTATATATAAGTGTTTGTAGGGTATTACATATTGTAGCGTTATTTGAATTATTTCAGTTTGATACATATAACATTTTATACAAATAACATACTTTTCACAAGACATTGTTTTACAAACAACTTATCTTATACAAACTCAACATACATGGTTATTTATTTAACCATACATTATTTACTTATTTATACATATCATCTGAACTCATTGTTTTTCAAATGATTTACAAAGCAAAGCAAATAACAAGGTTCATGACTAAACATTTTCTCAAACATAAGTCATGAAACCTATTTTCACAAAACCTATGTATCTCACAGGCATTTTTATGCTGACGTACCTATTTTCACATGTGTTTTTCAGGAGCTGTTGCATAAGATGATCAAGATACACATAGGCAGACTTGGGCTTTAGTGACAATAAAAGATGCATGACTAGTTAATTATGTTGTATTCCTTTGTTTGTTAAGACATTATAACACTTTTAATCAATAAAACAAAACTTCAATTGCCATGGATTTGAGACAATTAATTCTGTTACAGCACTCCCCGATGTTTCCGCCACGTTTCGTATGTTCTACGTGGTCGGGGTGTGACAATTGTAAGTTGTTAAATAAGGTGGGGATTCTGATCTGTTTACATATGGATAAATTGATTACATTATTTTTTTATTTAATGGGTCAGGCACTTTTGACCTGTTTACATATGGGTGGTTTGATTGGATTATCTAATTTAAAAAATTGTTTAAGCATTGCTTGAGCTGCATCTTTCATCATGTGTTGGTACTTAACAATCGACAGGATGAAGGATTATCTAATAGAACAAGTTGTTTAAGCATTGCTTGAGCTGCATCTTTCATCACGTCTTGGTACTTAACAATTCGTTCATCAGACGACTACAATATTGGGATCAAAAGATTTGTTTGCCCATACTATTGTTCATATTCTAGATATGAGGTAGTTAATTAATAATGTTGTATTAACATCATGACATTTGGAATGTTTGGATAATAAATTTTGTACATTTGACTTAGAATGAAGGATGAATTGTTGGCTACACATTTTTCTTATGTTTGTTTGGTGTTCTATGAGAATAATGATGCTGTGGTGGTTGGCAATGGCACGGTAGTGGGTCGTGGTTGCCTACCCAATTTTATTATAAAATAGTATGTAATTTAATAGGTGCTATTGATTTATGCCCTTAGATGTAGCAACACTTGCTACTCTTTATCATGACCATTTCGAATAAGTTCAAGTTTGACAGTCGTGTAACACGTATATGTGGCTTTCATTCTATCTGTTGATCTATAGTGTCCGTCGCTAAAAACCGAATTCCCGTTGCATTAAAGAGTCCTCTAAATCTTCATTTTGTTCTCATTTCAAGGTAGCTTTACTAAAATCATTAATCATCATGTTTTTCGCTGACATGTAACTATGCATGGTGTACACTGATGTGTCTGTTTTAGTATTGCTAATGGTTTGTTAAGGATATAAGTAGTAGTTATAGCTTGAAGGTAGTCTTGCCTGATTCAGGTCATGTTCCCACTGTGTACTGTTGACTCCGCCGCAACGCGTGGGTTTCCTACTAGTATTGTTAAATGAATTAGAATATCTTATCCAACTCATAACATTTATCATTACTAAATTCGAAGTTTGTATTTGGATTCAAAATCTTTTAATTTTAATAATTAATATATGGTTATCAGGAATTTTAATTGAGACCACCTCATAAAGCGACATGTGTCCTCAAAGTGGTTTCTTTTATTATATAGTATAGATATAGATGTAAAGCAAGTATGTAGCCATATAAACCATTTAAACTTATGTATCAAATACAATGTGACTATTTATCGTCGAAACATATTATATTGAAAGTTTTGCGTGTCACATTTAATAAATTGAGGAATCAATTATAGAATGATTAAATATTATTTTAGAGAGGAAATCATAGTTTCAAACTGATTCATTTAATTTTATTCGATTCATGATGTTTTTTTTTCTGCAAAATTGGCTTGTAATAGTCCCAATTAGAGGTCATTGGTTATTGACAGTCTCACCTTTGAATATTTCCCTCACCAGTTCCATATTTTACTTATTTTTCCTACACCGGTCCCCCGTTAAAAAAACTTAATGGAGTTAAGCTATTTTCCAAATTACAAACAGATTTTTTAGGGCTTTTGATCAGAACGACGATCCAAGTCCATTGATGTAAAACTTACCTCGAAATGGTGCTCCAAATGACTTGATTTTTGTAAATTGAAAATTTAAACACCCGAATTGAAGCGTCGTTTTCATATCGTTTGGAGTACCAATATTCATAAAATCTTAAATATAAAAGGACTTATTTCACTCTTCCATATTTAGACCATGTACACTTTACTTTGTGATTTCACTTTACTCCATATTTAGACCATATACTTAAGTTCAATTTCTTTATAGTCTATTCCGTTAACTTTATACTCGGTATTAAATTTATAAATAAGACTTTATCCAAAATTATATTTATTTAATACACTATTAATCCAAAATTATATTTATTTAATATACTATTAATCTAAAGTTACATTTATTCAACTCTTGTATTACATAGAGTTTTTAAAGATTTAACTTTTTTATTATTTGGTATATAAATTACAATACACGAGGTTCTTAAAAATATAATATTTTTTTATTATTTAATATATAAAATTACATTTATTTAACTCGTGTAATAAATGAGGTTTTTAAAGATATATTGTTTTATTATTTAATATGTAAAATTACATTTTTTAACCCGTGTAATACACGGGTTATAACCTAATGTATATCTATATATCATAAAAAATTCAAATATAACTATTCAATAAGCAACGTGTCACATTATATGTGCATCACAATCACATTCAATAGGTTAGTTGTAACATTCATGATATTCACCTATGTGTGTGCGCGTATATATATATAGTTATCGCGAAAACTCAAAAACTAACTAAAAAAGCCTAAAAAACATACTAATTTTTTTTTGCATACCAATTTTCGCTATTTAAATTATATAGAAAAAAATTTCAAAAAAAAAAATTATTTTTGTAGTGTACATGTGTAATGTTACACATGTGTATGTGTACTACACATGTGAATTATTACACATGTGCACTACAAATTTTTATTATTTTTTTGAAAAAAAGTTTTTTCTTATATAAAAAAACCTGCGATTTTTATAAAAAATTGAAAAAAAAATTGGTGTGTTTTTAGGCTTTTTTTAGTTAGTTTTCGAGTTTTCGCAATAAAAGTGGTTTTCATTTGAACCATAGGGCAATGATAAATTGAAAACTCACTTGAGTTGAATAAACCCTGAAAACCCAATAACAACCGTTGATTATGATGCATGGATGGCTAAGATTAATTTTTGGATATATGTGGCTTTTTCTCTCTTTCTCTCAATATTTAAATATATAAGATGTACTTGAAGGGTAAAATGGGAACACTCTTACACTTATTTCTTACAAACAAACAAAAAGTCTACATACATGTGTCAGATTTTTGTTTCTTTTGATGTAATTCTTCTTTTTTCATTTTTTATATAAATCAGATATTTTCTTTCTTTTTTATATACATCTGTATTTGTATTACATAAAAATCTAACATACCTTTTTTAATTATCAATTTATGTCACATTTGTAATAACACCCTTTATTTCTGTAACATAAAATATTACATAGAAACGTAACATATAATTTTTACATGATCAAATGCACTTTATTTTCTGTAACGGACATTATTTCTGTAACACAAAAAAATGTAACATGCATTTTTGCTTTGATTGATTGTTACATTTCTAACACAAAAAAAAAATATAACAACACACTTTGCTTCTGTAACAGTCACTTTGTTTTTATAATAATTTGGAAAAAAAATGTAACAACACACTTTATTTTTACAACAGTTATTTTCAGTAACGTGCATTATTTATGTAACGCGAAAAAATGTAACATTCATTTTTTAATTATCAATTTATGCCACATTTGTAATAACACACTTTATTTCTGTAACATAAAAAATTACATAGAAAAGTAACAGTTATTTTTACATGATCAAATGCACTTTATTTTATGTAACGGACATTATTTTTGTAACATAAAAAAATGTAACAAGCATTTTTGCTTTGATTGATTGTTACATTTCTAACACAAAAAAAATATAACAACACACTTTATGTTTACAAACAGTCTAAAAAAGTGTAACAATGCACTTTATTTTCAGTAACGTGCATTATTTATGTAACACGAAAAAATGTAACATGCATTTTTTCTTTGATTGTTACATTTCGTAACTATGTTCAACATAAAACATCTTTTGAATCTTCTTCAACATCTGAAACATCATCTTCAAATTGTTTTGGTTGGTACAGATCTGAAACAAATTTTACACAAAAAATTGATGCAATCAATAATAAAAACAACAAACCCATGAAACAAGAACTTAAAAACCTCGATCTTCTTGAACAAAAAAAATTGCAGATCCACAAAACACAACAAAAATGCAGACTAAAAAAGTGTAGATTTGCAAACAAAGCTGAAAAAAAAACATACTTATTCACCTTCTTGAATAAGATTTTCGAACAAACCCCTTTAGCCTCCTCAAAAAACGTAAAAAAATGTGTAATTTCACCGGTTCTTTCCCTTGTTTCGAACAAAAACTTCAGCCTTCTCTTCGATATCTGATTTATCATCTTCTTCGTGTACGATTTTCTTCAAAATAAACCAAAGAGGATCCGTCTTCATGGGGTTTGAAAAGAAACATGATGGATCCAGATCTAGATCTTGACGGGTTTAAAAGAAACATGATGGATCCAGATCTAGATGACGGTCCAGATTTAGATCTAGATGGAGTCTACATGGATCTAATGCTCATCAGTTTCTCCGATTTCATTTTTGATCTTGTTTTTATCTATATTGGAACAAGAGATAGAGAGAAAAGTGTGCTAGAGAAGAGAGCCTAATGAGGAATATGAGATATGAGATCTTTCAAAGATCTGGTGAGTTTTAATTGTAGAGAGAGAAAATGTATATAAAAGAAAGAGAGAGAGTGCAGACTAACTGTTACATTTTCTGCCATCATGCAAAATGACGTATATACCCCTCACTTATCAATGTGGCTGATATGACGTGGCTGAATCCTAGCCACATATGTGGGTTTCTTGGGTTTTCTCAACTGGAGTGAGTTTTCTCATTATAATTAGCCTATATATATATATATATATATATATATATATATATATATATATATATATATATGGTAGGGTTCTAGAATGAACACTAGGTTGAGAGTGAACTGTGTGAACTATTCTGGGCCATTGGATTACATCATCTAAATGTTTTTAAACAATGACAAGATTGTAATTATAATGTTGTAACCTCCCTTTAAATTAATTGACATAAGGGTATTTGCGTCTTTTGTAAATTGCATTTATTAAACAATGTAATCAAAATCCCTAAAATCTCGCTAGTTTTTGTATATACAAGATACACAGCTGTTAGTGTATACACATGTGTACAGTCTCGCTAGTATTAGTTTATACAAGATATACATATTTTAGTTTATACACATGTGTACAGTCTCGCTAACTATCAGTTTATACAAGATACACAACCGTTAGTTTATAGACATGTGTACAGTCTCGCTAACTATCAGGTTATATAAGATACACAGCTGTTAGTTTATACACATGTGTACAGTCTTTTATACATCTGTGTATTATATTCAAAAATGGTTACATATGAGTATATTAAAAACATATAGTATATTATGCATGCGCACGAGTAGATTCATATAAAAACTATGAAATTAATGAAAACGAAACATATCATATGTATGCAAAAATAAATAACTTCATCACATATTCAAAAAAAGAGTTAATGCCCAAAAATAATTACAATTTCAATCTTAGAGAAAATTTTCAATATTTATTGAAAATTATAAAAAGTTAAGAAAAATATATTATGATATATATATATATATAGAGAGATAATAAAAGAAAAACAATATTAAAGCTAAAATTAAAACAAAATCTATGGATAAAGAAATGATAGAGAAATAATTAGAAATGAGAGAGTTAAGAGAGGAGAAAATTAAGGGATTTTAATTAAACATACTTGGTTAATGTCAATCTTACCCTTTTAATCTAAAAAATGATCAATGAGCAAGATTAGTTCACACAGTTCACTCTCAAGAAGTTGTTCACTCTTGAACCTAATCCTATATATATATATATATATATAGAGAAATAATTAGAAATGAGAGAGTTAAGAGAGGAGAAAATTAAGGGATTTTAATTAAACATACTTGGTTAATGTCAATCTTACCCTTTTAATCTAAAAAATGATCAAGGAGCAAGATTAGTTCACACAGTTCACTCTCAAGAAGTTGTTCACTCTTGAACCTAATCCTATATATATATATATATATATATATATATAGGCCAGGAGTTGGCTACAAAGTCCAAATTTCCTAAAAAATGTAAAAAGTCATAAAACACCAAAATATCAATCATAAAACACACCAAAACCCCACAAATAACAAAATGAAGATTACTAAAATATCATATATGTGGGTTGTGTTTTGTGTTTTGGATGATAAGGCTCTGATTATCGAATAACAAACATTATTGTGTTTTATGTTGATTAGAATGTTGTGTTTTATATTTATAGTTCTACGATTGGGTGTTTGAATTTTTATGGACTATTATGGTTTGAATATGGTGTTTTAGTGGTCATGATTCTGTTATATAAAATCTATTTTTTTTTCTTTTTTTGATCTAGTTCTTTTCATTATACTTGTATCCCTATCTTGACTAGTGAAACACTTTGGAATATATGTATATTTTTTTTTAAATTTAGTTATTCATCTACAAATTCCATTTAAATATATATTTATTTACACTCATATATATTTATTTTTATATTATAAAAGTGTATGTAAATATATATTATGGACATAGATTGAATGCCATCAAAGGACATAGATTTACGTTTCCCGATCAAATAACGCAGTCTTCTTTCTTTCTAAAACTTTAGCGACGTACAATGTGGGATTTCGTATCCCTTTCAAACTATAGTCTGTTCTTATTAATCGTGATCACTCAAGTCATTTCACTCCTTACAAAACCCTTTCAAAACTAGTCCATGTTATCTCGTTCATCCTTGTTGTCCACCTTCAAGGCTAACGACGAAATCACCGCCGCCAACCTCCAGTTCGAACGGGTCTCGCTTGTGTTTTGTCTATTTGGATCCACAACAACATCGTTGAACACCATCACCGACAACTATGACCACCTCATCGATGTGTTATAGCCTCGCCGCCGCAAGCATTCCGGCCAAGCTTGTCGGTGTCGAAACGAGCATTACTCGAGGTAATAATGCTACCATTATACTCGTCTTGTTGTACTGATTAAAAGCCATATGTCTTGTCCATAATATATATTATGAGAGCTCTTAGTTTCTGAAACGAAATATTGTGACAACCCGCACTTTAACGTTAGAATCGCCTAACCTTGTAACGCTCAACTCGTACCGTTACTCTCCATGTTCCATTCTACGTTATAATTAGGTATGTGTTAAGTCAAGTGGAAAATGTGTTTTGATTGTGCATGATTGTTGTGTGAACGCTAGTGCTAGTATTACGGAGTCGGCTGCACATTATTCTGGGTCGCACACTACACAACCAGCCGCACACGCGAGTGAGAGTACGCCGTGTATTCATGGGCCGGTAAGCCCAATACGAGCCAACTCCTCTTAACTCTCGGCCCAACCCACTGGTTCTGTGTGGGGCGCAATTTATGAGAATGGGTGCACATTCTCTTTAGACAATCATTGTAAACCCTAGCCCCATGCAATTGGTGGCAGTTATCCTTCTCCCCATCGTTCCATCATCAATGGCAGCCATCAATTGTAATCCCCTCAAACCCCTGGCCGCACCCCTATTCATGGCGGCAATGCAACACGACTCGCCGATGACACGAAGGCGTCGCCAGAAGCACCCAAAGCTCTCCTCCTCTCGACTCGGCTCCCCCCCTCTCTCTCTCTCACGGACACTTGGTTAGTATGATCATCGCTGAATTAATTTCCACTTTGTACATATTATGGCTTTGTGATTTAATGTTCTGTGGTGTTGATATATATATATATATATATATATACATGTATGAGAACAAACTGTTAGGATGATCTCAAAGTGATCATGGAAGTGGAATCCATGATCCCTGGTTGCATGTAAACTAGATTCTGTTAGAGATCATATAATATGCGATTACTGATCAGTTGTGAATTGTTAATTGATATATGTGAGAGTCGCACATGTGGGAGTTTGGTGACAAATAAATTGGGTAATGAGCATGATTAGTCCAATGATTAGGGTTTCATGTGAAAGTTATGGGAAGTTATAAATTTCGTAAACTGTTGATAATTGTCATGAGCAAATCAATGGTTGTTGTTGTTTAGTAGTGCATGAGAGCTAGGATTGTATGATGATGGGTACAAGGATGATAAGTAATCTGATTTGTAAAATGAGTATGGTGATTAAACTTTTAGAGGAAGTTTAGGGATTTACATTGAATAACTGATTTGACCTAACAATGGGCTTGAAACTAATGGGGGTTACGCTTACGGGAAACACGGAAATAGTGGGCTCTGTCAGTCGCACAAGTGCAACTCGCACACACCCACAGCCCAGTCGCCAACATAATTGGGCCGAGAACATGTATGGATCGCACAACATAATGGGCCCTGAACTGATTGAATCGCACAAGCCTTATTTGGCGGATCGCATAATTAGAAACTAATCGCACAATATAACTGTATTGCACATTTTCGGTCCAGTCGCACACGTTGCCCATGATCGCACATTAGGACTTGGGCCTCAGGTTTAGTTGGGCCTTACACAGCCACAAGTCGCACACTCACTGGGCTGTTTGTATTGGGCTGTATAGCTGAGTATAGTCGCACAATAGAGCCCAATCGCACAACTCCGTGATGAATGCTAACTGACTGTCTAGTGATTATTGAAACTTGGATTTGTGGTGTGAACTTGCATGAGAACCGAATACATGTTATGTGAATTCTTGATGGTAATGGGTTGTTATGTTAACGATTATGACACGTACAATATGAGTGCCTCTTGTATGCTACTTGTGTAATGTGAATGTGGAATACGTGATTCATGTGTATACGAAACTGATTTGCCATTGGTAACCACATTAGGATTTGGTTGATTAATATGGAACAAGTAACATTACATATCGAGCAATCAAAGGTGAGTTCACTACTTTCAATACAAGCATGCGTCCGGTGGGGACAATCAAACAGGCAAACAAACAAACGGATTTTCATAAACCCATATCCTTGCAGGGGATATAAGGCAGTTTTCAGTAACGAATAGTCCTATACAAACCCATATCCTTGTAGGGGATATGAGGCGGTTTTCAGTAAATGTTGATGTTGGATAATACACTCACTTTCTATCACTTAAGTCCCATCATACTACCGAACTAGTTGCTTGTAGGGCAACGGGGTTATTAGTTGATAGCGCTATTAGGTTTGGCACCCTCACGACTTACCTGGATAGGACTGGAGTGAACTAATAACTTTAAAATCATGACCAATGTTTGATAGAGCATTGGAGAAGGGCAAAAAAGGATCCGTCTGCGGTATCGAGTTATTATCAACATAACATAAATCAATAATTGGTAACAATCGGTTAACAAATCAGTAAACTCGCCAGCGTTATGTTGATACACTTTTTCTGCATGCTTGCAGGTCTATAGGTACACTTAATTGGAACTTGCAGTCTGGGATGCTGGAGTGGTCATGGGTCAAGTTGCAAGGAATCACAGGACATGTCTAATGGTTTTATACAATTGAGTTACGAATTTATTCACTATTGTATTATGCTTCCGCTGAATAATAAATAATGTTTTGTAACACGTTATTCTAACAAATGAAAGTATATTTGAAATATTGTTATGAGTTCAATGTGATTGGTGGCTAGATCCTGGTACGTCACACGCCTCGCGGGGGTTCCCGCATGTGGTAACTTGGGGGTGTGAGAGATTGGTATCAGAGCCACTGGTTATAGTGAACTTGGTTTAAAAAAATGTTTTTATAAAACCAAACTATAACCGAACAGTTCTGAATACGTGAAGACCATGACACTCAGCTCCAGATTGCAAGGTTCGTCTTTTCATCAGATGCATACATTACATGACTAGTACACACTTGTTTATGATGTAGCATACGGACACACACTCGTTACTATAGCATAATTACATGAATTGCTTGCTTACACTATGATGCATCATTAGTATGTTGTGGTCCTTGGATTATTGTGATCTTGTTGTTTTGATAACCTCAGTTTGACATTTGAGTTTGAGGAACCATTTGACATGAGTTAGGAGGAACTGAGATGAGCATGCAAATCATAATATTATTGTGGGTGCACACATAATAATAATGTGGAGTGCATGTGAGTCCCAGTGAGACTTAACAAGTAAAAAAAAAGGGGTTCCATTCCACTATTCGATCTAATGAGAAATGCAACGACCTATAGGGGTCTAGCGATGATTGCCTCCTATTCGAACATGATCCTTTCACTTCCCTCTGAATCCTTACGAATCTCGATGATATTGAGTGATAGCTGAACTCATAACTGAACGGCTAGCGAACCGTGTAGAAATGTTTAATGCTAGTGCGAACGTCTCTGGGTCAGATGTCGAAACGTCGAATGTTTGGTCTATACCTCTCTCACTTTTCTCGTTTACTTGAACCCAACGGATTGACGCCTCGGATCTCGAAGTTTGGTTACCCCTGCAATTCTCTAGCAACATAGCGTGTATTATTCAATCGACTTGCAAGACCGATGGACAAGAGGATGAACGTGATACATTACCAACCCTAGCATCAGGACGACCCTGCTTTCCGAAGACAAACACCAATAGATTTATTTTCAATCAAGTCCATAATCCTAGTAAGCAACATCTGGGAGTCAACTCTTACGAATCAATCAGGGCATAAACGCTGGAAACCGACTGGAATATGGGATGTGTAATTGCTAGCGCCATGGGCAGTACCCTAGGACATGACAAGAACAACGAGAAGGTGGAACCTAATGGCAAAAGATCACAAGGATTTGTTTTCAAAGCAACAACATTAGAGACAACGGCCATGACAACAACAAGGTACTCGTGATCATAGCCTTCAGTATGGAAATGAAGGTGACTTCGACAAGGATTAGCCGCTGTTAAGTCAGGACGCCAACAACCAAAAGAACAATAACAGTGTTGGGAATCCTCGTAACGATAACAACGATGATGGAAGGGGTGCTCGTGGAAGAGCATTTAAGATTGGCGTGGGTGACGCCAAAACTGGCGGATGACAAGTCAATTGAAGCCTCACACGTTCATTTAGGATGCAAACTCGATCTTTCAGGTCACGTGTGCAACATTGACCATCTTCCTATTACTTAAGAAGCTTTGATGTAGTCGTTGGGATGGACTGGTTGTCCAAAGCCTCGAGCAGAAATTCCCTGTAAGGAAGGAAATGCGTGTATATCTCTCCCTGGTGGAAATTCACTGTTTGTCAAGTATCATTTCGACAATGGAAACCCAGAAGTGTTTCAGCTACCCTGCTACTCTATCACTGGCTACCGGTACGCAGCCCAAAGAACTTCCAGGCTTACCTCCACATCGTCAAGTGAAATATTGGATTTGTATCGCGTCAGAAGCAACCCTGATTACTCGTACTCCTTATCGTCTTGTACCGGGAGGGTTGCAAGAGCTGCCTAATCAACTTCAGGAACCACTGGACAGGCGTTTTAACTGATCTAGTTCCTTGCTTGGGGAAGCCTGAGCTCTAAATGTGAAAGGAAGGGCGAGTCCTATCGTATGTGTATCGACTACCATAAACTCAGCAAGGTGGCGGTTGGAAACCGTCACCTTCTCCCTCGCATTGACGTCCTGCTCGACCAGCTGCAAGGGTCCAGCTCCTAATCGGGAATTGACTTAAAATCGGACTATTATCTGATGGAAGACTAAGAGGAGGATGTTCCTAAAAACGGCATCTCGAACATTGTATGGCCAATACGATTTTTCTGTTTATGTCATTCAAGTTATCCCATACACCAGCAGCTTTATGGACCACACGAATCATATGTGTAAACCTCATCTCGCCGAATTTGTCAACCGTGATTATTGATGACGTCTGAATTATTTCCAGAAGATGGGAACACCGTGAGCGACACTTGTATCTTATCTTGGGGGCTACCGAAGGAGGACCAACCCCCCCCCCCCCTGTGAAGTCTTTTTAAGTGTGGCTTCTGAATTCGAGAAGTACACTTTCTTGGTCACACAGTCAACGACTTGGGAATACATGTGGATCCCGCTAAGATCCATTCTAATAGAAATTGGTCAGCACTGAAGAATCCTCCGAAGATGCAGCAACTTCTTGGTCTTGCTAGATACTATCGCGGATTCATCAAAGGATTTTTGAAGATCGCACAGTTTTTATCACTTTAACACCGCAGGGTGCTGTGTATTCGTGAAAGACAAAGAAGGAGGATATCTTTTCAAGCCTTGAAACCCAACTCTACAAGGCACTGAGTATTGTCCTTACCCGAGGGTACGGGTAATCTAGTAGTGTACCGTGATGGCCTGAAATCAGAATCTCAGTTACGCGATGATGCAATGCGAGAAGGTGATGGCTTACGTGGTGGATTTACAAGAAGAATTGCACGATTCACAACCTGGGGTGGAAGCCATGGTCTTTGGACTTAAGTTTGGAGGCATTACTTGGACGGTACCAAATGCGCTAATTAGACCGATAACAAGGGCCTCCCGCGTACCTTTGATTCGAAAGAGCTAAACATGTGACGGCGTCTCTGGATGGAACTTTTGAATGATTACGACTGTGAAACCTAAATGTGTACAATCTTTGCAGCTCACCGTCGACACTTACCTACCTGATCGGATTCGTTCTGCCCAACCCGAAGCACTGGAGGAAGAAATATTGTCAAGCGGAATCCATGCGGGGCATGGGAACAACTTTTGGTAAATCAGACTGTATTCGCTACTTCATGGAGCGAATATGGGTCCCACTAGATGGCAAACTTAGGGAACTTGTGTTGGGCGAAGCACACAAGTCCCGATATGAGGATCTAGAGATCGTGTACTAATGACTGGGCATGAAGGCCCACATAGCGACGCATGTGAACGATGTTTGACTTATACGAAAGTCAAGGTGGACTATCAGAAACCCCTTGGTTTGTGTCAGCAAACAGAAACGCCCATATGGAAATGGGAACAGATTTCCATGGATTTTGTGCCACTAGTCTACCTAGGGGTGAGCAGAAAACCGAAATAACCGAACCGTAACCGAAAAAACCGACAAAACCGAACCGAAAAAACCGAACCGAAGTAAAAACCGACGGTTCGGTTTTCGAATTTTTAATAACCGAAAATTTCGGTTCGTTTTTTGGATATCCATTTCCAATAACCGAAAAAAACCTAATCGAACCGATAGGTTACAAGGCCCGATACATATGTTTTATGTTTAAGTTGTTAACTTGTTAGCCTTAATCCTTTAACAGTTTAACCCACACTAGTTGTTAATATGTTATAGTCTTTAACCCATCCTAGTAGGCCCAGCCCAATACATAACATTAATAAAAACACACAAGGCCTAATAATCAAATGAAGTTCAAAAGTTTGTAACTATTAATGGAAATCCTTGTTAGTTGTTACTTGCATGTTAGTTTTTAGTTGATGATATAATATACATAATCTAGTAAAAACTAGTTAAATTCTAAATCAAGTATTTATTAATTAGTACACAATCATATGATAGCACACTGCACATCTAGTAATGAAAGGAAAAAAAAAACGGTTATTTAACCGAAATAACCGAAACCGAACCGAAACCGAAAAATAACCGAAAAAAACCGAACCGAAATAACCGAAACCGATCGGTTATAGAAATGTAAAAACCGATTATAGCGGTTACGGTTTCGGTTTCGGCTCAAAACCGAACCGAACCGACCTTTGCTCACCCCTAAGTCTACCTAAAACTCGAAACGGAAACGGCATCACCTGGGTGATCGTTGACTGTCTCATGTAACTAGCACACTTTCTTGCAATCAAGGAAACTGGTGAGTCTTCGCAGCTTGTGAATATTTCTCCGAGAGAGGCGGTTTCTAGGCACGGGGTGCCCACTTCTACTACCTCTGATTGTGGTCTACGTCTATACCCGATTTGTGGCAGGCAGCACACAAATCTTGTTGCTCACGTCTAGATATGAGGACTGCTTATCACATCCATGGGAAGATGGTCAGAGTGAGCGGACCCTCCAGGCACTCGAAGACATACTGCGAGCATGCGCAATCGACTTTGGTAGAAGTTGAGGCAATTACCTTTGTAGAGTTGTACTACAACGGTTACCATTCTAGTATTTCGACAACTCCGTTCGAGGTATTGTATGGACGGCAATGCCAATCTCTTGGCTGGGCTGAAATGGATGACAGCCTAAGAATTTTGAGGGTGTGGTGCGCTTGGGAAGCGCGGAAAATTTAATCCACAATACGTTAGTCCATTCAGAATTCTGGAAGAAATCGGTATAGTGGCCTATAAACTTGAATTGCCCGATGTAATAGGTAATGCTCTCGATGTCTTTCATGTCTCTAACCCAAAGAAGTGATTATCCCACGAAACACTTGTAGTACCCTTACAAGAACCACGGATTGACGATAAGTTGCAGTTGTTGAAGAACCAAAGCACAGTCGAATTCCAATTATGAGAGTTCGTGAACCGCAAGACGTGAACCAGAGCTCACGTGGGAACGTGAGGACCATATGAAGCTCAAGTACCCTGGCCCGTTTGAAACTGTCGAATCAAATCCTGACGCAACTGGTGAATTTCGGGACGAAATTCTCTTTCAAGTTGGGGATGATGTGGCACCCGAGGAAAAACCCGCAGTCATCCTGAGCTATCGCTTCTTTTCTCCGAGACTGCTCATCAAATTTCGGGACGAAATTTCTTTCAAGTTGGGGATAATGTGACAACCCGCACTTTAACGTTACAATCGCCTAACCTTGTAACGCTCAACTCGTACCGTTACTCTCCATGATCCGTTCAACATTATAATTAGGTATGTGTTAAGTCAAGTGGACAAATGTGTTTTGATTGTGCATGATTGTTGTGTGAACGCTAGTGCTAGTATTACGGGATCGACTGCACATTATTCCGGGTTGCACACTACACAACCAGCCGCACACGCGAGTGAGAGTACGCCATGTATTCATGGGCCGGTAAGCCCAATATGACCCAACTCCTCTTAACTCTCGGCCCAACCCACTGGTTCTTGTGTGGGGCGCAATGTATGAGAATGGGTGCACATTCTCTTTAGACAATCATTGTAAACCCTAGCCCCCATGCAATTGGCGGCAGTTATCCTTCTCCCCATCGTTCCATCATCAATGACAGCCATCAGTTGTAATCCCCTCAAACCCTTGGTCGCAACCCTATTCACGGCGGCAATGCAACACGACTCGCCGGAGACACGAAGGCGTCACCGGAAGAACCCAAAGCTCTCCTCCTCTCGAATCGGCTCCCTCTCTCTCTCTCGCTCGCTCTCTCACTCTCTCTCACGGACACTTGGTTAGTATAATCATCGCTGAATTAATTTCCACTTTGTACATATTATGGCTTTGTGATTTGATGTTGTGTGGTGTTGATATATATATATATATATACATGTATGAGAACAAACTGTTAGCATGATCCCAAAGTGATCATGGAAGTGGAATCCATGATCCCTGGTTGCATGTAAACTAGATTCTATTAGTGATCATATAATATGCGATTACTGATCAGTTGTGAATTGCTAATCGATATATGTGAGGGTCGCGCATGTGGGTGTTTGGTGACAAATAAATTGGGTAATGAGCATGATTAGTCTAATGATTAGGGTTTCATGTGAAAGTTATGGGAAGTTATAAATTTTGTAAACTGTTGATAATTGTCATGAGCAAATCAATGGCTATTGTTGTTTAGTAGTCATGAGAGCTAGGATTGAATGATGATGGGTACAAGGATGATAAGTAATCTGATTTGTAAAATGAGTATGGTGATTAAACTGTTAGAGGAAGTTTAGGGATTTACATTGAATAACTAATTTGACCTAATAATGGGTTTGAAACTGATGGGGGTTATGCTTACGGGAAACACGGAAATAGTGGGCTCGGTCAGTCGCACAAGTGCAACTCGCACACACCCACAACCCAATCGCACAACATAATTGGGCCGAGAACATGTATGGATCGCACAACATAATGGGACCTGAACTGATTAAATCGCACAAGCCTTATTTGGCGGATCGCACAATTAGAAACTAATCGCACAATATAACTGGATCGCACATTTTCGGTCCAGTCGCACACGTTGCCCATGATCGCACATTAGGACTTGGGCCTCAGGTTTAGTTGGGCCTTACACAGCCACAAGTCGCACACTCACTGGGCTGTTTGTATTGGGTTGTATAGCTGAGTATAGTCACACAAAAGAGCCCAATTGCACAACTCCGTGATGAATGCTAACTGACTGTCTAGTGATTATTGAAACTTGGATTTGTGGTGTGAACTTGCATGAGAACCGAATACATGTTCAGTTATTTCTTGATGGTAATGGGTTGTTATGTTAACGATTATGACACGTACAATATGAGTGCTTCTTGTATGCTACTTGTGTAATGTGAATGTGGAATACGTGATTCATGTGTATACGAAACTGATTTGTCATTGGTAACCACATTATGATTTGGTTGATTAAAATGGAACAAGTAACATTACATACCGAGCAATCAAAGGTGAGTTCACTACTTTCAATACAAGCATGCGTCCGGTGGGGACAATCAAACAGGCAAACAAACAAATGGATTTTCATAAACCCATATCCTTGCAGGGGATATGAGGCAGTTTTCAGTAACAAACAGTCCTTCACAAACCCATATCCTTGTAGGGGATATGAGTCGGTTTTCAGTAAATGTTAATGTTGGATAATACACTCACTTTTTATCACTTAAGTCCCATCATACTACCGAACTAGTTGCTTGTAGGGCAACGGGGTTATTAGTTGATAGCGCTATTAGGTTTGGCACCCTCACAACGTACCTGGATAGGACGGGCGTGAACTAATAACTTTAAAATCATGACCAATGTTTGATAGAGCATTGGAGAAGGGAAAAAAGGTGCCGTCTGCGGTATCGATTTATTATCAACATAACATAAATCAATACTTGGTAACAATCGGTTAACAAATCAGTGAACTCGCCAGCGTTATGCTGATACACTTTTTCTGCATGCTTGCAGGTCTATAGGTACACTTAATTGGAACTTGCAGTCTGGGATCCTAGAGTGGTCATGGGTCAAGTTGCAAGGAATCACAGGATATGACTAATGGTTTTATACAATTGAGTTACGAATTTATTCACTATTGTATTATGCTTCCGCAGAATAATAAATAATGTTTTGTAACACGTTATTCTAACAAATGAAAGTATATTTGAAATATTGTTATGAGTTCATGTGATTGGTGGCTAGATCCTGATACGTCACATGCCTCGCGGGGGTTCCCGCATGTGGTAACTTGGGGGTGTGACAAATATGGGTTGGTTCTAATATTTCATTGGGGAAGAAGGTGTTGAATAAACTGGTCAAGCATTTAAGTTTATGTTATCTTCTTTTAAAACTAAAAACATGTCACACCCTCAATTTCCACATGCGGAGTACTACCGCGAAGCATGTGACTGACCAGGATCATGCCACCAATCATATTGAACGATAAATATAATAAAGTAAACACATCACTGTGAGTACATATGTCTATCACTTCCGTCAATTACGTATCGTAGCTGAAAAACGAGGCAAGATAAAGGAGTATAATGTTCAAAGTAAAGTTCACATGTTCACTTAGTTGGTTCGCACGGATCCATCAAGTAGATCCGTACGGATGTGCGAGCATTTAGGGTTTCATATAATATGTCGGTCCATGCGCACCTATATTTTTCATCTGCATCTGTTAAGTCTATCCGCTCATGTGCATCCGTAGATAAAGGTTGATCCGCACCAGGAAGCTAGATCCGCACCTAGTCTTTGATCCGTAGTTATGTTCATCCGTGAATGTTAGTTAGTGTGGTTCTAGTGGTAGTATAAATGCATGTGATATCTTGTTCATTTGTAAGTTGTAGATCTAGAGTGGGGAAGCTCTGTTCGTTTGATTTCACGGTTTTGTAATTGTCAATCAGTAATAGAAATCATTGTTAGTTAGCTTGCTTGTGTTCAATCTGCTCTCGTACTTGGATTTCGCACAAGATACGAGATTTATGCAGTCAACGGTGTAACGGAATCGATCCTAACACGAACTCACAAGTGGTATCAGAGCGGGAGATTGATTGCAAGGATTGAAGACACAAGATTCAAGCAATTTCAAGCATTATCAAAGCTGATTTCATCTGAATTTCATCATTTCTTCTTCTACACTTTATTTTCAAGTTTAAAACACAAATTCACATCGAATTCACGGTTCAAATTGGCTGATTTTAAACATATTGTGCTAAAATCTGTTCTAAACAATCCTTGAAAGTTTCAGACTCAAATTCAAACGAAATCATAAAAAATTTTGCAAAAATCATGAAAAATATGGCTGAGTTGTGCGCTGATGTGTACGCACGGATCTAGATCTATTTTTTGTGAGTTCGCACGGATCTACTTTTGAGTTGATTCGCACGGACCTAGTGTCTTACATTCACACGGATCTAGATCATTAAGCACGCATCCGCACGAATCTAGAGTATCTTGATTCACACGGATCAAGTCTCCCACGCAACCGCACGAATCTAGTGTTAACCTTAAAATTTCTGTTCATTGTCAATCCGCACGAACCATAGCTAGTCCATCCGCGTGGATCAAGAGGATCAAGGTTGTTCTTGTTGTTTGATTCTCAAATTTTGTTTAAGTGTTTGTTGAATTTGTGCAGGTAATTCTCAAGGTGTTAACAATCATGGAAGAGGAGTTCTATAACGAGTTTTACGACGCGTTCACATCCGAAATGACACCCAGAACAAAGAGCGTTTCAAATGTTATTTCAGAAAGCTTAAAGTATGATAATGTGTACGGAAACCATCAAAACCACCTAAACTAACGAACATTGAAGATTATAACTGGTGGAAATATAGTTTTGTGATTTGGGTGAAAGCATATGCTTATGATTGTTGATCTATGTTACATTTTTGTAGGATCGAATCGCGACCTGAATGAGTCGTTCGGAAGAGCTCTAGTCCGTTTCAGAGGCAGAAACTAAGAAACGGATGTGATAACAGCTTGAATATCACTATAAACCTCTTGTATATTGATTTACTATCGATTACAATCACAAGGAACACCGGCAGCACCTCGGTATCAATTCTGGAATTCGTTCAAACTGTTACAAATGATAACACAACTACCCTATTTATAGTATCCTAGGTTTCGCTTGAAGTAACCCTATGACATCTCAAGCGAAACACCTACTTAACATTCAAGCGAAACCCTTCAATATAATATTCTGATTTTCAAGCGAAACCCTTCAATTTCTGTTTTGTCTTCTTGTGAACTTTCAAATTCGTGTACTGATATACTTTCATAATGCAATGATGATGTCACAATTATGATGTCATCATCAAGAATGATGACATCACTCTTGATCAGATTCGCAATGCAGCCGAGACTTGATATAAGACGAAGTCGACAGATGAATGCACTAACAGACTCCCCCTCAGATGTTGACGAGTCTTAAGTGTCGAGTCTTCTCAATCTTCAGTCTTTATCAGTCTTTAGACTTCCTTCATGATCTCTATCTTGCTCTATCCTATCTCCAATTCTCTTTCAGGATCTCTGGCTCCTAGCTCTTGCATCTTCAGACTCTCTTTCTCTAACAGACTCCCCCTCAACTTGTACTGGGATCGTAGTCTGACTTTCACAGGTTCAGGTATCGTAACCTGATTCACCTGCATATTCTCTACCCAAAACATAAGTTTCGTAAAAGATAAGATATAACAATTTTAGAAACCCTGCTAACCACTTGAAGACACAACCCTGAATACATCATTTTCAAATATCAAACAAAATGATTTATCATGTCAATTTCTGATGAACCACTTAAATGTATATCATTTTCATTTCACACATTTTCAAACAAACTTTCCCAAACCTGTTCGTCATGTTTAGCACTCGGAATTTTGAAAATCAGCTTTTCAACATCAGCTGTCTAAAATCTTTTTGAATTTTTCAAAATTTATGCTAAAACACACCGAAAATCTTTTTGGATTTTTGAACATAACAGAAATGAAATGCAGTAAAGAAATATTTACATACAATATTTTTGTGAGCTTGTGTAAGAGGATCATATCAGTTTATGAGACAAATCACCAACACCGTTAAGCTTTATACATTTTAAGTTCTAAACGATTCACTTAGATTGTCAGTATACAGATCCATTTAAATTTTCACACAAAGTTCAACTGTTTCGAGATACGAGATTAATGTCTTAAGCACTTAAACTTATTCACGTGTCCCACCTCAGAATATACTCCCATATCCAGATCCCAATATTCAGTCTTACAGGTGAGTATACCTAGATGATATCTGTAAGGGGTTAAATTGCGAAGAACCGTGAGAGCTCAGGTCAGAACTTCCGTTCAGCAGAGAGATGACGGCTTCGACTTTAGGTGGGTCCCCTTTAGAGGATCTTTTTTTACAACAGCATTGATTAGCAATTTTATTGTTCTCATCATTTATGCTGAGGGCGGCGCTATTTTTCAAGCAAGCGTAAAGTATTCTCCGGGGACTAGGCCATTGCTTCCGCATTATCAGAAGTCCCGGGATAATACCCCAGATATCACTAAGCATAAAGACCTAGTATCTCAGAAAGAGGGGTCCTTCAAACAAGATTTCGGGGGTTACCCATATATCCGAGAGATGTTACCCACGAATTAAGCAAGTTTGAAATTTTGGTTTATATCTCGTCACAATCTACTAAATGTGCAAAAACCTACTGGCATATCATCAGTGAGACTGTTTATCACAATTTTTCTTTCCAAATCTTTAGCATGGTGTGATAGTCCACTGATGTACTATCATTTCCTCTTTTATACAACAAAACTCATTTTTGATTTTATCATGTTTTTGCCTTTTTCAAATTTTCAAATGTTTTTGGATTTTCTGTGAAATTTTTTACTCCCCCTAAAATGCAAACACATTTTAGGAAATTTGAAAATAAACTGTAAAATATAAAGTGACAACTGATATCAAATCACTTCAATTCGCCATCCACTTGGCATAAACAATCAGAACTCCCCCTCACAACAAACTATTTTCCCATTTAGATTTCAAAACACTTAAGTTTATTTTAATCAAATGGTTTTTCTGGAAAATTAGTTTTGTTGATTTTCAAACCATTTGTAGGTTAGGGGTTCATCACATTGTTCTCCAAAATATCACTTATAAGTATGGTCCAATCAAGTTCAACTTAATGACCTTGATTAACCATTTGAAGATGAAAACCTTCTTCAACCACTTACAGGTTCACTTACCAACCATAACCACTTGTAAATCAACATATAACAATATAAAGATATCACCTGTAGATTTACCAACCAATCAAATGTAGAATCATTTGCTAAGAAAGATGCCGATTCCTGCTCCACTCTTACCAACCTGGGAGCTCCGGCAAGTCAGGATTTTCAGTTAGAAAATGGTGTCACCCAAGCCTGATCAGCCTCGAGTGATACACATCTATCTCACCAACATTTTGATTTGTAAAAATCTTTTACATTCTTAACCTTCCCATCAACCATCTTCCCGAAAATATGCTTGACTTTTCCATTAAAAGCCTTCTCAACATCAAATTATCCCTTATCAGCGAAGAATTGATTTGAGATCTCTACCTTTCCCACTTTCTTCATCAAATTTTCCTTTGACAATGGAGGAAAATCCTCATCGTTCACCTCTGGAACGGAATTCACAACCTTTTTCTCAACCAAAGACTCCTCTGATTTTATGGAATCAGATTCATTGTCAGAATTACCCTCAGATTTAACCACCCACTTTTGTTTACTCAAATCACCTCTTCTTTTGTAAAATCGTTTTGAACTTTCTCCTTCCTCAGAAGTAGAATTTTCAAACTTTTTAACATTTTTTACAGGTTGTTCTTTCTTATCAACACAAGTCTTTCTCAAAACAGAGTTAGAAGAAACTTCCTGTTTTTGGTAGTTGGTCTTGGGGCAATTCCAAGCTATATGTCCAACTTTTTGACATTTAAAGCAAGTTCTTCTGTCAACTCTTTGAGCAAACATTCTCACATTCTTCTTCACTTCAGCAAGAAACTCTTGATTGGATTGTTTCCAGAATGGTTTCTTCTGCTCATCTTCAGCACTTCCTCCTGCAACAAATTTTGTTTTTGGTTTATAATTTTTCTCATTTTTATAATTTTCTGGAGGAATAAAACCAAGACCTTTCTTTTTGAAATTACCGTTGTAGTTTGGTTTCTTTCGATAACCATAACCAGAACTGTAACCCTTTTTCTTGTTCAATCTCTGTTGAACTCTTGAAGTGTACTTTCTAGGTTTTTCAGCAAGATTTAAATCTTTTATTTTAGAAATATAAATTTCTGTTAGTTTGAAAACCTGTTTGATCATTTCAGTTTTTACACTTCTTATTGGAAATTCCTCATCAGAATATAATTTGTCTGAATCAAACAAAGTATATGCCACTTTGATTGACCCGTCATTCAAATTAGATTTTGATAACAGGAATTCTCTATGGTAAACCCTGTTAACCGGTGAACTCGGACTCTTTTCTGATGAACTCGGACTATCAGACTCAGACTCCGGTTTTGACTCTTCATCCATATCTAACACCTGATCGACCACTTTCTTTAATAACTCGGACTCATGATCAGTGTCAGAAGCTGTGAATGTAACATCAATATTGTCTGGTAATTCATCAAAGATTTCAGACTTTAACTTGATGTTGACCGCCTTTTTTAGACGCTCCTCGTTAGGATTCCTTGGAGAATAAGTTTCATGGATCGGGGGCGGACATCTGTTATACTTGACACTTGGTTTCTTACCAGTATCAGTATTTTCAGTCTTTTTGTCCATGAACGCTTCCAGACCTGCAACAGTAGGATAAACACGATCAATCAAATAATCACAAGTAGTGTAACTCAACAATAATCGTTTAATCCTTTCACTTTCGATCTTTTCAAGTTCCACTTCTTTCTTCAATTTAGCACAGTCTTCAATATACTCATTGATGACGCTCTGCTTTGTCATTAATGTTGCACTCATTTTATCCATTGCTTTTTCAGTTTCTGAATTTGTCTTCTTCAGACCATCAACTGTTCTGTTCAGTACATCATAAGACTCTTTAATGTACTTCACATCAGACAATAAATCTTCTTTAATCTTTTCTAACTCAGCAATCTTTGTATCCTTCTCAGTACAATCTTTGCAAGAAACTGAACACTTCAAAGATGGTTTTTCAACTTCAACCAATTTTTCTACTATCTTTTCAATCTCGACAGATTTCTCTACTTCAAGGATTTTTTCTAACTCGACGAGTTTCTCTACTTCGACCAGTTTTTCAACTTCGACTACTTTCTCAACTTCAATGATTTTTTCGACTTCAACAATTTTCTCAATCTCAACAATTTTCTCTACCACTTTTTCAGTTGCTGGTTCAACATTAGCTTCTCCAGCTTCTGTCTTTGTCTTTTCATCAGCTAGCCTTCTTACTGCTTCCAGCTCTTTCCTCAATCTTGCCATCTTCTTCTGATACAGCATCTCCATTTTATCTGCAAAAAACAAATTAAAACTAGTAGGATCTATGCCTTTTCTAGCTTTGTTGAGATGTTCTTCCTCATCATCGGTATCCACATCGCTACCAAGATCTGGAAAAATCGGGATTCTTTTCTGATTAGTCTCATCTTCACCCTGAATTCTAGCAACAAGAGCTGAACCAGGTATGTATTTGTCCCAGCTAAATCCTTCAGCAACAAATTCATCATCTTGATGGATAAGTAAAGCTTTCTTCTTTCCATCTTCAATAGCATGAGCATGTGCAGTTTGTGGTTGTTGAGCAATATGATGGAAAATTGATTTCTGATAATAATTGTTCCTATCTTGATTCCCGGTTGCTTCTTTGCTTTTGCACTCTCTTTTAAAGTGTCCTTTTCCTTTGCAACGGAAACATGTAACTTTCGATTTATCAAAACCCAACTGAGAAGTAGCCATTCCTCGAAATTCATCACTGCCAGTAATTTCTTGAAACTTTTCAGCTCTCCTCCAAGCACTCGCTAAGCACCATTTTATATCCATCAGTTCAAGTTCTTCAGCATCAATTTGGTCGTAATCCTCTTTGGTAAGCATCGGATTACCAATCTTCCCACCGATCAAACTTTCGTAAGATTCTAACATAGCAACCAGTGATGACATGTGTTGCTTGGCAACTTCCGGAGACAGATTCTGACCATTTTGAATGTTTAAGGTAACATTGCACTGAAGGTTTGTTGAGTTTTGTCGTTGAGAACTTGATGTTGTGCTGTTTGGATCAAAACTTGAGAATGATGAAGATCCACCACTTTGAGTAACATTACTCTTTGTTCCAGACGAACTGTCAGCACTAAAACCAGTTTGAATCTTTGGGCTAGGACTAGGAGTAGCCTCAAACTTGTTTCCTCGATAATACAAATTGACATCTTGTTTAGCATTTGGATTTGTCATGATAGTTGTTTTCTGAATATCCAGCTCCTGCTCTTCAATCTTTTGAATGAATTGTGCCAGATTCATATTCTCAGACTTTCTTGTGTGTTTTAAAATCATCAAATAAGTTCCCCACTTTTGTTGTGGTAGTGCTTCAGCTAGTTTATCAACCCACTCATCATCATCTTTCTCAATGTTAAATCTTTTCATTTCCAAGACTAGATGACAATATCTATCAATGGTATGCTTTGTAGTTTCATGGTCGAAAGCTGAAAACATATCAAACGACTTCTTCAATAACGCCTTTTTGTTTTTAATCATATCTGCGCTTCCTTTGAATTTCTGAATCAATGCTTCCCAAATTGACTTAGCTGTATTACCATGTTGAAGCAAAACAAATATATCTTCTGTAATTGCCTGTTGAAGAATACTGATCATCATTTTCTCACTAGTATACTTCAATTTGGCAACTTCCGTAAAGTCACTGAAACCCTTTTCAAGTCCACGTTCGTTTTTCGGTTTCTCATAGTCTTTCTCCAACGAACACCATGCATCAAATTTGTAAGCTTGCACCCAATTCTCAAAACGATTTTGCCATCCTTTGAAATCTTCAATGTACATCAGTTTTGGTGGTTTCTGATGCGTTCCCGTTTCATTCTCACTGTATAAATTTTCAGCAGCAGTAACTGGAGCGACTGGCGTGGCAAAAGCATTGTAGAATTCCTCGTCCATGTTTTAGTAATCTGAGATACTTCAGGAAAACACCTGAAAAACAAACAAGCAAACGATCAGTTTAAACGTACTAAATACGTAAAAGTGTGTGTTGATGAAATCAATTTAAGACTCGTTGTCGAAGATTTGCGAACTCGTTGCGAACTCGTTTCAATGTTGTTTAAGTGAGATCACGAAATGAATGGGCTTGATCAATAGGATATGGATTCAAATGAGCCGATGAATGAGCCGAGGATCTTGTTTATACAATTAATATTCACTGGACTTATACCACACAAATCGACAACTTCTAGAAACAACAACCACTTGATCAATACCGATTGGACCAAATATATTCACCGTGTTGACATCTTCAATGTTAATCACGTGATTTTTTTTTAAAATAGACAATCAGACAAAGCTACACATCACATGCACCCGACAACATGCAGCTGACAACAATCGGTGCTTTTAAGATTTCCCATGGACCGATAAAACTAGAATCTCATGCGACTGTCACTAGTTTTTTTTTAATATGTTCACATGCACTTCAAATAACAAGACCTGACAAATCACGTGAATCGATGAACCACTATATCACATGCACAGACACAAATCACATGATCACTTTTCCAACCAACTGACAATCCTGTTTAAGAATACGATTCAAGCGAATGCCAGATTCAAGCGAATGCCAGATTCAAGAAGACTCAACAAGATTTCAAGCGAATGCCAGATTTAAGAGGATGCCAACGTATTTTCAAGCGAAAGCCAGTGTTTCTCTTCAAATACCACCAATTTTCAAGCGAAAGCCAGATGATGTCAGCAAATGTCGAACGAATTTCAAGCGAAACCACCGAAAAATCAAGTTTTAGATCGATTTTAATGATGAAACTTTCCAGGATTAGTTAAAACATGATTGCGCATAATATGTGTGAATTTGAGCCGATTTTAACCGTGAAAATTTTTAATTTTTGAAAAAGAATGGTGTAGAAACAGAATTTGTGATGAAAACAGGCTGTTTTGGCAACATCTCTTCCTCCTGAGCTCTGATACCACTTGTAGGATCGAATCGCGACCTGAATGAGTCGTTCGGAAGAGCTCTAGTCCGTTTCAGAGGCGGAAACTAAGAAACGGATGTGATAACAGCTTGAATATCACTATAAACCTCTTGTATATTGATTTACTATCGATTACAATCACAAGGAACACTGGCAGCACCTCGGTATCAATTCTGGAATTCGTTCAAACTGTTACAAATGATAACACAACTACCCTATTTATAGTATCCTAGGTTTCGCTTGAAGTAACCCTATGACATCTCAAGCGAAACACCTACTTAACATTCAAGCGAAACCCTTCAATATAATATTCTGATTTTCAAGCGAAACCCTTCAATTTCTGTTTTGTCTTCTTGTGAACTTTCAAATTCGTGTACTGATATACTTTCATAATGCAATGATGATGTCATAATTATGATGTCATCATCAAGAATGATGACATCACTCTTGATCAGATTCGCAATGCAGCCGAGACTTGATATAAGACGAAGTCGACAGATGAATGCACTAACAATTTTGGATATGAAAAACTAGTTAATGAGAAAAATGAGATAATACCACTAAGATTATACAAAGATACTGATAAGATTGTGTTCTCTAACAAACAAAGAATGATCGACTGTTACAGCAATTGGTTAGGGAAGATATTCTTTGTTTGCTTCAACATGATAGAACTTCAAAGTCTATGTGGGAAGCACTAGAAGTTAAAGCTGCAGGTGGAAAAGAGATCAATAAAAACAAAATTTCTTTGCTGAAGAAAGAGTCTGACTTGTTCAACTGCATGAAAGGAGAGACTGTCCAAAAAATGATAGAACGTGTCTGTCATTTGAAAATTGAACTAGTGTTAGGAAACTTTATTTGTAAGTATTGAAGAAAATCAGATTCAACTTGATCTCTGAAGAAGATGACAGTCCTGAAGATCACAACAAGAAGAAGAAGAAGATCGGATAAGACAACTGAAAGCAGCAACATCTACTTCTAAGTATCATAAGTTGATCAAGAGTTGAAGAAGATTATCAGAGAAGGTCTTTCTGATGGATCTGATGATATTTCTGATGAAATATCATAAGTTTCTGACGATTCTGATCATCAGACTTTCTGATGATTTGTTCACCAGAATTTCTGATGAAGTGGTTTATCAGAAATTCTGATAAAGACCCCACTTGTCTAAAAATCAGCTCTATCCTGCCACACTAACCGAAGCAAGTTGACATTATTGGATCTCATGATGACAAAGGCAATTTGATTGTTGGATTCAATGAATATGTCAAGGCGCTACTTTTTGCAGGAATATACATGAATAAACAAATGTTTATTCATGTATTCAGCCGTCTATAAATAGAAGGCTCATCAAGCAGAGGACAATGAGTTAAGCTTAGCATTCAATACATACTACAAACTCCATTGTCCTTTCACCCTCAGAATTCAAGTATTCATTTGTAATAGATAATAATCTTACAATCACCTTGTAAACCATTTTGTTTCAAAGTGGTATAAACTTGATAATTCTGTAGGTCTTGTTTCTTGAAAGTCTGATTTCTATTTCCGCACACTATTTTCACATCTATTGAAATCACTTGCCATATTACGTGAGAAGAAGTTTTTAAGTCCAAACTAGGACCAAGAAATCATGAAAGAAATTCCTGTTAAAGGTTCACACCAAGAAATTCCAAAGTCAACCCCATAGCAATCATCTGCTACACCAATCAACGAAGCTGGAACCACTATGATGGGCCCACCTCCAAATGTTTCAAAAGATGAAATACTAAAATGGTTAGCAACTTCAAAACCTCAAGTTGTCACAAATTTGAAACTTATAACTTCTCAAACTAGTCCAAAATGAGTAAACTGATGAATCTGCAAACAATGAATGAATGGGAACAAGAAGCTGATTCAAGAAAACCACAGATTGTTAAAAGAAAAATCTCTGAAACCCAATCTATCTTGGTTAGAGAGATTGACAGGGATATAATGATATTCCCTGAATACAATCTGGTGAAATATTATTGGACAAAAGAAGATGTACCAGCAAGGCCACCAACTCCTGTCAGAATGGCTATAAGGGAAGAGAAGTTAAAAAGAGGTCCGAGAAGCATTCACTACACCAATGAGAATCCAGTAAAAAGAATCTTAAAAGTGGATGAAGTAAAAGTTGGAACTGATGGTGTTGGAAGGACTTATGTGCAGAACAGATACACACTTCTAAGAGAAAATGGGGAAGAAGAAAAAGTGACTGATGAAGAAATTGCTGATAAATTACATCTTTTAGACATTCTGTTCATGAAAGATCAATATGAAAAGGAAAGGAAAAACAATAAAGATGTCAGAAGAGCATTAAAGGGCATATCAAAGGCTGGAATACAGCTGTTTGAAAGAATGGCTTTTTCAGACTTTGATTTATGCAACAACTATGATTATGTGCACAACAAAAAGGTCTATATCAGTGCACCAAAGACAAGAATTCCCTCAGAGTTGTTGGAAAATGCAAGATCTGGAGACATCATTGAACTGCCGAGTAAAAATGACAGACATAACTATGGTGTAATCTTCAGAGATATTGAGAAGAATAAAGCTCTATTCAGAAGTGTTGATATCTTCAAATACTCAAATCAGACTCTGAAGTTTATCATGAAAAGTATGAACATAAGACAAGAACAACTTCAGAAGACAGGAATGAACATGGAGGATCAAAGACAAGAAATTGAACAAATGATTGAAGAATGGATTCAAGCAAGAACCTGGTACAAAGACATGTATGACATCTGCAACAAGTGTATATCTTACAAGAAGCAATTAAAGAAAGGAGATGTGCTGAAGAAATTGAAGCTGACTTGAAGAACATGTTTGTTTTTAAATTTTCATTTCATTATGTATATTGTTTTTCAGAACATCAGTAACTGGATTGATTTGCAAATGTTGAGTTTCCACTTTTTGGAAATTTTCTGTTCATGAGATAGTTCATTTTCTTACAATACTTAGGGGAAACTGTTAGGAAACTTTATTTGTAAATATTGAAGAAAATCAGATTCAACTTGATCTATGAAGAAGATGACAGTCCTGAAGATCACAACAAGAAGAAGAAGAAGATCGGATAAGACAACTGAAAGCAGCAACATCTACTTCTAAGTATCATAAGTTGATCAAGAGTTGAAGAAGATTATTAGAGAAGGTCCTTCTGATGGATCTGATGATATTTCTGATGAAATATCATCAGTTTCTGACGATTCCGATCATCAGACTTTCTGATGATTTGTTCACCATAATTTCTGATGAAGTGGTTTATCAGAAATTCTGATAAAGACCCCACTTGTCTAAAAATCAGCTCTATCATGCCACACTAACCGAAGCAAGTTGACATTATTGGATCTCATGATGACAAAGGAAAATTGATTGTTGGATTCAATGAATATGTCAAGGCGCTACTTTTTGCAGGAATATACATGAATAAACAAATGTTTATTCATGTATTCAGCCGTCTATAAATAGAAGGCTCATCAAGCAGAGGACAATGAGTTAAGCTTAGCATTCAATACATACTACAAACTCCATTGTCCTTTCACCCTCAGAATTCAAGTATTCATTTGTAATAGATAATAATCTTACAATCACCTTGTAAACCATTTTGTTTCAAAGTGATATAAACTTGATAATTCTGTAGGTCTTGTTTCTTGAAAGTCTGATTTCTATTTCCGCACACTATTTTCACATCTATTGAAATCACTTGCCATATTACGTGAGAAGAAGTTTTTAAGTCCAAACTAGGACCAACAACTAGAATGATTCGAAATCAAGAAGGACAGAGAAGAGATCATCGACAAACTGATTGAGGCATTACCTCATGTAGATGATTGGCAAACATTTGTCATGATTATGAAAAACGATGCAAAGTTTGACGAGATCACTTTAGATAGTTTGATTGAAAAACTTGAAAGTCATGAGCTAGATCTAAAAAGGCAAAACAAAATGATCAGTTCTACTTATCAGCAAAATGTCAATCTTTACTATCGTGGAAGCATGCTGAATAGTCAAGCGCCAAAGATTGGTACAGCCTTTACTACAGAGAACTCTGGTGATTCATCAAAGAGCAGATCTCCGAACTATGATTCTGGTTATCATTCATCTTCTGCATCAGATAAATCAAATCTGAATCTGGTTCAATGCAATATTGCCCTGAATTTGAAAGATTCTCCAAACATGAATGTGAATTCAGCCAGGCAGCAGATGAGTTTCTTAGCTTCTGGAATCATACGAAAGTCTGGTGGGGGGTAAGATTGGAAACTCGAATATGACGAAGGAAGACTACGACCAGAACGATCCAGAATAAATGGAGCTCATAGATATAAGAAGGTGCATGGTTAGTGTTATCAGGAGAGCTCAACGGTTCATGGAGATAACAGGGAGGCAATGTCATGAAGGTCCTAATATGAAACTGGGATTTGACAAATCAAAGGTTACATGCTTCAGATGCAAGCAAAAAAGGACACTTCAAGAGGGAGTGCACGAATCAAGGAGTTGATGAGAGTGTGAATCCTTTTCATGACGACTACTACAAGAAAGCAATCTACCATCGCACCAATGAGCAGCCGTAAAAAAAGAATCAAAAGCAGATTAGTGAAGGTTCGTCAAAAGAAAGAAAACAAGCTATGGTGGTGATTCAAGAGGATGAAGGGTTCTATTGGAATAAATACATTCCAAAAGAGAAGATGGCATTGGTTGCTTAGGTAGGACCGACTCAAGAAGAACATCATGCACAAATGAGGTTGAGTGAGGTGTATAAGGTTTTTATGGAAGCAAAGCATGCAGATAGATGGGATGATGAACGGAAGTGCTTTGTAGATCCTCAAGGGAATCCAACAGTTGATCCTGATATGGTAGATTTTAAGCGCTGGTTGCTGCTATTCCAACCGCAGGAGTATTTTATAGACGGATTTAAGAGGATCCGAATTATGAGAAAGAAATGGAGGAGGGCATAAGAAGGGTGATCTATGCCAGTGTTAAGAAAAAGAAGAGTGTTGAAGAGATTGTTGACGAGAGTCAAAAGCTAAAAGAGGAGATTTTGAAGAAGACGACTGACAGCACAACAGTGGCAGATCAAGTTGAGGTAAAAACTCAAACTGAATCTACTAAGTCGACTAATAAGGCTAAGTCAATAGATAATAATGGTAAAATTGATGATAAATCTGAAAACAAAACCGAAGTGCAGTGCAGGAAAGACATGGAAACATGCAGTGCCTGTACTGAGAAGGATGAAAATTTAAAATCAAAAAACATTGAGTTTACAAAAATAGAAAATGTTTTCAAAGAAAAATGTAAAGAAATGTTTGAAATTGAAAAGTTTTTGAAACAAAAAGAAGAGGAGCTGACACAGAAATGTGATGATCTTGAAAAAGAAAATAAAATTTTAAAACAAAAGTGTTTAGCAGATTGCAATGAATGTTTACAAAAAAGATAATATTATTCAACATTTGCAAAAAGAATATGATGGGATGAAATTGTCATATCATACTGTAAAAGAAGCTTTTGAAACTTTGAAAAGTGAAGAAAAAAGTATGGAAAAAAACTTTCAAAATATATTGAAACAACAAGATTTCTTGAAGCTAATTTTGAAGATAAACAAAAGGTTTTAAATCAATATATTGATGAACTTGCTGAGGTTAAACGAGAATTAGCTGAGAAAGAAAAGAAAGTTAATAAACTTCAAAGTTATCATGCTTCTTCGTAGATTCTCGAACGCATTTTCAACATCACACCAATGATAATGATTCTGAAAAGAACAAAAACGGAATTGGATCAGAATATCATCAGGTGCCACCACCATTGGAGAATAACTATACATTCTATGATGACAAGAAAGTGGCAAAATCAATAAACATTGTTGACCAATTGCCTGACAACATTGATGTGACTTACACCAAATCTGATGATCTTGCTGATTCAGAGGTGGTAGGTAAGGTTGTTGAAAGCATTTTGAAAGAGGATTCTACCAAAAATGAAAAGTCCAAATCACATGTTGAAGATGAGGAATGTTTCCATAAAAATTATTTGAAAAATTCAAAATCTGAGAAAAATGCGAATGATGATCCAATAGGATTGGCATATTACATGATTGGATCGCACAAATTGTTCTTAGATATTGAAGTTCCAATTCAAAATGCGATTGCGGATAAGATTGACAAAGTGTTTAAACTGGTGGAAATCAAAAAGTCTGAAATTGATAAATTTGCCAGAAAAGCGAGCAAGAAAACTTTTTATAACAAACCTGGTGACAAAAAAAACACAAAGGCTGGGTTGGGTTATAAAAAGAAACAAAACCAAAAGAAAAGGGCTGAAAAGACAAAATTTCAGAAAAAAGATGAAATTTGTCCACGGAACAAGTTCCGTGGAAGAAAAAGAAATCCAATTTAGTCGACAGACTAATGAGGAATTATGCTCAGAAGAAACAACAACAACAACAGGCCAAAGATGTCACACCCTGTCTTTTGCGGAAGCGTATGTGTGTGACTTGATCAGTTTTCATTGCATTCGATCATAACAAACAACTACATGCATTAAAATTAAATGATGTTCATCCATACATAGTTTAAAAAATTACAAACACAAGTATTAAGTTAACATTACAACCCAACATAAGTTAAAAAGTTCCATCAAAGGTCTTGTTTGAATAAAAGATAAGCTTCACAAGGCTTTGTGTTCTATATCTCATCGATGATGGGATATACAAACCAAACCCTCCAAAACATGGATGACATCTAGACTTGAAACTCAAAAGCTTGTAGACAGTACTGCACCAAGATCCGTCTATCTTCCTGAAATACATGTAAGTCAAAAAATCAACAAAAGTTGAGCGAGTTCATGCGTTTTATGTGTATGCGCATCGAGTGAGTCTCAAAAACATTTGAAAGTTTAGTTGTAAGTAGGTATGTAAAGCGTCTATGAACATGTTAATCGTTATTGTTTTGCAAGGACATTAATATATGTGACGACATAGGAAGTACTCAACCCGAGTAGACATTTTTAGTGTCGAATCACCTCGATTGGGACACAACAGCACTCTGAGTGGTCACCCATGGACCGTGAGTGGGGCTCGCCCGTACCCATTAGATCTAACCTTTATTCCGTGGTCCTTAAAAGGATTAATGGCACTTCAGTTTCAGTCTATGCTCACATGATCTAATAGTTCATTCCTTAGCTAAATCATACCCAAGTTGACATGTATTTCACCCCCGCAAGTTATAAATCGAAAACGTTAAGAGAAAAGGGGGACATGAACTCACAAATTTGCGTCCGAAGCCTCGTGTACTCAAAGTGGATGTCCTCAAGTCGTACTACTACCTAAACACGTGCTAAGTTTTATTAGATACTTAGGTCGTGTACCCATTTACACACATACGGTTTCATAAACAGTTTCATAATCCCACTTAGCGTTATTGTATGGCACACCTTAAGTTAACAATAATCACATAACGCATGTTATACCACATATTATGCAAGTAACATACATATATCATCATACGAATCGTAACAGTTGATCACGCCATGCAATCGGTACATACATTATGATATCACATAGTTGATGTTTAGTTCTTCCAATATCCTTCTGTTTGTATAACTATATTTAAAATCCCACATCTCAACAGTGTACAATTCATGTGACAAATCTATGGCCCAACACTAAATCACAGTCCATTAACAGAAAGATAAGACACAATGTTTTCATGAGGTGTGCGGCCAAATTGATACTATCATGATTTAATGGTAACACTTTTAACAGCTTATGTACATCATGTAAATCAGCCCGAGACTTAACACAAAACCCAAATCTCAATTATACTCATGCTCATATAAGAATTAACTATACCTATGATGTTTTGCCAACACTAGTGCAGATCTAATTAATAATGTAAGCCCATATATCCTTATATACTAGTTGTTATAAACATGCTGTTAATTCTCGGCCCAAAGACATTCAACACAAAAGTTTTCCAAATTGGATAATAGTTCATCAATAAACACATAATATCAATATAAAATTCAAGAACAATCATAGTAATTTTTACACACAATCCTTACTATTCAATCAGGTTAATCGTCATATACCCCACAATTGATTTAAAACATCCTGATGAAGCCTTACAAACAAAGCCGACAACTCACATATATACAATCACATGAAATTAAGAAAATAGTGGCTGACAATATTAATGCTTTCACATGCTAATATTATGCACATCACCTTCATTAATTACCCACACATGCTCTGACACAATTTGACCATAACATAACATATTATTCATCAGTTATAACAACATCAGTGATCAAGATCATGAGTTGGTGCAACTAAACATGCATAACAAAGATATTAATTCAGAACATAAAGAGATTTACACTAACCAAACGAGTTAAGGTATTGGTATTTCTGGATCCGAAGTAAACTTCACGAGGGGGTAGCTACTGTCGATCGCAAGATTGAGAGAGGGGGGTAGGGTTTGATTTTTGGTTTAGAGTTTAATTCCATCAAGTAATAATTTACGTATACATATATATGAGAGTTTGGGGCGGTGGACTTCATTGGCCGGCTGATGATAATGGGCTCAAGTCCATACGATTGGGCTGTCACAAAACTGAGTTGATTGGGCCGAATTTACACAGGGGAAGGGGTGTAATGTGTACGCACATGGGGGGTTAGGGAATTTGGTTTGGGTTAGTTTACTTAGGTAATTTATCATTATTATTATTATTATAAATGTGAGAATAACTAATAAAGGTTTATATTAACCAACCAACATAAATGTAAAATATTCACGCTAAGGGTTCGGGCCTCAAAAGTTTCGAGTTATGCGGTTTAGGTCATGGTTCAAACGGTTCGGGTAGGTTCATCACCAAATGGACTTGGTTTCGACTACAAGTTTGCACACAATAACTAAATGAGTACAAAATTAATTCGTCGGAAATAGATAAGTATATATTTATTCGTAAGAGCATAACGAATGATTTATACCTCGAAGTTACGGGTTGTCACATCATCCCCAAGTTGAAAGAAATTTCGTCCCGAAATTTAGCACGTAGTTACTGAGGAGGCTAGATGGGTTGCGTGGTTTTCCTGGGGTGTCACATTATCCCCCCGTTGGTTTGGAATTTCGTCCCGAAATTCCGCAGTAGTTTCAGCATCAGTAGTGGTTGCACTTTTCTCGAACAACTGGGGATACTTGAGTTTCATTTGGTCTTCTCGTTCCCAGGTGAACTCTGGGCCACGACGGGAGTTCCAGCGAACTCGAACAAGAGGTATTCTGGTATGCTTGAGAATCTTAACATCTCGGTCTGTAATCTCTACAGGTTCCTCGACGAATCGAAACTGATCGTCGATAGTGAGTTCCTTGAGAGGAACTATGAGGGTCTCATCTGACAGACACTTCTTCAGATTTGACACGGGGAATACGTTGTGAACTCCGCTGAGTCCTTCAGGTATGTTCAGTTTAAAGTTGTTTTCAAAAAAACCATAAGTTCATTCGAAAACCAGTAGTTAGTTAGTTCCTTGGGTCGTGCGAATGAATCCAACTTACGTCTGTGTAGTTGTGAGGTTCCAAAGGAAAAATGCGAAAACGTGTTCAAGGGAGTATAATCGTATCAACAATACACCTCCACCTTCAAGGTTTCGAGGAGTGATCACCAATGATCGAAAGACGAGCCTTCCACTTTCTTTAAGCTAGAGCGTGTTCGTTTCAGTATCTCAGCATGGAGTAGTGAGAACGTAAGGTCACTGTGGTAAGAGAGCGATGGTTTGGTCTAAGCCAATGGTAGAAATTGGACATATCATTAATCAATATTCACGTGTTGGTGCAAGACCTAGTGCAAAGATTCCGCATATGAAAGAAAAACTATCATGACATTAGAGTACGTCTCTTGTAGTGTAAGGTGGGTCAGGTAAACGTATAAATTATCGTGTTTTCCGGTAGGTTGACTGATCCACAACTCTGTCCCCAATTGTCCTGAATACTATTTCACCAGTAATGGCTTCCATTCACTAAGTTGGGTATACGTGAGGGCTAATCAAGTAGAATAAGAATAAACCATCCAACAGGGTAATAAGGTAGTCTTGTGATCGTTGAAAATCATGGTATGGTTGTTGGCATTTCGTTAAATCAGTTGCCAATCGAAGAAACGGGGAATTAATGAGGTTCATACGAAGAATCGAGCGAAAACAGGGGTCCATCAATAACCGAAGGACTCGACCAACTAATCTGTTGTCTAGAAGTAATTTCCAGTAGTGGTGCATGGCGGCAAGGCACAAAAAGGGAAATTCGTTGCATCGCAGTCGCGCGAGTGTATCATTTGTCCAAATTAGAAGTTTGGTGGGTAAGGTTGCGAGTTGCAAAACGACGAAGGCGTGTAACTGTGGCTGCTTAGTTTCTGGTGACGATGACATGCGAAGGTGATAAGATTCGTCAACAGGGATGCGTAGGTATAGTTCTCCTAAATCCAAGTACGTTTGAGCCAGGCCTGGTCTTCGTGAATGTTGACGTACAATCCGAATGTACGGAGGGTCAGATGGAGACGTCATGTCGAGATAAGCGTATGACTAGCTAGAACACCTAAACATTGGTCGTAGTGCGGTGACGAGGGAACAGAAAAGAATTTGACCACCACTTGTCAAATTTCAAGTAAACATTCGGGTGTCATATATAACGCATCAGGGTTAATAGATAACATGCTACTACTCTAACTGGGGATACCATATGCAACACACAATGTAAATGTAAACTAGCAAGTAGGTAATACAAAAATAAATCATACCACCTAGAGTGTTGAGTCTTGCACGTGGAGCGAAGCGTCGTTGTGGATCGTTGAGCACTGTACAGGTTATAGTCTGGTTTTATCAAAAAGTTTTTCCCCTTTTTAAAACCAAGTTCACTATAACCAATGGCTCTGATAACAATCTGTCACACCCCCAAAATCCACACGCGGAGTATCACCGCTTAGAGGCGTGACTGACCAGGATCAAGCCACCAATCATATTGAACATAACAAGTAATAAGTAAAAATCAACCACACAATATGAAAGGTGGTTCAAACCAAAAACGTAGTTAAGTGTTTAGAGGAAGCATATTTGTAAAACCCAATGTAAGTATTAAGTACGAAATAAAGTAATGTTCTTAGCATGGCACACACTGCCATGTCCCACAACGACTGCGCCTCCCTGTGCAAGCTCCATGAGTACCTAACGACCTGCAAGGCATGTAGCAACGAATCAACAACAAAGTTGAGCGAGTTCACAATTGGTGTTCATGATTAAGTTGTTTCAAAACCAGGAGTTCATTTGTAAGTTGTAAGTTAATCCGTTTACCCTGTTTCCCAAACATATCCATAGTTGGTGGGGGCTTCCCCATCTTAACCACTAGACCTGTTTACCATATCGACCACTGACTAAAGTAAGTTGGTGCCCTGAGGTCAATGTCTATCATCATTGACTAGTGCCCAGATCCATTAGTTCACGCCCGTCCTCTGCGGCACGGTGTGAGGCTTGTCAAACCTAAATAGCGCTATCTAACTAATGACCCGCTCGCGATTGGCCCGGCGATTAAGTCGATATAAAAAGGAGGGACTTCATGATAGAGAGTTTTGGTCTAGTATCCGTGTTGTCACCCTTCAATAAAGAGGGTGTGTACGTAATCTCCAAACCAGGAGAATTACGCATGTTCCGATTAAATACTTATCACATGTTGTCACCCTTCAATAAAGAGGGTGTGTACGTGTTCCAAATCAGGAGATCACGCAGTTTCCGTTCAAATCCTTTACCCATTCCCAACCCCTGGGAATCCCATGCCTTGTAGAAAGTGTGAACTCACCTTGGTTTGCTCGGTTGGATTCTTAAAAGAAAATAGCTAACAGTCAGGGTTGATCAATCACGCCCTATTTATGGTTACCAAGTTTTTAATCAGATTCGTATACAAGTATTTCACGTATTGGTGCATGTCACAAGTCAAGTAGCATACAGTATCATATTCGACATGTGTACCCATTTACACACATACGGTTTCATAAACAGTTTCATAATCCCACTTAGCGTTATTGTATGGCACACCTTAAGTTAACAATAATCACATAACGCATGTTATACCACATATTATGCAAGTAACATACATATATCATCATACGAATCGTAACAGTTGATCACGCCATGCAATCGGTACATACATTATGATATCACATAGTTGATGTTTAGTTCTTCCAATATCCTTCTGTTTGTATAACTATATTTAAAATCCCACATCTCAACAGTGTACAATTCATGTGACAAATCTATGGCCCAACACTAAATCACAGTCCATTAACAGAAAGATAAGACACAATGTTTTCATGAGGTGTGCGGCCAAATTGATACTATCATGATTTAATGGTAACACTTTTAACAGCTTATGTACATCATGTAAATCAGCCCGAGACTTAACACAAAACCCAAATCTCAATTATACTCATGCTCATATAAGAATTAACTATACCTATGATGTTTTGCCAACACTAGTGCAGATCTAATTAATAATGTAAGCCCATATATCCTTATATACTAGTTGTTATAAACATGCTGTTAATTCTCGGCCCAAAGACATTCAACACAAAAGTTTTCCAAATTGGATAATAGTTCATCAATAAACACATAATATCAATATAAAATTCAAGAACAATCATAGTAATTTTTACACACAATCCTTACTATTCAATCAGGTTAATCGTCATATACCCCACAATTGATTTAAAACATCCTGATGAAGCCTTACAAACAAAGCCGACAACTCACATATATACAATCACATGAAATTAAGAAAATAGTGGCTGACAATATTAATGCTTTCACATGCTAATATTATGCACATCACCTTCATTAATTACCCACACATGCTCTGACACAATTTGACCATAACATAACATATTATTCATCAATTATAACAACATCAGTGATCAAGATCATGAGTTGGTACAACTAAACATGCATAACAAAGATATTAATTCAGAACATAAAGAGATTTAAACTAACCAAACGAGTTAAGGTATTGGTATTTCTGGATCCGAAGTAAACTTCACGAGGGGGTAGCTACTGTCGATCGCAAGATTGAGAGAGGGGGTAGGGTTTGATTTTTGGTTTAGAGTTTAATTCCATCAAGTAATAATTTACGTATACATATATATGAGAGTTTGGGGCGGTGGACTTCATTGGCCGGCTGATGATAATGGGCTCAAGTCCATACGATTGGGCTGTCACAAAACTGAGTTGATTGGGCCGAATTTACACAGGGGAAGGGGTGTAATGTGTACGCACATGGGGGGTTAGGGAATTTGGTTTGGGTTAGTTTACTTAGGTAATTTATCATTATTTTTATTATTATAAATGTGAGAATAACTAATAAAGGTTTATATTAACCAACCAACATAAATGTAAAATATTCACGCTAAGGGTTCGGGCCTCAAAAGTTTCGAGTTATGCGGTTTAGGTCATGGTTCAAACGGTTCGGGTAGGTTCATCACCAAATGGACTTGGTTTCGACTACAAGTTTGCACACAATAACTAAATGAGTACAAATTTAATTCGTCAGAAATAGATAAGTATATATTTATTCGTAAGAGCGAAACGAATGATTTATACCTCGAAGTTACGGGTTGTCACAACATATTTTTGAGTTGTTTATGAAAATATATATTTTCTTCCACTTCAAAAATAATATATTTTCAACTTTGACAAACTATGATATATTCGTATAATAATTTGTAAAAATCCATACTTTGCCGTTGGTTTGGTTTCAAAAATACTGTTTACCAAATTTCTCAAGATACGAATTAAATTTCTGGAATATATATATATATATATATATATATATATATATATATATATATAGTCCAAAGTGTCCATTGTCCGAATCGTTCAATATTTGTGTGTAAGTTATATATTTATTTTCTTGTGATTTTTGTAATCCTTCAATTTACAATTTTTAGTATTTTGGTGTGGTATATTATTTTTCAAGTTCCTAATTTTAGTATAACTAATACAAATAATATACTTGTAGCACACAATTTTTGTGACTTCTAAATATATATTTAGTCATTTTTATTCTTGAAAATCAACCTCCAATTCTTGAAATTTTTACACCGAAAATTTATGGCTTTTTTTATACTTAAAACCATGGTTCAGAATCACTTGTAACACTTGTTTAAACATATTTTTCTAAGTGTTGAATTTTTACAAAAAATTTGTCATAGTTTCCTTTGAAAAATGGAGGTTTCCATGCTTAAAGCATATCATTTTCTTTTTCAAAAATTCACCAACAATCATCAACAATCATACTACAACTTACCATAAGCCATAACATACATTTCTACATGAAGGTATGAACTTGAAGTTTTATAAAATCTTGTAGTATTTTAACATAGTGTTTGACATGATTTATTAACAACAAAAACATGGTTTTTACTTCATAAAACTCATTTTTATAAAATTTCCATCTTCAAAACTTGTAACTCATTTTTACTAAAATTCAACTTCTTGAATTTTTTATGTCTTCTATACATTAATAATTCCATTTTCACACGTAAAGTAAGTTTATTTCCTTTCAAAACTCAAAACCATGTTCTTTGTAAGTAAACTTTTGTTTTCTTGAAACTTTTATGTTTGAAATCCCATACTTTTATAATCTACAACTTGTAAGAACCATCATTCTTCACAAAATTATGTTTATTTTCAAGTTCATACTTAACATAAAGGATGATTAACATGGATCTTTCAAGATCCATCCTCATACTTGCTAGATCATGTTTTAAATCATCATCTAGCAAGCTTTTATGTGGTGATCTACACCAGACACTCAAGAAATCAACAAACAAGTTCATCACACATCTTAAACAACTTAGATCTTTATGATTTTGAGCTTTATTCTTATGTTCATCTTCTTGTTTTGGTGTGATCTTTAGATTTTTAGTTACATGTCTACTTTAACCACTAATATAAGATGTAAAAACATGATCAAGAAGACTTGCTACTAGCACAAAGGCTAGGGATGAATAAGATGCAAGATGAAGAAGAAAAGTGGTGGTTAATAGCTCCTCAAGGTGGTCCTTCAATTCCTTTTGCTTGCAACCCTCTTAACTATGCTTGATTCACCTTAGATTATGCTTGGATTATGTTGGAATGGACTTAGAAATGGAGATGATATTGGAGGGGTTTGGGCCGTAGGTATGGAGGAGGGAGAGGAGGTGTTTTGTTGTTTGAAAGTTGTGAAGTGAATGTGGTGAAGTTTAGATGATCTTGTTCTTTTATCTCCTAACATTTCATTATACAATGGATCTAATGTACAAAATCTACCAACATTTTCTAAATTTAAAAATCAAAAGGGGGAGGGCCCACCTAACCGGCCTCATGAGGGGGGGGGGGGGGTGTTTAGTTGGTTTTGAATTGTTAGTTTGATATTTAGTTAGGTTCTAAGTGTTTAGTTAGGGGTTAAGTGTGTTTAGGTGTTTTGATGTGTAAGATGGTGTTTAGTGTTAACAACTAGTCTTATGATGTTGAAACAATGCTTCTAGTTTAATTTTGGTGTTTCGGGTAGTGTCCGGTTGTCCGTTCGGTTATCGGTTCGTTAAGGTGCTAAATTGCGCAGCTTAGTGAGTTATGAGATACCTTTTATGACAGTTTTCATTCCCGACACTTTACAAGTTATTCTGGACATCTAAACCTTATTTCTACATTGTATTTTGATGTTTAATTGTTGATTTTTTGCTGAATTTTGCATTTATGGTGTGTTTCGGGTACTTTTTGGTGTTTATCCATCACTCGGAAGGCAGTTTCATAACCCTTACTTTCTTACATGGAGTTCTAGTAAAAACTTTGGTTCTGTACCTCAATCTGTGTCCTATCATGATGTCTGTCTGAGTACTGAATTCCTGTCAGCACTACTAGTTTATCTGATAAGTGTGTTATCTTCGTCTGTGCACTAATTGAACCATTTTGAGTTGCATTTAACAATAATAAGTAGCATGCATCATGTAATGTATTTGTGAGTCTTTTGAAAGTAAACATGAAATCATTCATATCATAAGTTCAACATGCACAACCATATATTACAAGTTACTGTTCACATCGTACGGAAATTATAACAACCCTCCTGAATTTTTCTGACACCCCTAATATTTTAAAATACCCTTATATGTCCTAAAATATACCCCGTATGTGAAAACCGAGCCCAAAATACATTATATAATTAAAAATAAAATAAAAACAAATTTTATGTGTCGCTCGCGGTCCGCGTAAGACCACACATGGGTCTACGCGGGGAGCGACAGCCCTGCAACGAGGCGCAACCCTGAGCCGACACATGTCACGATCGTGTCGAAGCTAGTGGTGATGACCAATCAGAGCTAAGGCCTACACCCCTACTACGCGGGCCGTGTAAGCCTTAGCATAAGCTTACGCGGGGCGCGAGGGACCCCAAATCAGCTCCTATATAATGGGAGCTCGGGCCTTCAAACGAATTCGCTCATTTCCTTTTTCTCTCTCGAAATTTCTGATAGTATAAGTGATTTTCGGGCATAATACCCCCCCTAATTAACGAAGTTCTGCCCCGATGTAAGTATTATAAACCCGGTTACGTATTAGATACGCTGCCCGATTGATCCAGGGTTCCGTAACGGCTGTCGAGGTTCTGCCCGACGTAGTCGTTGGAATCCGTCTCGGGGAGGGTATTACTAATTTAAATATTGGGTTATTATACTAACATATGTACATTTGTGTAATTAATAGATAACAACCAGGAAACCCTTAAAAGAAGTCTAAGACAGCAATGTGAGTAATCTCCTTTTTTGTAAATTGTTTTTACAAAACCTTAAATGTTTTACAATGTAATTAAGCAGTGATTGAGTCTTTGTAGTTCTTTAATTACTGCCGGTATGTTGGGGTTTTGTATACAAAATGTGGAACACGTTACCATTGGACAACGAGTTAGCCAATGTGTAATATGACCCACCAGTTAGGATTAACAATACTGAATGAGTAATTGTGTAGAAATAAACAATGTGATAGCTCTCAATACTGTTAAAGGATAAAACTCTTCTTGATTAAACTGGGATTCACTCACCAGTATTTCCCACTGACAAAATGTTTTTAAACGCGTTTCAGGTAACAAAATGTAAGAGCCAACTAGAAGCCAGCTGACAGCACTGAAGGCTTGGAAAAGTGGCTATAAAAGTTACCTAAATAAAAGAAGATGTTTTATTCAATAAAATAGGGATTTCCCTATGAAAATGTTTGTAATGAAAACTTAGGTTTTATCCCAATATGTTTAATATTATAAAAGTGTGGTATTTACTCTGATAAATATTTCCTAACTACGGTCCTGATGAAAATTCCGCTGCCAAAATGATAAACAAATGATACCACCAAAACTGGTCTCGCGGTCGCCCGTTCCCGGGACAGATAGGGGGCGGGGGTTGCGACAGAAATTACATGAAAAAGTGCCAGTTGTCACAAAAGATGTTTCAAAGAAAATATGTTTTAAATGTCAACAAATTGGACATGTTGGTCGTAAATGTCAAAATCTGAAGCCTGTTGATGTGGAGAAAAAGAATGTTGATGTTGAGAAAAAGAAAGTTGAGGTTGAGAAACAGAAATCAATCAAGTTTGAGTCAAAACAAACCTGGAAGCCAAAGACACCCAAATTTGAGCCGAAACAGATTTGGAAATCAAGGGTTGATTTATCAAAACCAAAACAATCTTGAAAACCAAAAACATCCAAGTTTGAACCAAAACAAATATGGAAACCAAAAATTGATTTGTCAAAACGAAACGTTCAAAATGATTCAAGGTTTTATCAAAGGAATGTTTCAACAGGACAAATTTTGGTGGTAAAGAAACAGACTTCTCTGACTGAGAAACGAAAAATTGATTCAACCAAGAAGATTGAAAATAAGATTGAAAAAGTGTTTGTGAAAAATGACAAATATTTTCCAAAATTGAATGAATCGTATTGTCACTATTGTGTTACAATACCCAAGGTTAAACAGGCATGGGTTTCCTTATTCAAGTAATTGAGTTAGTTGAATGTGCAGGTGTTCCAGATGTCAACAGAACGTCAACAAGAGCAGAGGAGCAGCCTGACACAGGAGGAGGATCACTGTGGTTGATTTCAAGGAGTGTTGGTTTGTTAATAATAATAATAAATAAACATAAATAAAAAATCATAAAAATAGATAGAAAAACAGAAAATGTAACAAAAAAATGTTTTTTTAATTGTTAAAAATCAAAAAAATTTTGAAAAAATTTGTTGAAGTGAATACGCCGAAACCCTCACAGCTAAACAAACATGATAAAACAAAATTGGAAAAACGGTTTTCAAACTGTTATGTATCAATGTGTTGTATATCAAGGAGGTGTTTTATGCAAAACAGAGCATGTGATGCAGAAAATGGATGGCGAGATGACGCTATCTGCATCGGGTTGTCAAATTTTCTTTAAATGTTTTGGATTTTAGGGGGAGTAAAAATTTTGAAAATACAAAAACATTTGAAAATTTGAAAAGGTAGAAAACATGAGAAATTTCGAAAAGAGTTTTGTGTAAAAAGAGGAAATGATAGTACATCAGTAAGACAATCACGGCATGCTAAAGAAATGGAATGTTAAAAAGTGATAAACGGTCTCACTAATGATATGCCAGTAGGTTTTTACACATTTCGTAAATTGATTTCGCGATATAAACCTAACTTTATAACTTTCTTATCTCATGGGGAACATCTCTCGGATATATGAACTTAGTACTCCGAAATTTCGTTTGAGAGATTGCCTAATTTTGAGATATTAGGTCTTTATAGTTATTGATATCTGGGGTATTATACTTGGTCTTCTGATTTTGCGTCAGCAATGGCCTAGACCTCGTATAATACTTTTGTGCTTAAAACTTTCCCCCTGCAAAAAAATTGAGAAAATATCAAAAGATATATATCAAATGCAGTTGTAAAGAAGATTCCTAAGTGGAACACACCTTTAAGTCGAGCCTTCATCTCTTTGACTGAACGAAAGTTCTAACCTGAGCTCTCAAGGCCTCGCACTAACCCAGAGACAGATATCATATAGGTATATTCACCTGTAAGAGTGAATCCAGGGAATCTTGATACGGGAGTATATTCTAAGGTGGGACACGCGAATAAGTTAAGTTCTTAAAACACTAATCTTGTATCTTGAATCAATTGAAGTTTGTGTGAAAATTTAAGTGGTTCAGTATACTGCCAATCTTAGTGAATCGTTTAGAATCTAAAGTTTATAAAGATCAATGGTGCTAGTGATTTGTCATAAACTGATATGACCCTCTGATAGAAACTCAAACAAAAAATATGTCTGTAAATATTTCTTTATTGCTTTTCAGTACAAAAACACAAAGATTTTCGATGTGTTTTAGCATAAATTTTGTAAAATACGAAAAGATTTTGTTTCAACTTTAGGTTTCTACAACTGATGTCTGAAAGCTGAGTTTCAAAATCTATGTATGCTGAATATGTCTCAGAAAATAAACAAGTTCATTAATTTGAAACTTGAGGTTTTGGAATGAAAAATTCAAAAACAGTTTGTGAAATCTCTAAGGTCATTAAGTTGAACTTGGAAAATAATTAGATACATCAAGGTCATTAAGTTGAACTTGATTATCGGTTAGGATTTACGGAGATTGGATGCTTTGAATGTCAGATATATAGTTATTTGATAGGGGGATAGAGCCAGGTAATTTGTTCCTGGGTTTACAGATGTTTAATCCTGCATTAGAACCAGGTTACAAATCCTGGGTGATCTAAAAGCTAGTGATGTGCTGAATGCGGTCTAATAAAAACTAGCCTAATCTAGACACTCTAGTTTTGAATTTATAAACTAAGACTCTCTAAATGCTAGACCACTGACAGACAAGTGTACCTATCGACCGTAGTAAAGCCTAATAAAGTCCGAGTTTCGAACCCACGAGACACTAGCGACGCTAACTAGACTCTGACTCAACTAATTACTTAATTGGTTTAATTTGTGTTTTTGAGATTTTTCTAATTCTACTAAAGCGAGTAAATAAGAAAACAGAACAAGCAAACAAGATGGTGAAGTAACGGGAAGCAGACAATGATGAGAAAGAACTACCCAGGCTTCGAATCCCTATGACCAACCCATGACATCTAGTCCTAACCAATGGCTAAAGCTCCGAATCTACCTAGAAAACCTCCCGCTAAGGGTGATCAGCCAAAATAGAAGATGGAACCGAGTGATGAAGTGCTAAATTGGAATCGACTCGAGCTATCGACACCGAATCCCACGACTGTCAGATTAATAACAACTATGGTGCTAAAATCCTCCGGTCATGAAGCTAAACCTGCTAGATAATTGAACACCTAGGAAACCCTAAACGCGAATAAGTAGCCGGATCCGAGCTATCGACCACCCAAACTACCAAACAACGCCTAGTTAATAACCTAGCAATCCTGACTCGTCGCTAGAGTTGCCAGAAAAGGATGCACACTATACTCAGTGGATTTTAATTAATACAGTTAAACTTGAATTATCTCTAATCTCAAGCTCTAGACCGAAAACCTGATAGATTAACGAACCTAGAATAGTTCCAGACCAGACTAACGGGATCACCTAACCAAACAACCAATCACAACCAAGACAAACATACAAATTCGTAAACAATCACAAAACATGAATATGTAAATCATCCCAATTTAATCATTAGTCAAAATCGAATATTCAAAACATTAAATCATAGTTCATCTAGGCCTAGGTAGTATAAGAAAATTAGCCAAGAAACATAGCCAACAAAAAGAAACGAGTCTCAAATAATATATAATTCATAGTTATGAGTTCGAATAACATAAAGTATCTCAAACCAATAAATTAATTATTTGCAAACCGAGGTTGAATCTTGATCATGGCTTGAACTCGAACCAATTCTTTTTCTTCTTTTTCTCTTTGATTGCACTTCTTTTTCCTTTTTTTTTTCTTTTTCTGTTCGTAAGATGTCACCTCAAAATTGCCGTCTTATGTTCCACCTCCTTGCTCTTTTGTCTCTTGCCCAACTGCCTTTGTCAAAATTAATAAATAGGACTTACTCCCTTGATGTTCGAAAAATAATCAAAGTCCAAAATCCCTCCTCTAACTTCACGTCAATATATAAGTCCCTCCACTAGGGTTTTTTTAATGTGTGTATTAGGGGTGTTCATGAGCCGAACCGAACCGAACGGAGGTCTGCTCGTGCTCGGTTCGGTTCGGTTTGAAACCGAGCCGCTCGGTTCGGTTCGGATTTAGGAAATCGAGCGGAAATCTTATGCTCATGCTCGGTTCGGTTTATAACCGAGCCGCTCGGTTCGGTTCGCTTTTGCTCAGTTTTATTTAACATTCCTACACAGCCATTCATTCACCAAAATTCACCAACTTATATGTCTCACACACACTTTAACAAAATACAAATATAAAAAGTCCCACAAAAGTAAAAACAAAATGTCATCCAAATGTTTAGTGTTTAAGAACATCTAAAATGCAAAATAACTTCAAAAACATGCGTTGAAGTCATTCCAGACATCTTCAATCAAAAATTGAATTCAAAACATAAAATTTGATACAGAAACATCAATTCAAACACATAAAACACCCCTCTTTTTTTTAACTGAGTTGAGAGAGATTAATGTTTTTTTTTTAACTGAAGATATGAGGATTCTAGGGGCTGGATATGTTACATGTTTATTATATTTAATAATATATATAATAATAAAAATAAATTCGATCGAAACCGAACGAGCGACGAGCGAGCGTACCTATGCTCGTGCTCGGTTCGTTTTTAAACCGAACCGAGCTGCTCGGCTCGGTTTTAACCGAGCAAGGAATCGAACGAGCAAATTTCCGAGCTTTTTCGAACGATCGTCGAACGATCTTCGAGCGCCGAGCAGTTTGGACACCCCTAGTGTGTATATTCTCAAAGGAATCACAGCCCACAACAATCTCAAAAAAACTTCATTGATCGGTTGTCTTTTTGCGGCCCACTTCTATTGATGTAAAAAATAATAATAATAGCCATTCACATCCATTCCATTAAATTCTGTATAAGGGGTTTTTATAATATAAAGAGTATAAAAAGTGGTTGTGAGTGGAAGAGAGAGAAAAAGTTACTGTTCATCTGTATATTTGAGGGGGACACTGTTCACCCCCTATAATTTTTTAATATATTTTGAAAGTGGTTGTGAGTGGAAGAGAGAGAAAAGATAATGATAAAGGTATAAAAAATATTATTTAATTAAAAAAAAGTAAAAAAATGTAGTGTTTTTTAAGTGTAATTTATGGTGAAAATATGATAGTATGGATGTGAATGCTCTAATTGCCGGCTCTGATGTCCAAACTATATAATATTTCCCTTTAATTCCACTAGGTTTTTTTTTCTATATATAATCCATTAATTGTTTCCAAGCCCAAAGGAACAAAACAAATCCCCCCACTAACTCGTGACCATGCATGGTGGAGTTTCCCTTTTTTGTCGGCCCACTATGTCTTTTAAGATTTTGCTGGGCTTGACTACATATGGCGGTCCATGTGTTTCATATGCATCCTTTATGTTTTATACTATAGAGATAAGTGGGTTTGACCCAATCAAGAAAAATAGTGCTGATTTTAGTTCGGTCATTGGCGGTCTACTCTACTCAACTGGCTGTTTATTTAATTATTACTCATTTTCACTTCATTTGCACCAGGACCTGCCAAAACACAAAATAATATAATATAATACTAAAAAGTAAATAAAAACAAATAAAAACTATACAAAAATTATACACTTAACACGGTAAAAATATGTGTATTTTATCACACATCAGCTAAGCTTCTGATCTTGGACATCTCAAATAAGTTTTAATTGTCAAATAAATTTTGTGAGCCAGGTGTTTGATTATTAAAGTGATTAGATGTTCTCTCAAATGATTTGAATTGTCATATAATTAGTCTTTCATAGAGCCAGGTCCTCGATCTTAAAATGGCCAAATATTCTTACAAGTATCTTGAATTGATAATGAGCCAGGTTTAGATGCTGAAAGCTTAACGCAAGGGGGAGCCTGAAGAGAGAGTTTATCGAAAGGGGGAGATGATGAATCAGGATGCAAATCAAAGGGGAGTCTGTTAAAGTGGAGTCTGTGGTGCTGATTTTATTAAAGCTTCGTAAAGACTCAGAGGGAATAAAAAGCTACGAGATTGACTTCAGCAATATCCAAGGGGAAGTCTGTGAGTACATATGTCTATCGCTTCCGTCAATCATGTATCGTAGCTGAACAAATGAGGCAAGATAAAGGAGTATAATGTTCAAAGTAAAGTTCACATGTTCACTTAGCTGGTTCACACGGATCCATCAAGTAGATCTGCGCGGATGTGCAATCATTTAGGGTTTCATATAATATGCCGGTCCGTGCGCACCTATATTGTTCATCCGCATCAGTTAAGTCTGTCCGCTCATGTGCATCCATAGATAAAGGTTGATCCGCACCAGGAAGCTTGATTTGTAGTTATGTTCATCCGTGAATGTTAGTTAGTGCGGTTCTAGTGGTAGTATAAATACATGTGATATCTTGTTCATTTGTAACTTGTAGAACCAGAGTGGGGAAACTCTGTTCGTTTGATTTCACGGTTCTGTAATTGTCAGTCAGTAATTTAAATCGTTGTTAATTAGCTTGCATGTGTTCAATCTACTCTCGTACTTGGATTCCGCACAAGATACGAGATTTATGCAGTCAACGGTGTAATGGAATCGATCCTAACACGAACTCACAATCACTACCAATACGATTAGTGACTTAAGCCTAAAGTTCAAAGTCTAAAAACAACGTCTAAGGTTAACAACGGAAGCATAAGTTTAACATTTCAAACAGTAGTTTAAAAGTCCATGATTATTATTAAGAAAACCCCATCAAGGGTTAACGCGACCACTACACTCCCCGCTGCAAGCTCCTGAGTTATTACTGAGTACCTGCAAAGCATGGAGTAGGGTGTCAACATAAAGTTGGCGAGTTCACGGTTTATCCAGTTTTATTTCCAAAAACTTATGTTGCTAAATTACCCGTTTATGTCATGCCATGGGGAGCTACCCCATCTGTAAGCTACTAAAACATGCAGTACCAAAACTAGCGCACTTGTTGTATCGTTGTGCGTCGTTTGTCAATGTCTATCATCATTGGCGGTTGCCAATGCCTATTAGTTCACGCCCATTCTCAAAAGGCACGGTGTGAGGTTAGTGAAACCTAAATAGCGCTATCAACTAATATCTCGTTCGCTAGGCCAGGCGATTAATCAGTATAGTAAGTGAGGACTTTCGTGATAGAGTTTCGTTTTGTACGCTAAGTCATGAAATATAAATAGCATTTAACAATATTCCAAACCAGGAATACTAGGCAATCCCAATGCAGGGAAAGTGTTATCCATTCCGTTCCCAACCACCGGGAATACATGCTTTTAGTAAACTGTGTGAACTCATCTTTGTTCTGCTCGGCATGTTATTTACTTGTTCTAAGTTGGTCAACCACGTCCTATTATGGTTACCGGTATCTATTAGGTTGGCATACAAGTAATCCATGTATTCTTACACGTATCTAGTAATCAATGAAACTAGGGAAGTGTGCCAATATAGAAAGGATCTTCAAATAGCAAAATGAAACTTTAAAGGAAAGAAGTTGCGCCGCCGGTTGAAATCTTCAAAAGGGAAAAGGATGATTGCTAGGGTTTCCCAAAAAGTAGGAAGAATGTTTGCTGAAAAGGGGAGAATATTTCTGGCAGGCTTGCTGCCGTCAAAGATTTTTGGGGAATAAGGGTACTAGAGTCCAGCAGTGGATGGGCTTTTATACACCATAAAAGATACCACACACTTATGCGCTGGTAGTGTGCGGTCCAAGATAAAAGGGGGGGTGTGTCCATTAGGGTTTGGGCATAGCTGATTTAGGCCCACAGGGGTGTGTGGCATTTAATGGGTGTGTGCGGCCAGGGGTAAACAATTTCATATTATATTTACAACTCATAATCATTTATACGCCTATACACATATACTCAATCAAAGAATTATAATATAAATCTCGTTCATTAAATCGTCATGATTACAACGTAGAGTGGAACGTGAAGGGAAAACCTGAATTGTCACATTATCCCCAAGTTGAAATAAATTTCGTCCCGAAATTTTGCGCGCAACCACTGAATAAGCTAGTGTAGTTTTAAACGTTTTCGAGGGGTGTCACATCATCCCCCTGTTGGTTTGGAATTTCGTCCCGAAATTCAGTAGTAGCTTTAGAGATGGATGTATTGTTTTTAAATAACTCGGGATACTTGCACATCATTTGGTCTTCCCGTTCCTAGGTAAACTCTGGGCCACGACGCGAGTTCCAACGAACTCGAACTATGGGTATCTTGCTACGCTTGAGGGTTTTGATTTCTCGGTCCATGACCTCAACCGGCTCCTTAACAAAGTGAAGCTGATCATCGATCGTGAGTTCCTTAAAAGGAACGATTAGAGTCTCATCTAACAAACACTTCTTCAGATTGGACACGTGAAAAATGTTGTGTACCACACTAAGTTCTTCAGGCAGGTTCAGTCTATAAGCCACTGTACCGATTTTCTAAGTGATTTCAAAAGGTCCGACATTACGCTGATTAAGTTTACCCCTTGTGCCAAAGCGAACCACACCCTTCCAAGGTGAGACCTTTAGAAAGAAACTCCATCTCCAACTTGGAATTCCAAAGGTTTTCTACGCTTATCTGCGTAGCTTTTCTGACGGTCGCGAGCTGCCACCATTTGTTGTCTAATCTGGGCAATCTTTTCCGTGGCGTTGAGTACTAATTCAGGGCCAGTGATTTGGCTATCACCAACCTCTGCCCAACATAAACATGATCGACATTTTCATCCGTACAATGCCTGAACGGTGCTGCCTGAATACTAGTGTGGTAACTGTTGTTGTAAGAAAATTCTACCAGGGGTAAGTGTCATTCCCAGTCGTTACCAAAGTCGATAACACATGCTCTCAGCATGTCTTCAAGAGTTTGGATGGTACCTTCAGTTTGACCATCTGTCTACGGATGATAAGCGGTGCTTATGTCTAAACGCGAGCCAAAGGATTTGTGCATAGCCTACTACAAATCAGATGCAAAGCGTGGGTCACGATCAGAGATAATAGAAGTTGGCACCCCGTGCCTAGCAACCACTTCTTTCAAGTAGATGCTTGCAAGCTTCGAAAACTTGTCAGTTTCTTTGATCGCAAGGAAGTACGCAGATTTAGTCAAGCTATCTACCATCACCCAAATGGTATTGTTCCCGCTCTGTGAATTCGGTAAACTGGTAACGAAATCCATGGAAATCTGTTCCCATTTCCACGTTGGTAACTATGGCTGTTGCAGTAATCCTGGTGGCTTTTGATATTCGATCTTGACTCTAGCGTAAGTCAAGCATTTGCTAACGTATTTTGATATGATCACTTTCATGTTAGGCCACCAGTACAGGGCCTTAAAATCATAATACATCTTGTCAGAACCGGGATGTATCGAGTAGCGAGACTTGTGTGCTTCATCCATCACAAGCTCTCGGAGGTTTTCGTAGGATGGAACCCAATATACGTTCCATGAAGTAGTGGATGCCATCGTCCTTGAGTTCGAGTTCCTTTTCCATGTCCCGCATGGACTCAGCTAGCAAGTTTTCCTCCTTTAGTGCATCATCTTGAGCATTTCGGATTTGGTTAGGGAGGTTCGAATGAATGGTAAGCTGAAGCGCACAGACACCCTTAGGTTTGGTTTTTTAGCTGAGGGCATCGGCTACGACATTTTCCTTGCCCGAATGGTATTTGATCGCGCACTCGTAGTCGTTTAGAAGGTCGACCCATCGGCGTTACTGCATGTTCAACTCCTTTTGATCGAGTATGTGCTGGAGACTCTTGTGATCAGTGATGTACTGTAAAGTACATAGGTTTATAGTGTATACTTTGGTCTATTTTCAGTCGTTTCGAGTCTGTTTTAGGTTAGAATTGTGATACTGCTGACGTTAAGCTTTGATTTCAGGTCCCGTAGCTTAAAGTGTTGAAAAATGAGTCAAAACGAGTTGTTCGGAAGAAAAACGGGATTCGTACGCGCGTCGGAGAAGCTGGAAATCGGAATGGAATAATAAAATTTGCTTTGGAGGCGCCGCGCGACGCGACACCCCCTTATCGTCGCGCGAGGGGTCCTAATTCGTGTGTATTGTTTTCTAATTAGGGTTTGGTTGTTTAATTCCCAAGAAACTTAATGAAAAACCCTAATTACGAATTTGTGACTTCTTGGAGCAATCTTGGAGCATTCTTGGTGAACAATTGGAGATTTCAAGGCACGGGAATCATTGGTACGAGTCGAGAGCGAAGAATCGAAGAATCAATCGGGTTTTCTAATCCCTTGTTTTGTTGATTACTTTCTTGGAACTTTGTTACAATGAATTCTGTTTTAGACATCTTTGTTTTGTTTTCATTTACTGACATGCTTGGCTAAACTTTTATGCCACCTAGACTACGATGAATGGATTAATATAAAGTTTGAACCGTTTTTGTTATTTGCATGATTGTTTTGGGTGATTGTGTTTAGTAAGAGGTTTGATTTAATGATTTGATGTGTATGCATGCTTTGATTTGGTTTATTATTGTTACTTGCTTCATATGATTCTTAGTGACGGTCTATATCACAACATAGAGTCATATTAGGGTTTAGGGTTTCGGTGAGTGTCTATATCACGTTAGAAAACCTTCACTCTTTAGGGAGAATTGCGCAATAACCCCTAGAAGTAAGTGGTAATAATTTACTAAGTCTTAGTGTTCTACTAGTCCTAATAACTGGGAAGTGAGGGGCTATTGGTAGGTCTTACCCGGCGAATTGCTTTAGATAGGCCTTGGGAAAGGTTATGTCTTGGTTTACCTGTCGGTCTTATTAGTCTATCAAGTCAAACTATTTACTTCAAATTACCCTAGATCTAGGATTGGGAAAGAATAGGTCAACATTAGGGTACTTACACAATAATTAGACAACTGGGAAGAAGTCTAATAACCGGTAGGATTAACGGCCTAGGTAGTGCCACAGGTTTCTCCTTGAGAAGGGTCGAGGGGCCTCGTTGGTTATTAATAGGTTTAGTATTTTAAGATCCCGGTTCCATAACTCGTGCACTTAACTTAATCGGTAATCTCTTAAAAACAATCCAGGATTCTTGTCTAGGTGGTCCCGTTCTCATATAAGAAAAGTTCTCAGTCTTTATTCGTTTTAGTCTAGTTTTAGTTAATTTAGTAGTTTAATATAGATTTCCTAGATTTTCAGTAACCCCCCCCCCCCCAAACAAATAAACAAGTTAAGTCATGTCTGTCAGTGTCTGTCAGAGTCTAGTTTACGTGGTTCATAGAGTCTCGTGGTTCGATATCCGGACTTCCTAGGTTATACTACATTGATCGGTACACTTGCCGATTGTGTGGTTTTAGGTCGAGTCTAGAATTAAAGCTTTTTAGTGTCTAGCTTAGAGAGTCTAATTTAGTTTGTTTTTAATAGTCTGTTTAGCACACATCAAGTTTTTGGCGCCGTTGCCGGGGACTCTTGGTAATTGCGTTCATTAGCTTTGATAGATTTACTTGACAAATACGTGCTACGTGTTTACTTTGTTTTGTGTCTTCTCTTTTCATCTTGAGTCATAGTGACTATTGTTTGCTTTTCTTGTGTTCAGGTTTTTGCTCGTAGTGGATGCCACATCTGCGCTCGCACGGACCACCACCACCAGTCAAGCAGTCATCATCTCAATTGGGCGAAGGCCCACAGGTTACTTCTACATCTTCATCTCGTTTCCCCAAGTTCGATTCCACCCCATTACCCACCCCACCTCCTACACCACCACCTTCGCCAAACCATTCACCTAAAACCTCACCTAAGGTTTCCCCACCCGATAGCCCTACTTCTAGTACCTCTAGTAATCCAGAAAACTTAGAACCAATGGCAAACCCTAGGCAAACCGTCCATCAGCAAGCCACTCAGGATTTCACCGGCCTTGCCTCACCCATCACCGTTCCACCCATAGTTAGTGACAATTCATGGCAGATTCCATCTTATGCCATGCAGGCTATCACCAACACCATCCAATTCCACGGCTGAGACGATGAGGACGCCCCGGCCCACATTAACCGTTTCTCCCGCATCCTAGCTACCTTTAACCTTCACGGTGCACCCAACGATGCCACCTACCTACAGCTTTTCCCATTCTCCTTAGCCGGCCGTGCGGCTACTTGGTTGGACTCTCAACCAACCGGTACCTTTACTACTTGGGCGGGGCTTCGTCAAGCCTTTTTGAACAAGTATTTCCCGCCCACCAAAGCCTCACGTCTTAGAGACCAAATCCACTCCTTTCGCATGGAGCGCGACGAGCCTTATTACCTTGCTTGGGAGCGTTTCCAAAACCTAACTGCTCGTTGCTCCCAGCATGGTCTTTCCGATTGGGCTTTATGTGAGAAATTCTATAACGGTCTTACCCAAGAGACTAGAGATAGGTTCGATACTAATGCGGGGGGGCATATGATGGGTATTCTTACTGTTGCTGAGTGTTTAGAGCGTTTTGAGGCATTTGCCCAGTCTCAATCTCAATCGCGAGCTGATCAGCGGTCTCAAAGTGGTAATTCAAATACCACCACTAGTACACCCGCCCGTGGGGTGAACCATATCACCATGGACCCTAGTTTGGCCGCTGTGTTGGAAAACATAACTCGAGAGCTTAAGGAGATTAGAGCTAAGGTTGATAAGTGTGAGTTTTGCCGAGGGGGTCACGATACGAGTGCGTGTCCATTGCTAGTTGGTGAGGAGCAAGTTGATTTCGTGGGAGGAGGTTTCACCAGAGGTCAATCTAGTGGGTTTGCCAATAATAATCTTGGCTCGGGTTGGCGAAATAATAATAATACCTTTAATAATAATAATAACAATTTTCGCTCAAATGGACCTCCTGGTTTTCAAATAGCTCAAAATCCAAATAGAGGTCTAGGTTCGCTCTTCGGTGGGGGTTTAAATGGGCAGGTTAAGGATGGAGGGTCAAGTAGTCAGGTTCAAACAGGTCAAGGTTCAAGTTTCGATTTAGGGGGTAGCATGGAAAGAATGGAGTCCATGATGAGTCAACTAATTGTTAGGGATCAAAATACCCAAAAGAAACTTAGTGAACATGACCTCATGCTTAAGAATCACCAAGCTGCGGTCCAAGACCTTTCTAGGGTTGTAGGTGATATGTCTAGGAAGTTAGATGAAAGATTACCCGGTCAGTTTGCAGCTAACACCCAACCTAACCCGAATGCTCATGTAAAAGCCATTACCACTCGTAGTGGCAGAACCGTAGGGAACCCGAGCGTAGAGGAGAGAGTAGTCGATGAGGATGGAGATATTGTAGATGAAGAGATAGAGATGGAGGATCCCGGCAAAGTGCAATCGAGGCTGCGCCCAGCAAGTACCGCACAGTCCGGTGAGTCTCAAAGTGAGAGGAAAGTTGAGAAACCCCCCGTAATTGTTAGGCCTTCACCTTATGTGAACCATGCGTATGTTCCGTTTCCCTCACGTCTTAAGAACCAAAAATACTCGCAGGAATACGGGTAGTTTCTAGATATCTTCAAGCAATTGAAGATTAATCTTCCGTTTATAGAGGCACTCCAGTCCATGCCTAAATATGCGAAATTTTTAAAGGACCTTCTTAGAAATAAGGAAAAGTTAGGGGAGTTGTCGAATGTCCCATTGCATGGAGGGTGTTCAGCCATTGTCTCAAATAAGCTTCCTGAAAAGCTTACCGATCCCGGTGTTTTCACTATTCCTTGTCTATTCGGTAGTAATACAAACACTAGAGCCTTAGCCGACCTAGGTGCTAGCATCAATTTGATGCCCTTTTCGCTTTACGAGTGTGGGGATGGGATACATGTAAATAATCGAGTCTTAAATTGAAAAAAAAACACAAAAAAATTAAAAATTTGAAAAAAAAAAATTTGAAAAATCAGAAAATGTCTTTCGAATAAAAAAGAAGTTTGCAATTAAAGCGGAAAATGATAGAAAAAATGAATTTTTGCTTGGGTTCAAATAATGATAATATGAGATTATAATAAACTGAGTTTGCGTCTAGTTTGGGATATGTGGATAGGCCCGGGTTTGGTTTTAAGTCCCTTTGATCTAATATACCTTAATTGTCGGTCTGCTAGTGGGTTTTCGCCTGGGAAATATGGGAAACTAAAACTGCCAATAAGAGTATAAGGGGCACCGTTATAAGTTAAAACTGTTAGAGTTTGTGATCTTGCGGAAAAAAATAAATAAAAAGTGAGCTAGAAACTAAATGAAAGTAACACAGGCCTATGTAATCCGAGTTGGGGATAGCGACTCTACAGCCGGAATGCCTCTGGGATGTGTGAAATCGACTTGCCGAATAAAAGTACCGAAACCTAAGTAATCTGTGGTTGGGGATAGCGACTCTACAGCCGGAATACCGCTTGGTTAGGGAAAGCATCGTCTAGACTCACGAGAGAAAAAAAAAAGAAACGAAAAGCAAGAAAAAAAAAAGAAAAAAAAAAGTTGATTGTAAACTCTCTTGGTTTTGATATAAAACGGTTAAGAATTGGTCCAGTGATCGTTCTTTTAGTCCTATAAGCTTGAGGTGGGAGTAGGTGGACCGTAGATTCTAGTGTGAGACCCTAGGTAGACTGACCGCACTTAAATTAAATTTACATGATAAGGGCTTAGGATTGGATTCGGGTTTAAAGTGGATAAGTATATTCGCAATCGCTACTAACACAAGTCTTGGTTTTTAATTAATTATACCTATACTTTTGACCCGAGTGACTATTTGTTTCTGATTCCGTTGCATAATTCTTTTTCGAGGACGAAAAAAGAGTAAGTGTGGGGATGTTTGATGTACTGTAAAGTACATAGGTTTATAGTGTATATTTTGGTCTATTTTCAGTCGTTTCGAGTCTGTTTTAGGTTAGAATTGTGATACTGCTGACGTTAAGCTTTGATTTCAGGTCCCGTAGCTTAAAGTGTTGAAAAATGAGTCAAAACGAGCAGTTCGGAAGAAAAACGGGATTCGTACCCGCGTCGGAGAAGCTGGAAATCGGAATGGAATAAAAAAATAATAAAATTTGCTTTGGAGGCGCCGCGCGACGCGACACCCCCTTAGCGTCGCGCGAGGGGTCTTAATTCGTGTGTATTGTTTTCTAATTAGGGTTTGGTTGTTTAATTCCCAAGAAACTTAATGAAAAACCCTAATTACGAATTTGTGACTTCTTGGAGCAATCTTGGAGCATTCTTGGTGAACAATTGGAGATTTCAAGGCACGGGAATCATTGGTACGAGTCGAGAGCGAAGAATCGAAGAATCAATCGGGTTTTCTAATCCCTTGTTTTGTTGATTACTTTCTTGGAACTTTGTTACAATGAATTCTGTTTTACACATCTTTGTTTTGTTTTCATTTACTGACATGCTTGGCTAAACTTTTATGCCACCTAGACTACGATGAATGGATTAATATAAAGTTTGAACCGTTTTTGTTATTTGCATGATTGTTATGGGTGATTGTGTTTAGTAAGAGGTTTGATTTAATGATTTGATGTGTATGCATGCTTTGATTTGGTTTATTATTGTTACTTGCTTCATATGATTCTTAGTGACGGTCTATATCACAACATAGAGTCATATTAGGGTTTAGGGTTTCGGTGAGTGTCTATATCACGTTAGAAAACCTTCACTCTTTAGGGAGAATTGCGCAATAACCCCTAGAAGTAAGTGGTAATAATTTACTAAGTCTTAGTGTTCTACTAGTCCTAATAACTGGGAAGTGAGGGGCTATTGGTAGGTCTTACCCGGCGAATTGCTTTAGATAGGCCTTGGGAAAGGTTATGTCTTGGTTTACCTGTCGGTCTTATTAGTCTATCAAGTCAAACTATTTACTTCAAATTACCCTAGATCTAGGATTGGGAAAGAATAGGTCAACATTAGGGTACTTACACAATAATTAGACAACTGGGAAGAAGTCTAATAACCGGTAGGATTAACGGCCTAGGTAGTGCCACAGGTTTCTCCTTGAGAAGGGTCGAGGGGCCTCGTTGGTTATTAATAGGTTTAGTATTTTAAGATCCCGGTTCCATAACTCGTGCACTTAACTTAATCGGTAATCTCTTAAAAACAATCCAGGATTCTTGTCTAGGTGGTCCCGTTCTCATATAAGAAAAGTTCTCAGTCTTTATTCGTTTTAGTCTAGTTTTAGTTAATTTAGTAGTTTAATATAGATTTCCTAGATTTTCAGTAACCCCCCCCCCCCCAAACAAATAAACAAGTTAAGTCATGTCTGTCAGTGTCTGTCAGAGTCTAGTTTACGTGGTTCATAGAGTCTCGTGGTTCGATATCCGGACTTCCTAGGTTATACTACATTGATCGGTACACTTGCCGATTGTGTGGTTTTAGGTCGAGTCTAGAATTAAAACTTTTTAGTGTCTAGCTTAGAGAGTCTAATTTAGTTTGTTTTTAATAGTCTGTTTAGCACACATCAATCAGTGTAAATCGTGCACTTGGTACCGTACAAGTAATGTCTCCATATCTTAAGTGCGAAGACTACAACTCTCAGCTCTCTAAGTCATGAGTAGTGTAGTGCTTCTCGTGAGCTTTGTGTTGCCGAGAGGTGTAAGCAATAACTTTCTCGTGTTGCATCAACATGTAACCGTGTCCTTGAATAGACGCGTCGCAGTAGACGATGAAATCTTCGGTGCCTTCAGGTAATGAAAGAATAGGAGCACTACAGAGTTTCTCCTTTAGCTTCTGAAACGCAGACTCTTGAGCATCACCCCACTTGTAGGTGATACCCTTTTGGGTTAGAGTCGTAAAGGGGTTGGGCGATCTTCGAGAAACCTTCGATGAATCTACGATAGTAACCTACCAAACCCAAGAATTGGTGGATTTCCGTTGGAGGTGCAGGCCAGTTCTTAATGGAGTCGATCTTAGCTGGATCAACGTGAATCCCAGCTTTATTGACCACATGACCGAGGAAATGGACTTCACATAGCCAGAAGTCGCATTTCGAGAACTTGGCATAGAGTTGTTCATTTCGTAGGAGTTCCAGAATAAGACACAGATGCTGCTCGTGTTCCTCTTGATTCTTCGAGTAGATCAGGATGTCATCGATGAATACGATTACGAATTTGTCAAGGTAAGGTCTGGACTCTCGGTTCATGAGATCCATGAAAACCATAGGTGCGTTTGTCATCCCAAACAGCAAAACAAGGAATTCGTAATGGCCATAACGAGTTCTGAATGTTGTCTTTGAGATGTCATCGTCTCGGACTCTCAGTTGATGATAACCCGATCTCAGATCGATCTTGGAATAGAAACTCGATCCTTGCAACTGGTCGAATAGGTCGTCGATACGTGGGAGTGGGTAACGGTCCTTGATAGTTACTTTGTTCAGTTCGCGGTAGTCGATACACATACGAAATGTTCCATCTTTCTTCTTAACAAAGAGTACGGGGGCTCCCCAGAGTGACGAGCTAGGACGGATAAAACCCGTATCTAGTAGCTCCTGTAATTGCATGGATAACTCTTCTAGTTCGGCTGGGGGTAATCTTTTAGGTGCACGAGCTATAGGTGCCGCTCCAGGAGTTAGCTCGATTTGAAATTTGGCTTGACGGTGGGGAAGAAGGCCAGGTAATTCTTTGGGAAATACCTCAGGAAAATCGCGTACGATAAGAATATCTTCAAACTTCTTATCCTTCTCTTGGGTGTTAGTGACGAGTTCTAGAATAACGGTATGGCCTTTTCGCAAAAATTTTTGGGCTTTTAGGAACGAGATGATGCCTACAACAGCTCCACTCTTTTCGCCTTGAATAACCAGAGGTTCACCGACCGAACGAGGAATGCAGATAATTTTCTCTTGACAGAGTATTTCCACTCAATATTGGGATAGCCAATCCATCCCAATGACAACGTCGAAGCTTCCAAGAACGATGGGAAAGAGATTGATAATAAATGTCTGACCAGATAACACAAGTTTACAATCTTTGATGACATAAGTGGCCTCGATGTTTCTACCATTGGCTAATTCGACAACGTGTTTAAGGTTCAAGGGAGTTAGTGTAAACTTAAGCATCTTACTAATACGCATGGATACATAGCTAGCATCGGCTCCAGAATCAAAAAGTATAGAAACAAAACGATCATCGAGTAGGAATATACCCGTCACAACGTTGGGGTCGTTCCTTGCCTCACCAGCCCCGATCATGAAAGCTCGTCCTCTTGCAGCATTGTTGTTATTGTTGTTGTTCCCAGCGCCTTGGTTACTGTTACAGTTTTGATTCAGTTGAGGGCAATTCTTCTTGATGTGCCCTTTAGCTCTGCACTGATAGCATCCTCGATTATTTCCTTGTTACTGCTGCTGCTGCGGTTGTGGTTGGTTCTGCCTTGCTGGGTATGGGCTCCTGCAATCCTTAGCTACATGCCCTAGCTTGTTGCATCACTGACAATAGTTCTTTTCACAGTGCCTGTTGTGATGCCGCTGCATTTGTTACACTTGGGATGGTTTCCTCGATAACCGCCTTGGTTTTGGTTGGCCTGAGCTTGTTGGTTGGGGCTCTTGTTGCCCTCGAATTTCCTCTGCTATGCTGGAGTTTGGGAGGGGTTGGAATCCTTGCCTTGGTTACCATCCCATTTGCACTTGTTATCACCAGAAGCATCAGTAATATCACTGATTCGCTTGGGCAGCTTGCCCTGTTCAACTGCTTGATCGGTAAGACTGTGTGCTAAATGGACGACTTGTTGGATTGTGGGAAGATTAGCTGAAGTTACCAAAATCTAGATCTTGGGGACTAAACCCTTGAGGTAAAGTTCAATCCTTTTGTAAGCGGGCTGCAACATGTTGAGGCATAGAGTAACCAAGTTATTGGACCGTTTAGTGTACGCCTCGATTTTAGATCCGATCATTTTCAGGTCGTAGTACTCCACCTCAAGCTTGTGAATGTCATCCCTGTGGTAATACTCCTCCTTGATTAGATCCTTGAAGTCATTCCAGGAAGTGGCATTGGTATCCGCCAATCTGAGCATCTGAACCTGGGCGTTCCACCAAGAAAGCGCATTTCCGTCGAGAGTACCAGTAGCAAACTTCACCCGATTGTTAGTTGGACATTCACACATCTCGAATACCGATTCGATCTTCTTGATCCAGTGCAAAAGGCCTACCGCTCCTTCGGTGCCATTGAAGGAGTGAGGTTTGCAATCCATGAAGGCTTTGAAAGTGCAGACTCGAGGTTGAGTGGGTGCAGGTTGACCTGCCACGTAAAGTGAAGCGAACATGGTTAAGAGTGATAAGACGACACGAGAACATGATCTAAACATCCTAGAATGGTAGGTTTACCCCCGGGATGGGCTGCCAAAGTCTCAACAACCCGGGCGTTTATCAGGGCCGTCAGCTGGTCCTTAGTCATGTTAACATTGCCTCTTCCGCGTCCGCTCATTGTCTTTACATCCACAAAACACAAAATAAGAACGACGTCGTAGTGTTGTGAGAAAGAAAATAGAAAGAAGTGTGGCCATGACACACAAGTACGTATCTCATAGCTAACTCTTATATATTAAGCATACCATTACGTATATCATCAAATATGTACCAAGTAAGTAAAAGTAAACACATGCACGAGCGAAGTAGTCTAGAACGTTGAGCCTTGCACTTGGAGTGTAGTGTCGTTGCGAGTCGCTTAGTTCAAAACAGGTTATAGTCTGGTTTTTCCCAAAAATACTTTTCTTTTTAAAACCGAGTTCACTATAACCAATGGCCCTGATACCAATCTTTTACACCCTCAATTTCCACATGCGTAGTACTACCGCGAAGCGTGTGACTGACCAGGATCATGCCACCAATCATATTGAACGATAAATATAATAAAGTAAACACATCACTACCAATACGATTAGTGACTTAAGTCTAAAGTTCAAAGTCTAAAAACAATGTTTAAGGTTAACAGCGGAAGCATAAGTTTAACATTTCAAATATTAGTTTAAAAGTCCATGAATATTATTAAGAAAACCCCATCAAGGGTCAACGCGACCACTACACTCCCCACTACAAGCTCCTGAGTTGTTACTGAGTACCTACAAAGCATGCAGTAGGGTGTCAACATAAAGTTGGCGAGTTCATGGTTTATCTAGTTTTATTTCCAAAAACTTATGTTGTTAAATTACTAATTTATATCATGCCATGGGGAGCTACGCCATCTGTAAGCTACTAAACTATGCGGTTGCCAATGCCTATTAGTTCATGCCCGTCCTCAAAAGGCACGGTGTGAGGTTAGTGAAACTTAAATAGTGCTATCAATTAATATCCCGTTCGCCAGGCCAGGTGATTAATCAGTATAGTAAGTGGGGACTTTCGTGATAGAGTTTCGTTTAGTACGCTAAGTCATGAAATATAGCATTTAACAATATTCCAAACCAGGAATACTAGGCAATCCCAATCCAGGGAAAGTGTTATCCATTCCATTCCCAACCACCGGGGATACATGCTTTTAGTAAACTGTGTGAACTCACCTTTTTTTTGCTCGACAGGTTATTTAGTTGTTCTAAGTTGGTCAACCACGTCATATTATGGTTACCAATATCAGTTAGGTTGGCATGCAAGTAATCCGCGTATTCTTACATGTATCTGGTTATCGATGAAACGGGGGAAGTGTGCCAATATAGAAAGGATCTTCAAATAGGAAAATGAAACTTTAAAGGAAAAAAGTTGTGACGCCAGTTAAAATCTTCAAATGGGAAAAAGGATGATTGCTAGGGTTTCCTAAAAAGTAGGATAAATGTTTGCTGAAAAAGGAAGAATATTTCTGGCAGGTTTGCTGTCGTCAAAGATTTTTGGGGAAAAGGGTACTAGGGTTCGGCAGTTGATGGGCTTTTATACACCATAAAAGATACCGCACAATTATGCGCTGGCAGTGTGCGGTCCAAGATTAAAGGGGGGTGAGGTCCATTAGGGTTTGGGCATAGCTGATTTAGGCCCACAGGGGTGTGCGGCATTTAATGGGTGTGTGCGGCCAGGGGTAAACAATTTCATATTATATTTACAACTCGCAATCATTTATACGTCTATACACATATATTCAATCAAACAATTATAATATAAATCTCGTTCATTAAATTCTTATGATTACAACGTAGAATGGAATGTGAAGGGAAAACCCGAATTGTCACATTATCCCCAAGCTGAAAGAAATTTCGTCCTGAAATTTAGCGCCCAACCACTAAATAAGCTAGTGTAGTTTTAAACGTTTTCGTGGGGTGTCACAAAGCAAGTACATTATGTCATTTTCTTAACTATCTGTTACTCTTAAAAAATCATTGGCTTAATTATTTTTTGAGTTAATTACATAGTTAGTCGTTGTGGTTTGCTCAAAATAACATACTTAGGTAATAGGTACTAATAGTTTAAAATCACCTTCTAGGGTATTAATTTTTCATTTTGTAATGTTTGGAGGTATTAGCTTCTAGGGTATTAACATAGTTCGTCCATGTGGTTTGCACAAAATAACATACTTAGGTACTAATAATTTAACAAACAAATAACGTTAATACCTCCAAACGTTACAAAATGAAAAGTTAATACCCTAGAAGGTGATTTTAAACTATTAGTACCTAAGTATGTTAGTTTGTGCAAACCACAGGGACTAACTATGTAATTAACTCTTTTTTTATCTCTAAATATTTTATGGGAAGAAAAGTCAAAAGACTAATAAAAAAAATTAGTCGATGCTTTTTTATAGTTCATAATCTAAAATTGTTTTCAAATCATAGTTCACATATACATGAATGATTGTTTTCTTTATACTTTTCAAAATAAGAGCATGTGGCTTGTAATAATTTATAAGTACATTTTTTTGCCCGAGTAATGAGTTTGATAGTTATTCAAATATTTAAGTATGAAAATGTTATTCTGAGTAAAGGTTAGGAAGAAGTTAAAGTTTTACTTATTTATCTTACTTTTATTTTCTTCCATTCTATTTCCAACATTTGCAACACATCCTTTCTAAATACTTTTATAAATTATAAAATATATTGATTACTAGGTTGTTTTGGTAAAAAATTACCGAAGCAATTTAGTGATCAAACTTAGTTTGTGAGGTAGTGTGCTATGTAAACTTGTAAAAATGTGTTAACTTTGTTGAAAATGTAAACAGTTTCAGGATATAGTTCCGGGATACAGAACTATATCAATTTGTAAACGAAATGCAAGTAAAGTAAAAATTGACAAGAGATGTGCGAGGAAAGCCCTTGATCTTTCTAGATCGCCGGCATAAAACCTCGGGAGCTGACAATAGTCAGCTGCCTTGTTTATTCTTATTGATTGAATAACAGCAAGATACAGCTTTAGGATAGTGCATGGATCAGCTCTAAGTGTTACAATGATTGTGATTTGTGAGTGTTGTGAGTGTTTGTGATTGAGATAGTGATCGTAGCTGCAATGTGTGTGTAAAAGTGGACGGGATTATGTGTGTCAACCTACTGATCCAGCACTCCTATTTATAGTTACAAGAAATAACAAACTATGCTAAAAATCCGGGATATTCCCCTATTATTCCGGGATCCTGCGAATATTCCCTTTTGACCATTGTAAACCCCTTCTCCAAGCTTCCAACGTCTTTCTTGTAACCACCTTGACCTATTCTTCAGGGAGACCAAGCCTTATGACCGTTTGTACCTTGCAGCCAAAGCAAATTGTTAACAGCACGCATGATACCCTCGCAGGATGTTACCAATATCCTGGTCCAGTATCCTGGCAGCGAAAATAGACATATAAAGTCAGGATATAATTTCGGGATATAGGTTAGAAAATTCCACCCACAACAATTGTCCCAAAAAATATAGCTGTTGGGATCCTTTGATCTTAACAGATGTATTTTTCCGATGTTTTCTGAAGTCTTAATGGATAGAGATGTGATGTGACCTGATGCAGCTTTCAAGGCTAGTATTTCTTATAGTTAGCTATCTTCTCCCTATATCTTCTACTTTCTTCATGTTAATTATCACATTGTACCGGACCATTCAGGTATTCCCTCTCTCTCTATTCTTTCTTTGTGCATCTTTTCCGTCGTCACCGATCTCATGTCAAAACGCACTCGTTCATGCTCCGGCGACTCCAAGCCAACCTTCATGGCACACAATCTGCTTGGCAAGCCCGAGAAAGAGGTTTGCAATTTTGATAATGCCGACATGGCCGCTCTACGTGCCTCTAGAGCCTTCCCTGATGGTACGTCATCCGGCCATTTGATTGGAACATCCAGTCAGATTTTTCTTCAGCTTAGCGGGTTTGTTTTTTGGCTTAGTCACTCAAGTTCAAGTCAGCATTCATCCTCCAATACGTCGGGTAAGGATGTATGTTCTAAATGCATTTCTGCACATGTTTGGTTAGTTGATGTATTAACATATAAAAATTGAAATTACTTCCCTTTTATATAGATTCCAGCAAACTTGTTCCAATTTTCGATCTGGAAGAGCTTGACAGTTTCCCGGCAACCGTTCCAGTAAAGAAAGAGCCTAGCTCCAAGCCTTCAACTAGTTCTAAACCTGCAGCCATGCCCAAGCCTTCCTCAGCAGCGAAGCTCCGTGCGTCTAGTTCCCGTAAGAGGAAGGAATCTGATTCTCTTGTCATCGCTGAAGTCTTTTCCTACGAGAACCTTGGTTTCATGGAATCTAGCCATTTCATGACTTCTTTCCTTAACCAGGTAAATATCCTTATCCTACATCCTGCACACATATGCTGAATCGATACCCTAGTTAGATTATATTAACAATACCTGAGTTCTGTTTTGTAGGGTCTTGAGCGTGAGACGCATCTCTACACCGAAGCTTGTGAAACAGTGAAGATCTCGGAGGCCAAGTTGAAGAAAGCTAAGATCACTATTGTGGATCAGGGGAAGATCGTCGCAGCCAGGTCACAACATTATGAAGATAAGTTAAAAAAGGTGACTCTGGATGCCGAAGCTGCAGTGAAGAAGGCCACTCAGAATGCCGAGATTGAGCTGGTTGTCGTCGAGGTCCAACATAAGCAAGATATGGCTTCATTCAGGGATGGCCTTAAGGGTTCCGTCGTAGTTTCCCTCTTTCAGGCCAGGCTTAAGATGGCTTATGAAGCCAGGATAGCGGGCTTTAAATGCCCAACCTGGACCGTTGATCTCTGGGAGAAGAAACTGAAGGATCTTGGTTGCAGTCCTGTGACGTATCCTGCCAAGCCGGAGATTGGCGAATCTTCCAAGGCGGGTGAGACGGCGGAAGAAGCTGGTGATGGTGGAGCTGGTGCTACCCCGTGAGCGGGTGGCAAAGTGAGCGATGATGGATATTTATACCTACTCCGGAGCCCGCTTTTTTAAGTTCAATGGTTGTTGGTTGTTGAACAATTTTCTTTTTCTTGCATGTTGAACGATTTACTTTCCTGCACTTTAGACATTAGTACAATATGATGATCAAGGGTGGAGGGATCCTGAGTTTCAGGACAAAGCCCTTGGTCGTTGATGTGAATATTATAACAGTTGAAGGTGGAGGGATTTTGAGTTTCAAGACGAAGCCTTTGACTGTTATCTTTAATATGCTTTAGACTTTGTTGTACCCTTGGTGGATGGGTTTTGGTTTAAAACAAAACCAAGGGTGCAACCTTTTGAATCGTTAATATAAATCTAACTTTTGACCTTATCTTTGTGTTGTTCTTGCATCTTATTGTTTTTATATTATGTGTTATTTTCAAAAATCGTTAAAAATATTTTTCTTTTATAACTTGAAAAACACTTAGCGAATATAAAAATTTGGTATAACACAAACTCCCATAGTTAACAAGTTCCGTTTTTTTTAGATAAGGGTCTTATACTTAGAGCAAATTTAAACAAGAATCCATACCAGAGAGATTTAGGAAAACACTTTGTAATAGACCTTTGGACCATTGACAATGTCCCCAGTGGGATGTAATGTTGGCATAGGTTTCCTTCTTGTTCCAGCATAAATATCCCCAGTAGGATATAGTATCAGCATACGTCATGTTTCATCACGGATGTCCCCTGTCTGTGCAGGATATTGCATCAATATATGACACACTTGAGTATCTCTTCACTTAGTGATTAAACTCCGTAACTTTTCACCAACAGAAGAACGTGTGTAAACACAATCGTAGTTCGTCATTTCTTTGGAACTTGTCAAAAAGTTTAGTTTCACTGGGGATAAACCCTTAATATTCTGGGGATAAACCCTTAGTATCCTGGAGATATATCCATAATATTCTGGGGATAAACCCTTAAGTATTCTGGGGAAAATCCCAAATTTTCGTGCGCTACAGGTGGGAGTGTATAAACCCCAAGACTTAGAAAGGTGAAAACCTTTAAACCTTAGAGAGTATGAAAATACCCTTTCGTGAGAGAGGGTGATCAATCCTCATATACCTTGAGGATCCAGGGTATAGCCAACAGTAACGAAATTGTCAGCCACTTTTACATGAACTGGTCCCGCCACCTTGAACTATCCCTGGATAACTTGCGCTCCAGGCGGGGTGTTTAAACCCAATTCGTGAGAAAGGTGAATACCTTTAAACCTATGAAGTGATTAGGATCCCTTAAACGTGAGAGAGGGGGGCAATCCTCTAATCTTTCGAAGTATCCCGAGTGTGTATCCTGGAGCTATATCCCGAAGCATATTATGCAAAACACCTTTAAACTAAGGTGGGTGTTAGCTTGGCTAACACCCCTCCGATGCTTAAGTCAGTATTGGGTATCAAAATAAAAGATAATATCAAAAATATAAATGAGTTACAGAGTTCGTACCATTATGAGTTAGAAATTAAATTCTAAACTAACTTGTATAGCATTCCAGGATCTTGGTAGCATATCCCCCTCCATATTCTTGAGTCGGTATGCTCATTTCCCTGATTCAGATTTAATCTCAGAAGGTCCTTCCCACTTTGGAGCTAACTTTCCATCAGCAGGATTAGTAGCATTCTGAAAAGCCTTTCTTAATACCCAATCCCCAACTTGAAACCTTCAAGTCCTTATATTCTTGTTATATGCTCTGGATATCCTCTGTTGATATGCTGCCATCCTTAGGTTTGCTGCATCTCTTGTCTCATCCACAGTGTCTAATTCTTGGCACTTAGCTTCAGGATTCTGCTCAGGATTCCGGAGATTAGATCTTGCTGTAGGTATCACCATTTCTGTTGGGATCACCGCTTCTGCTCCAAATACTAAGGAGAATGGAGTTTGGCCAGTCGCACTTTTCACTGTCGTTCTATCAGCCCATAGGAAAAGGGTAATTTTTCTGCCCATCTTCCTTTCTTAGCTCCAAGCCTTTTCTTCAAATTGTTGACAATTATCTTGTTCGAGGATTATGTTTTGGTCAAAAATCAAGCAAGGATAATGCAACCAAATCTTTCGTTGTGAGGTGTGATGCTTGAATCTATGAACAATTGTATGAACAATTTGCAAATCAAATAAAGAGGTGACACAAGGATTTATACGAGGAAAAAGCCCTTGATCAAGAGTTTATCTCCGGCATAAAAAACCTCGGGTGATGGAAACTACCGATCACTAACTAAGATTAAACAAAAGGTTGTTACAACTCGGGATGATAACAAGCTTGTTACAAGGATCACTAGTGTGCAAAAGTGTTAGAGTGTATGAAATCGCCAAGTAAACTGCCGAGAGTTGTTCGAGAGTGTGTGTTTTTGCTAAATTAGCCAAGTGTTCTAACTCAAGCTTGTTATCCCCTTTTTAAAATTAGAAATAACTAAACTAACTAACTATCCGCAAATCATGCTAGCTTTCCACGATCTCCATAACGTTCACAAGCGCCAAGCACGTGCGGAATATTGAGGGAATATGCCCCACGAATATCGGCAATACCAAGTCCATGCACATACTCCTGCAAAACGAGCTCACATACAAGGTAGACAACCGTTAGTGTAAGGATAACAATGAGGATCCTGAATCCTGGTCCTGCAACACATTCTGAGGATCCTAAATTCAAACAGAATTAAGGATCCGTGATCCTGGCAGTACTTGAGGATCCTTGAACCTTAGGATTGGAAAATCCTCCCCTAACAATTGCCACCAAAATATAAGGAGTAAAGTGTAAATTAGCGAGTTATATTTTTTGATCTTATCTGCAACTAACTAACGGATATATAGCCGTTACAATCTAACTAGCCGTTGCAATTTATACGTCATTGAAGCGACGTCCCTGCAGAATCATCATTATATATAGGTTAGAGATAAGGACTAATGTGCATTTAAATTCAAGCAATACTCCCTTTAAATCCTCATTCGAAGATCAAACAGGTACTTCTCTCTCCTTTCTCTTTTCACCTTCTTACTCTGTTCCTTCTTTCTTTACCATCATCCATGGCCAAGATGGTTCTAAGATCCTCACCGGCTAAGGATCACCAAAAAGATAGCCCCCTAAAGAGCCAGGGAATTATCAAAGATTCTCCGAAGGAACGCTGCTGCTTTACTGATCCTGAGATCGACAGGATTCGTCATTGCTTTCTGGCGAACACTGTCTTTAAACCTTTCGACCCTACCGCCAAGAGCGATTTTATTTCTGAAACCTGGGTTGCTTTTCCGGCCACCCCATTCCTGATAGGATACCGCTATCCTTTCCCTGCTTTCACCGAATCCTTCTTTTCTCTCACCGGCATGTGCTATGTTCAGGCAATGCCTATGATGTGGAGGGTTTTATATACCCTCGAGAGAATTATTGAGCAGGAAGGTATAGAGTTAGGGATGTCGGAACTTGCTGAACTGTACAACCTTGTGAGCCATGGTTCACACTGCTTTTTATTCAAACATAAACCCGGCGATGCACACCCAATCCTCAAAACCACCAAGAATGACACCAACTGGAAGAAGCGTTTTTTCTTCGTTAGGAGGGATTCTATCCCGGATGGGAAGGATCTCCCGAGAGAGTGGACCACCCATGGTAGAATAGAGGATCCTTATAGAAGGATCATAGGATAACCCTGTTTCTATTGAGGATCACTAATGCCTGTTTGTATCTTTTTTGCAGCTATCTCTGTTTCCCATATCATTCCATCACATGCAACCAAAGAGAGGATCACCGCTTTCTGGAATCTTGATCCTGCAGCAAGATCATTCCAAGCAAATACCAAGGATTCTCAAGAAGTATCCTCAGGCTCAGTCACAATGTCAAGTAAGTATCCGAGTTTGTATATAATTAAATGTTTAAATGAAAATAAAACAAGAATACTTATCTGTTTTTTTGGATTGGTAGGCGCTGGAAAATCCTCAAGGTCAGCCACTCGCTTTAGTGTCAGTGATCTTGACACTGTCACTGCCCGCTCCGGGAAGACGAAAACTACTGCCAGCTCCATCGTTCCAGTGCCAAAGCCCACTACCTCCAAGGGTAAAGGAGGAAAGAAAAGGAAGGCTACCGAGGCTGATGACCTGGAAGGCTTTCCTCTTATCCGCCACCAGTTTCAGGAATACTTTGCCGATGTAAGGATCACCAACCTTGCTTCATTATCCTGCCCACTTGAGGATCACGGATCCTGAACTTTACCTTGTCTTTTTTGCAGAAATTCACTGAGATCGAAATGCTGTTTGATGCATATGTTGAAGAGGCTGAGCAGAAGCATTTGGAGTTTCAGAAGATCTTCCTAGCCAAGGATGAGACTATCTCTCGCCTTGAGAAGGATCTCAATCTGGCAAAGAAGCAGGTGGTCATGGCCCAGATAAATGCTGATCATGAGAAGCATGAGGTGCTGGAGGATGCTAAAGTCTCTGCCGCCATCACCATGTACAAGATCAAGCTGCAAATGGCCAGGGAGGCTGAGGATCCTGACTTTGACAGGACCACTTGGGACCAGGAGGGCTGGAAGGCGAAGCTGGCTGAGCTAGACGATGAGGAGGAGGCTACAGAGGTCTTGGCAATTGAGGCAAGTGGAAGCGGGAAGGATCAAGCTGGTGATGCAGCCAAGGTGTGAGCTGCAGAAATGGGCGATGATGGACATTTCTAGACGCGGCCGGAGCCCATTTTTTTAGGATTTGGAAGTGGTTTTTTGGTTATGATGTTTTAAACAATGCTGGGTTGTAATAACTGAACAATAGCTATTAGGGTTGAGGATCATGGATCCTTTGAACAATAGGTAGGATAATAGGTGGTGGAGGGATCCTCTGTTTGGGGGATGAAACCACTTGTTATCCTGCCATCTGTTATTTCCTGCACTTTCAAGACCTGTTAACAATGGACACCCTTTGCCAACCCAAGTGGACGGGCCACGTATTGCTGGTAGAAACTTGGGTTGGCAATTTTGACAACCTTTAAGGGTTTAACATTTTGTGAATAAATAAAACTTTAATCTTTTGGCTTATCATGTGTTGTTACATTTGTATACACTTTACCTTTCAGTTGCTATTATGCACTTTGTTTGAATTTATTAAGTAAAGAAGAAAAGTTTAATAGATCATATCAACAAGTTTTAGGATATGATCAAGGATCAAATATCCTATAATCGATAAATTCAAAAAAGTAGTATAGTTTAAGGATCATAAATCCTGTTGTCAAAGGATAAGGGTCACACATATAAATAATGAATAAAATTAAAGTAATTAAGGATCATACCTGAGAATCCAAGTTAGGATCCTAAACCTTTAACATTTACAATCAAGATAACCAAAAGACAAACCTTAGTAGAAGGTAAGGATCAAGGATCCTTAGCTGTTTAACTTCAAAAACCTGAAATGGAACATAACTTGGGACTAAGCCAATATAAGAGAAGAGTTAGCAACTGGGGACAAGCCCAACAATTCTGGGGATAAGCCCAATATACTGGGGACAAGCCCAAAAAACTGGGGCAAGCCCAAAAAACTAGGGACAAGCCCAAAGGATCTTGTGTAAACTGGAGTATGGCCCTCACTGGCGACTATCCAAACTTAGTGACATGAAGATGCCAAAACCTTAGCTAATGTGAAAACGTTAGAAACCTTAGGAACGGATGTATGGTACGTCTACCATTATACGTAGGATCCCGGATACAGCCAGTACAATGAAATTGTCAGCCCCTAAAGCGAGTACTGGTCCCATTGCCATGAACTGTACCAGGATCATCGTGCGCTACTGGTGATACTGGGGACAGGCCCAAATAACTGGGGTCAAGCCCAAATAACTGGGGTCAAGCCCAAATAACTGGAGACAAGCCCAAATAACTGGAGACATCTGTGGATACTCAATCCTTCGTTAAGGATACATGAACCTTCTGCAAAACTTAGAATCAAGTGAAAGGAGGATAAAGGATCCAGGATCCTTTTCTTTGTATATAGGATAATTAAAAAATGAAATAGTTTGAGATTAGATCATTACCAAAATGAGGATCATCCATCCTCTAAGGATCCTTCAAGGATGTGGATCATGAATATTGCTAAGGATCACAAATCCTTATCACATGAAGTATTTCTTCAGGTGGACAACATTCCAAGCACTTGGAAGCAAATCACCTTCCATTGTTAGCAATCGATATGCCCCCTTTCCAGCCTCAGCTTCAATCAGGTAGGGGCCTTCCCACTTTGGTGCCAATTTTCCATCAGCAAGATTTGTGGTATTCTGAAATACTTTCCTTAATACCATATCACCAACTTGGAACTTCCTAATCCTGACATTCTTATTGTAGGCTCCAGCCATCCTTTGTTGATAACTAGCCATCCTTATTCTTGCCAAATCCCTGAGTTCTTCTATAGTATCCAAGTCTTGAACCAAGTTTTCAGCATTCTCTTCAGGATCACGGATGCTTGTTCTTGCAGTAGGAACCACCATTTCTGTAGGGATCACTGATTCTGCTCCAAATACCAAAGAAAATGGAGTTTGACCAGTAGCATTCTTGGGAGTTGTCCTATCAGCCCATAATACATAAGGTAGTTCTTCTGCCCACTGTTTTGGTCAAAAATCAAGCAATGACAATGTAACCAAACTTTCTGTTGTGAGGTATGATGCTTGAATTGATGAACAATAATAAGGATCACTATGAAGTCTAATGAACAAATGACACGAAGATTTATACGGGGAAAAAGCCCTTGATCAAGAGTTGATCTCCGGCACAAAAAACCCCGGGTGATGGAAACTACCGATCACCAACTCAAATTAAACAAACAATCTGTTACAACTTCGGATGATAGCGAGCTAAGTACAAGGATCACTATAGTGTAACGTGTAGAAATGTATGAAAAATGCTAAGTGTTTTGTCGAGAGCCAGTGAGAGCGGTTGTATGAGTGTGTGTGTAGCCAAAAATAGCTAAGTGTTTCTAAAATAGCTCGCTACCCCTTTAAAAATAGAAAATATCAAGCCTAACTAACATTCCGCAAATCATGCAAGTCCTCCACGACTCCACAACGTCCATTTCTGATCAAGCACGTGCGGAATAGACTAAGAATATTCTCCAGGAATGTCGCCAAGACCAAGTCCAAGTTGATATTCCTGCAAAACATTTACGAATTCAAAGTAGACAATCGTTAGTACAGGGATCCTTATAGTGATCCATGATCCTGATCCTGCAACACTTCTGAGGATCACTACTTCAGACAGAATTGAGGATCACTAATTCCAACAGTAAACAAGGATCACTAGTTAAGAAGAAATCCACCCCTAACAATTGCCCCCAAAATATAAGGAGTAAATATGTAAATAAATGAGTTATATTTTGTCGATCTTATCCGTAGCAAACTAACGGATAATTAGCCGTTATAAGCGGACTAGCCGTTATGATCATGACGTCAGCAAGGTGATTATCCTGCAGAATCATCATTATAAATAAGAGTTAGAGATAGGGATCGATTAGCATTCAAATTCAAGAGAACTCCCTTTAAATTCTCATCTGACGATCAAGCAGGTAACTCTTTTCCTCTTCCTCCTTTACGTTTTCTTTTTCCGTTCATCTTTCTTTACCTTCTTCAAATCAAGATGATGCTGAAATCCTCGCCAGCCAAGGATCATAAGAAGGAAAGTCCTCTCAAGAGCCAGGGGATCCTCGAAGATTCGGTGAAAGAAATATGCTGTTTCTCTGATCCACAAATAGATAGAATCCGCCACTGTTTTCCAGCAAATACTGTTTTCAAACCATTTGTTCCCACCGTTTTGAGCGACTACATTTCTAAAACATGGATTGCCTTTCCTGCTACCCCATTCATCATAGGGTACACCTATCCTTTTCCAGCCTTTACCCAATCCTTTTTCTCCCTTACCGGCATCTCCTACATCCAGGCTATGCCGATGATCTGGAGGGTCTTATATACCCTTGAAAGGATCATCGAGCAGGAAGGGGTTGACCTAGGAATGTCAGAGTTGGCTGAGATGTATGATCTCACAACGTTTGGATCCCACCAATATTTGTTCAAACGTAAACCCGGAGAAGAACATCCCATCTTTAAGGCTACTAAAAACGATACCAACTGGAAACGGCGGTTCTTCTTCGTCAGGAGGGATTCTATTCCGGATGGAAAGGATTTACCGAAGAAGTGGAGCACTCATGGTAGGATAGGAGGATCCTTAGGAGGATCACTAAGCAAGCTCATTCTGATAATGCTTACTAATATGTTTTTGTTCCTTCTTGTACAGCTATCACATTCTCGCACATTATTCCTTCAGCTGCCACCAAGGGGAGACTTGCTGCCTTTAGAAAGCTTGATCCTGAAACAAGATCATTCAAGACAATCACCCAGGATTCACAAGAGGTATCCTCAGGCTCTGTCACCATGTCAAGTAAGTATCCTGTTCTTTTTATATTCAAATGTTTAAATAAATAGTTATATATGAATAGAATAAGGACACTTATCTGTTTTGGGTGTATAGGCGCTGGAAAATCATCACGATCCGCTTCCAAATTCAGTGTCACTGAGCTTGACACCGTACGATCCTCCAAGAAGAAGTTTCCTGCTAGCCCAACTGTTTCGATCCCCAAGGCACCTGCTAAAGGAAGGGGTGGCAAGAAAAGAAAAGCCTCCGAAGCTGAGGATCTGCAAGGTCTGCCCCTGATCCGCCACCAGTTCCTTGAATACTTCAACGAGGTAAGGATCCTTATCCCTGCTTTAGGTATCCAGCTTATTTGAGGACCACTTGTTCCTAAACTGTTCTTTATCTTCTTTGCAGAAATTTGCTGAGATTGAAGATTATGTTGGGCACGTCGAGGAGCAGGACAAGAAGATTGCTGACCTTTAACAAGTCGCATTGCTTAAGGATCTCAAGATTGCTGACCTCCAAAAGGATCTCAAAGATGCCAAAGCTCAGATAGCTACAATCCTGGTCAATTTTGATTATGAGAAGAGCGAGATCACTGAGGATGCCAAAGTCTCCGCTGCCATTGCCATGTACAAGACTAAACTCCAGATGGCCTTGGAAGCTCAGGATCCTGACTTCGACAGGAGCAACTGGGATGTGGAAGGCTAGAAGGCAAGGCTGGCTGAACTGGATGATGAAGATGAGGCTGAGGAGATCCTGACGATCGAGGCTGGAGGCAGTGGCAAGGATCATGGTGGTGAAGCTAGTGGAGCTGGAGGTGGTGATGCAGCGAAGGTGTAGGCTGCAACAATGGGCGATGATGGACATTTCTAGACGTAGCCGGAGCCCATTTTTTAGTTTGGTTATGGTTTTTTTGTTTTGATGATGTTTTGGTAAACAATGGTTGGTCTGTATTTGAACAATAGTAATTAGGGTTGAGGATCATGGATGATCCTTTGAACAATAGGTAGGATTACAAATGGTGGAGGGATCCTCTGTTTGGGGGATGAAGCCACTGTGATCCTGCCGTCTTTAGTTTCCTGCACTTGTTAGACCTACAAACAATGGACACCCTTTGCCAACCCATGTGGACGGGCCACGTTTTGCTGGTAGAAACGTGGGTTGGCAATTTTGACAACCTTAAAAGGGTTTAAGCTTTTGTGAATAAAATGACTTTAACTTTTTGGCTATATCCTGTGTTGATATCCTTATTGTTATTTTATTTTTCAATCTATTGTGATGTTCATGTCGTTTAAACTTATCAAGTAAGGAAAAAATTTAAAAAATATCCCAAAAAGTTTAGGATATGACCAAGGATCACATGTAAATAATTTAAGGATCATAATTTCAGTTGTCAAAGGATAAGTGTCACTTAAATACATAATGAATAAAATTAAAACTGTTTAGGATCATACCTGAGAACCCAAGTTAGGATCCTATCCTTCAACACTTAAAATTAGGATAACCCAAGATACAAACCTTAGTTGAAAGTAAGGGTCAAGAGTCTTTGGCCATTTATCTTCACAAACCTGAAATAAGATATTGCTTGGAACTGAGCCATCATAAGATGAATGTTAGTGACTGGGGAAAAGCCCAAAGGATAACTGGGGACAAGCCCAAAGGATAACTGGGGACAAGCCCAAAGGATAACTGGGGACAAGCCCAAAGGATCGTATGTAAACTGGAGTATGGCCCTTACTGGCGACTATCCAAACTTAGTGACATGAAAATGCCAAAACCTTAGCTAACGTGAAAACGTTAGAAACCTTAGGAACGGATGTATGGTACGTCTACCATTATACGTAGGATCCTGAATATAGCCAGTACAACGAAATTGTCAGCCCCTAAAGCGGGTACTGGTCCCATTGCCATGAACTATACCAGGATCATCGTGCGCTACTGGGGACAGGCCCAGACTGGGGACTAGCCCAAACAACTGGATACTTCTGTAGATACTCAATGCTTAGTTAACGATACCTGAACCTTCAAAACTCAGAAATCAAGTAAAAGGAGGATAAAGGACACAGGATCCTTATCCTTGTAAGAATAAAAAGAATGAAGTAGTTTAAGATTGGAACGTTACTAGAAAGAGGATCATCTATCAGCGGGGATCCTTCAAGGATACTTGTCTGATAAGGATCATGGATCATGATCACATGAAATATTTCTTCAAATGGACAGCATTCCAAGCTCTTGGTAGCAAATCACCCTCCATTGTTAGCAATCGATATGCCCCCTTTCCTGCTTTAGCTTCAATCAAATAGGGTCCTTCCCACTTTGGTGCTAGCTTTCCATCAGCAGGATTGGTGGTGTTTTGAAATGCTTTCCTTAATACCATATCCCCAACTTGGAATTTCCTGAGCCTGACATTTTTGTTGTAAGCTCCAGCCATCCTTTGTTGATAACTGGCCATCCTTATCCTTGCTAAATCCCTGATTTCTTCTATAGTATCCAAGTCTTGAATCAAGTTTTCAGCATTTTCTTCAGGATCACGAACGCTTGTTCTTGCAGTTGGAACCACCATCTCTGTAGGAATCACTGACTCTGCCCCAAATACCAAAGAAAATGGAGTTTGGCCTGTAGCATTCTTGGGAGTTGTTCTATCAGCCCACATCACATAAGGTAGTTCTTCTGCCCATTTTCCTTTCTTGGATCCAAGCTTCTTCTTCAAATTGTTGATGATGATCTTGTTGGATGATTCTGCCTGACCATTAGCTTGTGGATGGACTGGTGTTGATGTTATCATCTTAATTCCCCAACTGTCACAAAAGTTAGTGGTTCTATTCCCAATGAATTGGGATCCATTATCACAAATAATTTCAGAAGGGATGCCAAATCTAGTAATAATATTTCTTTTAATAAAGGATATAACTTCCTTTTCTCTGACTTGAGCAAAGGCTTCAACCTCTATCCACTTAGAGAAGTAATCAGTCATAGCAAGCATGAATACTTTTCCTCCTGGTGCCTTAGGAAGCTTTCCAACTATATCCATTCCCCATCTCATGAATGGCCAAGAAGAGGATATAGGATGCAAGAGCTCTACTGGTTGGTGAAGGATATTACTATGCCTCTAACAAGGATCACACTTCTTGGCATACTCCACAGCGTCCTTCTTCATAGTGGGCCAATAGTATCCTGTTCTCAGGATCCTTGAGAATAATGCCGTGCCCCCAGTGTGGTTTCCACAATCTCCTTCATGGAAATCCTTTAGGACTTCTTGAATTTCAGGATCCTCAATGCATCTCAAATATGGTCCTGCAAGAGATCGTTTATACAACATATTATTTAATATTGTAAATTGAGATACCTTAATTTTAAAAGCCCTTGGGTTTTCTCCTGTAGGAATTTCTCCATGTTGTATGTATCTCATGATTGGGAGTATCCATGATCCTGAATGAGATTGGGTATCATCACTAGGGATGATTGCAGAATCTTCTCCTATCTCCATAGCTACATGATCCTTGATAGCAGGGGCCAGGATATGGATAATAGGGATCTCAATATCCTCAGGAATCTTCAAAGATGATCCTAGATTGGCTAATGCATCAGCTTCTGCATTCTCTTCCCTTGGTACCTGTGTCAAACTAAAGGATACAAAAGAGAGTGCCATTTCTTTGACTATCTCCAAATATTTGATTAGCTTTTCACCTTTAACAGCATAGGATCCATTAAAGTGATTAGTGATCAATAAAGAATCTACATGTACCTCAAGATACCTGATACTCATATGCTTTGCAATTTGCAAACCAGCTATCAAGGCTTCATATTCAGCCTCATTGTTGGTAGTTTGAAATTCACAAGCTATGGAGTGGGGTATTATGTCCCCCTGTGGCGATTTTAGTAGTATCCCAAGCCCTATTCCATTCACATTGGAGGATCCATCAGTAAACAGTATCCAAGGATCCTTGGTTTCTTCAAGCTGTTGGACTTCTAGTTCAGCTTCCTTTTGCAAATCACTACTGAAATCTGCCACAAAGTCATCTAATGCTTGGGATTTAATGGCTGTCCTAGGCTCATATCTTATATCATATGCACTCAACTTCACTGCCCACTTAGCCATCCTTCCTGACATTTCAGGTTTCCTGAGAACATTCTTAATTGGGAAATTATTTTTGACAATAATGGCATGAGTCTCAAAATAATGTCTTAATTTAGTAGATGCCATAATTAATGCAAGGATAAGTTTTTCTAAATGTGAATACCTGGATTCAGCATCAAGTAAGCTCTTACTTACATAATAAACAGGATGTTGTGTACCTTGGTGATCCTTAACAAGGACCGCACTTACTGCTTTTGAGGATACCGCCAAATATAAGGATAACACCTCTCCCTTTTCTGGTTTCATTAAGGCTGGGGCTGAGGATAGGTAATCTTTAAGAGCTTTAAGGGCACTTTCATGCTTCTCAGTCCATTCAAATTTCTTGTTTTTCCTCAGGATATCATAGAACTCCTTGCACTTTTCTGAGGATTTGGATATGAATCTGTTCAAGGCTGCGATCCTGCCAGTCAACCATTGCACATCCTTAGCATTGACAGGAGATTTGATATTCACGATAGCCTTAATTTGCTCTGGACTTGCTTCAATGCCCCTCTTTGTTACCATATATCCTAAGAATTTACCTGCCTTTACACCAAAATGACACTTAGAAGGATTTAGTTTCATATTAAATTTATCAAGGATATCGAATGCTTCCTCCAAGTCTTTAAGGTGATCCTTAGCTCTTTTGGACTTAACCACCATGTCATCAATATAGACTTCCATAGTGTATCCAATTTGTTCTTTGAACATGATATTGACAAGCCTTTGGTAAGTAGCACCTGCATTCCTTTATCCAAATGGCATAGCAATATAACAGTATATACCAGTTGGGGTCATAAAGGCTGTATCCTCTTGATCGGATGGTTCCATCTGAATTTGTTGAAATCCAGATGAAGCATCCATAAAAGTTAACAACTCATGACCCGCGGTAGCATCCACCATGGAGTCAATGTGGGGTAACGGGAAAGGATCCTTGGGACATGCCTTGTTTAAATCTGTAAAATCGACACATACCCTCCACTTTCCATTTTTATTTTGAACAACAACCACATTGGCTAACCATTTTGGATATTTAACCTCTCTAATCATACCTGCTCGAAGTAGCTTATCTACCTCTTCCTGGATAATAGCATTTCTTTCAGGTGCAAACTTCCTCCTCTTTTGATGAATTGGCTTGAATTCGTCAATCGTTGGTCTTATCCTGCTCTTGTGCATGATTCCTCATCTGCAAAATCAATGCATAGAGATCATTAGTAGTAGGATTAGTTGAAACAGAAGAAGTAGGTGGTTTTTGGAAAATAGGAGTTGGTTTCTTCGCAGCATTCTCAGCATTCTTCTGGGATCCAGAAGGTGGTGGAGGCAAAGGAGGAACGCCTTGTGAGGAACTGAATGAGGGCATCAAACTTGAAGTATTCTTCACTAAGGAAGCCATCTGTTTGGTTGTAGCGAACCGAAATAACCACGAAAACACGAATCTTTCTAAGAATGAAGCACCAATTGCCCCACGGTGGGCGCCAAACTGTTTTGGTCAAAAATCAAGCAATGACAATGTAACCAAACTTTCTGTTGTGAGGTATGATGCTTGAATTGATGAACAATAATAAGGATCACTATGAAGTCTAATGAACAAATGACACGAAGATTTATACGGGGAAAAAGCCCTTGATCAAGAGTTGATCTCCGGCACAAAAAACCCCGGGTGATGGAAACTACCGATCACCAACTCAAATTAAACAAACAATCTGTTACAACTTCGGATGATAGCGAGCTAAGTACAAGGATCACTATAGTGTAACATGTAGAAATGTATGAAAAATGCTAAGTGTTTTGTCGAGAGCCAGTGAGAGCGGTTGTATGAGTGTGTGTGTAGCCAAAAATAGCTAAGTGTTTCTAAAATAGCTCGCTACCCCTTTAAAAATAGAAAATATCAAGCCTAACTAACATTCCGCAAATCATGCAAGTCCTCCACGACTCCACAACGTCCATTTCTGACCAAGCACGTGCGGAATAGACTGAGAATATTCTCCAGGAATGTCGCCAAGACCAAGTCCAAGTTGATATTCCTGCAAAACATTTACGAATTCAAAGTAGACAATCGTTAGTACAGGGATCCTTATAGTGATCCATGATCCTGATCCTGCAACACTTCTGAGGATCACTACTTCAGACAGAATTGAGGATCACTAATTCCAACAGTATACAAGGATCACTGGTTAAGAAGAAATCCACCCCTAACACCCACTTTCCTTTCTTGGATCCAAGCTTCTTCTTCAAATTGTTGATGATGATCTTGTTGGATGATTCTGCCTAACCATTAGCTTGTGGGTGGACTGGTGTTAATGTTATCATCTTAATCCCCCAACTGTCACAAAAGTTAGTAGTTCTACTCCCAATAAATTGGGATCCATTATCACAAACAATTTCAGAAGGAATACCAAATCTAGTAATAATATTTCTTTTAATCAAGGATATAACTTCCTTTTCTCTGACTTGAGCAAAGGCTTCAGCCTCTATCCACTTGGAGAAGTAATCAGTCATAGCAAGCATGAATACTTTTCCACCAGGTGCCTTAGGAAGTTTACCAACTATATCCATTCCCCATCTCATAAATGGCCAAGAAGAGGATATAGGATGTAAGAGCTCAGCTGGTTGGTGAAGGATATTACTATGTCTCTGACAAGGATCACACTTTCTGGCATAATCCACAGCATCCTTCTTCATAGTAGGCCAATAGTATCCTGTCCTCAGGATCCTTGAGAATAATGCCCTACCCCCAGTGTGGTTTCCACAATCTCCTTCATGAAAATCCTTTAGTACTTCTTGGATTTCAGGATCCTCAATGCATCTTAGATATGGTCCTGCAAGAGATCGTTTATATAACATGTTATTCAATATTGTAAACTGAGATACCTTAATTTTGAAAGCCCTGGGGTTTTCTCCTGTAGGAATCTCTCCATGTTGGATATATCTCAGTATTGGAAGGATCCATGATCCTGAATGAGATTGTGTATCATCACTAGGGATGATTGCAGAATCCTCTCCTATCTCCATAGCTACATGATCCTCAATAGCAGGGGTTAGGATGCGGATAATAGGGATCTTGGTATCCTCTGGAATCTTCAAGGATGATCCTAGATTGGCCAATGCATCAGCCTCTGCATTCTCTTCCCTTGGTACCTGTGTTAAACTAAAAGAAACAAAAGAGAGTGCCAATTCCTTGACTATCTCTAGGTATTTGATTAGCTTATCACCTTTAACAGCATAGGATCCAATTAAGTGATTAGTAATTAACAATGAATCTACATGTACCTCAAGATACCTGATCCTCATATGCTTGGCAATTTGCAAACCAACTATCAAGGCCTCATATTCAGCCTCATTATTAGTAGTTTGAAACTCACAAGCTATGGAGTGGGGTATTATGCCCCCTTGTGGCGATTTTAGTAGTATTCCAAGTCCTGTTCCTTTGACATTAGATACTCCATCAGTGAAGAGTATCCAAGGATCCTTAGTCTCTTCAAGCTGCTGAACTTCTAACTCGGCTTCTTTTTGGAAGTCACTACTAAAATCTGCCACAAAGTTAGCTAAGGTTTGGGATTTGATGGCAGTCCTTGGTTCATATCTTATATCATAAGCACTAAGCTTCACTGCCCATTTAGCCATCCTTCCTGACATTTCAGGTTTCATGAGAACATTCTTAATTGGAAAATTAGTCTTGACAATAATGGCATGAGTTTCAAAATAATGTCTTAATTTAGTAGATGCCATAATTAATGCAAGGATAAGTTTTTCTAAATGTGAATACCTGGATTTAGCATCAAGCAAACTCTTACTTACATAATAAACAGGATGTTGTGTACCTTGGTGATCCTTAACAAGGACTGCACTTACTGCTTTGGAGGATACCGCCAAATATAGGGATAATATATCCCCTTTTTCTGGTTTCATCAAGGCAGGAGCTGAGGATAGGTAATCCTTAAGAGCCTTGAGGGCATTTTCATGCTTTTCAGTCCATTCAAATTTCTTGTTCTTTCTCAAAATGTCGTAGAATTCCTTGCATTTTTCTGATGACTTGGATATGAACTTGTTCAAGGCTGCGATCCTGCCTGTCAATATTTGCACATCCTTGGCATTGGCAGGAGATTTGATATTCACAATAGCCTTAATTTGCTCTAGACTTGCTTCAATGCCTCTTTTTGTCACCATATAGCCTAAAAATTTACCTGCTTTAACACCAAAGTGACACTTGGAAGGATTTAGTTTCATATTAAACTTATCAAGGATATTGAATGCTTCCTCCAAGTCTCTAAGGTGATCCTCAGCTTTCTTAGACTTAACCACCATGTCATCTATATAGACTTCCATAGTGTGTCCAATTTGTTCCTTGAACATCATATTGACTAGCCTTTGATAAGTAGCACCTGCATTTCTTAGTCCAAATGGCATAGCAATATAGCAATATATACCAGTTGGGGTCATAAAAGCTGTATCCTCTTGATCAGATGGTTCCATCTGAATCTGTTGAAATCCAGATGAAGCATCCATAAAAGTCAACAATTCATGACCTGCGGTAGCATCCACCATGGAGTCAATGTGGGGTAATGGGAAAGGATCCTTGGGACATGCCTTGTTTAAATCCGTGAAATCGACACATACCCTCCACTTTCCATTTTTCTTTTGAACAACCACCACATTGGCTAACCACCTTGGATACTTGACTTCTCTTAACATACCTGCCCGGAGCAATTTATCTACCTCCTCCTGGATAATGGCATTTCTCTCAGGTGCAAACTTCCTCCTCTTTTGGTGTATTGGCTTGAATGACCTGTCAATACCAAGTTTATGGGTAATTATATCTTTAGATATACCTGTCATGTCACACCCCAACCGATGGCGGAATCATCGGGGCGCGGCACTGAGCGAAACAGATTGTACAAAAGTTTCCATAACAACTATCATTACCATTCAATTTAAGTCAACATGTCCCATACCATGTCTTAAATAGCAAACAAGTTATTACAGACAAAAACTAAACAAATATTCTGTTCCGACAACTCAGATTTAAACATAATAATTTATTCGTTGGTTTCTAGGACTCCAGTTCCTAGCTTCGATTTCATCACAGCCCGAGAAGCATATAAACAACCTAAGCACCTGTCACATACGTTAAAATAAAGTCAATACATAAAATGTAAAGGTGAGCATACAAGTTTGATAATAGCATATAGAGTTCGAATTCGTTTACGCATAACCAGCACGTACACATAGTGAAATGAAGCACGTTAGTTATCGACATAGATCCATCGATACCAATGACTGCGGGTTGACTGCCCGAGGCAGTTCACAATACACGATTACCACTGTAATCCATGCAAGTAAAAGATCCTTAACAACCCCCGTGTGAACGGGTGCTGAGTCCAAACTATAGTACTATCGTTGCTAAGGCAGGTAGACAGCATTCCATGTGTAAACATAACAAACAAGCATTCATAAGCCACGTATAACATGCATTAATGGTTAAGCGTTTAAAATAGCTTGAGTAGTGTGATAGTTGTAGTTTGAATAGTTGTAACGTATGTAACACCCAAAAGTGCTAAAAGCAAAAAGGGTTCGAGTATACTCACAGCGATTGTGGATTGAAGGGAGCGCTTTATAGCGAGTACGGTTAGCCTGAATAGATTCGATACGTAACGATAAGTGGCGCGTAAAACAGTACAAAGTAAGAGTGGTTAGGATGGCTGATCGTGCGGATCAGCTATCCGTGAGAGGGAGTCATCCGTGCGCATGACCTATCCGTGCGGATGGTGATGCGTGCGAATGGTGATCCATCCGGATAAGCTATCCCTGCGTACGACTGTCCGTGCGGATGGTAATCCGTGCGGATTAGTTGTGCGTGCGGGTGACTTATCCGTACGGACAAGTCGTTTGTGGGGATAATCGTTCAAGTGGATTGTTTCTTCCTAAGATGTGTTTGTGTATGATGGCTTGTGCTTTGGAGTTTTCGTTGTAGCATTTAGAAAACACCTAAGTGTTTCTACCTTTCAAGCCTGTCGTGCGGACGACAATCCGTGCGTATGGTAGTCCGTGCGGACAGCCTGTGCGCGCGGGCAGAGACAATCCGTCCGGATAGCCTGTCCGTGCGTACGACCTGGCCGTGCGGATGACCATTGTTTGAATTTTGTTTTAAGGCCATAGTATCTCATGATCCGAAGAGTAATCCATTCAGAGGTCGTCTGTCCGGATTGTTCATTCGTCGATACTCAAACCTTGTTTGGAAAGTGGGTTCCAAGGGTAGCTCGTCCGGGTGACAATCCGTCCGGATGACCTGTGCGTGCGGATGGTTATCCGTGCGTACAGCTTGTCCGTGCGGACAGTCCCTGGTCCGATTGTTCCGTTCGTCTACACTTGGTTTCTGTTGTCGTTTATCGAGACGTTCTGATTTCGTGGCAACCACTTGGAGTTGTATTCTCACCCGCGTAACTAGACCGGTCAGGAACCACCCTAACTCGGCCTGTCGGCGACTCAGAACGGTCATTCCGGTTGTCCCCGAAATCAGTTGTCTGTGGGTAGAATTCCAGATCTGGAACTAGTGCACCACTATTATCGAGTAGAGACTAGAACCGATCAGATTCGTACCGATTCTAAGGGAAAAGAAGGGAAGGACTTAGGTTTATTTCTTTCAACTCTTTTATCCTTAGAAGAGTTTAGATCTAGGTGAAGTTATTGTGAAATCTTGTAGAAATCGTTTAGATCCGAGTTATTCTTGGTGGAATGAGGTCAAGCTTGAAGTTCATAAGAACTTCATGATGACGTCACCCGAGAATACCTTGAATCCGGATGATTTCATGGTTAAAAGTGAAGATTCGAAAGATAGAAATGTGTAGAATCGTGCAGTGATCAAAGATGTACAAGAATTAGTGCAAGATCTTACCTGGATTGAGAGAAATCTGAGAAAAAGTGAAGAATGCGTGCGGTTCGGACGTCACTTGCCAAAAGTGGAAAAGTTGGAGAGTGACCCGTGTATTTATAGGATGCCAAAAAGGGAAAGGGGGTGAGCCGTGCGCATGGCACGTACCCGGATAGGCTATCCGCGCGGACTGGCAATCCGTGCGGATTGGCAATCCGTGCGGATTGGCCATCCGTGCGGATGCCGCCTGCCTTAAGGTGTTCGGCGCGATGTTGCTTCGGTTTCGATTTGCGAGCGATTCGATAGGGTTTCCTAGTCAAATTACTTTCAGTCCCAACTACTTCTTATATGGTTCGACTCGGGATTCGGGTTCGGGTTCGTTTATATTCGGGTTAGACTTCGAGTTCGATTGAGTTCGCTTGATTATCTCAACATAACATAAATAAACATGCACAGGTAACACGTAAGGCACACACACACGTATAACCGACAAGTAAAATACATAGCTCGAGTTACGATTTGATGTCGACTTGATTAGCATAGCTTGATTAACTTTATCGCATTGTTACTTCCTATCATTCACAGTTGTAGGTCGATTGAAATACGGTTAGCATGTTTCGATTATTGTAATGAACGACACTTACTCCACATAATCTAAATATAATAGAAACAATTCTACGAGTCAAGTCGCGCGAAATCGGTCGTTGACTTTGACCTTGACTTTGACTTTCACTCGTGGAAACACAGGGTGTTACAGCCTCTCCTTGTTTAGGAAATTTCGTCCCGAAATTAAGCCGAAAGCTGTAACTAGTTCGTGAATCACGTGTGAGAGTTCTTCGTTTGGACTATTGAAAATCGTCAAATTAATCGGGTTTTTACGGTTAAAATCGCTGATTTTTGGATATGATGTGCGAAAACATTTAATCTAAAAGCCTATAAGGTTTTAGATTTCGATTCGCAGCCGTTCGGAAGAAATTGAATATTGTAGGTTCGGATTTATCTCCGATTCGATTGCGTACCAACACGTCCGTCGTGCGAAATCCGCGAACGTGCTTGACTAAATATAATCGTAATGGAGTCAAAATCGATCCTACAAGTGGTATCTGAACAGGTGATCGATTGCTCAGATTTGTCAAAGTTCTTCATCTTTCTTATCCATTACGTTTTCTCTGAAATTTTCTAAATTAAACGTATACAATAACCGTGATTCAATTGATTATGATGACGTACACAAAATACTAGAATCACTTTTTGCCCTTTTTTTCTCTCTACTTTCTCTCTCTAGCCCTTATTTACAATTATGCCACCTTGCCTTTCTTAATCGGACATTACTCATTCGTTAAACAGCTGTGGATACTTTGCCTTCATGTCTCTTTCGAGTTCCCAAGTGAACTCTGCGCCTCGTTTACCTTCCCATCGGACCTTCACAATAGGAATGTGTGAGCGCCTGAGTTCTTTGGTTTGGCGATCCATGATTTCGACAGGATTTTCCACGAAGTGTAATGTTTCGTTCACTTGTAGATCATCTAGAGCAACATGTAAGTCGTGGTCGGCGATGCACTTCCGGAGGTTTGACACGTGGAAAGTCGGATGGACGTTGCTAAGTTCTTCCGGTAATTCGAGTCTGTAGGCGACTTTTCCGATTCTTTCCAGAATCTTAAAAGGTCCAACATATCGAGGCGCGAGTTTCCCCTTCTTGTCGAATCGGACTACACCCTTCCAAGGTGATACCTTTAGGAGTACGTAGTCACCAATGCCATATTCACGGGGCTTGCGCTTTTTATCGGCGTAAACTTTCTGTCGATCCCGAGCTTTCGCTAGGTTGTCCCGAATTTGGAAAATTTTGTCTGTCGTTTCTTGTAGCAGCTCCGGACCGGTTAGTTGCGAGTGACCGATCTCGTGCCACACAATAGGTGATCGACATCTTCTTCCGTATAAGGCCTCGAAAGGTGCCATCTGGATGCTGGCCTGGTAGCTGTTGTTATACGAGAATTCGACTAACGGCAGGTGTTTATCCCAATTACCACCGAAGTCTAAAACACACGAACGGAGCATGTCTTCAAGAGTACGAATCGTTCTTTCAGTCTGACCGTCGGTTTGTGGGTGGAAAGTGGTACTCAGATTAAGCGTTGTACCAAGTGCCATTTGAAACGTTTCCCACAAACGTGACGTAAACCGAGCATCACGGTCAAAGATGATATCACGAGGCGTCCCATGTCTACAAATAATCTCGTTGGTGTAGATTCGGGCTAATCGTTCCACCTTGTAGTCTTCTCGTATCGGTAGAAAGTGAGTTGACTTAGTCAAACGGTCAACAACAACCCAAATGATGTCGTGACCTGATGACGTGGTTGGAAGCTTGGTTACAAAATCCATAGCTATGCTCTCCCATTTCCACATGGGAATTGGTGGTTGTTCGAGCAAGCCAGAGGGTCTTTGATGTTCGGCCTTGATCCTAGCACAGGTTAGGCATTTTCCGACGTAGAGGGCGATATCCCGTTTCATACCCGGCCACCAGTACCTATAGCGAAGGTCATGGTACATTTTGTCAGCACCGGGATGGATAGAGTATCGGGATTTGTGGGCTTCATCCATGATAATCTGTCGCAAATCGGTTCGCTTGGGAATCCAAATTCGGTCTAAGAAGTGGAATATCCCATTTGATTTGCTCACAAGCTGGGCTCCATCGTGGTAGATTCTTTCTTTCTTCAAAGTGCGCTCGTTGAAACATGCATGCTGGGCGTCGCGAATAAGAGCTTCGAGGTTGTGCTGGGCTTGAACATTACGAGTGCTAAGCAGATAGCTCCGTCTGCTAAGTGCGTCGGCAACAACATTTGCTTTGCCTGGGTGATAACGAATCTCACAGTCGTAGTCGTTGAGAAGTTCTACCCATCGGCGTTGACGCATATTCAGTTCCCTCTGACTAAAGATGTGCTGTAGGCTCTTATGATCGGTGAAGATCGTACACTTGGTACCATACAGGTAGTGTCGCCAAATATTTAATGCAAAAACAACTGCGCCTAGCTCGAGATCATGGGTTGTATAGTTCTTCTCGTGGATTTTGAGCTGACGAGATGCGTAAGCTATGACCTTGTCTCGTTGCATTAAGACACAACCGAGACCAAGGTTGGAAGCATCACAGTAGACAATGAAATTATCGTTTCCGTCGGGTAGTGTGAGAACAGGAGCATTGCAAAGCATATGTTTGAGGATTCGAAAGGCAGACTCTTGTTTGGTTCCCCAGACAAAAGGCTGGTCCTTATGCGTGAGAGAGGTAAGTGGTACAGCAATCTTCGAGAATCCTTCGATGAATCGTCGATAATAGCCCGCTAGCCCAAGAAAGGAGCGGACTTCAGTCGGGTTCTTAGGCGTAACCCAGCTCTTAACAGCTTCAATCTTCGCAGGATCGACGTGAATACCCTGACTATTTACGATGTGACCCAGAAACTGAACCTCCCCCAACCAAAATTCGCACTTGGAGAACTTGGCGTAGAGTTGGTTCCCCTGGAGTAACTCGAGAACCAAACGTAGATGTTGCGCGTGTTCGGCTCTCGACTTGGAATAGATCAAGACATCGTCGATGAATACGATGACGAAACGGTCGAGATATGGTTTACACACTCGATTCATCAGATCCATGAAGACTGCTGGTGCATTTGTTAGGCCAAACGGCATGACAACGAATTCGTAATGGCCGTAACGAGTGCGAAACGCGGTTTTGGGTATATCTTCCTCTTGTATACGCAGCTGATGATATCCTGAACGTAGATCGATCTTCGAAAAACACGTAGCGCCTTGTAGCTGATCAAACAAATCGTCGATTCGAGGCAGAGGGTAGCGGTTCTTAATAGTCAACTTATTCAATTCCCGGTAGTCGATGCACATCCGGAACGACCCGTCCTTCTTTTTAACGAAAAGAACTGGTGCGCCCCAGGGAGAGGTGCTCGGGCGAATAAAGCCTTTTTCAAGCAATTCCTGGAGTTGGGTTGAGAGTTCGCGCATTTCGAACGGCGCGAGTCGATAAGGAGCTCTGGCGATAGGATTAGCTCCAGGAATGAGATCAATGCGAAAATCGATATCACGCTTCGGAGGTAGACCGGGAAGATCCTCTGGAAAAACTTGAGGAAATTCTCGAACCACTGAAACGTCTTTCACTTTCTTCTTCTCTTTCTTTTCCTTCTCCGCTGCTACGACGTTAGCCAAGAAAGCCCTGTATTCCTTGCGGAGATACTTGCTAGCTTGGAGGCATGACATAAGCTTGAGACCCTTCGAAGTAGTATCACCATAAACGCACAATGAATCACCGTTTGCGAGCGAAAAACGAATCATTTTATCGAAGCACACAACTTCGGCATGGTTTTCGCGAAGAAAGTCCATGCCTACTAGGACATCAAAGCTTCCTAGTTGCATCGGAATGAGATCGATTGAGAAGATGTGATTGTTGAGCTCGAGAGTGCAATCACGAATAACAGAGTTTACATCGACGGTTCTTCTGGTAGCGACTTCAACATCGAATGCAGAGGAGAGTCGAGAACGTTTACGACTAAGGAGTTTCTCAAATTCGAGCGACACAAAGCAATTATCGGCTCCAGTATCAAACAAACATGAAGCATAAATACCATTCACAAGGAACGTACCATTGACCACGTTGTTGTCGGCCTGGGCTTGACGCACATTGAGATTGAAGGTTCTGGCGCGTGTGGCCTGTTGTTGCTGTTGTTGCTGTTGCTGCTGCTATGGCGGCTGCTATTGCGGTTCTTGTTTCACTACCCTGTTCGGGCACATGTTGGCGAAATGGTTCGGGTCGCCACACGTGAAGCATGCTCTGGCTTTGACTGCGGGTGCCGGAGGAGCTTGTTGACCCTGTGGGGCAGCGAGTAGAGCTTGATTGGCAGGAGCTTGACGAATACGGCAGTTGGCAGTAAAGTGGCCGTAGACGTTGCAATGAGCACAGAAGCGGCATTGAATAGCAGTCGGGTGATGATAGGTGCAAGTAGGGCAGAGTGGATGTGGCCCAGTATATGCACGCTTTGCAGGCGGTGCATTGGCCACAGGCGCCGCTACTTGACGCTGTTGAGCAGGTACAGCTTGAATCGGTGCAGCAGTAATCGCACAGTTCTTGTTGGTGGAGCTGTTCTTTCTCTTGTTCCTTCTCTTGTTGCTTGACGAGGTGGGTTCAGTAGTTGGTGCAGTAGCGGTAGCTTGATGCAGATGCTTGGAGGTCTTATCCCACACCCCAGCCTTAACCCTTTTGTCATTGATCTCAGTGGCCAGCAGATAGGTTTCTTCGATCGTGGTAGTCTTAGCTGCTTGCACGAAATCAGCAACGCAGTCGGGCAAAGCTCGGATGTACTTCTTGATGGTCATATCGGGAGTCTTGACTTGGTCGGGACAGATAATGCTGAGCTGTTTGAAGCGAGCAGTGAGACCAGCATTGTCTCCATCCTTCTGATGTATGTGCCAGAATTCATCTTCAAGCTTTTGGCGCTCGTGAGGAGGGCAGAATTCCTCTAGCATGACTTCCTTGAGCTCGTCCCACGACAGACCGTAGGCTGCATCATTCCCTCGCTTGTTCCTCTCGGCCGTCCACCGGTCCAAAGCACGGGACTGAAAGACGCCGGTAGCGTTCAGAGTTCGAAGGTCATCAGGGCAACCACTTTGTCGCAGAGTAACCTCGATAGAGTCAAACCAGTGGAATAGAGCAGTAGGACCTCCTTCGCCTGTGAATTCTTTCGGCCCACATGACTTGAATTGTTTGAAACTGAAAGGTCTTGCGACAGCTCTAGGACCTTCAGTCCTCGATTCCTCGGATGATTTGCTGGCATTCTCATAGGCATCGCTCACTGCCTTTGCTACAGCTTTCGCGACGATGGAAGCAAGACGTCTGTCCTTCTTTTCTTGGCGAGAGAGTGGATGACGGGATCCAGACGACATTGTCTGCAATAGACATCGCCATGGAACTCAACACATGTATTCGAATCTCACCTCACACGTCTACTACTACTAAAGCTCAGTAACACGTACCATGTAAACGCATATAGTCACAAAATAATTGCAAAAAAATCACATAAACACATGGAGCACAATATTCCTAAACACGTAAGCACCATAGCAAGAATTACATATACGCTTGAGTCACTAGGAGCAGTCAGAAAACAGAAACCTAGTATTTAAAGTTCGCGAGCGTTCGAATGCAGTGCGAGCGATTTGTTAATGGGGTGTCGTGTGAGTTTTGTGTTTTTGGCAGAAGCAATAGTGTTGGGTCGAAACCGATAATACCTCAAAACGTTAACAACTAACAAAACACATAAAATCTTCATAAAGGTTGATAAATCAAAAGTAGATTGTCTGCGGCTAGCAGACTTCGACTAACCAAAGTGGCTCGACTATTCGCAAGGATCCTGCACAATTACCTCCAGGACTATGCCTTTGCCTCGATTCTCGGGCGTTAGCACAATTCCTATTGGTTATATTGTGTCTTTAGATCGTTGGAGTCCGTCGAACTTTGGTGGGAGTTTTTGTATAAAAGCGGGACGAGTCGTCAAGGTTAGGGTTTCACCCCTATCTTGCAACTTCCGTCCTTGTTTTTTTTTTTTTTTTTTGATAAAAATTGAGGAGATTATTCATCAAAATATGAATTTCACTCCTGATTTGGTATGATTCTCCTCGTTTGTAGCTAAAACGTAAGTTGATTAGGCAACTTTAGTCGAGAGTTTGCGGTTTTCACACCTATTCTCAGCCTCATTGCCTGTTCCCAATCTTGAAAAAAATTTCGAGTGCAGTGATAGAAAAGAGTGAGGGGTAGTGGCGAGTATACGCATACGCGTGAGTTGGTCTGTTGGTTTTTAACTATAGACTAGGTCTCTAAGACTTCGACCCGGACTAGGTCGAGTCTTGCCTAATTCCCTATAGTTATGGCTCTGATACCAATCTGTCACACCCCAACCGATGGCGGAATCATCGGGGCGCGGCACTGAGCGAAACAGATTGTTCAAAAGTTTCCATAACAACTATCATTACCATTCAATTTAAGTCAACATGTCCCATACCATGTCTTAAATAGCAACCAAGTTATTATAGACAAAAACTAAACAAATATTATGTTCCGACAACTCAGATTTAAACATAATAATTTATTCGTTGGTTTCTAGGACTCCAGTTCCTAGCTTCGATTTCATCACAGCCCGAGAAGCATATAAACAACCTAAGCACCTGTCACATACGTTAAAATAAAGTCAATACATAAAATGTAAAGGTGAGCATACAAGTTTGATAATAGCATATAGAGTTCGAATTCGTTTACGCATAACCAGCACGTACACATAGTGAAATGAAGCACGTTAGTTATCGACATAGATCCATCGATACCAATGACTGCGGGTTGACTGCCCGAGGCAGTTCGCAATACACGATTACCACTGTAATCCATGCAAGTAAAAGATCCTTAACAACCCCCGTGTGAACGGGTGCTGAGTCCAAACTATAGTACTATCGTTGCTAAGGCAGGTAGACAGCATTCCATGTGTAAACATAACAAACAAGCATTCATAAGCCACGTATAACATGCATTAATGGTTAAGCATTTAAAATAGCTTGAGTAGTGTGATAGTTGTAGTTTGAATAGTTGTAACGTATGTAACACCCAAAAGTGCTAAAAGCAAAAAGGGTTCGAGTATACTCACAGCGATTGTGGATTGAAGGGAGCGCTTTATAGCGAGTACGGTTAGCCTGAATAGATTCGATACGTAACGATAAGTGGCGCGTAAAACAGTACAAAGTAAGAGTGGTTAGGATGGCTGATCGTGCGGATCAGCTATCCGTGAGAGGGAGTCATCCGTGCGCATGACCTATCCGTGCGGATGGTGATGCGTGCGGATGGTGATCCATCCGGATAAGCTATCCGTGCGTACGACTGTCCGTGCGGATTAGTTGTGCGTGCGGGTGACTTCTCCGTACGGACAAGTCGTTTGTGGGGATAATCGTTCAAGTGGATTGTTTCTTCCTTAGATGTGTTTGTGTATGATGGCTTGTGCTTTGGAGTTTTCGTTGTAGCATTTAGAAAACACCTAAGTGTCTCTACCTTTCAAGCCTGTCGTGCGGACGACAATCCGTGCGTATGGTAGTCCGTGCGGACAGCCTGTGCGCGCGGGCAGAGACAATCCGTCCGGATAGCCTGTCCGTGCGTACGACCTGGCCGTGCGGATGACCATTGTTTGAATTTTGTTTTAAGGCCATAGTATCTCATGATCCGAAGAGTAATCCATTCAGAGGTCGTCTGTCCGGATTGTTCATTCGTCGATACTCAAACCCTGTTTGGAAAGTGGGTTCCAAGGGTAGCTCGTCCGGGTGACAATCCGTCCGGATGACCTGTGCGTGCGGATGATAATCCGTGCGTACAGCTTGTCCGTGCGGACAGTCCCTGGTCCGATTGTTCCGTTCGTCTACACTTGGTTTCTGTTGTCGTTTATCGAGACGTTCTGATTTCGTGGCAACCACTTGGAGTTGTATTCTCACCCGCGTAACTAGACCGGTCAGGAACCACCCTAACTCGGCCTGTCGGCGACTCAGAACGGTCATTCCGGTTGTCCCCGAAATCAGTTGTCTGTGGGTAGAATTCCAGATCTAGAACTAGTGCACCACTATTATCGAGTAGAGACTAGAACCGATCAGATTCGTACCGATTCTAAGGGAAAAGAAGGGAAGGACTTAGGTTTATTTCTTTCAACTCTTTTATCCTTAGAAGAGTTTAGATCTAGGTGAAGTTATTGTGAAATCTTGTAGAAATCGTTTAGATCCGAGTTATTCTTGGTGGAATGAGGTCAAGCTTGAAGTTCATAAGAACTTCATGATGACGTCACCCCTAGAATACCTTGAATCCGGATGATTTCATGGTTAAAAGTGAAGATTCGAAAGATAGAAATGTGTAGAATCGTGTAGTGATCAAAGATGTACAAGAATTAGTGCAAGATCTTACCTGGATTGAGAGAAATCTGAGATAAAGTGAAGAATGCGTGCGGTTCGGACGTCACTTGCCAAAAGTGGAAAAGTTGGAGAGTGACCCGTGTATTTATAGGATGCCAAAAAGGGAAAGGGGGTGAGCCGTGCGCATGGCACGTACCCGGATAGGCTATCCGCGCGGACTGGTCATCTGTGCGGATTGGCAATCCGTGCGGATTGGCAATCCGTGCGGATTGGCCATCCGTGCGGATGCCGCCTGCCTTAAGGTGTCCGGCGCGATGTTGCTTCGGTTTCGATTTGCGAGCGATTCGATAGGGTTTCCTAGTCAAATTACTTTCAGTCCCAACTACTTCTTATATGGTTCGACTCGGGATTCGGGTTCGGGTTCGGGTTCGTTTATATTCGGGTTAGACTTCGAGTTCGATCGAGTTCGCTTGATTATCTCAACATAACATAAATAAACATGCACAGGTAACACGTAAGGCACACACACACGTATAACCGACAAGTAAAATACATAGCTCGAGTTACGATTTGATGTCGACTTGATTAGCATAGCTTGATTAACTTTATCGCATTGTTACTTCCTATCATTCACAGTTGTAGGTCGATTGAAATACGGTTAGCATGTTTCGATTATTGTAATGAACGACACTTACTCCACATAATCTAAATATAATAGAAACAATTCTACGAGTCAAGTCGCGCGAAATCGGTCGTTGACTTTGACCTTGACTTTGACTTTCACTCGTGGAAACACGGGGTGTTACATGTCATGTCTTCATGCTTCCAGGCAAAGGTAGTTTTTCTCTTCTTCAGGAAGGATATTAGCTCCTGTTCGATGTTGTTGAGGATCCCTGATCCTATGAAGATCTTGGATTCAGGATCCTGGGGATCCATGAGGATATCTTTCACATCCTGCTCTTTTGCTTCCAAGACATCTCTTGAAGGATACTTTAATTGCTATTGCTCCTTTGGTCTTGAGGCTGGCTTCGTTGACGACGTGTAGCAATTCTTAGCTTCTTGTTGATCACTCTCAATTTTCACCACTCCCTATGGACTAGGAAGCTTCACGCATTAATGATAGGTAGATGAGACTGCCTTCATGTCATGTATCCATGGCCTGCCAAGTATAACATTACAACAGGATAAGCAATCTATAACACAAAATTTTTGATAGGAATGAAGTCCTTCAATATAGATGGGGAGTTTGATGTCCCCCAATGTGTTCTTGGTTTCTCCACTGAATCCCACAAGAAATGAGGATCTTGGTACAATATCCGATTCAGGGATGTTCATCTTCTTGAGGACATCAAGCTGAATGATGTTTACTGAGCTTCCTCCATCTATCAGGATCCTGCGAACAAAGTGGTTAGATATAAACAAAGTAATAACAAGACCATCATGATGAGGATCCTGGATATCAACACGGTCATCCTCTTCAAAAGTTATAATTTTATCCTTGGTAACAGTGGAGGTTCGAATGGGTCTATCCCCATTATCCATCTTGGTTTCCTTAGCATGTCTCTTGGCTGCTGAAAAGGAAGTACCACAAATGTCTGATCCACCCGAAATAAAGTTTATAACTTGTGCATCTGCTGGAGGGGTAGGAGCTCTTTCTGGAACCTTTTCAGGATCCTGGATCCTTGACTTTTTCCTTCCCAAGAGTTCCTTTAAGTGCCCCTTGCTTAACAAGTAACCAATTTCTTTTCTAAGTGCAATACACTCTTCAGTGAGATGCCCAAAATCCTCATGATATGCACACCACTTGGACTTGTCCTTTGTTGCGGTTGGTTTATCACTTTTCCTTGGCCATCTTGCTTTCTCACCTAGATTCTGCATTGCAAGAATTAGTTCATTGTTATCAACAGAAAAACAGTACTCAGAAATTGGAGGATAATCCTCATCATCCTCTTCTTGTTCTACTGCATGCACATTCTGGTTATCAGACTTGTTGTAGGACTTGAACTTGTTATTCTTGAAGTAGGATCCTTGCTTTTCCTGCTTGGAGGATCCTGCCAGTCTTTCCTGGATCCTTTTGTCATCCTCTAACCGGATGAACCTAAGGGCCCTGGTTCTCACTTCATCAAGATTCCTGCAAGGGGTCATGACAAGATCATCATAAAATAATGAGTCCCTAAGTAGACCCATTTTAAAGGCTTCTACAGCCGTAGCAATATCCAAGTTAGGAATGTCTAAGGATTCTTTACTAAACTTAGTGATGTAAACCCTAAGTGATTCATTTTGACCTTGCGTTACCCTATATAGATCACTAGTTAAACGTTCAAATTTTCTACTACATGAGAATTGATTATTAAACAGATTAACTAGATTAGCAAATGAAGTAATAGAGTAAGGGGGAAGACTTATCAGCCATTTAAGAGCAGATCCTGTGAGTGTGGATCCAAAACCCTTGCATAGACATGCTTCTTTTAACCTCTCTAGGATGGGGTTGATCTCCATCCTTTTCTCTATATTGAGCTACATGTTCTTCTGGATCCGTTGAACCATCATACAGCTTCATAGTTGGTATTTGGAACCTTTTGGGTATCTCAGCATCACAAATGGGTGGTGCAAAATGAGATATCCTATGGCTCCCATCTGCAATTTCAGGGATGGGCTTAACCACTCCTGGAATGCTGGATATCATATCCTTCAGCTTCTATAATTCCCTAGCCATAGCTTGATTGATACTTGTATCCTGCATAGAGCCATGGTTAGTGTTATAAGAATTATTGAAAGTGTTACCTCCCAGAGGATTCAAGTTTGGAATTGCAGATGTGAATCCATATTGACGGGATTCTAGTATGATTGAAGGACCAGAAGAGGCAATGGTCTGCATTGGAATGAAGTCTCCTTGATGAACATCTGTGCTTGGGGGTTGTACACTTCTTAAGAATCCTTGATCCTGAAAGATGTTAGATCCTTGAACCTGGAAGGAGGATCCTTGAACTTGAGAGGATCCTTGAACCTGAGAGGATCCTAGAACCTGAGAGGATCCATGAACCTGAGAGGATCCTTGAACCTGAGAAGATCCATGAACCTGAGAGGATCCTTGAACCTGAGAGGATCCTTGAACCTGAGAGGATCCTTGAACTGTGTGCGTCCCCATATATCCTCCTGAGCTGAGGAAGGATCCCTGATGCTAGAAAGAGGATCCTGAAGGCTGAAAATAGGATCCTGGAGGCTGGAAGTGAGACCCTAACGCCTGACTCATGGTTGTTGTTCCATAACGCCTTCCAAATGGTTCAGTTTGGTACTGGATATCCGGAGCTACAGAATGCTGGGCAGTTATAGCTGGAGTGTCGAAATCCAGTGACCTTGGTATCAGAGGAGAGTGATCCTCCCCCGATCTCTTCTGTTTCTTGATGTCACCAATTTCCCGGAGGATCCTTTCGTTGGTTTTGTCCTGCTCTTGTATGTGATCCCTCATCTGCAAAATCAAAGTAAAAAGATCACTAGTAGTAGGATTAGAAGAAACAGAAGAAGTTGGTGGTTTTGAAAAAATGGGGCTTTGTCTCTTTGCAGCATTTTCAGCATTCTTCTGGGATCCAAAAGGTGGTGGAGGCAAAGGTGGAACGCCCTGTGAAGAAGTGATTGTCGGCATTGAACTTGAAGTGTTCTTCGCTGAGGAAGCCATGTGGTTGAAGATGATGAACCGAAATGACCGAAATGAACAAAATTTCTCAGAAATGAAGCACCAATTGCCCCACGGTGGGCGCCAAACTGTTTTGGTCAAAAATCAAGCAAGGATAATGCAACCAAATCTTCTGTTGTGAGGTGTGATGCTTGAATCTATGAACAATTTGCAAATCAAATAAAGAGGTGACACAAGGATTTATACGAGGAAAAAGCCCTTGATCAAGAGTTGATCTCCGGCATAAAAAACCTCGAGTGATGGAAACTACCGATCACCAACTAAGATTAAACAAAAGGTTGTTACAACTCGGGATGATAACAAGCTTGTTACAAGGATCACTAGTGTGCAAAAGTGTTAGAGTGTATGAAATCGCCAAGTAAACTACCGAGAGCTGTTCGAGAGTGTGTCTTTTTGCTAAATTAGCCAAGTGTTCTAACTCAAGCTTGTTATCCCCTTTTTAAAATTAGAAATAACTAAACTAACTAACTATCCGCAAATCATGCTAGCTTTCCACGATCTCCATAACGTTCACAAGGGCCAAGCACGTGCGGAATATTGAGGGAATATGCTCCACGAATATCGGCAAGACCAAGTCCATGCACATACTCCTGCAAAACGAGCTCACATACAAGGTAGACAACCGTTAGTGTAAGGATAACAATGAGGATCCTGAATCCTGGTCCTGCAACACATTCTGAGGATCCTAAATTCAAACAGAATTAAGGATCCGTGATCCTGGCAGTACTTGAGGATCCTTGATCCTTAGGATTGGAAAATCCTCCCCTAACAGATTCTGCTTGTCCATTTGCTTGAGGATGTACCGGTGTAGATGTGATCATTTTAATTCCCCAACTTTTGCAAAAGTCAGTAGTCCTCTTGCTTATAAACTGAGAACCATTGTCACAGATTATCTCGGCTGGTACTCCAAATCTGGTCAGGATATTCCTTTTTATGAAGGATACTACTTCTTGGTCCCTAACTTGGACAAATGCTTCAGCTTCAACCCATTTAGAGAAATAATCGGTCATTGCCAGCATGAAGACTTTCCCTCCTGGAGCCCTTGGCAATTTTCCCACTATATCCATTCCCCATTTCATGAATGGCCAAGGGGAAACAATAGGATACAGTGGTTCAGCAGGCTGATGTAATATATTACTATGTCTTTGACATGCGTCACACCTTCGAGCATATTCTACAGCATCTTTCCTCATTGTTGGCCAATAATATCCTGTTCTTAATACTTTCGAGAATAAGGACCTGCCCCCAGTATGGTTACCACAATCCCCTTCGTGTATATCCTGAAGCACTTCTTTGGTTTCAGGATCCTCCAAGCACCTCAGATATGGACCTGCAAGAGATTTCTCATACAAAACATTATTTATAATAGTGAATCGTGATACCTTCATTCTAAAGGCCTTAGGATTCTCATCCTTTGGGATGTGTCCTTCTTTAAGATATCTTATGATTGGAGCCATCCAAGACTTAGGATCCCTCTCAGGATATTCATCACCAGGATCCTGAACAATTTTTACTTCCTTATCCTGAGGATCCGTCTCAGGATATAGGATATGTAATATCGGTATTCGGGTTCCTTCCGACGTCCTGACTGATGATCCTAGATTTGCCAAGGCATCAGCTTCAGCATTATCCTCTCTTGGTACCTGTTCAAGTGTAAAAATATCGAAATATCCTGCTAATAATTTGATAATTTTGAGATACTCGATTAACTTCTCACCTTTTATCTGCATAGGATCCATTAAAATGATTAGTAATTAACAAAGAATCAACATATACTTGCAATTTCTTGATATTCATGCTTTTAGCCAATTCTAATCCTGCAATTAAAGCTTCATATTCTGCTTCATTATTGGTGGCAGGAAACTCACATCTAATAGCCTGGGGTAATATGTCCCCCTGTGGCGATTTTAGTAGTATACCCAAACCTACACCTCTTACATTAGACGCACCATCAGTATATAGTGTCCAAATATCTGAGTTTTCACCTAGCTGTTGCACTTCTAGGTCGGCTTCTTCTTGTAAATCATTACTAAAATCAGCCACAAAGTCCGCTAGAGCCTGAGACTTTATAGCATTTCTAGGTTCGTAAACTAAGACATAAGCACTTAATTTAACAGACCACTTAGCCACCCTACCAGACATCTGAGGTTTCCTAAGCACATTTTTAATAGGATAATTGGTTTTAACATGAATCCTATGTGTTTCAAAGTAATGTCTAAGTTTCGTTGAGGCCATAACTAGGGCTAATATTAATTTTTCTAAGTGTGAATATCTAGTTTCAGCATCTAGTAAACTTTTACTAACATAATAGACAGGATACTGCTGACCTTCGTGACCCTTTACCAAGTAATGACTTTATCATCCATAAACATGGTCATCCTTGTGGGCTCATCTCCTATTTCCTCCTTAGCCTTCCTGGCATGCCTCTTAGCTGTAGAGTAAGAAGTTCCACATATGTCGGATCCTCCGGAGATAAAGTTAATTATCTTGGCATCTGGTGATGGAGATGCAGCTCTCTCAGGATCCTGGTCAGTATCCTGAGCTTTCTTCTTTCCACCGAGGAATTCTTTCAAGTATCCTTTGCTCAGCAAGTAGCTTATCTCCTTTCTCAAGGCTATGCAATCATCTGTCATGTGCCCAAAGTCTTCATGGAAGGCACATTATTTAGATTTATCCTTCCAATCTGTATTCCTTGGATTCTTTTTCGTTCACCTAGCTTTGTCCCCCAGTCCCTGCATAGCATACATTAACTCAGGAACATTTACAGAAAAACAATACTCTGAGATTTCAGGATATTCTTCATCGCCCTCATCTTCAACAACATTCACTCTCTTATTATCGTTCTTAGCATATGGCTTTGAACGATACTGTTTGTAGGAAGATTCTGACTTCCTATTTGTCAATTCATATGTTGAAGATGTGTTCATCCTTTCATGCATTTTCTTGTCATCTTCAAGCCTTATGTATCTCAAAGCCCTATTCCGAGCTTCATCTAAATTCCTGCAAGGATTTATTACAAGATCCTGATAAAATTGACAATCCTTCCGTAACCCCATTTTGAACGCTTGTACTGCCGTAGCAACATCAAGATTCGGGATATCCAGGGCTTCTCTACTAAATTTGTTAACATAATCCCTTAGGGATTCTTGTGATCCTTGTGTTATCCTGTAAAGATCACTTGTTAGTTTCTCAAAGCTCCTGCTACAAGAAAATTGACTGATAAACAAATTAACTAAATGAGAAAATGTTGTAATTGAATAAGGTAGAACATTTAAAAGCCATTTTAAGGCCGATCCTGTTACAGTTGAACCGAAGCCTTTGCATAAGCATGCTTCCTTAAGTTCTGGTGGGATTGGATTTATTTCCATCCTTTCCCTATACTGGGCAATATGCTCCTCAGGATCTGTCGTCCCATCATACAACTTCATGCTGGGAGTCTGGAATCTTTTTGGAATTTCAGCATCACAAATTGGATGAGCAAATCGGGATATCCTGTGACTATCCTGGGATACTTCCGGTATAGGCTGCACTACTCCAGGAACACTTGATATCATATCCTTCAATTTTTGAAGTTCCCTGGTCAATGCTGGTGTTACACCTATATCCTGCAAAGAATTAGAATTATTAGTAGCAGGGATACTGATATTGGCAAACATGTTACCAGCCTGTTGACTTTTGCCATATCCTGGACCATATCCTGGGCCATATTCTGGATCCCTCACGGTCGATATCCTAGCGGATGATGGTATCTCCAGCATGTTGCTCCGGGACTGACTCGGTATCATGTTGCCTTGATTATCCTCGGTAAATGTTGCAGAACTAAAGTTCAGCATCCTGGGCTGTAGAGGAGTAGTTATATCCTCCACAGGTTTCCTGGAGTTTGACTTCAAGAGTTGTATATCCTTCATGATCGTCTGGTTAGTTTCTTGCTGCCTCTTCATTTGTTCATGTATACTTACAAAGACAAAATTTCGTCATTAGAAGCAAGGATATGGGTTCTCCCTGAATTTCCGAATCTAGAAACATTCTGAGCAGCAGGAATTTCTCTCGGTGTGTGGCTTTCATTTCTCCTATGAAAAGTTTGAACTTGTGAAGGTGGAGGAGGTAATGAACAAGCAGCAGCAGAGGTTGAAACAGACATGGAAGAAGAGTTCAAATTCGATTGAGAAGCCATTAGAAATAGTTTTGAAAAGAATTTCGAAAACAGAAAACCAAGTAATGATTTTAACAAAGTATTGATTAAAAATAGCACCACTTGCCCCACGGTGGGTGCCAAATTGTTTTGGTCAAAAATTACGAAGCAATTTAGTGATCAAACTTAGTTTGTGAGGTAGTGTGCTATGTAAACTTGTAAAAATGTGTTAACTTTGTTGAAAATGTAAACAGTTTCAGGATATAGTTCCGGGATACAGAACTATATCAATTTGTAAATGAAATGCAAGTAAAGTAAAAATTGACACGAGATGTACGAGGAAAGCCCTTGATCTTTCTAGATCGCCGGCATAAAACCTCGGGAGCTGACAATAGTCAGCTGCCTTGTTTATTCTTATTGATTGAATAACAGCAAGATACAGCTTCAGGATAGTGCACGGATCAGCTCTAAGTGTTACAATGATTGTGATTTGTGAGTGTTGTGAGTGTTTGTGATTGAGATGGTGATCGTAGCTGCAATGTGTGTGTAAAAGTGGACGGGATTATGTGTGTCAACCTACTGATCCAGCACTCCTATTTATAGTTACAAGAAATAACAAACTATGCTAAAAATCCGAGATATTCCCCTATTATTCCGGAATCCTGCGAATATTCCCTTTTGACCGTTGTAAACCCCTTCTCCATGCTTCCAACGTCTTTCTTGTAACCACCTTGACCTATTCTTCAGGGAGACCAAGCCTTATGACCGTTTGTACCTTGCAACCAAAGCAAATTGTTAACAGCACGCAGGATACCCTCGCAGGATGTTACCAATATCCTGGTCCAGTATCCTGGCAGCGAAAATAGACATATAAAGTCAGGATATAATTTCGGGATATAGGTTAGAAAATTCCACCCACAACATAGGTTATAACCCCGTGTATAACGCGGGTTAAGTAAACAAAATATCAAATAATAATAACGAAGATTTAACAATTATATAACGATGTTTTATGACACTTTTCTGATATCCAAACAAAAATTTGTTTTATGTATGATCAAAACTTGTGGTGTTTGTTAAGTTTATAAATATGAAAGCATTTGAACCATCGATTAGAAGAGAAACTGTAGCATCGACTTTCTCACGACGTAAACCCAAGTTTTATTTAAATAACAGTGGTCTTAATTTATTAGTTCTAAAAATATTGTTGAAATGTTTAGATTAGGCATATAGCAATTAGCCAATTAGAGAAACTTATAGCTACAAAATAGTATTTAAATTAATTAGATAAGTATAAATTATCGGTATTTATTAAGTTATATAACTTTAAAATTTAAATATATGGACTTGAGTTGTATCTTAAAAGGATGGTTGTTTTTTGGATGAATTTATTAGTATGATAAATTTAGTTATTATTCTTCTTGTATTTTAAATATATTAAATAAATAAATTATTTGTTAAGCAAGAAAATCGTTCCCTCCACCCTCGTTCTAAAAATGCTCGATATTTGTTTCAACTATTGATGTGTTGAAAAACACCGTCATTTACCCGTGTATTTTGTATTTTATTTCTATAGTTTTTTAATCATTTTTAGTCTTTATACGGTCGTATTTGATTAGTTTGTGTTTTGTCAGGTCCTTGCGCAAATGGAGCGAAAAAGAGTAAAAAGGAAATAACTAGCCAGTTGGGCAGAGTAGGATGCCAATGACCGAATTAAAGGTGCCGCTATTTTTCTCGAGTAGGCCTAGCCCGCTATCTCTATATTAGTATTGGAGTATATACATCTTATTATTGTTGAAGGAAAAAAGATATAATATTTATTATTTTGAGGATATCATCATCATCACGAAAGTAAGATAAGAGGAATCAAAAAGGCTGCATTAGTGCATTATATTTTGATATATGGGAGCAGGCTCGAGACTTCAGAGGATATTAAAAACAAAAGAAAAGTGTTAAGGCAATTAATAAAAGTCTTGGGTGGTGCATTAATTCAGAAACAAGACTACAACAAATTAGGTGGATGGCATTATAAATGTATTTTCGTAGTGGAGGAGTTAAGTGTCGCAGCCTCGCAGGTATGGAAGGTAGCCGGGCCTCGTGAGGCGATTGAATTTAAAAGAGAGGCCCACACGTTGTTCACAATCCGTTAAAAGCCCAACTCAGGAAGAATTTGTATTGGGAAGAATTTGTATTGGGACCCAATTATATAATATCAAAGGGGGAGCTGCCTTATAATATATATAGAACCTGCGGCACACGATTCAAAAAAAAAAAAAAAAAAAAAAAAAAAAAAAAAAAACATATCATTAGACGGCTGATTTGGTCGACGGACGGCAGCAGGTTTTGAACAAAGAGACTACGAAGGGAAGATCAAGAAGGTGATTGGTTCAAGGGTTCAAGCCACGATCAAGAATCGGGTCGGATTTACAAATAGTTAGTGTTCAGTTTTAATTACTTTGTGTTTTTCAACGTATGAACATGAATTATTTGTTATTTCAGACTTGTTTATTATTGTTCTTGACTATGATTCTTGGCTAATTAGTTTATCTACCCGGGTTTGTGATGAATATTTATTGATAATTGGTAATTTCTCGCTTTTGGTAATTTTGTGATGGATAAATATTAAAGTAAAAGACCTAATAATAATTGGCTAGATGTGTGTGTGTGCTTTATTCTAATTTATTATCATTCAATCGTTCCTCATGTGTCTTTGTGAATGTCTTTCATGTATAGATGCATGTTAGGTTACCTACTTTGTGTTTGTAACTAGTTTATGGTTTATGGTGCACGTACTCCATAGGAACTTTGTTTGGTGATTTAGAGGAGTTTAGTGTTCTACCTATTCTTGAGACCGGGAGGAGATAGATAGTTAGGATTGTCTTTGGTGCTAGGTATTTAGGTGCAGTGAGACCGAGAGGAGATCTGTCTAAGTGGCCTAGTATTATTTGTTTTCCTAAGTCTTGTCAATTGTTTTTAGGTTACCCCGTACACTCTAGGGTGTGTTGTGATTAGTGAGACCGGGAGGAGATCTAGTCTTTGGGTACTTTAGTATTGTTGGAGAGACCGGGAGGTGATTCAACTTATCTTTAGTCTTAGAGTGTCGTATTATTAGAACTTGGTTCCATCATAGTTACCATTGCCGAGAGAAACCGAGAGTCACAAATAGGATTCCAAACCTGGGTAGTACTTTCTCATCCTTGATTACACCTTAGTAGCCTTCAGCCTGCGTCTAGGTAGTCTTAGTTCGTCTTAGTTAATTCCTTTAGTTTAATTAGTTAAACCCCCAAAATCCAATCAAAACCAAATAAACCAGTTAAGTATTTAGTTGAGTCAGAGTCTAGTTAGTGTCGCTAGTGTCTCGTGGGTTCGATACTCGGACTTCATTAGGCTTTACTACGTACGATAGGTACACTTGCCTGTCAGTGGTCTAGCATTTAGAGAGTCTTAGTTTATAAATTTAAAACTAGGGTGTCTAGATTAGGTTAGTTTTTATTAGACCATAATTTGCACATCAACTATTAATATATAATTTCTAACCTAGTAATTAATATAAATAAGAAAATCGTTCTCTCCACCCTCGTTATGAAAATGCTCGATATTTGTTTCAATTATTAAGATATAATTTCTAACCTACTAATTAATATAAATAAATAATAAGATACTCTATGGAACTTTATTCGTAATTTCTTAAATGTTTGAAACAAATATTAAATTTAATAATTTAAATTAAATAATAATTATCTACAATTAAGTAAGAGTGCATGGTCACGAATAATAACCTAGTAATTAATATAAATAAATAATAAGATAATTTATGGAACTTTATCCATAATTTCTTAAATGTTTGAAACAAATATTAAATTTAATAATTTAAATTAAATAATAATGACCTATAATTAAGTAATAGTAGATAGTCTAGAATAATGACAAGTGTCCTCTAATTGATTTCTTAAATTATAAAATATACTGATTATTACAAAATATATTCAGGTCGTAGAATTTTCACAAAAAAATTATATGATTTTTGGAGAATTGTTTTGTAATAAGAAAGTTTAAGCAAAATATTAAATATAAATTATTTGCAATAGTATAATGTCGGGAAAGCTCCTATCCTTCTACGAGGTGATATATCTTAGATCTCACCTAGGAAACTATGGTGACACAAGACGTACCTTGCGATTAATAAAAAAATGAATAATAAATTTATCAATATAATTAGTTGTGTTTCCGTGTATTATAGTGCTTCTTATTTAATTGATTGCTAGGGTAGTTTCATTCGTTGAAGTTTTCCTTTCTCGGTCGTGTGCTTATTACGAAGAACGCAAACGTAACCTGTGAGTGGATCTTTCATTTCCCCTTTTTCATTACAAGTTTTGGGTGTATCATGTGTTACATTTTCAGTTATTACTTTATCATAATTCCATACGTACAAATACCAACTTGTGTAGTTTATGTGTTTTGAGAGACTTGTTTGGTTATCATTTGGTGCATTACATTCATGAGACAGTTACATATGGATCCATTGGCTCGTCCTTTCCCCATTACCATGAGCGGAACCTGAAGTTGCCAACACACGAGATCAGCTCCGTTTGATTGAGCTAGAATCTTGCAAAACAAACCAGCACACCATAATACCGTGCACATTTACATACAGTTGAGTTGATTATTGTTTGAGATTGCACATCGTTATCCAGTGCAACATACATACATTCGTTTGAATCATTACATTGTTTGTTGATTGGTTTCTTGAGATTTGATACACTTACATACAACACATTCAATTACATTTGGTTGTATGCACATTTTCTGTATACCAAAATAAACTTATCATTTTTCACAAAAACAATAAGATTCACTCACCAACCTTTGTTGACCCAAAAATTACTTTTTACACATGATACAGGTGAACAGAAATGAAGAGGAGATCAACATAAGATTTGGGCCTTAGTAGCAAGAAATGGACTTATAGTTGATTATCTACTTCGTACAATGTCTTTTATATATTTGTTTCATTTACATTATTTGTTATGTGAGAATTAATGAATATTCAAACATTTAAATAGCAAGTCACAAGCTTTGGATCAACCGATCATGCCCCGGTCACCTATTCCGCTGCGGATTGGGATGTGACATTAGTCACATTCAGTACATCACATAATCCCAATAAGTAGGTTAGTCACATTCATCAGTTCACATTCGGTTTTTTCAGTACGTCACAATCGATAGTTTAGTGTGTCACAATAGATAGTCAATGTGGCATACTCAGGTGTTGCTAAACGCGCACAATAACAAATTTAGATTCCTGATTACGAGGTAGTTGAAACTTAAATCTGTGAACTTAAGTCGTTAGGAGTCCGTACCTTAAAACGTAGAATCAAGTCTGCAATATACTACAACACCACGTGAAATATAGCAGTAACGTGATTAGTGAAGACAGAACCAATCTGAAAATACATGAATATTATCATGGGTGTTTCTGTTTTGTAGCTCCGGTTAGGTTTCGAGTTTCCTGAAGCCATCAGAAATTCATAATTTTATAAAACAGGGAAAATGGAATCATGTTTGGTGGTTTACGATTTTGCTCAAGATTTATAGGAGAACGATATGGTGCAAATTGGTGAGGGTTTAGCTTATTAACGTAAATCATGGAAAAAGTTTGGAAACGATTATGCAAATTAGTGAAGGTTTAGCTTATTAACGTAAATTTTAAAGAATAGAAATGTGATTGCTAAAAGTAAAACAACTAATGCATGTATTAATCTATTTCTTGGTGCAGACATGTCTTTTTAACAATACTTAGGGGTTGTAATGAAATGGACAAAGGAATGAAATAGATAATTAACATTTCATGGTCTTGTTTGGTTATCATGTGAGAATGAAATAAATAATTACTTTGTGTTGTTTAGTAGGAAAGAAAAGACGGAGGAGTAAAATTGGTGGTGAGTGGCGGAAGTGGGTGGTGTCAGTGGTCGTAATGGGTGGCGTGTGGCGGTTGTGGAGGCGGCGATAGTGGGTGGTGGCGCTAGCTGTGGATTACGGCGGTGGTCGGTGGCGAATGGTAGTAGTGGGCGGCGACGGCGGTGGTGGCGATCGTCAACGGTAGAGGGTGGCGGTGGTGGTGACCGGGGGAAGTGGTCCATGGCGGTGCTTAACAGCGGCGACGGGGGGCGGTGGCGGCAGTGACGAGTAGGGGTGTTCATCGGTTCGGTTTACGGTTTATTTGGTTTATTCGGTTCGGTTTATTCGGTTTTCAAAATTTTTTACCCCAAACCAAAAACCAAACCAAACCAAATAAGGAATATGCAAACCGATCCAAACCAAACCAAATTCAATTCGGTTTGGTTTCGGTTAGAAACCAAATAAACCAAATCTAACCAAATTATACCTAAGTACTTTTTTTCCTAATTTATATTTATGTTTGTGTTCCAACTTTTGAACATCGCAACTAATTTACACCTAACAACATATGAATACAAGAAAGTTTTATTGCGAAATAAAACAAACACATCCATAAAGTAGTCGTAGACACAACCACAAAGTTAAAGCTTCAAAACATAGATCATAGAAACTATAAATAGCTAACAAATCTAATGACACAAAATATAAATAATCTTCAAACATGTAGTAACCCTAGTTTCTATACTGCAGGTCTGAAGAAGTTCTATTATTTTAGAAATGAGTGGGTTTGAGTTGGGCTTTTTGATTTACATTTGGTATTTTGGGTTGCGTAAAAAATAACTATTTTGGGCTAATAAAATGTATATGATTTATAAAATATTATTGTTTTTATTTAATAATTAATTAACTTAAATGGTTTATTCGGTTATCCAAATAAACCGAATAAACCAAATAAAATAAAATGTGGATCCATAAACCGAACCACAAACCATATTCACAATTCTGTTTCGGTTAGAAACCAAACCAAAAACAGAATTCGTTATTCGGATCGGTTTATTTGGTTACGGTTCGGTTTACGGTTTTTATTTGGTTACGGTTTTTTCTGAACACCCCTAGTGACGAGTGGCGGTGGATGGTGCCGGAAGTAGTGGTGGTGATGTAAGGTGAGAGAAGGAATGGAATGAAAAAAACAAGGGAGTAGATAGAATGAAATTGAGGGAATGTAATGCCTTATATAATGGGTGATTCCATTACCTTGATTAATTAAACACATTTTTTTTCATTCCCCTTGCAATAGTCAATTTCATTCTGCCTCTCATTCCCGCATACCAAACACTACCTACGTGTGTTTGGTTCACTAACAGGATACATCTGAACCAGTCACTAAACCTCGTGCCCATTAAGTTTTAAAATAATGTTAAATGAAAATTTTACCCCTTTATCCATTCACCTGTGTTCATAACTCTCAGCTGACCAATCACGCACTACCTCATCGATCCACCACCACCATCACCATCCAATCAGGCCAAGCCAAGTCAACCCTTTTACTAGTTCAGAGTCTCTTACCCAATAAAACCTCTAAAAGAATTAATACTTAATGGCACAGAAGTTAACAAAAAAAAAACAACTTACACTTTTGCTTAGGGCTGTAAACGAACCGAACGAACACGAACAAGGCCTTGTTCATGTTCGTTCGTTAAGAAAATAAACGTGTTCATGAACGGTTCATGAACACTTACCGAACGAGATTTTATGTTCGTGTTCGTTCATTAAGGAAATGAGAGTGTTCACGAACGGTTCACGAACACAAATAAATTTGGCCAACGCGACGAAGGATAAAGGTGGATGACCCATAGAGTAGCACTGGAACTTGGATCCCTTATTGTGGAACGGAGGTCGATCGTATTCGTCGATGTAAATAATGAGAAAGGAAAAGTAAATGGTACATAAACAAAGTGAAATAAGGTTTCCTTGTTTAATTGTTATGGTAATAAAATAAATAAAAGTTTAATAATATAAAAAGTATAGATACAATATATGAAAGTACAAAAATCTTTAATTAAAACACAAACATACGAACATAATCGAACGCATATAAAATGAACGAAAGTTCACGAACACCTTACCGAACGTTCACGAACACAATTGAACGAACGAGACCTCTGTTCATGTTCGTTCATTTAACTAATCGAACGAAATTTCTTGTTCATGTTCGTTCGTTTATTAAATGAACGAACATAAACGAACTTCCCGCCGAACGGTTCACGAACCGTTCGCTGAACGTTCGATTCGTTTACAGCCCTACTTTTGCTCATTCAACTTTACTCATCGTTTGCTTATTTAAATAATAGTTACACTTTTATCCATTTACTTTAAATCAAGTAAGACCCATGTATATATATATTTTTTAAAATACATTATAAAAACAACCATTTTATTCTCTTTAATTTAAGTATAGTATTACTATAGCATTTTAAATTAAAATAATGATACTTTACCTTTAATTTGAGTATAGTATTACTATAGTATTTTAAATTAAAATAATGATAGCTTACGTGATTAACAATATCTATGGATGAGAAATAACGGAAACTGAACAAATAACTTATCAAATCGAACATAAATTAGTCAAAACCTGAATTAACCGAAAACCGGATTAACAAAAATTTGATTATCGGTTTTTGTGCCCTTAGTTAACCGAAATCAACCAAATCAAAACTGAACCATTATTTTCATATATTTCTACATTTTAGACCTTCATTTCATGTATTAATTATATCTTCATTTAATGAAATTCCAAGCAAAAAATAGCCAAAGTTTGGTTTTGGTTATTAACCGAAACGAACTGAAAATCACAATCTAACCAAATAAACAGATTTGATCAGCAAAAAACCAATTAGTTACAAGATGGATTAACCATCAATGACTTCGGTTTCTGTTTTGGGTGAGGCTAATAACCGATCTGAAACGAACCATGCACATCACTAACAATGTTTGTGTTTCCAGTTGTATCACGCGGTCACTCTTCTAGTTAAATTAATATAATTCGTTATAAATTTTCAAAAAAGTTGGACTAACATAACCCTAAAAAATAGATTACATTTTATCATTGTTAGTTTTCTTGAATGCCAGCATGCACACTAATCCTTTAATATCTTATTATGATATTCTTATAAGAGTTTCGTGATATATATTTAAGAGTTTCGAAAATTTGAGGTTGTATTATTATTATAAAAGTTTTGAAAATTCGAATTGTTACAGTAATCAAGTAAGTTTCTAAATAGAAAACTTTATTATAACAAAATGTGGTTCATAATTCCTAACACGATCAAGCTAATCATGTTAATATTATATAGGTCATTAGATCATGCAAATCATATTGGATACATATCGTGTGGGCTTAGCCCAAAATGGTTAAATTGTTGTCAATGGGACAAAGATGAACCAAATAGCTTATGTAAGCCCAAGAACACAATATAAAAAAACTAACTCGTGTTAGAAACTGGACTTGATGGTCCGAAATAGTAAAACATAGTTTCGTTTAGTGGTGCACAAAAAACCCGAACCCGGACCCGAAAAAACCCCCGAAACCGAGTATTATAAAAACCGGGTTTTCTATACCCGAACCTACCCATAGGGTAGGGACCGGGTATTCATATTTGATATAAAACCCGAACCCGGAACCGGGTTTTTTTATACCTGGTTTATACCCGAAACCCGGTTTTTATAAATACCCGGAACCGGTTTTTATAAATACCCGGAACCGGGTCCTATATATACCCGGAACTGGGTGTTTTTATACCCGGTTATATAGCTATGTTTTTTTATCTATGTTATTTTATCTATGTTTTCAAGCATTAAGACTTCTAGTTTTTATGATTTAACAAAATTATGTATGCACTTTGATGTAATCTTGTTTAATTATTAGGTTTCTAATGATATTTGAATTATTTGGTCATTATTCCCCTCTATTTGCTGGAAAGATCGATTGGTGTTTGTCTAATACAAAAAAATGAAAAATTGATAGAACTTGGTTAAAACATAGGAAAAATTACAAATTTTATCCTTTATCTTTATACCACTTTTCAGGCGGTGTCCTTTTTAACGAATGTTGACAGCCGGTGTCCTATACTAGGTATTTTGTTGCAAGTTTAGTCCTTCACACCCAACTCAGTTAAAAAACCCTGTTAATTGTTGACAGACGGTGTCCTTTACTAGGTATTTTGTTGCAAGTTTAGTCCTTTACCTAGGTATTTTGTTGCAAGTTTAGTCCTTTACACCTAACAATTAACAGGGTTTTTTAACTGGGTTGGGTGTAAAGGACTAAACTTGCAACAAAATACCTAGTAAAGGACACCGCCTGTCAACATTTGTTAAAAAGGACACCATCTGAAAAATGGTATAAAGATAAAGGATAAAACTTGTAATTTTTCCTAAAACATAACATAGCAAATAAAATATATTGTTGTTTATGTAATCCAAAAGGATTCAAATCAGGACTATTCCTTCGATCTAGCACTATCGAATTTAAATTTAGAAATGTGATTAAAATTTCAATAGGCACCATCCACTAAAACATATAAAGAAGCATTAATACCCGGTCGGGTTTTTTTAATACCCGGTGCGGGTTTTTTCCCAACCCGATGCATACCCGAACCCTACCCGATGAATACCCGAACCGGACCCGAACCCGGAAATAGGGTATTATAATACCCGGGTTTTATAAAACCCGACCCGAACCCGGGTATATAGGGTATACATTTTTGGTAGAAAACCCGGATCCGACCCGGTTTTTAAAAAAACCCGATTTTGTAAAACCCGATCCTACCAGAACCCGGTTCCATACCCGGAACCAGTTTTAAAAAAAACCCGATTTGTGCACCACTAGTTTCGTTAGGGCCAAAAACGGAGGGTGGGAGTTATTGGTCGACTTTGACCACAATAAGATCATGTATGTCAAAATATATTTTTATTATATGGATTGAATAAATAAAATATATTAATAAGTTAAAAGATGATAAAATATCATATAAAAATTGCTTAAAACCATTTATAATCAAGAAAATGTCAAAGTTTTTTCTTTGAAATTTAGAGAAAAATATAATAATTTTGAAATAAATTTACACATATTAAAAGGCCAATATATAATAGATAATTATTGCTAATTATTATTAAATACATAAGTTAAAACTTACGATTTAGACAACTTTAATTATAAATAATTTGAAATGGACTCGAGCTTTGGGTTTTATTCGTGAACCGAGCTCGAGCTAAAATAAGTAAACTCGAACCGAGCCGAGCTTCAGAAAAACATGACGAGCCGTGCTCGAGCCCAGTCGAGCTCGAGCTCGGCCTGGCTCGTTTACGCCACAACCTTGATTATGCAACATGAGTCATATATGGCTTGCATTATGCAACATTCTTGTCCTGTGTTCTAAACTACCCGTTGTGGCTTAAGCCATAACCCAGATTCATCCTCTAATATTGGGACACATGGCGATGACTAGACATCTACTCATCACCTTACCCACTCACGCAACCTCACTTGAGCCTGTTGTGGTAACTTTACAAATAGCCCAAGTTAACACCCTCAAAACACCATTAAACAACTCACTCGCCCAAGCAACCATCGTCACCTCTGCTCGCTCGCATCGGCGTTAACTTTGCCATGTTGTGGTGCTCGCGAGCCACCTGGCTTCGACGTAGCTCACGCCACCGTTAGCGGGTGTCCACAATGGATAGTCTAAGCTTAAAGTGCTCACCACATGCGGAGCCATAGTAGCAACGTTAACATAACTAAAAGTGTTTTTTTTCCTTTTGATATTCATTTCTCGTTTCATTTTTAGATTAACGAATCGTTATTTTGTTAATTGGTATCAAATTCAAAACTTGGTGGTGTTGTTTTATATGTTTCGTTTCGAAATTGTTGAAGTTCATGTAAATTATTTATTTGTTCAACTTAGAAATTATAAAAAAATTTATTTAAAATAAATTAGTTAGTTTTGTGTTTTAGCTAATCACTATTAGAAAAACACATATATTTGTCTATAATTTTTGGTATAATTTTTTTTTTCACGTATATTTTTAATCATCTACACATTTTTTTTTATATTAGTAGAAGATAAAATTACTTTTTTCATTATCCTATATATTAAAAACACAACCTTGTGAATAGTCTTTTGTTGACTTTTTTTCCCTATACCCTTTTTAAGTGTGTATATATATCCATTTTCTTCAAAGCTAGTTAGATTATTGATCATGGTGTAGTGGTTTTGTGGTTGTATGTGTTTTAAAGAGACTCAAGTTCAAATCATGGGTCTTCCTTTTTTTTTTTCCATTTTATGCTTGTAGTGTAATTTTGTGTGCAAACTAAAGATTATACCGTGCTCATCCCTACCGTATCGTACCGAGCATTTTCGGTGCCGGTACCTAATTTCGATGATTTTCGGGATCGGTACTTTCGGTGCCATTATCGGTATCGAGCTCATCCAGATTTTAACGTGTTAGTACCATAACAACTGAACTGAAAACAACCAAATTTCCAACATGTATGACGTGTGGGTACTACTATTATATATTAGATTATTTAAAATCGTTTTTTTATGATGGAGTGACTATCGTTACTACGTCATTTTTATCTATGTTTTGATATTCAGTATCTGCTTGCTGTTGTCGGCACACGTTTTGTAGACACTGGATCCCCGCCGCAACGCGCGGGCGAAAATAACTAGTTTTTATTTAAAATATAATTCGTTACAGGAAATACTATTTGTGGGTAACCTAATGGTACAATCCGTCACTAAGAGGTCGATGAGAATTTCATCACTAATCCTTCAATGAAACCGTCATGTCAAAAGTCTCTACCATCCACCAGTAATTTGTTACTAAATATCCCGTCAGTAATACCCATCAGTAATTTGTTGGAAATCAAACACACCCGTCGATAAAAGTAATTCGTTTATATCTTTTATAAATCACGTTCATGTTCTTTTAGGGTGGACGGTATGGATTGTTTGAATGTCTTCGGGGACTTCTTTCACCGATCGGTGAATGAGTGCCGATGATTCGGTGATGATGATTCGGTGTTCGGTGATAGCATATTTCGGTGTATCGTCACCGATGATGATTGATGAAACGGTGAACAATTTATGCATAATTTATAATTTCTAGAAATAAAAAATATATAACTCAAACACCTTAAAGTGATTGAACCATACCTTCTGATTGAGTGCAAAATGGAGAATGGAATGGTGAGTTGGCATGGCATGATAGTATTAGCTAGAGAATAACTCAAACACCCTAAAGTGATTGAATCATACCCTCCACCCTTACTGTTTTATATCGATAAACTTTCACTGAGTTTCTCATTTATTTTTCATTTAAAACACTTAGCTTTACGTATGGCATCAAGATTGTAACACCTCGAAAATTCACGTCCTATAATGTGTTGACACGTGTCATAAAGTTTGAACGTGTGAAAGAATGTTATAAAAGGACTAAAGTTGACAAACATGGAAAGTATGAGATTATACGGATTCTAAGTGTCAACAGTGAATAAATATACTTCATAATAACCCTACATGATGTTCATAACATCAAACGAATAAATCATGGATCATACGAAGCTAAAAGTGAGAGATTACAAACTACAGGGGTTAAATGTGTCAACATGTTAAAGATATACCTCTGAGTGACCTTTTGACAAACCCGAAGCTTTGTAAATATAAATTATGCTCACTAGAATGCACGATTAAAATTTCATAAAGTTTCGTCAACGTATGAGAAAGTTGTGATCAAATTCGTGTGCGAGGGTTTAAAGCGTAAACGTTGAAAGTTAGACCTTTTCGGGTAACAATTTAGTTACCCGAGGGCTTAACAAAGTGGGTATAGGTTTTAAAGCCCCTATATATCAATTATAAAGGTTCATACAGCAATAATCGAGTGTCTGTACAAGATTTGAAGAGCCAAGGATCAAACAGCAATTAAATAAAAATTTTTGGATGAGATACACATGCTCGCGTAGCGCGAGCATGAAGCCTGGAGGCGTCGCGCTACGCGACTGCAACATCTGGACAGAAACATTGTTTTCGTGGTCCCTTGTCTGCCACAAGCTTGGTGCATGAACTTTGATCGATTTTCTCACATATAATTGGCCCCTAAAACACCCCTAGGACTCTAGGGCATGTGTCAATCTTTTGTGGATGATCATAGACTTGTTTGTCAAGCACTTGTGGGGTGTAAACCCACTATATAAGGCCATTCCTTTGCAACATTGATCATTCCACTTCAATTCAGCAACTGATCAAGTTCTGGAGCTCAAGGGCAATTGCAACTCCTTCCTAATCAACCATTAATCATCTAGTAAGTTGCCTAACCCTTCTAAATTAATTCTAGCTCTATAATTAGCTTAAAAGTCAATATATCGTGCTTAACGGTTGACTTCGTGATTACGTAACGATAGCTCAGTCGTATGTCAAATTAAAAGTACCGTTAGATAGGTAATTATATGAGTATTAAACCCTTATAAGGGCAAGTACCAATTCCAGGCCTAACTAGGTCGTTTGTCGGGTCAAACGTTGACCGAAAAAGTCAACAGAAATACAAAATGCGATTTAATGCACAATTAATGCTCCGAAAGGTGTGTAACCTGTTTTAACCTTAATATAACATGGTAATAAGTATGAAAACTTGTCTACGCTTGCCCGACTCGACAAATTTCTGTTTAAACCCGGTTCGGAACCGAAAGGCGCAAAACCTTGACTTTTGCTTTGACTTCGGTTCTGACCCGTTTTAGTTTGATTTGAAGATGCCTTAGTGCTTCAATAGAGTAGGGTTGCATGTTAGTATAAGTCTCTGTACTTGTTTCGTTGATTATCCGATGCATGCACACGTTTCCGTTAATCGCTTAAATTGGACCGTAATGCCCTTATGACCATACAACGAGAATTTTGAAAATGTGGAAGTACAATAATCTTAGTTACTGATTATTAAACATGTACGTAAATTTTCACGTCAATCGGAGGTCTAGATTAAGAGATATGCGCATTAGCGTAAATAATAAGCTTATTATTAATTAAACGGCGCGATTAGCGCATAGCCTATCTAAACCCGATTTTCGGTACCAAAACTTTTACCCACTGATGTTAAATAATATTTTGGGATTTTTGAAGATTTTTAATTATTTTTAAACTGATCTTAAGCTAGGCTCATCGCATTGATTCGGTTAATACCGAATATGCCCTTTTAGGCCATAAAACGAGTTTTACGAATCCGTTTGATACCAATCCAATTGCCACTGATTTAAAATAATAAATAGAGTGTTTTGAGCCTGTTTTGCTGATCAGAAAACTCAGAATGGTATTTTAAACCGTACGTCGCTTAAAACGGCTTCATACGCGTATTAAACGCATAATTTGGGTTTAAAACCATTTTGGGAAGTGAGACTCTTCACCAACTGTTGTGGTCTGTTAAAATTAATAATTTTGCTGATTAAATCAGACCCGTATCTCACAAGTATTATAAATCTCTTTTATAACCCTTAAAATAACCGAAATACCCCTACGAGGCATATTTAGGGATTAAACTCGTTATGGGCATTATGGAAGATATCATGATGATATCACAACATATTTAAAGCGTATTAACTTAGGAAACCTGTTCGCGACCCTTTCGGTTACCCGTTATGCATTATACGCGTTCGGTTCGGTTTATGTAACTAGTTTGCATAAACTAGCCGAAACGGGTCAAACGATATCATTTTTATCTCAAAATCCAGAATGTGAATAGTAAACCCATATTAAACAAGTCCTCAAACTTGTCGGGTCTAAATCACATTCTATCCGGTCTTCGCTTAATCGTGCGTACGAACCGTATCATTAAAACTGACCGGTCTAAAGCTTAAGCTTAATTAAAGGCCCGTTAGTATTCTAATAGGTTATATTAAACATTCGTTCCAGATTAGGAGAACCAGTAAAAGCTATCTGCAATTTATTCGATTAAGGATTTATACTTGCAAAGGTAAATACTTTTAACTTATTTTCCCTATACGGGCTTGGGTTACGGTACATAGTGTACCGCTTGATCGAGCATCAAATCTCCACGCTTAGTGGGTAGTTGAATAATTTGATCGGCTCGTTTTAAACAGTCTTGTTTACTTTACAGCCTTTGGGGGGTTAATGACCATGTCCCGGATACCTGGCATCATCTTACGAGATGGCCACGACCTGAGCACGGGGTGTAGGCGTACTCCCGTGTATAACTCATTGAAGTGGTGTGTTTATTGATCTTTAACCCGGACTAGGTCCGGGCTACTGAACGCATAAGTAACATGTAATTCGTTCACAAGATTATAATATTAAATAATTCTCCCAAGTTAAAAGATTAAATATTGCCTCTGTGCATTTTAATCAAATTATAAAATATTTATGCCACGTGCATCCAAACCAATTTTTAAACCATTTTCCAAAATGAGTCAGTTGATTGTATTTACCAGTGTAAACTGACGTATTTTCCCAAAAAGACTAAATGCAGGTACTAAACGTAATTGGCTGGATTGTCTCCTTAGCATCAATAAAGAGTCTCGCAAGCTTAAGATGCCTGAAGTCTGTTGAACTATTGTTTCCATTTTATGTTCGATCCTTCTGTGGATAAACTTCCAAATATTGTGATAGTTGATATTACAATAATAAATTCGGTTGTATTATATCTTTTAAATTGCTTCCGCTGTGCATTATTATATTGTGTTGTTTGACTATTACGTTGCCAACCACGTCACGATACTCCCCCACCGGGCCCACCGGTGACACGTGGAAATCGGGGTGTGACAGGTTGGTATCAGAGCCAACACTGAGTGAATTAAACACTAGCCTTTTGTGTTTAATCTCAGTTACACAATTGCACATATCTAAACTTCTGAGTCTAGACTTAACTTAGGAATATTCTCAATCCTAATTTTAAAATTTCCGCTTCTAAATTTTTATATATTGGATATGTCGCCAAGCGAAGAAGCTGTAATAAGAATTCTCCACACCAGGAGCCCTGAGATGCTGAGCTTCGTACCGCGACTAGAATGAAACGAGCATCCAAGGAGAAAGCGTTCAGAAATAAAATGTAGAAGAAACTCCTTTTACTGAAGATCGTTTCCTTAATAGTCCTTATAAGGACATAATTACCTTTCAGTCCCTCCGAGGACACATTATTCCTTTTAAGTCCCGCTTAGGGCAACTTTATACTTTTATTTTTATAAATGGAATGATTAAGTTTAAACTTTCATTCTAAATAAGAAATATTAAATAAATGGAAAAATAATATTTTTTTTTTGCAAGATCTACCATTATAATAAAATGGCAAAATCTAAAAGGGCAAGACCTAGCTTCGGGTCATATTAAGACCGGCCAAGATGGCAGTTCCGCAATTTAGATTCAGATCCATATTTACACCTCAATTTAAAATTGTTCTGCGTTATTAATTAATTAAGAATCTTAATGTGAAACCTAGCCTAGGGTCAATTATAAGACCGGGCCAAGATGGTAAGACCTGTTTAAAAAGATCCAATTCCCTGTTAACATCTTAAAACATGTTAACACTCCTGGCAGATGTGATTCATTTAAAATCACACACGTCATTTTTATATGGGATTCTTCAAAAGATTCCTAACCCAGTTTAATGATCTCTAAATCCTGGGTTTACATCATCAATTAAGATGATCACATTTTAACCATACGTGGTAATATAGTGCCTACGGGCCTTGCTCATTTCTACATGAGCCAAAATACAGTGGTAGCTATGACTCCCTGTCAGATAAAGGTAATGAACTAGGTTCAAACCTCAAATGCTTTGATTCTCTGAAATCCTAGCATATAATTTATAATTGTCTACGTGACTAGGCCTATTGTGCCAATATACTTTCATGCTTTGATTCTCTGAAATCCTAGCATATAATTTATAATTGTCTACGTGACTAGGCCTATTGTGCCAATATACTTTCATGCTTTGATTCTCTGAAATCATAGCTTATAAATTATATATGTCCTTGTGACTAAGCCAGTTGTGCTAATATACTTAAAGGCTTTGATTCTCTGAAATCATGGCTTATAATTTAAAAAAAAAAAAAAAAAAATTTCCTTGTGACTAGGCCTTTTGTGCTATTAAATAAAACAGTTATTGCTGCTTTGATTCTCTGAAATCATAAGCTTATAATTTATAAATGTCCATGTGACCAGGCCATTGGTGCCACTAATAAGACTGTTAATGTTTTATAATTAGGATAAATTATAATAGGAATCCTAAACAAATATGATTAATAAATTAACCAAATATGGTCTCTGTTTACCATGGTTAATGAATTTCCCTAAGGGGCAATCCAGTAATAAACATCTCTTATAAGGGAAGTGCCTACGGGCTATAGTTAATGTCCTCTGAGACTAAAGACAGTGGTAGCCTACAGCTCCCTGTCAAGAAAAGGTAATGAACTTTGATTCAAACCTTAAGGCCACGATTCTCTGAAATCATGGCTTATAAATTTAACTTGTCTACGCGAATGGGCCATTGGTGCTATTATTAACTTATGAATTAGGATTTATGATAAAAATCCTGGATAAAATAAATATCCTTCCTTCTCTGTCAGTATGCGATTGAAGGGAATCTTAAAGGTGAAACCTAGCCTACGCGGCCAAGATGGTGAAACCTACTCAAGGGATTCAAATCCTTGTTAACACCTAGGAATGTGTTAGCACTCCTGACAAATGTGATTCGAGAAAATCACAACAGTCATCCTCATATTGGATTCTTCCAATTCTCAAATCTAGCCTAGTGATCTAGGAATCATGGCTTATATCATCCTATAAGATGATCATATTATAAACATCCGTTAGTAATGAAGCACCTACGGAGTAAACATGTTGTCCAATGAGACAACGACAGTGGTGGTCTTTGACCTCCTGTCTAAAATGTTGGACTATGTCTAAACATAATAGTCTATATGATCAGTGCGATCATGACTAATATCATCTAATACGATGATCATATTATTTAACATCCTTTAGTGATGTTTTGCCTACGGGCTATAATATATGGTCCATTTGAGACATTGACATTGTTATCTTTATGATTCCTTGTCTGAGGTGGTGAGCTATGCTCAAGCCAGAATAGTCAATATGATTAATGCAATCATGACTTATATCTTCTAATAGGATGAACCTATTATAAACATCCATTAGTGATGTTTCGCCTATGGGCCATATTATATTGTCCATGCGTGACAAAGACATTGTGATCTTTACGATTCCCTGTCCAAGGTAGTGAGCTATGCTCAAGCCTAATAGTTCATATGATCAATACGATCATGACAAAAATCATCAATACGATGATTAAGAATTTTAACATCCGTAATGATGTTTTGCCTACGGGCTATACTTTATTCTAGTGTCGGTAAGACAAAGATAGTAGTGATCTTTATGATCCCCTGTTCAGAATGGTGTGATTATACCCCAAACCTAATAGTCAATATGATCGATGGGATCATGACTAATATCATTAGATACGATGGTTATATATAAACGTCCATTAGTGATGTTAATTGGCTTATTTTTCTGCCAAAAGAATCGTCTATCAAGACGATGACAGTTGTAGTCTATGACTCCCTGTCCAAAGGTGAAGAACCACGTTCAAACCTTGAAGCCCTAATCTAAAAAGATTGCGGCTAATAAATTAAGGTTCTTGATGGTAGATCATCGAGTTATGTTTTAAAGTCATTCATGACAAGCCTATGTGCTATAATTTGTCATTCGTGATAAGCTAACATATTAAATGTTAACATCCCTGGTGACAGGCCTTAGTGCCATATCCTATAACGTCCTTATAACAAGGCCGTTTGTGCCATATCTAAATGTCATCACGACAAGGCCTTCGCGCCATATAATTACTTATGTCCTTCATGACTGTGCTTTATGCCATATTTTTCTACGTCCCGCGCGGCAGGCTTCTATGCCATATATGTATATATATAATAAAATCCTTAGAGCTATTTATAATCGTCCTTGTGACAAAGACAGTTATGACATTATGGTCCCCTGTCAAGCAAGTATTGGACTCGCTCCAAACTTTGCATGCCATTGATGGTCCCGTTGTGACCTAGGCTAAATATAATGGAAATACGTTCAAATAACATTCACTATGAATGTTCGAAACAGAATAGCCCATACGGTTTATGAATGCCATGGCTAACCTAAGTCAGGTCATCAGGATGATGACTAATAATGGTTAAATCTTGGTGATTGGTACCAAGTTGCGAGTATGGAAAACTCGGATGAGGTAGACGAAAGTCGCAATACTAATAAGGCGACGAAAGTTAATAAAACTACAAACGTAAACCTCAATATCAATGGAGTTAATCTCCAGGCTGTGGTTGACGCAGCAGATGGAAGGACCATGGAAAAGGTCATGAGACAATACAAAGAGCCGAATGCTTCTCGCTCTAAATCTCATTCGAAACCATGTTTAATTGCTCATGAGGAGAGCTATGTTCACACTTCAAATATGAAGGATGAACCAAAGAAGGAGGATAACTCCCAGAAATCTGAGAAAGAGAGCAAATACGGGCTTAATAAAAAGCAACGAAAGTTCGGTAAGAAGCCTGTATACCTCAGAGACTGCTTCAACATTATTAGATGAATGTTTTATATCCATTAGGAATCATTTTTCCGATGTCCTGGTTCCGTTAAATATAAGGACTCAATAAAGTGATAAAAATCGATTGGTTGCCTTAAAAATCAAGCCCATATTGTGGGTGATAAGGAGTAATTAATTATCAAGACTCCTTACGAGACAACTCTCATAATTACACGTATCCGTACGATTAATTAAAATTAAACACAAAAAAAAAATGGTGGAACTGGCCGTCCCCGGAATCGAACCTGGGTCTAGGCCGCACCCTTTCGCGCGCCTAGCCAACTGAGCTAGGTGCCTAGTTTGTGAAACTTCCATTATTAATTGAATATAAGCACTTGTACAATAAACTTCCTTATCATTTATCAATGATAATTTCTGCTAAGTGTCCTGTTTTTAATACAGGCAATAATAAATATTCATGAACCATAAACTTAGCAAATTTTTATTATCATCCACAAAGTATAACTTACCAAGGAAACCATAGTAACCGATTCTTCTTGTATCGGCAAGGAATCCTTCCGAAAATCTAAGAGTACTCTTTCTTCGCATAGAGTACGACAACATATGTTATTTTAATTATTTTCTCATTGTTTTCTATCGCCTGCGAATGCCAAACTATGTTGATAAAAGTGCCATATGAGGATTGGCGTATCCTAGTGTGTCCCATAGATTATTTCCATGTCTGATCAGCATGGAGGTTTAATACATGGAACCCTAAGATATCCCAATGATCATATTGTACTAAAGTCGACTAGTAGTATTCAAAGAAGATATCCAAAAATGGAATTTTTTTTTATGTTCCCGATTAAGAAATTCGTGGACTTATAACATAAAGATGTCACTCATTTAACACGAGCAATGATGGATGAACTGGAGCATGAGATATGGAAAATCTCTATAACCTCCTTGTATCTTAATTATCTTCTCATAAGTTTTCCCTGCTTACCTCCTGGAAGACAGGTAGAACTAAGATTAACATCCCACTATGGGCTGGAGTATTATGACAACTCCATATCGAATATGGAAAAATCGAAACCCTGATTTAGTAAGTTTTAAGGTATAGGCACATATAGCCTGACTCAATCTTCTGAGGTTTTTATATTGTTAAATAAGAAAGACGGTTCATATTACTTACGTATTAAATGCCGCAACCCTAATTAAGCAACGATTAAGAATTTGCCATCAGCTACCCAGGATCTAAGGGCAAATTATTGGTGGATAGGCTTGAACAAGTCTGTAGCCACCCATGTAGCTAAATGCTTGACATGTGCGCAAGTCAAAGCCGAGCATCAAAAGCCGTCAGGCTTGCTACAACAGCCTGAACTTCCTACGTGGAAGTGGGAAATGGTAACTATGGATTTTATTACCAAGTTACCCAAGACAAGGAAAGGAAATGATACGATAAGAGTTACAGTTGACAGACTGATTAGGTCCGCACATTTCCTACCCATCAAGGAGACTTATAACTCCGATATGCTAGCCCAGTTATACGTAGATAAGATTGTAGCCTTACATGGCATACCTGTAACTATTATCTCGGATAAAGATACTAGGTACACGTCACATTTTGGAAGAGCTTCCAGCAATCCTTGGGCACACGTTTGAACTTAGTACGGCTTACCATCCTCAGACAGACGGTCAGGGTGAGCGTACTATCCAAACGTTGGAAGACATGCTACGTGCATGTGCGATCGATTTGGATGGTAGTTGGGATAAGAACCTACCATTGATCGAATTCTCCTAAAACAATAACTACCATACCAGCATCAAGGCTGCGCCTTTCGAGGCATTATAAGGTAGAAAGTGTAGATCACCCATTTATTGGGCAGAAGTTGGAGATGTCCAGTTATCAGGACCAGAGATAGTGTTCGAAACGACGGACGAGATTTTCCAGATTCGTGACCGTCTCGAAGCTGCCCGAGATAGGCAGAAGAGTTACGCTGATCCAAAGCGTAAAGCTTTTCACTTCGAAGTAGGTGATAAAGTGTTGCTAAAAGTATCACCCTGGAAGGGGGTAATACGATTTGGTAAGAAAGGCAAGCTAAGCCCGAGATACATAGGACCTTTCGAGGTTGTCGAACGTATCGGATCAGTTGCCTATAAGTTAAACTTACTTGAAGAGCTCAGTGGAATTCACAATGTGTTCCACATCTGCAATCTGAAGAAGTGCTTCGCTAATGAATCACTGGTTATACCGCATACAGATGTGCATATAGATGAGAGCTTGAAGTTTGTGGAAAAACCCTTGTCGATTGAGGATCGACGGGTTAAGAAGCTTCGAAGGAAGCATGTACCAATTGTTAAGGTCAAATGGGATGCCCGTAGTGGTCCCGAATTCACGTGGGAGGTTGAATCCACGATGAAAGAAAAGTACCCTTACTTATTCCAGTAAATCTCGGGTCGAGATTTATTTTAAGGGGGTGAGGATGTAACACCTCGAAAATTCACGTCCTATAATGTGTTGACACGTGTCATAAAGTTTGAACGTGTGAAAGAATGTTATAAAAGGACTAAAGTTGACAAACATGGAAAGTATGAGATTATACGGATTCTAAGTGTCAACAGTGAATAAATATACTTCATAATAACCCTACATGATGTTCATAACATCAAACGAATAAATCATGGATCATACGAAGCTAAAAGTGAGAGATTACAAACTACAGGGGTTAAATGTGTCAACATGTTAAAGATATACCTCTGAGTGACCTTTTGACAAACCCGAAGCTTTGTAAATATAAATTATGCTCACTAGAATGCACGATTAAAATTTCATAAAGTTTCGTCAACGTATGAGAAAGTTGTGATCAAATTCGTGTGCGAGGGTTTAAAGCGTAAACGTTGAAAGTTAGACCTTTTCGGGTAACAATTTAGTTACCCGAGGGCTTAACAAAGTGGGTATAGGTTTTAAAGCCCCTATATATCAATTATAAAGGTTCATACAGCAATAATCGAGTGTCTGTACAAGATTTGAAGAGCCAAGGATCAAACAGCAATTAAATAAAAATTTTTGGATGAGATACACATGCTCGCGTAGCGCGAGCATGAAGCCTGGAGGCGTCGCGCTACGCGACTGCAACATCTGGACAGAAACATTGTTTTCGTGGTCCCTTGTCTGCCACAAGCTTGGTGCATGAACTTTGATCGATTTTCTCACATATAATTGGCCCCTAAAACACCCCTAGGACTCTAGGGCATGTGTCAATCTTTTGTGGATGATCATAGACTTGTTTGTCAAGCACTTGTGGGGTGTAAACCCACTATATAAGGCCATTCCTTTGCAACATTGATCATTCCACTTCAATTCAGCAACTGATCAAGTTCTGGAGCTCAAGGGCAATTGCAACTCCTTCCTAATCAACCATTAATCATCTAGTAAGTTGCCTAACCCTTCTAAATTAATTCTAGCTCTATAATTAGCTTAAAAGTCAATATATCGTGCTTAACGGTTGACTTCGTGATTAAGTAACGATAGCTCAGTCGTATGTCAAATTAAAAGTACCGTTAGATAGGTAATTATATGAGTATTAAACCCTTATAAGGGCAAGTACCAATTCCAGGCCTAACTAGGTCGTTTGTCGGGTCAAACGTTGACCGAAAAAGTCAACAGAAATACAAAATGCGATTTAATGCACAATTAATGATCCGAAAGGTGTGTAACCTGTTTTAACCTTAATATAACATGGTAATAAGTATGAAAACTTGTCTACGCTTGCCCGACTCGACAAATTTCTGTTTAAACCCGGTTCGGAACCGAAAGGCGCAAAACCTTGACTTTTGCTTTGACTTCGGTTCTGACCCGTTTTAGTTTGATTCGAAGATGCCTTAGTGCTTCAATAGAGTAGGGTTGCATGTTAGTATAAGTCTCTGTACTTGTTTCGTTGATTATCCGATGCATGCACACGTTTCCGTTAATCGCTTAAATTGGACCGTAATGCCCTTATGACCATACAACGAGAATTTTGAAAATGTGGAAGTACAATAATCTTAGTTACTGATTATTAAACATGTACGTAAATTTTCACGTCAATCGGAGGTCTAGATTAAGAGATATGCGCATTAGCGTAAATAATAAGCTTATTATTAATTAAACGGCGCGATTAGCGCATAGCCTATCTAAACCCGATTTTCGGTACCAAAACTTTTACCCACTGATGTTAAATAATATTTTGGGATTTTTGAAGATTTTTAATTATTTTTAAACTGATCTTAAGCTAGGCTCATCGCATTGATTCGGTTAATACCGAATATGCCCTTTTAGGCCATAAAACGAGTTTTACGAATCCGTTTGATACCAATCCAATTGCCACTGATTTAAAATAATAAATAGAGTGTTTTGAGCCTGTTTTGCTGATCAGAAAACTCATAATGGTATTTTAAACCGTACGTCGCTTAAAACGGCTTCATACGCGTATTAAACGCATAATTTGGGTTTAAAACCATTTTGGGAAGTGAGACTCTTCACCAACTGTTGTGGTCTATTAAAATTAATAATTTTGCTGATTAAATCAGACCCGTATCTCAGAAGTATTATAAATCTCTTTTATAACCCTTAAAATAACCGAAATACCCCTACGAGGCATATTTAGGGATTAAACTCGTTATGGGCATTATGGAAGATATCATGATGATATCACAACATATTTAAAGCGTATTAACTTAGGAAACCTGTTCGCGACCCTTTCGGTTACCCGTTATGCATTATACGCGTTCGGTTCGGTTTATGTAACTAGTTTGCATAAACTAGCCGAAACGGGTCAAACGATATCATTTTTATCTCAAAATCCAGAATGTGAATAGTAAACCCATATTAAACAAGTCCTCAAACTTGTCGGGTCTAAATCACATTCTATCCGGTCTTCGCTTAATCGTGCGTACGAACCGTATCATTAAAACTGACCGGTCTAAAGCTTAAGCTTAATTAAAGGCCCGTTAGTATTCTAATAGGTTATATTAAACATTCGTTCCAGATTAGGAGAACCAGTAAAAGCTATCTGCAATTTATTCGATTAAGGATTTATACTTGCAAAGGTAAATACTTTTAACTTATTTTCCCTATACGGGCTTGGGTTACGGTACATAGCGTACCGCTTGATCGAGCATCAAATCTCCACGCTTAGTGGGTAGTTGAATAATTTGATCGGCTCGTTTTAAACAGTCTTGTTTACTTTACAGCCTTTGGGGGGTTAATGACCATGTCCCGGATATCCCTGGCATCATCTTACGAGATGGCCACGACCTGAGCACGGGGTGTAGGCGTACTCCCGTGTATAACTCATTGAAGTGGTGTGTTTATTGATCTTTAACCCGGACTAGGTCCGGGCTACTGAACGCATAAGTAACATGTAATTCGTTCACAAGATTATAATATTAAATAATTCTCCCAAGTTAAAAGATTAAATATTGCCTCTGTGCATTTTAATCAAATTATAAAATATTTATGCCACGTGCATCCAAACCAATTTTTAAACCATTTTCCAAAATGAGTCAGTTGATTGTATTTACCAGTGTAAACTGACGTATTTTCCCAAAAAGACTAAATGCAGGTACTAAACGTAATTGGCTGGATTGTCTCCTTAGCATCAATAAAGAGTCTCGCAAGCTTAAGATGCCTGAAGTCTGTTGAACTATTGTTTCCATTTTATGTTCGATCCTTCTGTGGATAAACTTCCGAATATTGTGATAGTTGATATTACAATAATAAATTCGGTTGTATTATATCTTTTAAATTGCTTCCGCTGTGCATTATTATATTGTGTTGTTTGACTATTACGTTGCCAACCACGTCACGATACTCCCCCACCGGTCCCACCGGTGACACGTGGAAATCGGGGTGTGACAAAGATCCATTCTTTTTTCTCTAAAATTATTATTATTATTTTAAAGCAATAGTTTTTTTCTTTTTTTCTAAAAACAAAGTCGTGATTCGATTTGCATATATGAAAATATAGACCCGAATATATTATTATTAGGTTTAATAACTTTAATAGTATGGATAAGATATAACTGATATGATTTGTAACAACCAGAAAAAAAGAAAAGAAATATAAAATGTAGAAGAAACTAAAAGTAGGATAATGAGGACGCTGGATGTCGGCAACTCCGCCGTGTAATCTGGAAGAACCTTCGGTAATATCATAGCTAGGGTTTTTATGGTCTTTGGACATTTTAGGTTTCATAGCATTCGAATCTTTACCATTTTGTCAACTTAATCAAAGGCAAACATGTTACTTATAACTGAATGAATATATATTCTTTCACAGTAAAGTACTGGCGCAACTAGCCCATTAAATTAGGGGTATAAAAAAAAATTACCGTGTAATCATACAATATAAATAAACGACAATAAATAAATAAATTAAAACATATACCTAACTAATTGGGCCACAATTTCAATCGTATTATTATAAATTTGGGCAATTGGACCACTATTTCAATCGGGCTCCCTTATTTTACAAGTTTGGTTTGGCTAGAGATATCCTTGTAATATTTTAGGGATATCCTTGTTATAAAACCAAAAAAAATAAAAATAATACACTACGAATACGAACTTGAGCCGTACCCTGTGCTACGACTGCTAAAGCATTGGATCCGCCCCTGGTAAACACAATAAAGAAGACGCATAAATTAAAGTTAGAACAATCATAGAGAGCAAAAGCGAAGTAGAGGCGTTGTCATTAAAAAAATCTTGTTTAATAATCTATCCAGATTGTTCACTTACGTAAATTTAGACTAAGAAAGCGTATTTGTTAAAAAAGAAAAACTATGCATATTGGTTGGTTAATCATTTTAAATTTATTTGTCATCGACTTTTTATTTAGTTATTCAAACTATGAATGCTTGTGATTAAAATTCTCTGAATCAATAATGTTGTTATTTAAATATGCAACTAAATAGTCGTTTATGGTTATTTTTGTCTTATATAATGATCGATATGCATAAACAATACATACGTGATTTAAAATAGATTCACAAGTGAGTGACTATTCACATTCATAATTCCCTTCGTGGCAGAAATTCGGTTTTAAGAGGTATGGTCTCAATCCCTTGCCTACATGGCAAGGACCACACCACTTTTTCATCCTACATGGCGCCCACATCAGCAAGCGAATCCAGAAGCTTTTAGAAGCTTCTGGAAGACGTCAAGGTGGCACCGAAGATGCTCCCTCCGACAGGAAGGACAACACGTGTCACCATTCATCAAGCGCCATGCAGGCTTGCAGCAAATTAAGGAGCAGACCAACAATACCAGTACGACGTCTCCAGCATGGACAAATATGGGCGCGCCACGTGTACCACCATCCTGACCACAGCAGAGGAGACCAAGAGGATATTCCCCTTGGTCGGACAGCTGGCGCCCTATAACAGCTGGCAAGGTTGCTCCCCCCTCTTTCACCCTCCGGCTATAAATAGAGCCCTTCATCATTCAGGTGAAATCATCCTATTCTCTACACTCTCACTCTTAACACACACTGTTTTATCTCCTCAGAACAGAACTTATTCTCACGCCGGAGCCCGGTTAAGAGGGAAACCCCCACATTCCCCTCTTAACGAGCTAACGGTGTTGCTGTTTTGCAGGACCTGTCATTTGGCGAGTAACAAAGGAGATTGAACCCCACAGAAGAGACGAACAGGCTAGTTTCCACCTCAGGTGTTAACCAGTGTTTCATCATTGGCGCCCACCGCAGTTTTTGCAAACCTTTTTCATCTCCCTTTTGTTTAAAACACTCTTCAAAATGGCTGAAACAAACCCTTCCCGCCAGGTGGACGGAGAAGTTTCTTCTTTTGAGCTCATTTCGGACACCGCACACGTCCAGAGGGGCCAGAGGAACGAAATCATCCAAGAAGGGCAAATGAACAACGATTTTCCTAGTATCTTTGGAAGTGCATCCAGGGTTGTTAGCCAAACCACAACTGGAGCCACTTTCCAACCTTCACCCAGGATCATCACCCAAACTACAAATGGAGCTACCTTCCAACCTCCACCGGGGGTAGTCCAACAAACACCCCCACCAGTACAAACACCAAGCCATGGAGCTGGCCCCTCAGCTCCATCGGAACAAACACAACTGAACTTCTCTGCACTTTTAGGGCTACCCGAAGGAAAAACTCTGGCTTCCTGGTATGCCGAACAGATGGCATCTATAAATCTTGTTTACACACAACTCAGCGCGCAACAGGCTTTGCTCCAAGCACAAGCCAACCAGTCCGCATTTGTTACCCCACCGCAAAGGTCTCTGAGCACTCACATGCCTCAGCAGGCTAATGCATTGAACTTACGCGCCGAAAAAGCACCTATACCAAACATCAGAAGGCCAAGCGCGCACGACACGCGCGATACCTTTGGCGAAACAGAAAGCAATTATGTGCAGTATTCTCATCCACAAAGAAAACCGGTGCAAAGTCGTGTAGGTCCGCGCAACATGAACAACGAGTGGGACAGTTATAAGGAAGAAGACGATGAGACGTACAAAGAAAGCACGGTGTTCAGTAGATTACTACCCGAACACGAGGCGTACAAACCTCGCAAGCACGCAGGGTACAATCCAAAGGCAGAGCATGATTACTCATTGAGCTATCGCCCAGACGACATGGCCGAAAACTCAAAATTCATCAGAGAGATTGCGACAGCCGATATCGATAAGACAAAATTGCCACACAATGTAGGCAAATACAACGGATTAACGGATCCCGATGACCACCTCCAAGTCTTCAACGGCGCGGGAGTAACAGGCAGCTGGAACCTACCAACTTGGTGTCATCTCTTCGCACAAACCTTCGTCGGCGCAGCGCGCGTCTGGTTTGACAGCCTGCCAGCGGGTAAAATCAAGTCATGGATCGACTTTCGAGACAAGTTCCTCGCGCACTTCTCTCAACAGCGCAGGCATACTAGAGATTCGGCCGATTGTTTGAATATATGGAGAAAAGACCATGAAAGCGTAGAAGATTTCATCACCAGGTACAACAAAGAGTGCCTGGAAATCGGTGATGTGGGCGAAAAGATGATGCGCGCACATTTCATGAGGGCAGTAAAGTGCGATGACCTGATTAAACAATTGAAGGGCAGAGACGGAGGCCCCAAAGACTGGGAGACCTTCATTGAGGCAGCAAAAACAATTGCACTGTCCGACAAACACTTGACCGGTGATGACTATCGTCAGTACAGTCATAGCCACAATGATCGGCGCAACAAGAAAGGCAAAGGCCAATCATGGAAAACATCCAGTTATAGAGAAAGAAGCCCGGTAAGAGAAGACGCGCGCAATACGATCAACCAAATTGCTCATCGCAGGGAGGTTAAAAGGGAAAACAGAGAAAAACAGTGGACACCCTTAACAAAGACTCCTTCGGAAGTTTTGTCAACCGAGAATCACCAGTTCAAACCTCCCCTACAGATGAGAAACAAAAGGGGTCAAGACCCAAACCTTTTCTGTGAGTTTCATAAAGACACAGGTCACTTGACTGAAGATTGTTTTAGCTTAAAACAAGAGATAGAAAGGGCCCTAAGAGATGGAAGACTCACTCATCTGGTGAAAGGCGGAAAGCGCGATCACCGACAAATTCAGCGAAGGGAAGAATGGCCAGACAACAAGAAGCTCCAAAAATTAGAAACTCACATGGTTCAAGGAGGTCCAAGAAAGCCAAGGAAAAATTACAACAAGCGCACACAAGACGAATCTTGGCGCGAGAGACAAGTTGTTTTCCCTGTAGTAAGAGGAGGTCCGAGAGAGCGAAGGCCCATAGTTATATCCGGTGTAATCGGTCACTACCAAACCGATTACATTTTCATAGATCCAGGGAGCACTGCAGATATCATCTACGAACAATGTTTTAATCAATTTGACCAAGAGGACAAAGCGCACTTGGAACCGGTAGACTACCCATAGACCGGTTTCTGCAATGAAGCCGTTTTTCCTCTAGGCCAGATATCGTTCCTAGTGCTGTTATCAGATGGAAGAAATTCAAGAACGGAAGAGGTTACATTCATGGTACTACCAGCGCATTCAAGGCATGACATTCTGTTGGGAAGAGAATCTCAAGGAGACTTTAGCATGATTTGCTCTGGCCCACATTCAGCCGTGGGATTCCCAACAGAGACAGGGGTAGCACTGATCTATGCAAGTAAAGAAGTCTTGGCAACAGACGAAATCAGGCCAGCAAAGGCAAGCAAATCTGTACCACGCGCAGAGGCTGAAAAATGGGTCCTAAACAGCAAATACCCAGAACAACCGGTCACCTTAGGCCCCGAAATGTCTGATCTCACGCGCGCAGCACTAAAAAAGTTGTTATTCGAAAACATGGACGTGTTCGCCTGGACACCAGCTGATATGGTGGGTGTTCCACGGCATATAGCAGAGCACAGACTTAACGTCTCAGAGGCCGCCAAACCTGTGGTACACGGCAAACGTCATTTAGGAGACATAAAGCATGATGCCATGAAAGAACAAGTCACAGAGCTGTTGAATGCAGGCATCATCAGAGAAGTCTGATACCAAACTTGGGTAGCAAGCCCGGTCATGGTTCAAAAAGGGAATGGAAGTTGGAGGATGTGTGTAGATTACAAGGATCTAAACAAGGCATGCTCGTGCGACTGTTACGCCTTACCAGATATCGATGAGAAAATTGATTCGTTGGCAACATTCAGATGGAAATGTTTCCTTGACTGCTATAAAAGGTACCACCAGGTACAGATGGCCGTCCAAGACGAGGACAAAACCGCGTTCCGCACACCGACAGGGCTATACTACTACACCAAAATGCCTTTCGGTCTAAAGAACGCAGGAGCGACCTATCAGAGACTGATGAATGAAACGTTCAGCGACGCCATCGGCAAATACATCTAGGTATATATGGATGACTTGGTCATCATGAGCAAAGAGGAAAGTACGATGTTGGCAAATGTTCAGAAGACGTTCGACACACTGCGCGGAGTAAGCATCAAGCTAAACTCAGCGAAATGTTCCTTCGGCATGGAAGAGGGAAAGTTCTTGGGTTTCATCGTCACGAAGGATGGTTTTAAGGTAAACCCTGACAAGGTACAAGCAATCGAAAGAATGCCTTCACCATCGACTATCAAAGAGATGCAGAAATTGGCAGGACGGTTGGCAGCACTCAACCGTTTCCTAGCCAATCACGCAGCCAAATCTCTCCCATTTATCAAGACACTCCGAAATTGCATGAAGAAAAGTCAGTTCCAGTGGACTCCGGAGGCCGAAAAGGCATTCCGGGAAATGAAGGATTGCCTCATAAGGTTACCAACACTGATGACACCAGTAAAAGGAGAACCTTTAGTAATGTACCTATCAGCTTCTGACAAAGCAGTCGGCGCAGTTCTGCTCGTAGATCGACAAGGCATACAGACACCGGTTTATTATGTGTCCCGCACTCTCAATGATCCAGAGACGAGGTATGCTATAATGGAAAAACTAGTGTTGGCTCTAATTCATGCATCTAGACGGCTGCGCAGATACTTCGCCAATCACGTCATTCATGTCCTAACAAATTACGACATTGGCAACATCCTGGCAAGGCCCGAGATTTCTGGAAGATTAGCAAAGTGGGCGATAGAACTGGGTGGCCATAATGTTGTTTTCAGGCCAAGACCAGCAATCAAGGGCCAGGTGTTGGCTGATTTCATGACAGAAGTACCTGATGACAGGGACCGAGAGTGTAAGGCAATGGAAAGAGCTGAAAGGCAGCATTCGGAAGAACCATGGCTACTGTATACAGACGGCGCATCCAACGAGGATGGCGCAGGACTCAGGCCGGTAAGCCCAGAAAAACATGAATTCACGTATGCCATCCGACTAGACTTCAAAAGCACTAACAATGAAGCCGAATACGAAGCCTTTCTCACCGGTCTGAGATTAGCAATCAAGATGGGAGTCAAACACATAGAGGCGCATGTGGACTCCATGTTAGTAGCTGGGCAGATTAATGGCCAATATGATGCCAAAGGAGACGTAATGGCATTATACCTAGACCAAGCGAAAGCATTGCTACAGAACTTCAATTCTTACAAAGTGCACCATATCAATCAAAGTAAGAATAAACCAACTGACGCACTAAGTAAGTTAGCATCTACAAGCTTCTAGCATTTAGCCAAGGATGTGCGCATCGAAGTCTTGAGCAACCCATCGGTATAATTGAGGCAAGTGAATGTTATTCAGTTGGGGACGACGTCCTGGATGACCCCCATAATCATGTATCTTCAGTCTGGGATACTGCCGAAAAACAAAGCTGAGGCAAGGAAGATTCAATACAAAGCCGAGCACTACCAGATGGTTGATGGAATCCTGTAACGAAAATCATACCTCGGGCCATTGTTGAGATGCGTCGATCCAGAAGACGTGAACTACTTGATCAGAGAAGTACATGAGGGGATCTGCGGCCTTCATGCCGGACCGCGAATGGTGGTAGCAAAAGTGATGAATGCCGGATATTACTGGCCCGGGCTGCATCTAGATGCAGTGAAGGTTCTGAGGAAATGCAGCGGGTGCCAGAGACACGCTCCCAAGACGATGCGCCCCAAGAACGAATTAGTCCCCGTAACAACGGCATGGCCGTTTCAACAATGGGGAATAGATATGGTTGGCCCCTTCCCTGAAGCCCCGGGTGCGGTGAAATTAATCATAGTCGCGGTGGACTATTTCACAAAATGGGTGGAGGTGAAGGCACTCGCGTCAACCACATCTACCGTAGTTCGGTGATTCATCTGGGAACAGATAATCTGCAGATTTGGGCTGCCCCTGAGAATCATCACCGATAACGGGATGAATTTTGCTGCAGAAGATCTCCAACGATGGTTCAAAGAGTTACATATAGAGCATACGTTCTCCTCGGTTGCACATCCGCAGGGGAACGGTCAAGTAGAAGCCGTTAACAAGAGCATTGTAGACGGCATCAAAGCACGACTGGGAGAGCAAAGAAGAGGCTGGGTTGACGAATTGCCAAGCATATTATGGGCCCATAGGACGATGCCCAAGACAAGCAACGGGGAGACACCGTTCAGCTTAGTCTACGGGTCCGAGGCTGTGATACCAGCGGAAATCGGACTGCCATCACCAAGAATGCTCTCCATGGACATGATAAACAACGAAGATGAAAGGAGGTTAGACCTTGACCTCCTAGAAGAAAGGAGAGAGATGGCAGCAATAAATGAAGCGAAATACAAAACAAAGCTGGAGAAGTATTACAACTCCAAAGTCAAAATCTGCACCTTCAACCCAGGAGACTACGTCCTGAGGGACAATGAGGCGTCTAACGCCGAAAAGCCCGGAAAATTAGCTCCCAAGTGGGAGGGTCCTTATGTTGTTGATGAAGTTCTGGGAAAAGGGGCATATAAGCTGCGCACCCTAGATGACAAAGAAATCCCAAGAACCTGGAATGCTCAACAGTTAAGAAGATGCTACATGTAAACAGCTGAAGTTTTCTCTATATACTTGTAATGGCTGCGCGGCAACACATTTAACATTAATACAAGAAGTGTTTGGCTATCTTTTCGCATGAGAATTTTTTTTTGTTACAACTGCATATATATTACTTCGGGCATACACGAAAACATCAATGACTCGACCTTAGGAAACGTTGTAGACCTCCAAGGCTTGTCACAAACGAGTGCACAGCCGGGTAAAAAACACAACCAAAGCCTAAACAATGCCAAATAAATACTTCGTGCCCACTTAAACACGAAAGCATCGAACACACGGAAAACAAACATTGTAAAAGACCCCCAAAGCTGAGCACAGCTGGGTCCACACAATAACCTGTAACTCGATCACTTCGTATTCACGAAACAACCTGCGCACATAAACGACAGAATAAACGTTGTAACTCACACAACACAACCTGCCAGCGCCATCATTCATTCGTGACACCTAATCAAAGTAATTACATATGCACATATTGTAACGATGAACAAAATTCACAAGAAACTAAAGCACGCATTAAGCATTAAACATGTCAACAATAACAAAACGTGTTGCAGATACGACAACTATAGGTAAATTGTTCACGAAACATAAAGGTAAACTGTTCAAGAAATTGTCAAGATAGTTACAGGGCTATCAAAGCCCATACACGACATGCAAGCCGGATGTCTTCACTCTGGATGACTAGTTCCAGTATCCCCAGCGGTATGACCTTCATCCCCAAGGGCCTTCTTCAATAAAGCAACACCATCAGGTTTCCGAGATAATTTCTAGGCAGCCTTCACAACACCAAACTCCAAAGATGCAAATTCTTATCGCTTGGCAGCATATTTTCTTCCACAATCCTCTTTGTACAACTGAAAATGGTAGTCCTTCTCATTATTAACAGCTGCAGCCCTACCCTCACTATAACCATCATTTCGCCCGCTATTATACCCCGCTTGACCCAACTCAAAAATGTAGCTGGAAAGCTCATGAGATTTCACTATACGTTCAGCAATCTGCGAAAGAGCACATAAGAAACATAAGAAGAGTAATCAACACAAATTGAAAGTAAACACAAAGGAAGTTACCAGGGGCACCGCGCGTGAGAGCAACCACTTGCAATTATCAGATATCTCCTCAGCAAGAAGCTCAGAAGCCTGGCACTCAGCAACCTTCTCTTCAGCCAAATTTTCCAACTTAGCTATGCGTTGGAGATACTCCTCTTCCCTCTGGCTAGACGCAACACGCGCCTCCTCAGCTTCCTCACTAATCTTGCGTTTCTCAGTAGACATCCTGACAATCGCTTCACGTTGCGCTTGCAGCTCTTTATTGGTCCGCTCACAAGCGGCCTCCCAATTCTTTTGTTTGTCGAAGTTAGCTTTCTTCTCCTGTGCAAGTTTCTCCTCAGCATCAGACAACCTCCACAACAAACCTTTCTTATCAGAATTAAACTCCTCCTTCTCTTCCGTAAAAGCCTTCTTCTCATTCTCAAACTCAAGAGTCTCCTCCCCCATCAATTTCCACTCACGGACAATCTCTTGAGAGGTGGCAAAGTAGTTAACCCCGGCACGAACATGATCATCTAGCAGTTCAAACCGGTTACGCTTTTTCTGAAACAGCCTCTCATCGGGGGGGAGAGACAAAGAGAAGAACTCGTGGCAGTTATCAAGCTCATTCATCCGAGAACCATGGGTCAAACTCCAGCGAGGAGCATGTGGCAAATCGTCACACGCTGGGTTATAGGTACCCCAGGAACCAGCACGAACGTTTTCAAACTCTGGACTCCGGACCACACCCGAAGCAGCACCACCTCCACCGCCGGGTGGACACTTGGTATAAATGGTCTGGCGCTGAGTAGCCTCGCTGGATTCCGCTTCTGTGTCAACGCCTTTGTTTCGACCATCTCCACCAGCACCACCAGTACCACCCGCACCACCACCCTCACCAACATGCTCAACGTTCACATCATCTGTCTTACCTTTTTCTCCCAAGTCGTCACGGGGAGGGGACAAGTCAAACGTCCTGGATGGCGGAGAAGCGGGAGGAGAAATCTGTGAAATATCAAACTTGCGCGAAGTCTTACCCGGTTTAGCAGCTGTTCAAAAACAAACAAGACAATTAGGAAAAGCAAGGAAAATGGCAACCATAACAGACAAACGGAAAAATTATACCACGAGAACCAGAAGCAATATATATTTCCTCCAAAAGATTCCCTTTCTTAGCAGCAAAAACCTCCAGATCAATTTCAGATTCGGAGGGTGCAGGAGGAGTCGCCTTTTGAAGTTTGGCTTTTTTAGATGCAAGCATGGCAGCAACTTGCTCATCAAGCTTCCGTTTTTTATCATCAAGAGCCTTCTTTCTCATAATCTCCGTCAAAGTAGCGCTGTCATCAGGGTTAGACCCACGATGTTTCTCTCCGGTCCCTAAACCAGACAATGTATCAAAAACGACTACATAATCTACGACAGGAAGAGTAGAGGGTCGCTTACGAGGAGTTTCAGTGGCTTTTTCCTCAGCCCTCTTCTCCTTCCCCTCTGGTTTGCCAGCCTTTGTTTTTTTCCTTGTTTCCAACTGATCAGCAGTATCAACTGGAACCTCCACATCATCACCTACGGGTTCATTAACAGGCTCATGAACAACCCCCTGCACCGGACCTGCACGCGGGGAATGAGAAGTTAGGCCTTCAATAGGTCTATCAGATCCCTCACTCGAGAGAACAATAACTTCCTCTCGAGTAGGATCAATAGCATCATCAACATCATCTTCAACATCTTCACCTAAAACAATGTTGGCATAAGCAGTAAAACTCTCATTCGAAGGATGCAAGAAACGGTGGCGAATTTGATCCAACCACGTTGGTTTCCCAACCTCCTGAATCGCCTTAACCATGGCACCACCGGCCTTCGGATCCAGGACATTCAACAAGCTGTACCCAACTGCGATAAACAAAGAGATGAGCAAGAACATACAAAAAAAAAAAAACTAACTAACTATGAAACATTACATACGTTTGCCTTCATAACCATAAACAAGAACACCAAGAGGGTTCTTTGGGACCCACAACATGCTCATGCCGGCACCAACCAACGCTCTCTCCTCAATTTGAGAAATAGCAGTCGCCTTGTGCGTCACCTTCTTGTACCACCCCTGTTGGGCATAATCCACCGTCACATCCACCTTTGGGATCCCTTCACTCGCTGACCGATAGTGCATATCTACCGGGATAACACCACGGCGAATGAAGAAAAACTTTTGTTTCCAATCATGCAAGCTTTTCAGAGGAGTGGAACAACATGGGATAACACCACCGGTCCGGGAGTTAAAAGAGTAAAAACCGCTGGTATAAGTCATGGTGTGAAACACATTAAACATGTCAAAAGTTGGCTCAACACGGTTGGCTCTACAGATAAACTCAAAATGGGTAACACAGGGAAGCCCAATCGCGTTGATTTGAGAGATATGGAGCCCATAATTCCTCAACACCTCAGCAGTAAACTTGGTCATCGGGAGTCTGAAGTTACCTTCCCGGAAAAAAGCAGCATATAATGTAATGTAACCAGGCGGTGCATCCATGGCGGTAGAACCTGGAGTCGGAAACTGAGCACCCCATTCAGGAAGGAAACCCATCTCTCTCACGAAATTCTGAAACTCCTCCTCTTTCCAACCTATAGTCGCTTGGTCAGGGCCCGGAGGATTCTTACCCTTGTTCCTCCTCTTTTTTGACGAAGGGTTGGCTCCAGACATATTGAGAAAAAATGGGAAAAGACAATATGGATAAACCTAAAAGAGGAAGAGAGAAAGAAATATGAGAAATCTCCGGAGTTCAAATTTTGAAAAGTGAAAGGAATGAAGAAAACCGCCTTATATTTATACCCATCGCATTTAATGCGATGGGTAGTGGGCAGTCAGGAATTCAGAAGGACATCCAATGGGGAAAAGACACGTCAGCAGAGAGAGAAACTGTCACCTCTTTTTCTGGGAGCGTGGGCGGCACACGTCTAACAAAGGGATGGAAAGTAACTGACACCACTGAAAAGGCGACTGTTCACCTCCGACAAGACAGGGACACCAGACAGTCACATCAGTTGTCTTTATCCAACGAAGGAAACTTCTTTCAGAAGCAAACTTACCAACACGCCATGCGCTATGCGTCTAGTTGGCTCACCTTTGCAAACTTACCAACACGCCATGCGCCACGCATCCAGTTGGCTAACCTTTGCAAACTTACCAACACGCCATGCGCCATGCGTCCAGTTGGCTCACCTTTGCAAACTTACCAACACGCCATGCGCCAGGCGTCCAGTTGGCTCAACTTTGCAAACTTACCAACACGCCATGCGCCACGCGCCCAGTTGGCTCAACTTTGCAAACTTACCAACACGCCATGCGCCACGCGCCCAGTTGGCTCAACTTTGCAAACTTACCAACACGCCATGTGCCACGCGTCCAGTTGGCCAAACTTTGCAAACTTACAAACACGCCATGCGCCACGCACATACTCGGCTCATTTTTGCAGAGTTACTACCATACGGCACGCGCCGTGCGAATAAAAGGCCAACAACCACTACCCTTATAAGTCCAGAATCCCTCCTGGACGATCAACTCAACTAGAAGGCACACTGGACTGGGGGGACTTGAAGAGGTATGGTCCCAATCCCTTGCCCACATGGCAAGGACCACACCACTTTTTCATCCTACATGGCGCCCACATCAGCAAGCGAATCCAGAAGCTTCTAGAAGCTTCTGGAAGACGTCAAGGTGGCACCGAAGATGCTCCCTCCGACAGGAAGGACAACACGTGTCACCATTCATCAAGCGCCATGCAGGCTTGCAACAAATCAAGGAGCAGACCGACAGTACCAGTACGACGTCTCCAGCATGGACAAATATGGGCGCGCCACGTGTACCACCATCCTGACCACAGCAGAGGAGACCAAGAGGATATTCCCCTTGGTCAGACAGCTGGCACCCTATAACAGCTAGCAAGGTTGCTCCCCCCTCTTTCACCCTCCGGCTATAAATAGAGCCCTTCATCATTCAGGTGAAATCATCCTATTCTCTACACTCTACACTCTCACTCTTAACACACACTGTTTTATCTCCTTAGAACAAAACTTATTCTCACGCCGGAGCCCGGTTAAGAGGGAAACCCCCACATTCCCCTCTTAACGAGCTAACGGTGTTGCTGTTTTGCAGGACCCGTCATTTGGCGAGTAACAAAGGAGATTGAACCCCACAGAAGAGACGAACAGGCTAGTTTCCACCTCAGGTGTTAACCAGTGTTTCATCACGGTTATTATTAATTTGTTTCATTACAATATTAAGAGTGGATACAACAACCGAAGGAGCAAATCCAGATTACTTACCGAATGTATATCATATATGAAAATTGAATTTAGCAACACTTGTAGTTTTTTTTAATGGCAAAGGTTACATAACACTACTCTTAAATCATACCAAATTTTATTCAATACTAGGAATTGAACCCTGGTCTCTCTCCAAGAGGCACAAAACCTCTACCACCATATCAAAGTGGTGATGACTAGCAATACTTGTAGTTAACAAACAGAATAAGTCATCAAATTTGAGTTGAAAAAAAATTTGTTCTCAACTAATTCTTTGTACTTTGAAGATTTTTTTTGCCTTTTGCCATTTTTTTGCCTTTTAATTTTCTTTTGTCTTTTCTTTGTTTTTTTTAATACTTTTATCGTTTAACTTTCAGTATTGACGTTTAAAACCCCTTTACTTTTAAATAAATTTGTATTGAGTTTTACGTGTTCATTTTTTTGTATACGTTGGTATAAATTCAAATTGATTTACGTTTAGATGTAACTTTTTTCTGGAAATAAGTTAGGTAAAATATAATAGAGTTAATTGCCAGGATAGTCCCTGTGGTTTGTCATTTTTCACCTTTAGTCCCCACCTTTTCAAAATAGCATGTATAGTCCTCGTGGTTTAACAAACTGTTACTCGGATAGTCCCTGTAATGGATGGGAGTTAAATAATTCAGTTAAGTGGGTGTAAAATTACAAATATACCCTTGGTCCATTGATGCGTGTGAAGTGTCGTTAGTTTTTAATGTATTTATTAAGCCCTTTTAACACTTTTTAGCCAAGTTTTAAATTTATAAAACACGATATTTACTAACACTAAACACACATATGGGCAAGTGCACCCATCGTGAGCGTAGTATAATGTTGGCAAGATACCGAGGTCGTCCAAGGACACAAGAGCTTTTAGTACCGGTTTATCCTCAACGTCTAATCAAATCAAAAGTTTAGAAAAAGGTTTTAAACTAAGAAAATAAAAACTAACTAAAATGATGAAAAATAAAAATAAAAATAAAAACAGATAGACAAGATGAATCACTTGGCTCCGACTCGTGTTTAGTGTAACCTTTGATTATTTCCGCACTTTTGCACAATTTAAGAGATTATCTTAGTTATTGTAGTAGGCCCCTCTTTTGGAGGTGACGTTACCCTCAACCCAGTAGTTTGACTCAGCAAGGATACAATCCTAAAGGGTCGGATTATTGAAAGATAATTAATTAAGTTATTAATGCATAATGTGGTAGGCCCCTCTTTTGAAGGTGACGTTACCCTCGGCTAAGTAGTCTGAGTCAGCAGGGATACAGTCCTAAGTAGCCGGGTTAAAATACTAATAGTAGTTTAACTTATGAGGGGGTCAAAGAGTTTGGACCCCCGCCATCCAATACCGTTAAGTATTGAAGGAGGTCCTACTAAATTTGACCCAGGTCCTTTGCAGGATCTATACACTGAACAATGGCAAGACTCTTACCAAACCGTTCCCTTAACCCCCGACCAGGTAGCCAACATACCTCCATATAGACCGTGGAGATATGAATTGTGAAAATCTTTTATTTTATATAGACAGTAAAATAATGCCAAGACACCACGGACAAACGATAAGGAAGAATCACCTTCAACATAAGAAACTAGTTATTAATGTCATTAATACAAAACCAATTAAAAAGTGCGAAAAGATTAAAAATAAAAAGTATTACACTAGACACTTTGTCTTCACCAAGTGATGTAAGAGACTTAGGCAAACATGGCCTTGATTGTCAAGAACTCTTACGATCAATCTTGGATCCCGAGACGACTCACACACTCTAAGATGGACAATGGATGATGGTGGTGGATGATGGTGTTATGGTGGTGGTGGGTGGTGGGTGAAGTGTGAGAGAGGTGGTGTGCCAAGGGATCGTTTGAGCTTGAGCCAAGCACTCCTATTTATAGGCTGAACAGAAGCTCGGGCACGGCCCCGTGTCCAGTGGGCACGGCCCCGTGTCCACATCATCCTCTTTCTTCATTAATTGCTCTTGTCTTTATTAGTTGACCACGGCCCCGTGTCCGCTGGGCACGACCCCGTGTGCAGAAGCATATCTGTACTATCAAGATTTGCCTAGATTCTGCGAATCTTATAGTTGACCACGACCCCGTGTCCACTGAGCACGGCCCCGTGGTGGGCGATGGAAGCTTCTACAACTTTGTCTTTTATGCTGACACTTGGGCACGCCCCCGTGCTCACTGAGCACGGGGCGTGTTCAGCCTTCTGTTCTCTTGTTTTGCTTGGGAAGATGCTGTCGTGGGGTCGGGCATGCCACGTTTGTTCATTTTCTTGTATTTATGTTAGATTTAGCTGCCTTTTTGCTTCTTTTGTTAATTTGAGCTCATTTAATCCTGAAAATACAAAAGGAAGACAAAAACACACTTTTTCCAACATTAGTACTAAAAAAGGGTTAGTTTTATGCCACAATTGATGTAATTTATATGTTGCATTTTGCACACATCAAATACCTCCACACTTGAATCTTTGCTTGTCCTCAAGCAAAACTCTTTATAATGTGGCTTTACACTCCCAAATGGAATGGGTAGAAGAGAAGGTTTTTGGGCTTGTCATAGAGTGTCGGGATTTCCAAGATTCTTTATTTAGTTTTATTTTTATTTATTTATAATCCTATTCGTCATGATTTATTTAAAACTTTTCATAAGATAAATTACTTATTAGGGTATAACATGCCTCTTTAAAATTTTATTTATATACAAGTTCACATACCTTACGGGGGATCACTCAACACTCGGCCGAAGATGTATTTTAGTGAATCACTCGAGAGCGGCATGGAACTTACTCCTACCATAGGCTTGCCAAACAATCAATCCTCCTCCTTTTTAACTATAAACCTTTGTAAATATAAAGAGGACTTTTTGGGTGAAGGGTTAGGCTTGGGTTAAAGGTAGGTGGTTGGGTTAGTGGTTAGTAGAAAAAGGCGAAAAATCGTAAAAAGCATCGGTTTTCGTAAGACTTTCTATTTTTCAAGTTTTTATTTTGATGAAGCCATAATTCCAAACAAAGTTATTTTTTTGATGAACTTGCTTGTTTATTTCTTTTTGCTTCATCATCAACACAAATTTTTTTTTGAAAGTCATATGAAAAACCGAACTTGTTACTAAAACAAAGGGTTAAAAATAAAAAAGGTTTTGGTGGGTGAAAGGGTGTTTGGTTTGGGTTAAGAAATGAAAAGGTTTAGGCTCAAAGGGGTTAACTAGGGGGATTTTGGGTAGGTGGTAAAAAAAAATAATAATGGTGTAGAAAAAAAAGTTAGTCCTAATGCCTCTATCATATACTTACTCGGGTTTAAGTTGGTAAGGACCGGGAATGTATCGTCGTGGCAAGTTCTAGAGTTGTAAGAACCAAGCGGCTATTCACACTAGAAACGAAAAATGAGCATTTAGTTTAAAGATATGTATTTGTATGCTCAATAAAGGCTCAAAACTCACTTTTGTGGGAGTGAGTTTTTATGTGATCAAGTATATATAATTAAATTTTAACTAAGCTTGTCATGCCTTTTCATAATTTTCTTATGTTGGTTCTTTTTATCACGACGCTATCGGTTGTAAATTCGTAAAAATATAACCTTTTTAGAATTTTGAAATTCTCAAATTAAACCTAGACGAGTAAAAAAAATGAAAATTTTCAAAAAAATTTGGGGTGATTAGCGGTTCCAATAGAGTTTTGTGTAAGGCTTGTTATTAGGATTTACAAGATCCAAGGTTTTAGCATCCCCCCACACTTAAATTACACACTGTCCTCAATGTGTCCCAAAAATAAGTTTTTAGGTTGATTGAATGTGTAAAAGGTGTGAACTAAGCAAAAATTTGTGTTACTGAGCGCTGGACACGGCCCCGTGTTGTCCGGGCACGGCCCCGTGTTCAAGTGCCAGTAACAAAAATTAAACAAAAGAAACAGAAGCCTGGACACGGGGGAGTGTTGGGTGAACACGGCCTGTGTCCAGTTTCCTGAACTTGGGTCTTTTCTGCAGACTGTGCAGCACAGGGCCGTGTTGGGCGGACACGGCCCGTGCTGAGCTTACTGTTAATGAAGAAAATCGTCGGATGGCCCTGTTTTCCTGCATGGGGTGCTGGTTCAAGTTTTCCCTTGTATCATTTGCCATCCCGAGCGTGTTTTATTCCTGAAAATTAAAACTCAACTAGAAAACATAAAAACTAATCTAAATTAAACTAAGGATAGTTCGGCGGAATGCCTCCGTGGTGCGCCACGTTTATAAGGGTCCTTGGCTAGACCCAAAGCCTGGTCATATGTCACTCAAGTGGGATGTTTCGCATCCCATGTTACACCGTCGGAGAGCGTCATCCAAGCTTGAGTCTATGACCTTCATGTAGTCGATCGGGTCTTCGTCTTCTACTCTCTTTCCAACTCCAAACTTCACTTCCTCGTCCCCAAACTTCAATGTTAGTGTTCCGTCATTCATATCAACCACTGCTTGGGCGGTGGCTAGAAATGGCCTCCCGAGGATGAGAGGAACATCGGCGTCTTCTTCCATGTCTAGGATGACAAAGTCGGCCGGGAAAACGAAATTGTCAACTTTGACCAATAGATTTTCAGCGACACCTTGTGGAAATTTGACGGATCTGTCGGCGAGTTGTATGCTCATCTTTGTAGGGCTCGTTGTTCCTAGGCCGAGTCGTTTGAACATTGATGTGGGCATGAGGTTAATGCTAGCCCCAAGATCGGCTAATGCATTACGAACGGGGGATTCCCCAATCGAGCAAGGAATCGTGAAGCTTCCGGGATCAATTTTCTTTTGTGGGAGCTTGTTGAGTACTAAGGCGGAGCATTCTTCGCCTAAGTTAACTAATTGCAATGATTCAATTTTCCTTTTATGAGTGAGGAAGTCCCTCATAAATTTTGCATATTTAGGCATTTGGGTAAGGACCTCAATAAAAGGAATATTAACATGCAATTGTTTTAGTAAATTTTCGAACTTTGCGAATTGCTCATCGGTCTTTTGACGATTTAACCTACCGGGGTATGGAATCGGAGGAGTCTTGGTGGGCTCTTGATTCGGTAAAGAAGCCTTTTCTGGTTGGGGTGCGGGTGGAGTCGTGGTTTGGCTGGACTGGCTTCTTTCATCTGGCGGTAATGGAGCCTCCTCGGGACCCACGGTTCAATTTCTCAATGTGATGAGATGTCCTTGTGCTTTTGGGTTGGTTTCGGTATTGCTAGGTAACGCGCCTTGTGGTCTCTCGGAGAAATTTTGAGCTACTTGATTTAATTGTTTTTCAATGTTTTGAATGCTAGCTTGTTGATTTCTAAAATTCGATTCCAATTGCTGAAATCGATCCGAGTTTTTCTTTTCGGTGTCGGAGATGAGGCGAGATACAGTATCTTCAAGCCTTTCTCGTCTACCTTGTTGTTGAGAAAAGTTTTGTGGTTGTTGAAAGTTAGTTCGTTGGTTTTGTTGGTTACTACTATTACCGGGATCTCTCCAACCAAGGTTTGGGTGGTTACGCCACCCTTGGTTGTTGGTACCCGTTGGAGGACCCGACGGCCTAGGTCTGTTATCAATGTAGTTTACCGTTTCCGTTTGTTCATCTAATTCTTTCATACAACTCCAATTTTCATGTGGCCCACCACACCCTTCACAAGCCATAACCGAGACCGTTTTTGTCATTTCTAGCTTTTTGATTTTTGAAGAAAGGGCTTCGATTTGGGCTTGTAAAGAAGTGCTTTCATCAACCTTATGGGCGCCCGGGGCAATAGATTTATTGCCTCGGGGAGTGTGCCATTGAAAATTGGTTTGAGCAATTTCCTCAATTTGATTATATATTTCATTTGGGCGACGATTACCTAAAAGTCCCCCGGAGCTAGAATCAAGTGTTTGTCTTGTGTGTGGCAACAACCCATTGTAGAAAGTGGATACTTGTTGCCATACCGCAAGACCGTGATGAGGACACTTTCTTAGTAGCTCCTTGAACCTTTCCCAAGTTTCATATAAGGATTCCCAATCCTCTTGTGAATATGTATTAATTTCAGTCATTAATTTAGCCGTTTTAGCAGGAGGGAAATACTTATATAGAAACTTTTGGGCTAGTTCATCCCAGGTGTTTACCGAGCCAACTGGGAGGGTGTTAAGCCAAGCCTTAGCTCGGTCTTTTAGTGAAAATGGAAACATCCGAAGGCGACTGGCGTCGTTTGATGCTCCATTGATCCGAAAGGTATCACATATTTCTAAGAAATTAGTAATATGTAGATGGGGATCCTCGTCCGCAAGCCCATGGAAGGTTGCGGAGTTTTGAAGCATTTGTATCAAATGCGGCCGAAGTTCGAAGTTATTGGCCTCGACATTTGGTGCATTGATAGCGGCGCCGAGATTACCTACAGTAGGTCGTAGGTAATCCATGAGGGTACGTTGGTCCGCCATTGGAAGTGTGTCCCCCGAAACTTTCTCTTGGTTTTTAGCTTTAAGTCTTTTTCTGAGAAAGCGTTCGGGTTCTTCTAGAGGTTCTTTTATGTCTCTACTAGAACTGGAGCTCATGCACTATGTAGGAAGTTCAAATGTGGCGCCTGGGTTCCAAGTCCTGCAACAAAAACAGGAAAGAACGTTGGTCAGAAGGTTCACCACGGCCCCGTGTTCAGCGAACACGGCCCGTGGTCGGAGGTACAGTGATTGTTTTCCGGATCCCTGTTACTGGGAGTTGGGCACGGCCCCGTGTTGCACCGACACGGCCCCGTGTTCAGCTCTCTGTAACTCGGAAAATAAAAACTGCCAGTAACAAGGCTGGACACGGCCCGTGTCCGACCAGGCACGGCCTGTGCTGAGCTCTGCAGAAGCTGAAAAACTAAGAAAAATCCTAAAAAAATAGAAAAATAAGAAAAACGATTAGGCCGCTGATTCCTAACTTTCTTAAAATCCTTGTGTCCCCGGCAGCGGGGCCAAAAACTTGATGCGTGTGAAGTGTCGTAAGTTTTTAATGTATTTATTAAGCCCTTTTTAACACTTTTTAGCCAAGTTTTAAATTTATAAAACACGATATTTACTAACACTAAACACACATATGGGCAAGTGCACCCATCGTGAGCGTAGTATAGTGTTGGCAAGATACCGAGGTCGTCCAAAGACACAAGAGCTTTTAGTACCGGTTTATCCTCAACGTCTAATCAAATCAAAAGTTTAGAAAAAGGTTTTTAAACTAAGAAAATAAAAACTAACTAAAATGCTGAAAAATAAAAATAAAAATAAAAACAAAAACAGATAGACAAGATGAATCACTTGGCTCCGACTCGTGTTTAGTGTAACCTTTGATTATTTCCGCACTTTTTGTCACACCCTGACTTTGCGGAAGCGTGGGTTTATTTGGTGTGACTTCTTAATACCATAGCAACAATCATAACAATACTATACGATAAAAACAACATGAGATATTCATCCATTAATAAAGTTAGAAAAATCCCATTTTCAACAATCACAAAATAAGTTACAAGTCTTAACTTGATTTAATTGAGTTTATAAAGATTTAGCAAAAGACTTTAAACAATACTAGGTTTAGGGGTATGTAACCCGTCCAGGAAGAGGTTACACCTTCTAAACCCTGGATGACTTCTTTATTCAAACGCAGCTTGAAAATACGTGCATACCGTGCCAGATCAGTTAGTTTCCTGAAATACATGTAGTTTGAAAAATCAACATAAGGTTGAGCGAGTTCATGTGTAAGTGAGTATGTATAAACCTTTAAAGTACTTCCCAATGTAAAAATCGTTTAAGTACGTCCTGATGTAAAAATCGTTTAAGTACGTCCTGATGTAAAAATCGTTTAAGTACGTCCCGATGTAAAAATCGTTTAAGTACGTCCTGATGTAAAAATCGTTTAAGTACGTCCTGATGTAAAAATCGTTTAAGTGCGTCCCGATGTAAAAATGTTCCTGGTATGTAGCAATAAGGAAAAAGAGATCACCATTGGGTTGCAAAGCCAATGATATATGTGAAGTGATGCAGGAAGACTCAACCCTAGCGGATTTGTGCGTCGGGCACTTAGTCACCACCTGGTCCACCCTGCGAACTCAGGAGTGGGGCTCGCTACACCCAAATAGATCTATCACTAATGTCCCTCGGTCCTACACCGAGGATTAATGGCCTTTAGTTCCACCTACCCACTCACATGATCTGTACGTCCTAACCCTCCTTAAGCTAACCATACCGTGTATAAAAATGTCCTTAATAATTGTAACATGTATTTCACCCCCGAAGTATAAAAACTGAAAACAGTTAAGAGAAAAGGGGGACATGAACTCACTGAAGTGCGTCTCGAAATAGTCCGTCCCAAAGTAACTTGCTGCGTGACGACCTACACGTACTAACTTCTATTAGACGGACGGTCGTGCCTTGGCTTAAGGTCTAAGTTTTTGGGAAACAGTTAGGCAACTATTTCGTGTTTACACTTCGTAATTATCTTATAGTTATATTCCTTCCCAAGGATGGGGGTTTTAATACATGTGCGTTTTTGTGATTCCAAAATATATTTTTAAGTCTCACTTAATAAAATATACTTGTCTAAAATATTCTATTTCCAAAATATACATATTTTTCCCAAAAATATTATATTTTACATCATTCAATTTTCCAAAATAATACTTTGTCAAAATACACATTTAAGGGTATTTTCAGAAAATTCATAAGTTACGTTTTAATGTTCGTGTAGTAACAATAATACTGGTGTAACTTAGATATTTATTTGTGAAGGCGTTGGTATTATTTTGGAGTCGTGCTTTCACAATGTATTCCAGTTATATTATTTTTTACTCTAAAAATAATATATAGTTCACAAAATAATCATAAAATCACGTAAGCGTTTTACTATGAAATATATATTCGCAATATATATTTAACAAGTTTTATTTAAGAAAATCGACCTCCGACACTTGGTCATTTGATAACAAAAATCATGGCGAAGTTTGTTTGGAAAACAAGTCAAAAATATATATTCATAACACTTGTCACCAAAAATATTCTAAGGTAGTGTTTGGTATGCAGGAATGAGAGTTGGAATGGAATGAATGATTACGAGGGAATGAAGAAAAGGGTGTTTGGTTGGTCAAAGGAATGGAATCACCCATTCCAAAAGGCATTCCATTCCCTCAAAATCATTCCTTCCACCCCCCATGTTTTTTTTCCATTCCGTCCCCTTTTACACCATTCATCAACAACACAACAACCCACCACCTTCGCCACAACCCATCACCACCATCGCCGCCACCACCTCACCCCGACAACCACCGTCGCCGCCGCCACCCACTCGCCACCATTATCACCCACAGCTGCGACCAACCGCCAACGCCACTCGCCGCCGCCGCTGCCCACCACCATCGTCGACGCCACCACCACCGCCACCACCAGCCGCTGCCGCCACCAATCGCCACCTCTGCTGCCACCAACCACCAACGGCCACCTTACCGCCACCACCACTCGTCGTCACCGCCGCACCGCCACCACCACCACCCATCGCCGCTGCCGACACCCACCACCGCCACCTATAACCACACACAATCACTACCACCGACCACCACCACCACTCACCGCTGATTTTATTACTCCCTTTTTCTTGCCTACCGAACAATACACAATAATAATTCATTCCATTAACACCTGGTAACCAAACAAGACATGGAATAGTAATGATCCATTGCATTCCCTCGTCCATTCCATTATCTCGTCCATTCCATTCCTTCGTTCATTCCATTACCCCATACCAAACAGACCCTAAGTGTTATTTTCTGGAAAAATTTAGCCAGAGTTTCCTCTGTAACCGGAGGTGGCCACACTTACAAGCGTATCATTTTCTTTTAACAACTCAATCAATCAATTTTCAGTCATCAATATAAAATTTTCCAATATCAAACTAGTCAAAATAAGTATGACTCGCAAACACATGAACTTGCAAGTTGTGTAAAACTGTGTAGTAACTTTCCATCATTTTTAGTAGTCCTCGTCCTCTTTAAAAATAACTTTTGTTTCTTGAAAACATTATTTTTAAAGAATTTGTAATTTTACAACTTCTAGTCGGTATTTACGAAAATATTTCTTTGTTAAATCTTTTGTTACACAAGTGTCCACACACTTGTTTGTTCACAAAAACACCTCTAGTTTATGAAAGATCCGGCTTTTAAACATGATTTGTATCATACATTTGGTCCTTCGAAAATACCACTTGTAGACCTATAGATCTACTAGTTTTGAACTCCATTTTACAAGAAATACCAATTTTACACAAGTTAATGTTTATGAATGAAAGGGTTTGTCATCTTGTAACCTCTACACTAAACAAAATGCTAGTTCATGTTCCATGAACATGATCTAGCGTGGTTAGACGACAATCCGTTCCACTACTAGCATTAAACAACATAAACTAATCATAACAAAACAAGTTTAACAAGTTTTACACCATTATATTCCTTTTATCCAACAAGTTCATCTTTCTTACTAGACTTTTAATTTTGATCTCTAGTGTTTATGATTTTTACCCGTTAAATCTCTTATTAACCACTTTAAACAAGATCGAGAGGGTGTTTAGAATCACTTACAACTAGCACAAGGCTAGGGAAGAATCTAGGCGAAAACAAGCTGGTTAATAGCGATGTAGAGAGGTCCTCGCGATTCCGTAAGCACCGGGTCTCCTCGAATGAGCTCTAACACACTTGTAAGTAGGTAAAATGGCTAAGCAAGAATTTGATGTTGGATGGATGTTGGTGTGGGAGTTCGGCTGAGAGTAGCCAAGGGAAAAAAAAAGATCAAATTTTTTTGAGTGGTGATTATGAAATGAAAGTGTTATCCCACATGTTTACTTATAACCCATTTACCACTATTAACCATTAGGTACTATGTAAACTAGATATTAGACAAGTCCAATTAAAATAAATCAAAAGTGAGTGGTGTGTGTGCCACATGAGGTAACCGAACGGTTGTGGGGGTGGGGTTTACAATTGGATTTCAATTAGATTAGTTAAGTTATATTTAGTTACTTAGGTGTCTAAATTTAGTTATTAGTGTGTTGTAATTTATAACGGGTGTTAGGGTATTCGGGGACCCTAACTGACTTAGAAAAAGAAAAACAATGTCCATGACAATATTTTTATGTTCCGGGTAGAGTCCGGTTGTTCGGTTGGATATTAACCCGTTAATGTGCTAAATAAGCATTTAAAGTGTCGTTAATATTTCTTTTAGTGCCACAATGAATTCCCGACACTTTGGAAAGTGTCTAGTATTATTTTCCCATGTTTTTGCACTTTACTAGTTAGCTTAAATGCTGAATTTTGTATTAAAGTGCAGGATTTTGTACTTAAAGTACGTTTTAGGCACATCCGGTCACTATAACTATCACCTAGTGACGCAGTTTAACAATCCTCACCTCCCTACACTCCCTACTAGTGTAGTAATCTATTCCCGGTTCATACTGGCCTCAAAGACAGTGCCTGTCTGATGCTGGCTATGTCAGCATGTTTACTGGGTTATCCGTTCATTGTGCTACTGTGCTTTTGTGCATCAAGTTTGTCACTATAGTTCAGTGTAAATAATGGAGTGACGACAATAAAGTATGATGCATGTACGTGTATGTATCAGAATTCAAATAGCAGTTTAATCACAACTGTAAGCAAGCAAAGTAATTAAGTATTAATTAGATATTAATTAATTCGTACGGATACCTGGTTTGGTGAGGGTTGTCACATTCTCCCCCCGTTAAAGAAATTTCGTCCTTGAAATTTGTACTACCTTACTTGTAACACCTGTGCCTCCACGGCCATCAAACAAATACCGAACCAATGAAATATCATATTTCATACTTGGGATTTGTAAAAAATATGTGTATCATTTGCACATATCAATTCTTGTTCAATTTCAAACTCTAAATCGCTTTCTGGAAGGTTATACGCGCACCGATGCGTAAATATAACCAGTTTAATGCAACAAACACTCCGGAATAGTGACATAGGCTTAACATACCTTAAATAACCTTTACTTAACTTAGAAATAAGTTTTGAAGGCTTTGGTATGGCAAAATCAAAGTTTAATCGCTTACAGGGACTAAAGTTGACAAACTGCGAAAGTATGCCAATTTGAACTGTAACAGACATTCCGGAACATGACCATAAGTTAAACATACCATAAATATCCTTCACATAGCTTAGAAATAGGCTTTGAGGTGTTCGGTATGCTAAAATAAACTTTTGTGTCATTCAGGGACTAAAAGCGTCAAAAGTGCACAAGTTTGCATTTTCGCGCATAACTTACATTCTGAATACATCCAGACATCCAAAAATTTATGTAAGCACTATAATATTTTATTTTAGTGTTTGGCATAAGAAAAATCCATTCGTCATGCCATTTGGATCGTTTTTCGCGCTTATGCGCATTCCGTCGTAATTAAGCGAACATCGCGTTCGTACGACCAAACGAACTGACATCCGACATATTTTTGAGCATGTTTCATGTCCACAATGTTTAGAAATCATTTTAGGGCCTTAAATTTGGCTTTACGGGCCTTAGAAGTGTCGGAAATGGCATAAACACATAACAGGGACCGAAACTGTCATTTCTGAAAGATGTTTGCTTATACATCGAATCTAGTCCTTCCCACTTGTTGCACATGGTTTTGGGAATCTATGGGCTGGTATTTTGGGCACATGGTATTACAATACCATGTGTGCTAAGTGTATGGCCAAGATCGCATCACGTTTTCCTAGAAACGATCCTAACGGCTAACCGAATACTATAAATACCCCACCCCCCCATGCTTCAAAATTACAAGAACTTTGATTTGAGAAACTCTAAGTTGAAACTATTGTTTCATACCTGAGATTTTTGAATCGAGGTTAGCATTCGGGGACCCTTCGTAAGTATTCTTTCGTTCTTTTCCTTATTTTATTGTTTTTCGAGTCTTTCGAGTCTGAAAGTCAAACTTTGTTTGACTTTCTACATTGACCAGTTATGGTCAATGCGAAGTTCGTTTGAACTTCGCAACGTGAGTGTAATCACGTTGGTTATAGTCCCTTGGGACTATGCCTACTGATTACCACGTTGTCTAGCGTCGTAGGGTAAGCGATCTAATAAATCGCTTATACCTTCGAACCCGACCCAGTTTGGTCGATCATTAGGATCCGACCAAATACATTAGGTGACCATAGTAGGTAGGGAATAACCTCCCGAGGTTATAACCTATGGTCGCTTCATTTGAATAGTTGTATGATAGGTAGTTTATATGCCTTAGGTAAATTACCAGAATACCCTTTTCATGTATAATTGGTAATTAAGCTTATGTAACCTAAACTTATGTACATAACTGATTATACAACATAATTAAACACATTTAGGCATATAAATACTTGTCATAGGACTAATTAGACGTCTCGAACGCGCTTTGCGCGCACGACGCGTTAAAGTAGCGTAGGTTACCTTAATGGGTCGCGATGGGTCGAAAGCACTTAGGTTTGGTTTCATTGTAGTATGTAGGCCTTGTTAAACCATATCATATGAGTTCCAATACTCATTTGGTTTACCAAGCCTCATCCTATCCGATCTCCCGATTTAAGTCCGGTTTATTTATATAGTTTTAGATTGTCGACTGATTCCGTGCTCTCTCTAGCTTTGTTTGGTTGTTGTTCAAGACCTCTAAGCATTCTCAGGCGAGTACATTATTCCCCTATTTTACTGCTTTCAATTGTTTTGGGGTGACTCATATGTGCTAAATGTTTTCAAGGCTTTAACGATGATAACAAAACGATTTTCGATGTTATAACGATGGTTTCAAAAACGATTAAGACGATTTATACAAAACTAATAACGATTTCAATAAAGTGAACAAACTTGTTGGTTGGGTTACATAACAAATGACATTCATTAGCAATGATCAAGCCGACCAGTATTAGGTTATGGTACCATAGGATCTGACAAGTCCCGTTATTTACTACACCCGTAGTTATGTGTGGGTGTTGTGGGTAGCGACTGAATCTGAAATTGTTAATTTACTCTTTGGTAAGGGTTTATTAATGCGAGTTGTTAATCTATCCTTTGGTAAGGGTTTATTAATGCGAATTGTTAATCTATCCTTTGGTAAGGGTTTATTAATGCGAGTCAAGAAGGTTTGAATGTTATTAGCGAGACGACCATATAAGTAGTTTCACGACCTAAAACGAATTTAACGATTGGGTAAACAATTGGTTTTCACACGATGTTTTAACGATTGGGTAAACGATTGGCTTCAAAGCGATATACGATTGGGTTTTGGTTATACATATTACATGATTTACATTGGGCATGAACATTACTTTGGTGGTTTGGTTTGATTAAGTGATTAAGTAACGATGCGTGTGTAATATGATACAAACATGGTGGATACGCCGCTGGTACTTCCTATATATAAGTGTTTGTATAGTATTACATATTGTAGCGTTATTTGAATCATTTCAGTTTGAGACATAGAACATTTTATACAAGTAACATACTTTTCACAAGACAATTATTTACAAACAACTTATCTTATACAAACTCATTTTACATGGTTATTCATTTAATCATGCATTATTCTCTTATTTATACATATCACTTGAACTTATTATTTTTCAAATGATTTACAAAGACAAAGCAAATTACAAGGTTCATGACTAAACATTTTCTTAAAACAGAAGTCATGAATCTTATTTTTCACAAAACCTATGTACTCGCCAGCATTTCTTTGCTGACCTCGTTTTCACATATGTTTCAGGTATTGTTGAAAGATATCGATTGATAGGATGCATGCTCACATAGGACTGGACAAGGCCTTAGTGACTCAATAATAATTATAGACTATGTTTAAATTGTGTATTTAGATTTCCAGACAATGTAATTATTCAATGTTTAATAAAACGAAACACTTTTTGGTATCCATGGTTATGAAACATTAATTCTGTTGCAACACGCCCCGATGTTTCCGCCGCGATTTGTTGTTTTACGCGGTCGGGGTGTGACAGAAAGATGGTATCAGAGCCAATGGTTATAGGGAATTAGGTTATTAGTAATGCTTTGACCTAGTCTATAACCTTTCTAGGACCCTAACGCGAGTTTACTTGCGTTTAGTCATAAAACAATACCGTCACCTGTCCTTAGGCGACGACCACAACAAGAACATAAATTTCAAAACCGCTTTGAAAACTAATCATCTGTTCTAGGATGATTGATTACTAGGTTTTGAACCCTCTATTGTAAGGTTTTGAACTCTCTATTATATGGTTTTGAACCTCTTTGAGTTTTCCAAACTTCGTCAAGGTTTTGGGTTTTAAATAATGTGAACACGTGCAAACTGGAAGGGTGAATGCCTGTATTCTGGGTTTTCTGTCTAGGCAAGCACTTCGTATACATCTCATCAGACGCGAGACCAGTTGTGCTTACCTGGGAATTCTTGGGATGAGTGTTCACTTATAGGCGAGCATGTCTTCGCGATACATTATTTTTGACCCATTTACTTTGATCAGTCACCGTCTCATTTGTTTGCCTTAGGTAACAAACAAATGATCGCAATCTTCATGCGTTATCATTCTGTTTTGATTGTCCAATAATCTTTCACCTGTTTCTCCCTATGCCTTTCTTTTTCTTCAAGAATGTCTCTTCATCACGATGACGCCCAGATATCCAAGCAGACTGCCAAATTCACTCAGCGAATAGGCGAAGTAGTCCTGAAGACTGTTGAATTAGCTACTGCCATGTACCGTCTCCAGGATGAAGCCACTCAAGAGTCACCAAGACAGGCAGGACCTAGTCAGGTGATAGCACCACCAGACAAGAAACCAATCGAGGAATCAAAGACCATGGATGAACGATTCCCTAAGAAGTTAAAGAAGCGAAAGGCTTCTCAGAACTTCGCCATGGTCGCTCACAATGGTAAAGCAGTACCCAACCAACCAGCTCAACCCCCCTGCTAGGTGTGTATGGCTTTTCCTATGATACCTACATCAAGAAACTATGTACCTTACAAACTACTCTTGTGATTTCTCTCTTTCAAATGATTGCTCATGATTCCCTCAAAAATTTTAAGTACTCGTTTCACTCTAAGAAACAAAGTACAGAAAATTAAGTGACATTATGAGTAATCGTGCTTTTCGCACATCTGTGCCTTTAAATCCTTGGTTAGATAACTAAGGGTATTTTCAAATCTCATACCCATTACGTTTTGATTTTTCAACATACACAGTACCAGTATTTCAAAACAATCTTCATGATCTTACAACATTTCATATAGTTTGAAAACAATTTTTTCTAGATGCATTGTCTATGTTATTTCAAAAACATTGGCCATGTTATCAAAACCAACCTTTCTAATTTCAAAATATTTCATATAGTCTGAAGACAATATTAACACAATACATTTTCTGATCAAGTGCATGATTTCGAAAAGCATCATTCATGTCTTTCAAAAACCTTATACATAATTTCAAATTCCATCTCGCATGATTTTAAAACATTTTTGTAAATATATCTACCTAATACACCTACTTTATGATTTCAAAAAGTATTATATATAAGGTTTCAAAAACGTTAAATACATTTTTCTTAAAAGAACCCCATGCATAGTTTTCAAAAATATTTTCCTCATACATTGACTTAACCTCCAAAATTCTGCTTCATATGTCGCCTTGACATATCAAGCATCTCAACTTCATAAGCATTTTACATCATGTTTTGACCTAAGCACATCCAGTGCAAGGTTTCAAAACATCTTCAACTTCTAAAATTCATATGGGATCTTTTTATCTTTACAATTAGATCCTTGTGGATGATTATCGTTCAAATCAGAGTCCTTAATTGGATTCCTTATGTACCTTAATTCGAACACTTCGGTTCCTAGTAATCGAAATCGAATTTTCTTTTCGAATCTTTCTATCTTTATAGTTGGATTCTTGATAACGTTTAAAGTACCAAATGAAATCCACGGAATGGATTCCAAGTGTGCTTTAAATGCAAGTACGCAATTTACAAGACAAATTAACGAACAATTTTGTGGTTATATGATATGTGTTTATGTGTTCTCCTCTATGTTTTGTGTGTTACGATTTTTCAAATCCTCATAGAATCTTTCATATCTTCATATGAGGGATTCATAGTAGGATATTCAAAAGGTACTACCTTAAATCCTTGTGGGCTTCTACCTGGTAGTTAAGACCCTTGGGTTATATAGTACCACTCCATGATTCATAAGAGACCCTCTTAGTAGTCTAGTCAAAAAGATTGATTCACAATTTGGTTAGAGAACGACATCTAGTGATGTAGCTGAACAGACTCCTTGATAGTCTATTTAGATCATTTATTGATTTAATTTAAAGGACTCTATGGCGGTCTAGTCACACTCATCACCGGTTTGTTCATTTGGTTTTCCCCTACACACTATAAAATAGACTGTGTGAACTGTGCAAGGAATTGTCTGATTATGGACGCGTACATAATTATGAAATTTAGTGCACAGAAACCCAGTAAGATTTATTATGTGTAAGAGCCGATAGTGACAACAATAACGAAATGAGAACGATGTAATGGAGGTACGGTGGACGCACCAATGACGCTTCATATACTTGTATATAAGTATCCCTCTTACATTGCAATCATGATGTTATTAAAGGTTACTAGAAGTTCAGAACCCTAATCAATATTTTTCGATCTTTTCAACTTCATGTTTTCAAGCTCTCACAAGTTTCCTCTAAATAAATTTCGGGACGAAATTTCCTAAAGTAGGGGAGACTGTAACACCTGTGCCTCCACGGCCATCAAACAAATACCGAACCAATGAAATATCATATTTCATACTTGGGATTTGTAAAAAATATGTGTATCATTTGCACATATCAATTCTTGTTCAATTTCAAACTCTAAATCGCTTTCTGGAAGGTTATACGCGCACCGATGCGTAAATATAACCAGTTTAATGCAACAAACACTCCGGAATAGTGACATAGGCTTAACATACCTTAAATAACCTTTACTTAACTTAGAAATAAGTTTTGAAGGCTTTGGTATGGCAAAATCAAAGTTTAATCGCTTACAGGGACTAAAGTTGACAAACTGCGAAAGTATGCCAATTTGAACTGTAACAGACATTCCGGAACATGACCATAAGTTAAACATACCATAAATATCCTTCACATAGCTTAGAAATAGGCTTTGAGGTGTTCGGTATGCTAAAATAAACTTTTGTGTCATTCAGGGACTAAAAGCGTCAAAAGTGCACAAGTTTGCATTTTCGCGCATAACTTACATTCTGAATACATCCAGACATCCAAAAATTTATGTAAGCACTATAATATTTTATTTTAGTGTTTGGCATAAGAAAAATCCATTCGTCATGCCATTTGGATCGTTTTTCGCGCTTATGCGCATTCCGTCGTAATTAAGCGAACATCGCGTTCGTACGACCAAACGAACTGACATCCGACATATTTTTGAGCATGTTTCATGTCCACAATGTTTAGAAATCATTTTAGGGCCTTAAAGTTGGCTTTACGGGCCTTAGAAGTGTCGGAAATGGCATAAACACATAACAGGGACCGAAACTGTCATTTCTGAAAGATGTTTGCTTATACATCGAATCTAGTCCTTCCCACTTGTTGCACATGGTTTTGGGAATCTATGGGCTGGTATTTTGGGCACATGGTATTACAATACCATGTGTGCTAAGTGTATGGCCAAGATCGCATCACGTTTTCCTAGAAACGATCCTAACGGCTAACCGAATACTATAAATACCCCACCCCCCATGCTTCAAAATTACAAGAACTTTGATTTGAGAAACTCTAAGTTGAAACTATTGTTTCATACCTGAGATTTTTGAATCGAGGTTAGCATTCGGGGACCCTTCGTAAGTATTCTTTCGTTCTTTTCCTTATTTTATTGCTTTTCGAGTCTTTCGAGTCTGAAAGTCAAACTTTGTTTGACTTTCTACATTGACCAGTTATGGTCAATGCGAAGTTCGTTTGAACTTCGCAACGTGAGTGTAATCACGTTGGTTATAGTCCCTTGGGACTATGCCTACTGATTACCACGTTGTCTAGCGTCGTAGGGTAAGCGATCTAATAAATCGCTTATACCTTCGAACCCGACCCAGTTTGGTCGATCATTAGGATCCGACCAAATACATTAGGTGACCATAGTAGGTAGGGAATAACCTCCCGAGGTTATAACCTATGGTCGCTTCATTTGAATAGTTGTATGATAGGTAGTTTATATGCCTTAGGTAAATTACCAGAATACCCTTTTCATGTATAATTGGTAATTAAGCTTATGTAACCTAAACTTATGTACATAACTGATTATACAACATAATTAAACACATTTAGGCATATAAATACTTGTCATAGGACTAATTAGACGTCTCGAACGCGCTTTGCGCGCACGACGCGTTAAAGTAGCGTAGGTTACCTTAATGGGTCGCGATGGGTCGAAAGCACTTAGGTTTGGTTTCATTGTAGTATGTAGGCCTTGTTAAACCATATCATATGAGTTCCAATACTCATTTGGTTTACCAAGCCTCATCCTATCCGATCTCCCGATTTAAGTCCGGTTTATTTATATAGTTTTAGATTGTCGACTGATTCCGTGCTCTCTCTAGCTTTGTTTGGTTGTTGTTCAAGACCTCTAAGCATTCTCAGGCGAGTACATTATTCCCCTATTTTACTGCTTTCAATTGTTTTGGGGTGACTCATATGTGCTAAATGTTTTCAAGGCTTTAACGATGATAACAAAACGATTTTCGATGTTATAACGATGGTTTCAAAAACGATTAAGACGATTTATACAAAACTAATAACGATTTCAATAAAGTGAACAAACTTGTTGGTTGGGTTACATAACAAATGACATTCATTAGCAATGATCAAGCCGACCAGTATTAGGTTATGGTACCATAGGATCTGACAAGTCCCGTTATTTACTACACCCGTAGTTATGTGTGGGTGTTGTGGGTAGCGACTGAATCTGAAATTGTTAATTTACTCTTTGGTAAGGGTTTATTAATGCGAGTTGTTAATCTATCCTTTGGTAAGGGTTTATTAATGCGAATTGTTAATCTATCCTTTGGTAAGGGTTTATTAATGCGAGTCAAGAAGGTTTGAATGTTATTAGCGAGACGACCATATAAGTAGTTTCACGACCTAAAACGAATTTAACGATTGGGTAAACAATTGGTTTTCACACGATGTTTTAACGATTGGGTAAACGATTGGCTTCAAAGCGATATACGATTGGGTTTTGGTTATACATATTACATGATTTACATTGGGCATGAACATTACTTTGGTGGTTTGGTTTGATTAAGTGATTAAGTAACGATGCGTGTGTAATATGATACAAACATGGTGGATACGCCGCTGGTACTTCCTATATATAAGTGTTTGTATAGTATTACATATTGTAGCGTTATTTGAATCATTTCAGTTTGAGACATAGAACATTTTATACAAGTAACATACTTTTCACAAGACAATTATTTACAAACAACTTATCTTATACAAACTCATTTTACATGGTTATTCATTTAATCATGCATTATTCTCTTATTTATACATATCACTTGAACTTATTATTTTTCAAATGATTTACAAAGACAAAGCAAATTACAAGGTTCATGACTAAACATTTTCTTAAAACAGAAGTCATGAATCTTATTTTTCACAAAACCTATGTACTCGCCAGCATTTCTTTGCTGACCTCGTTTTCACATATGTTTCAGGTATTGTTGAAAGATATCGATTGATAGGATGCATGCTCACATAGGACTGGACAAGGCCTTAGTGACTCAATAATAATTATAGACTATGTTTAAATTGTGTATTTAGATTTCCAGACAATGTAATTATTCAATGTTTAATAAAACGAAACACTTTTTGGTATCCATGGTTATGAAACATTAATTCTGTTGCAACACGCCCCGATGTTTCCGCCGCGATTTGTTGTTTTACGCGGTCGGGGTGTGACAGTACTCCTTATGGTTAAGTCACACACGTATGTATATGAATAATATCGAAGTAGACAATCATCAAATCGAAAAAACATTACTCACTTTAGGTGAGTCCAAGAATATATAACAACTATAACAACCCGAATCCTAGGGTTGAAAGGTGTGTGCTGCTAGCATTGGGTGTCAAAGGTACAAGACGCATTTGACGTATAGTCTAGTGTAATCCAGCTAGCTGGGGTTCCACAAAAGTGGAGTTTTGACTAATAAGATTTTTAAACGATTGGTTGCAATATGCAAACGAGTTTTCACAAACCATAGAACCCGCTATATGAACTCAAAAGCAGCATCTGAACGTAATAGTAAAATGATCTGGCAACTCCTGAATAAATGTCTGGTAAGGTTTAGTGTGTTGAAATTTTTGAATGGTGAAGATACACCGAATGGAAATACAAGCGAACCTGGTGTATCATTGTCTTGATTTGTAGTTGCATCAGAAATGTCTAAATGATAAATCAAACAAAAGTATGTGTGATCTTGTGTAAAACGGTTACCATGGTTAGCACAAGCTACAAGTTTATGATGACACCACAAGGTGTCGTAATGGCATTACCCAATAATAGTGGTGACTGAACAAGTTCACCGCGTTTGAAATCAACTGAATGTGTACTGAGGCAATCTGAAGATTTGATTTATACCATGTTATAGAGTTTCCAATTAAATCCGGAACATCGAAGAACCACTGTTTCCAATCGAAGAAGAGAAGTAATAAGTATCGCAAGGCATTTGATTGACAACTAAAGAATCGTTAGGAGGTACATTGTGCTTATGAAATGAATATATGTACCATTGCCTTAACACACAATTGTGTTGAGACCGCTTTGATCGTGAGGATCCAAGATGGATTGTTAACAACTAAATAGGGAATTGAATCCATGTACGAAGTGGGTAACCAAATTAGCGCAAGCTTCAATTTTGTGAAAATATCACTGCAAGGTATCGAAACAAATCAAACGTTTTAGTGGAGTCGTAGACCAACCAAATCTACTACGACTCGAATGAAAGAATCTCTGCAAAAATAGTTGAATATGATGCTCCCAATACATCATATAGCGTTTCAATTCAAACCTGTGAACTGGATAGGTTCAAGCAATTGAACTTGGTTTCAACGTAACCCGACAATAAACGTGTGTATCAACAAGGAATTCTCAGCATGGTAGCAAAATAAACCATGAATGTAGCTTGAAAGAAAGCGGTTTCAAGAAGGTGTGTTGGCTTGGTAACAAAAGAGCCAACAATAACAATAATGTAGGTTACTCGAATCAGGAATCAGTAATTAGGCTTAGCAAATAATATGTAAATTCCAATGAAGTGTTTGTTCGAAACAAAACCACATGCGTAGCAAATGATGCATGTGTGTCATGAAAGTTTCCGAGTACTGAAACAATAAGTGCTTGCTAAAATGAAAAGATGACCAAGTATCGAAACAAATGTGTGTTCGCTCTCCGCGAAGAAAATTTGTGTGATGCAACTACCATAAGAGGAGTAGAGATGCAACCATCTACTCGTCAGAAGCAAAAGAAATCCAAGTACTCTCTGTTGGGTCAACGGAACTGGCATATGCGCCATGTTAATGATGGTTGATTGAGTTGACAGATATGGTTCCTAAATAAAAACCTTTACGAGTGTGGACCTGGGTTCCCAAGGTCCTAAATATACGTTTTCTAAATCCTCCAGATTTCGTGTCCCGTGTAGATCTGGTTTGTGCATTGTGTAGGAAGCACTATTTTGGTGTTCGTCTAAGAACAAGTCATTGTCCCACAATTTTCCCGGTATACCTTCCCCCCGAATTCACTCTAACGACCCTCGATCGTCGACTAGTCGTGTAATAGTAGTTTGGGTCCTTACAGTCAGTTATGTAAGAGGTTCGTTAATTCCTCAGCAAGTGCCACCGACTCTGGTTGGCTAGCTCGTCCGACTCCCGGTCATTTAAAAGTCATTCGTCCTTTCTTTTGGCAAGCAGAACTGAGGTTATCCAAAACAAAAGTTTTGGTCTGTTATCTTCCTTCTTTATCAACCACTGAGGTTACACTGTCAATCCTTGCATCTCCGGGAGTGTAAGTTGCCACGATGCATCGGCTACAGGCGCGGTCCCTGGGATTAAATCGATGCGAAAATTCGACTTGTCATTGAGGAGATAATTCTGGCTAGTCTTCAAGGAAGACTTCAGGGTATACTCCGATCACGGGGGTATCGTTAAGCTTTAGTTCTTCGGCTCCCTTGTCCCCGACGTGAGCCAGGAAACAACACATCCTTCCCACAACAACTTTTGTGCTTTAAGTAATTCATGATCGGTGGTGGTGTAAACTGCTTCGTGAGTCACGATCGTTCCTTCATTCGTCATCGAGGTGCGGATATCAACTTCCGCTCGATCGCTTGCCAACTAATACATCCAATTACCACGTTGAAGCTTCCCAACTCAACTGTCAATAGATCTAGCGTAAACTTACGCTCTCCGGGTTCTATCGTGCCGATTCCAGTTACTGCGTTGGCTTCCACTAGCTTCCCTTGAGCTAGTTCTAATGGGTACTGGAATATCTACTTACTCGCTACTTAAACCAATTATGCTCTCGAACTCTAGAAGTGCGAATCGTAAAATTTGCAACAGTATTTGGCAATACAGATGCATAATATTGCGTAATATGGGACGTACCGATATCCATGCTTGGATCCCTGGCGTGTCTCCCTAGCTCCGGTGGGGAGCTTTCATCCTTGCGCCTAATTGTTTTAGGGCAATATCTTCTGAAATGCTTTTTGCTTCCACAGTTTAAACGTCCTCGAGCACGTTTCTGTTTATCACTCATTCTGCCTCGACAATTATCATTGTCGTTGTCCCCTTCGTGATTCTCACTACCGTCTTGGCCCCCATTACTATGTTCAGTATTTTGCCAACAAGTTTCCTTGACATGTCCCACCTTGCCACAGTTACCACAATTTCCATATTTGCATCGCCCGACATGATAACGTAAACAATTGTCGCACTTAGGTAGGATACCCTTGTAATCTTTTCCCTTCTTGGCCTTCTTCTTGTTACTTACCCGAGTAACCATCTTGAAATTTGCGAGCTTCCTCTTGTTATCCCCAGATGCCTCTATAGCAGTCTCCTTTTTCTCCTCCGTAGTGGAAAATTCTCCTCGTCTAACTGCTTCTTCCGTGAGTGCCATGCTTATGTTGATAGCCTCGGTGATCGTTGAGGGTTTTGATGTTGTTACCAGGCTTAGAATCTGCGGTGCCAATCCCCTTAGGAACTGTTCAATTCTCTTAAACTCTGGTGCCCCCAGGAGTAAGGAAACTTGTGATAATTCGTTAAATCTCTACACATACTCCGCTATCTTTGGTCCTTCCATTTTCAAGTTCCACAGTTCTGTTTCCAACTTCTGGACTTCTGCCCTCGAGCAATATCTCTTACGCATCAGATCTTTCAGTTCGTCCCACGTCATAGCATACGCAGCGGTCTCGCCCATTGTCCGAACTTGATGGTTCCACCATGACAGAGCCTCATCCACCAACAGTCCAGTTATATACTTGACTTGATGTTCGGGGTCACATTTGCTCAATCGTAAAACAGAATCTGTCTTTTCAACCCAGCGCACGAGGGCTAAGGCACCCCCAGTGCCGTCGAACTCTCGAGGTTTGTGGTCCAAGAACTGCTTGTAGGTGCAGCCTACGATGTAAGCAACATTATTCGCGTAAGGCCTTAGCAAGGCACTCGTGGAATTGTCCAAACGTTTTGTAATGTGTCTTAAAGGACTAGACATTACCGTTGGGGGGACTTATTTCTTGAGGTACCTCTGCTGCAATCGGAGCGACGGGCCTCGTACCGTGTGATGGCCTGTAAGAAGCGCTCTTGCATTTCTGCCTCTGTTGTCGGTAGAGGGTTGTTGATATCGGTGTTCCCTTGAGTCGACATCTTCCTAGAAGAAGGTCGGTTAGGTCAGGTCTAATTTGCTTCTTGCGTGCATTTGATTGTTTAGTGGTCATAAGTACATACACATAACAGGTTACCATATCAACCAATCAAATAATGGTATAATCATAGTGTAACCAAGTAATTTGGTAATTATGTTTAATGAGAGCATAGCAAGTAAGCACGTAGTATTATAATTATAGCACACACACACAGATCAATAACGTGCTTAGCGAAGACCTAGCGACTGAGCTTTCATAGGTTATTGGCCACAAAGTGTTGTCGCATGTTTAAAGGTGATTGGGTTTTCATTATCCTTCGGCCACAATCACTGTGTCTAACAAAATGTATCACATTGAAAGGGACACAGGGTCACCCTACCCTCGTCCAATAAGTATATTAGTGCATCAAAATTTCGTAATCAGAAGTGGTCCTAAAAAATCTCCGCAATCCCGGCTTATCATTAGTGTCTTTGCCCAAGTGTAATGCAGTCCGCATGATCCAGAAACCAACTATACTGGTGACTGAGGTGGAGGAGGAAAGAAAAGTGACTGCTAACATGCGTGAGTCCCTCCTCGAGCTTGTATATACGTCGGAGTAATTATCTGCTCTGCCGCTCGATAGTAAAGAAATGAGTATCAGAATCCTGGGAATGGTGTAATAGCAACGGTCGAGAGCCCAAAAGGAACCTTGATGTATGTGGCGAGTCAAAGTATGCTGACAATAGACAGGGTGGAGGATGTGGTGCCTTACATAAGTTTTTCAGACAATATGCTGTCTTGTGATGTAGACACTTAAATCATGTTTTCGGTTATGTACTATTTTGCATTTGAAGTTGCCAATTGTGGTGTCAGCTCAAGTTCCAACATTCTGCGACTCATATCCTCATACTGTAGTTGGTGTTACTGGAGCAACTCATCTCGTGTGTGGCCTTCATGATGTAAGGGTCTAACTTCAGCACAGTGTGCCATAGGAATCATCGATATGACCCGTCCGACGTTGTAGAGGTGAATGTAGCAAATGGTGCGACCTGTGCAGTTGGGAATATGCCGTTGTAGCAGATGAATCATTATGCGGGTGCTGACCTGAAGTACCTCCCTGGGGTGCGGTTATATTCTGAAAGGAAGCTATAGGCACCCTGGCGCAATGGATGTTGGTTGCCATAGGGGAAAGGAGCAGTGTTAGCGGTTGTGGGTGTGAAAACAAACATTTCAACTAGTAAGGAAATTGTCAGGTGCTGATACTGAGTTAGATAGTAGGGGTGCAATGTCTAATAAACCAAAATTATCAGGGTCACAATCAAGCAAGGGTGTAGGACCAGCAGTTGCAACATCAGGCTGACTCAACAGGTGCAGAAGCTAGCTCAGCAGCAGGCCCTGGGTCGTGTAATGGTGTGGTGCCTCAAGCAGGTAATAGTGCGGCAGCCATGTCGCCGTCGTCTTGTGTCAGTAGTAGAATGCTGTACTCCAGCTGTTTGTAAGGTTGCAGGTATCACAGACTCAAAGGAGCCTGAATGCACGCTAGAATCAGAGGATGGCTTGTTAACAGGGATCTTAAGAAGTGAAGTTAGTAACAGTGTTTTCATTTAATTTTCCATTATCATGGGTGTCAGTAGAAGGACCATCAGTAATCATGTCTACGTCATCATTAATCGTTCGTCGAGTAGCCCACCTCTGGAAGGAATGTCCACAGGAGGCGCATTGCCGAGGATTGGAGCCATAGTGTGCTCACCATCGGGATGACCAGTGATGAAGTGGTCATGGATCGAAACAATAGTGACAGAAGATTCTTGTCAAAGAAGCCATTAGCATGGGTAAAGTATTACCAGAATCTGGTAGCGCGGACTGTTGAAAGTCGTCCTCGTCCCTGGTCGGCATATCAGGATCACTCTCAGTGTTTGCCATAAATATCTCTGGCGCAGATGCAGTCTCCTTATCCGTGGCGGTGGCCATAGAGTTATCAATGTCCGATAACTCGCTTTCTAAAATAGAGTGACATGTGTGCCGGTACATAATAGTCATAGCATGTATACCCATAGTAGTTATTAACAATTAGTGTATGTAAATATTCACCACGTGTGCACGTATATCAATAACCATCAATTAAGCAGTAACAATGTACGCATGTAATCATCCTAGTCTTCCCCAGACTATCCTCTCAGCCTCTCAGACTGAACTTCCTAGTCTCTCGGACTAAAATCTCCCAATCTCTCAGATTGAATTCTCAGTCTCTCAGACTAATCTCCTGGTCTCCCCGACCTAATTTTTCCTGGTCTCTTAGACTAAGCCTCCTAGTCCCACTAGACTACTCCCTCAGCCTTTCAGACTAAATTTTTCCCCAGTCTCCCCGACTGGACTATAAATTTTGAAAAGTGTATTTGTGCCTTTTTGGTTGTAAAAAGGTCTTGTGCCCTGGATCTGGACGTTTGGTGTATGCAATGTAAAAGTGTTTGAAAACGTTTTCGTGAGAGCCCTGATGATCATAGTCTAGACTCGAGAAAGAATCCTAGTTCGCTATGATCGAGGCTCTGATACCAAGCTGTCACACCCTGACTTTGCGGAAGCGTGGGTTTATTTGGTGTGACTTCTTAATACCATAGCAACAATCATAACAATGCTATATGATAAAAACAACTTGAGATATTCATCCATTAATAAAGTTAGAAAAATCCCATTTTCAACAATCACAAAATAAGTTACAAGTCTTAACTTGATTTAATTGAGTTTATAAAGATTTAGCAAAAGACTTTAAACAATACTAGGTTTAGGGGTATGTAACCCGTCCAGGAAGAGGTTACACCTTCTAAACCCTGGATGACTTCTTTATTCAAACGCAGCTTGAAAATACGTGCATACCGTGCCAGATCCGTTAGTTTCCTGAAATACATGTAGTTTGAAAAATCAACATAAGGTTGAGCGAGTTCATGTGTAAGTGAGTATGTATAAACCTTTAAAGTACGTCCCAATGTAAAAATCGTTTAAGTACGTCCTGATGTAAAAATCGTTTAAGTACGTCCTGATGTAAAAATCGTTTAAGTACGTCCCGATGTAAAAATCGTTTAAGTACTTCCTGATGTAAAAATCGTTTAAGTACGTCCTGATGTAAAAATCGTTTAAGTACGTCCCGATGTAAAAATGTTCCTGGTATGTAGCAATAAGGAAAAAGAGATCACCATTGGGTTGCAAAGCCAATGATATATGTGAAGTGATGCAGGAAGACTCAACCCTAGCGGATTTGTGCGTCGGGCACTTAGTCACCACCTGGTCCACCCTGCGGACTCAGGAGTGGGGCTCGCTACACCCAAATAGATCTATCACTAATGTCCCTCGGTCCTACAACGAGGATTAATGGCCTTTAGTTCCACCTACCCACTCACATGATCTGTACGTCCTAACCCTCCTTAAGCTAACCATACCGTGTATAAAAATGTCCTTAATAATTGTAACATGTATTTCACCCCCGAAGTATAAAAACTGAAAACAGTTAAGAGAAAAGGGGGACATGAACTCACTGAAGTGCGTCTCGAAATAGTCCGTCCCAAAGTAGCCTGCTGCGTGACGACGTACACGTACTAACTTCTATTAGACGGACGGCCGTGCCTTGGCTTAAGGTCTAAGTTTTTGGGAAACAGTTAGGCAACTATTTCGTGTTTACACTTCGTAATTATCTTATAGTTATATTCCTTCCCAAGGATGGGAGTTTTAATACATGTGCGTTTTTGTGATTCCAAAATATATTTTTAAGTCTCACTTAATATTCCAAAATAATACTTTGTCAAATTACACATTTAAGGGTATTTTCAGAAAATTCATAAGTTACGTTTTAATGTTCGTGTAGTAACAATAATACCGGTGTAACTTAGATATTTATTTGTGAAGGCGTTGGTATTATTTTGGAGTCGTGCTTTCACAATGTATTCCAGTTATATTATTTTTACTCTAAAAATAATATATAGTTCACAAAATAATCATAAAATCACGTAAGCGTTTTACTATGAAATATATATTCGCAATATATATTTAACTAGTTTTATTTAAGAAAATCCACCTCCAACACTTGGTCATTTGATAACAAAAATCATGGCGAAGTTTGTTTGGAAAACAAGTAAAAAATATATATATTCATAACACTTGTCACCAAAAATATTCTAAGTGTTATTTTCTGGAAAAATTTCGCCAGAGTTTCCTCTGTAACTGGAGGTGGCCACACTTACAAGCGTATCATTTTCTTTTAACAACTCAATCAATCAATTTTTAGTCATCAATATAAATTTTCCAATATCAAACTAGTCAAAATAAATATGACTCGCAAACACATGAACTTGCAAGTTGTGTAAAAATGTGTAGTAACTTTCCATCATTTTTAGTAGTCCTCGTCCTCTTTAAAAATAACTTTTGTTTCTTGAAAACATTATTTTTAAAGAATTTGTAATTTTATAACTTCTAGTCGGTATTTACGAAAATATTTCTTTGTTAAATCTTTTGTTACACAAGTGTCCACACACTTGTTTGTTCACAAAAACACCTCTGGTTTATGAAAGATCCGGCTTTTAAACATGATTTGTATCATACATTTGGTCCTTCGAAAATACCACTTGTAGACCTATAGATCTACTAGTTTTGAACTCCATTTTACGAGAAATACCAATTTTACACAAGTTCATGTTTATGAATGAAAGGGTTTGTCATCTTATAACCTCTACACTAAACAAAATGCTAGTTCATGTTCCATGAACATGATCTAGCGTGGTTAGACGACAATCCGTTCCACTACTAGCATTAAACAACATAAACTAATCATAACAAAACAAGTTTAACAAGTTTTACACCATTATATTCCTTTTATCCAACAAGTTCATCTTTCTCACTAGACTTTTAATTTTGATCTCTAGTGTTTATGATTTTTACCCGTTAAATCTCTTATTAACCACTTTAAACAAGATCGAGAGGGTGTTTAGAATCACTTACAACTAGCACAAGGCTAGGGAAGAATCTAGGCGAAAACAAGGCGGTTAATAGCGATGTAGAGAGGTCCTCACGATTCCGTAAGCACCGGGTCTCCTCGAATGAGCTCTAACACACTTGTAAGTAGGTAAAATGGCTAAGCAAGAATTTGATGTTGGATGGATGTTGGTGTGGGAGTTCGGCCGAGAGTAGCCAAGGGAAAAAAAAAAGATCAAATTTTTTTTGAGTGGTGATTATGAAATGAAAGTGTTATCCCACATGTTTACTTATAACCCATTTACCACTATTAACCATTAGATACTATGTAAACTAGATATTAGACAAGTCCAATTAAAATAAATCAAAAGTGAGTGGTGTGTGTGCCACATGAGGGAACCGAACGGTTGTGGGGGTGGGGTTTACAATCGGATTTCAATTAGATTAGTTAAGTTATATTTAGTTACTTAGGTGTCTAAATTTAGTTATTAGTGTGTTGTAATTTATAACGGGTGTTAGGGTATTCGGGGACCCTAACTGGCTTAGAAAAAGAAAAACAATGTCCATGACAATATTTTTATGTTCCGGGTAGAGTCCGGTTGTTCGGTTGTATATTAATCCGTTAATGTGCTAAATAAGCATTTAAAGTGTCGTTAATATTTCTTTTAGTGCCACAATGAATTCCCGACACTTTGGAAAGTGTCTAGTATTATTTTCCCATGTTTTTGCACTTTACTAGTTAGCTTAAATGCTGAATTTTGTATTAAAGTGCAGGATTTTGTACTTAAAGTACGTTTTAGGCACATCCGGTCACTATAACTATCACCTAGTGACGCAGTTTAACAATCCTCACCTCCCTACACTCCCTACTAGTGTAGTAATCTATTCCCGGCTCATACTGGCCTCAGAGACAGTGCCTGTCTGATGCTGGCTATGTTAGCATGTTTACTGGGTTATCCGTTCATTGTGCTACTGTGCTTTTGTGCATCAAGTTTGTCACTATAGTTCAGTGTAAATAATGGAGTGACGGCAATAAAGTATGATGCATGTACGTGTATGTATCAGAATTCAAATAGCAGTTTAATCACAACTGTAAGCAAGCACAGTAATTAAGTATTAATTAGATATTAATTAATTCGTACGGATACCTGGTTTGGTGAGGGTTGTCACACTTTTGCACTATTTAAGAGATTATCTTAGTTATTGTAGTAGGCCTTCTTTTGGAGGTGACGTTACCCTCAACCTAGTAGTTTGAGTCAGCAAGGATACAATCCTAAAGGGTCGGATTATTGAAAGATAATTAATTAAGTTATTAATGCATAATGTGGTAGACCCCTCTTTTGAAGGTGACGTTACCCTCGGTAAAGTAGTCTGAGTCAGCAGGGATACGGTCCTAAGTAGCCGAGTTAAAATATTAATAGTAGTTTAACTTATGAGGGGGTCAAAGAGTTTGGACCCCCGCCATGCAATACCGTTAAGTATTGAAGGAGGTCCTACTAAATTTGACCCAGGTCCTTTGCAGGATCTATACACTGAACAATGGCAAGACTCTTACCAAACCGTTCCCTTAACCCCCGACCAGGTAGCCAACATACCTCCATATAGACCGTGGAGATATGAATGGTGAAAATCTTTTATTTTATATAGACAGTAAAATAATGCCAAGACACCACGGACAAACGATAAGGAAGAATCACCTTCAACATAAGAAACTAGTTATTAAAGTCATTAATACATTACCAATTAAAAAGTGCGAAAAGATTAAAAATAAAAAGTATTACACTAGACACTTTGTCTTCACCAAGTGATGTAAGAGACTTAGGCAAACATGGCCTTGATTGTCAAGAACTCCTATGATCAATCTTGGATCCCGAGACGACTCACACACTCTATGATGGACAATGGATGATGGTGGTGGATGATGGTGTTATGGTGGTGGTGGGTGGTGGGTGAAGTGTGAGAGAGGTGGTGTGCCAAGGGATCGTTTGAGCTTGAGCCAAGCACTCCTATTTATAGGCTGAACAGAAGCTTGGGCACGGCCCCGTGTCCAGTGGGCACGGCACCGTGTCCACATCCTTCTCTTTCTTCATTAATTGCTCTTGTCTTTATTAGTTGACCACGGCCCCGTGTCCGCTGGGCAGGACCCCGTGTGTAGAAGCATATCTGTACTATCAAGATTTGCCTAGATTCTGCGAATCTTATAGTTGACCACGACCCCGTGTCCGCTGAGCACGACCCCGTGGTGGGCGATGGAAGCTTCTACAACTTTGTCTTTTATGCTGACACTTGGGCACGCCCCCGTGCTCACTGAGCACGGGGCGTGTTCAGCTTTCTGTTATCTTGTTTTGCTTGGGAAGATGCTGTCGTGGGGTCGGGCATGCCACGTTTGTTCCTTTTCTTGTATTTATGTTAGATTTAGCTGCCTTTTTGCTTCTTTTGTTAATTTGAGCTCATTTAATCCTGAAAATACAAAAGGAAGACAAAAACACACTTTTTCCAACATTAGTACTAAAAAAGGGTTAGTTTTATGCCACAATTGATGTAATTTATATGTTGCATTTTGCACACGTCATCCATCTGCTCTCTTTACTCTCTCTCTCTCTCTCTCTCCCTATCACACACCGTCGCTTTTTTTAAAGTATCACAATTACCATTCCAACCATAAATCACAATAACCATTTCAAAGACCGTCATTATTTATATAGGGAAAGAACAAAAAAAAACTTTAATTGCAGGTGGGGATCATGGATCAACCGATTTTCGGGATAGGTGGGGGTTACAGGTTTGAGGTGGTGGCCGATGGAAGCTAGGGGTTGCAGTGGTTTCAGGTGGTGGAAAGATAGTTTGGATTTGAAAACGGTGAAGGTGGGGGTCGATAGTGGTGCACGGTAAGGTGAGGGTTGAGGTGCTCGGAGAAGGTGGGGGTGGCTCCGATTAACCCCTTTCAAACAACCACCACTAACCACCACCGGAGATAGAGGGGCGACAGAGAAAGAAAGTGAGAGACAGAACAGCTGGTATGTTCAGACGAAGAAGAGGGAAAACGGAGACGAGGTGCCGTCGGTGGTTAATGATGTTCAGAGGTGGTTACGGTGGTTGATATGATGGAGATCCACAGTGGTTGTTCGATTGTTGCAGGTTGCTGGTTGTTCATTGTGATTATCCGGTGGTGCAGGTGGTTATGGTGGTTGTTTGAAAGGGGTGAATTGGAGCCAATGGTGCAGGTTGTCAGTGGTTCAATTGTTGAAGGTTGATGATGGTGGGTGGATGGGGATGGGTTGAGGAAGATGAGTATGGTGGGCTTCTTTAGTGGTGGTGGTTGAGTGGTGATGGCGGTGGTGGAGGTGGAGGTGGTTGTGGTGGTGGCTTTTTAAAGGAGAGAGAGTAGAGAGAGTAAAGAGAGTAAAGAGAGAGAGATGGACCAAGGGTATTTTTGTAATTTTACACCCACTTAACTGAATTATTTAACGCCCATCCATTACAGGGACTATCCTAGTAATAGTTTGTTAAACCACAGGGACTATCCATGCTATTTTTAATAGGTGGGGACTAAAGGTGAAAAAACGGCAAACCACAGGGACTATCTGTGACAACCGGTAATTAACGGCTTCTAATTACGCAATTAGAGAACGTTTAAGGTGATCATTAATAGTGTTTAAGGCACGCGTTAACCCAATTAGGCTTTTGTAATGCCTAGGAACGCGTACTCGACTTTACAGTACGCAAATGATAATCTACGGAGAAACTGCGTAACGATAGACGATAACGAACTGATGCCGTACAAAATACTGACCACGCCGACAAATACGATTTTTATACGTATAATTTAAACCTATGGATTTCGTTTAGTGAAATTTTCACGCTTTCGAATGTCACAACACGCAAACGTGAACGAAAAACGCGACTGCGGGAACGCACCGACAACGAGACGGAAGCATCAGACACGCGTATTAACCTAAAAAAACTGATATATTATGATATATTTAGTTTCGTTTTAAAATTTTAATATTCGCAGTCGAAACCGGATCGAAAAACGGATCAGAAACAATAAACGAGGCATTTACGTGATTTTAGCGTAAACAACTAGCATACGCGCCTATTAATGACTTACGACATAATTTTAATTGCGTTCGACCCTAAAATTTTATTTTACGACCTTATACGACGTTCGGGTGCAGAAACGGGTTTCGGAATAGAATTGGGCCGGTCAGAACACGCAAACGGGCCCTGGGCCCAAGCCCACTTAACAACCAACTATAAAAGCCATATTTTAAGTTGAAAACCCTAACCCCCCTTTCATTTGTGTTTCAGCCAACACCAAACCTCCTCATCCTGTTCTCAGAAAACCCTAGACAATCCACACACACACAACAAGCAGACACCTTCTTCTCTTTTTCTCTCGTGCCTTGACCGGTGACCGGACTAATTCCGACGCCCACCTACTCCAACCGTCACACCTTCACAACCACCCTCCTCCTTGCTTCACGCGCAAACCCGTCCCCCTCTCTTTGTATCAACGCAAGAGTGATACATTAGTTTAGCAAAAAAAAATGAATCATACGTTAAACAAAGTCAACATATGTCATGAAAAGTCAACACACGAGACATTCGTTAGTGTTAAACTAATGTTTTAATAATCAACAGGTACTTATGCATACTTTGGAACAGTGAGAACAACATCAGATCATCATGTTTGATTTTTGTGATGAACCGAAACCCTAGAACTAAATTGGAATAGTTTTGATTTAGTGTTTACATAATTTTTTAGATGGATTTTGTTAATCAAACATGCCTGAATGTGTGTGCACCATTAATTGAAATAAACAACATCTAATTGGGCTGATTCGTCAAAATCAGAATATAGAAACCTTATGTTATTATTTGAACTTAAATTTGGACTTCTAAGTCAAATTAAATAGAGGGCTTTTAGTTTGTGATCTGTTGTAAGAGTTCTGGATCAAGAATAACATGTAAAAATGACCAAATTTGAAAAGTGCACAAACAATCTGTTGTATCAACGCAAGAGTCATGCGTAAGTTTATCCAAAAACATGAATCACATGTTGAACAAAGTCAACATATGTCATGAAAAGTCAACACATGAGACATTCGTTGGTGTTAAACTAATGTTTTAATCATCAGCATGTACTAATGCATACTTTGGAACACTGAGAACAACATCAGATTGTCTTGGCTGATTTTATGTGATGAACTGAAACCCTAGAACTGAATCAGAACAATTTTGATTAAGTGTTTACATAATTTTTGAGATGGGTTTTGTTAATCAAATATGTCTGAATGTGTGTGCACCTGTAATTGAAAGATACAACATCTAACTAGGTTGATTTGTCAAAATCAGAATGTAGAAACCCTAGGTTATTATTTGAACATTAATTTGGAGTTCTAAGTCAAATTAAATAGAGGGCTCATCTGAAGATCCCCTCAAGTGTGTTTTGGTCAAAAATCTATTTAAGGATAATGTAACCAAATTTGTTTGTGAGGTAGAGTGTTTGATTGAATGAAACAAAAAAATGAATGAGAAATGTAAATAGACTACAATGATTTATATGAAGAAAAGCCCCTGATCACTAGTAGATCGCGGACAATGGATCTATATAGTGGGGCTTATAATTTAAAAAATAACATTCTAAATCTTTATGATTGCCACCACATATTTGACACCACGTACCATAAGAGGGCCGATAGTAAAAAAATCAGTATAACTCATGTTTGTGTCAGAAATTACCAACCGTCGGGATCTTACGGTTCTGTTTTCAGTAACTGATACTTGGGCACGGGGCGTGTTGAGTGGGCACGACCCCGTGTTCAGCTACTGTTTGACTTAAAACAGGATTGCCAATACCAAAGATTGGACACGAGGCGTGTTCAGCGGGCACGACCCATGCTGAGTTCTGCAGAAGCTGAAATTTTACGAAAAATCCTAAAAAAAAATAGAAAAATAAGAAAAAACGATTAGGCCGTTGATTCCTAACTTTCCTAAAATCCTTGTTTCCCCGGCAACGGCGCCAAAAACTTGATGCGTGTGTGGTGGTTATATATTTTATATATATTTTTAGCCCTTTTTACACTTTAGTCAAGTTTTAAATTTATAAAACACGATATTTTACTAACACCAAACACACATATGGGCAAGCGCACCCATCGTGAGCATAGTATAGTGTTGGTAAGATACCGAGGTCATCCAAGGACACAAGAGCTTTTAGTACCGGTTTATCCACAACGTCTAATCAAATCAAAATTTTAGAAAAAGGTTTTAAACTAGAAAATAAAAACTAAAAATGCTGAAAAATAAAAATAAAAATAAAAACAGATAGACAAGATGAATCACTTGGATCCGACTCGCCTTTAGTGTAACCTTTGATTAATTTCGCACTTTTGCACTTTTTAAGAGATTATCTTAGTTATAGTAGTAGGCCCTTCTTTTGAAGGTGACGTTACCCTCAACCCAGTAGTTTGAGTCAGCAAGGATACAATCCTAAAGGATTGGATTATTGAAAGATAATTAATTAAGTTATTAATACATAATGTGGTAGGCCCCTCTTTTGAAGGTGACGTTACCCTCGGCTAAGTAGTTTGAGTCAGTAGGGATACAATCCTAAATAGCCGGGTTAAAGTTTTAATAGTAGTTTACATATGAGGGGGTCAAGGAGTTCGAACCCCCGCCATCCAATACCAGTGGGTATTGAAGGAGGTCCTACTAAACTTGACCCAGGTCCTTGCAGGATCTATACACTTAACAAGGCAAGAAGCTTACCAAACCATTCCCTTAACCCCCGACCAGGTAGCCAACATATCTCCATATAGACCATGGAGATATGAATGGTGAAAATCTTTTATTTTATACAGACAGTAAAATAATGCCAAGACACCACAGACAAATGATAAGGAAGATTCCCCTTCAACATAAGAAACTAGTTATTAAAGTCATTAATACATAACCAAATAAAAAGTGCGAAAAGATTAAAAATAAAAAGTATTACACTAAACACTTATCTTCACCAAGTGATGTAAGAGACTTAGGCAAACATGGCCTTTGATTGTCAAGAACACTTACGATCAATCTTGGATCCCGAGACTACTCACACACTCTATGATGGATGATGGTGGTGGTGGATGTGGGTTGTGATGGTAGTGGTGAGTGGGTGAAGTGTGAGAGAGGTGGTTTGCCAAGGGATGGTTTGCAAGTGAGCCAAGCACCCTTATTTATAGCCTGCACAGAAGCCCGGACACGGCCCCGTGTCCATTGGGCACGGCCCCGTGTCCACCCATCTTCTCTTTCTTCATTAAATGAGTTTGTCTGCGTTAGTTGACCACGCCCCCATGTCTGCTGGGCACGACCCCGTGTGCAGAAGCGTATCTGTACTATCAAGATTTGCCTAGATTCTACGAATCTTTGTGTTGACCACGACCCCGTGTCCGCTGGGCACGCCCCCGTGGTGGGTGATAGAAGCTTCTACAACTTTGTCTTTTATGCAGACACTTGGGCACGCCCCCGTGCTCACTGAGCACGGGGCGTGTTCAGCTTTCTGTTCTCTTGTTTTTGCTTGGGGAGATGCTGTCGAGGGGTCAGGCATGCCACATTTATTCCTTTTCTTGTATTATTGTTAGATTTGGCTGCATTTTTGCTTCTTTTGTTCATTTGAGCTCATTTAATCCTGAAAATACAAAAGGAAGACAAAAACACACTTTTTCCAACATTAGTACTAAAAAAAGGTTAGTTTTATGCCACATTTGATATAATTTATATGTTGCATTTTGCACACATCAGGTGAAAACTATCAACCACCAACTATATTAACCAATAAATACGAATACAACTTCAGATGTTGATCAAGTGTTGTACAATGAATGTATAATCGCTAAGAGTGTTTAAATGTGAGCTTTCTGCTTGATGTGTGTTGTTAGCTAATAACACTTGATCAACCCTTTTTGAATAACTATAACAACTAAATCCGAAATAATTGCTTGACCCATGTTATCGTTCACAACCGTTGGAAAATAGTCACGTGCTAGCTCCCTGTAACCTATCACCGATATTCCAGCTTAGACTTGGTCCAACACGTTGCTATCCTGCATATAAACATCTCTGCTGTTATAGTAGGGCTAGAAGAAGCAATAGTCTGCACAGGAATGAAATCCTTCGAGGACTTCAGAAGCTCTTATTGGGTGTCTCCTTTCCATGAAATCCTTGATCCTGAAAGACATTAGACCTAGGAAAGGCCCGTGTTAAAGATCTTGTTGGATAATCCATGGATCCTTGAAGTTGAGTTGAGAATCCATATTGAGGGTGAAACATTTCCATGTATCCTTCGGTGCAGAGGGAGGATCCTTGAGGCTGGGACATTCCCACGGATCCTTTTTGAAGGATAAAGGATCCTTGCGGTTGAGAATAGGATCCATTGGACTGTTGAGCTGTTGATGCCTGAGGGACAAAATCTAACACCCAAGGCATCATTAGAGATTGATCCTCTGTCGGCTTCTTTTTCTTCTTGATGTCTTCGATCTCACGCAGGATCTTTTAATTAGTCTTGTTCTGCTGCTCCATATATCTGTTTTGGTAAAAAATCACACAAGGATAATGCAACCAAATCTGATTTTGTGAGGTATGATGCTTAGTTAAATGATCAAATATATGAACAATGAATGAATGAAATGAGTGGTGGACACAAGGATTTATACGAGGAAAACGCCCTTGATCAATGAATGATCTCCGGCATAAAAAACCTCGAATAGTGAAAACTATCACTATCAAGTATATTGAATAAACAAGTTTACAACTTCGGAAGTATTGAGCTTGATACAATGATTTCTAGTGTGTGTGTATTCGAGAGTTGGCAGCATAAATGATGTGTGTTTCGTGAACTGCAAGTGGTTTCTAAAAATAAGCTCAATACCCCTCGTATCCTAGCTAAAAATATCCTAGCTAACTATCCGAAAAATCAGCCATTCACCAACGATCACCACCAACGGTCATCAGCCTGTGCACATGTTGAAAATAAAGAGCATATTCCCCTGGAATCTTGGATGGCATAAGTCCGCTTCGAAACATACCTGCAAAACAAGCCAAAAGGTGATGGAAACAATTGTTAGTTCAGAATAACAATGAGGATCCTGGATCCTTACTCTCGCAGCGTTTCCTAAGGATCCTTAATTCAAACTGAACTGAGGATCCATGACCCAAGCTATACTTGAGGATCCGTGATCCATAAGCAATGAAATTCTATCCCTAACAATTGCCCCCAAACATGACTAGTTGATATCCAATTAGATAGTCATGTTTGAACGATTTTCGGACTAGCCGTTAGTAAGAGATATAGCCGTTACAGGCTGATGTCAGCAACAGTCACCACCTGCAACAACAATCATTATAAATAGGATTAGAGATAAGGATCAAATTGCATTTAAATTCGAGACTTCTCACATTTAAATCCTCATCTGAAGATCCAAGCAGGTATTCTCTCCTCCCTTTTCTTTGATCTTCTCTTCTCTGATCCTCTGTTCTCTAAACATTCATGGCGAAGATGATCCTTCGTTCCTCACTTGCCAAAAATCCTGATCACAATAGCCCATTGAAGAGTCAGGGTATCACCAAAAACCCTTCAATGGAGCTTTGTCGATTCACTGATCCTGAAGTTGATCAGTTCCGATCATGCTTCCCTGATGGCACAATATTCAGACCCTTTGATTCTTCTACCAAGAGTGATTGTGTGTCGGACACATGGATCACTTTCCCTGCTGCTCCCTTTCAGATAGGGTTCACCTATCCCTTTCCTGTTTTTACATAAAGCTTCTTCACACTTACTGGCCTATGCTACATCCAGGCCATGCCGATGGTGTGGAGGGTTTTATACACACTTGAGCACATAATAGAGCAGGAAGGCTTAGATATAGGGATGTCTGAACTGAACCAACTTTACAACCTTGTGAGCCATGGATCCTATCGGTATCTTTTCAAATCCAAACCCTAGAAATCTCACCCAATCTTGAAAACCACCAAAAACGACACCAACTGGAGGAATCAATTCTTTTTCGTGAGAAGGGATTCTGTTCCAAATGGAAACACACTCCCCAAAAAGTGGAAGACCGATGGTAGGATATAGGATCCTTAGCCCAGGATAAGCGGTAAGAATTTTTCTTTTCTGTTGAGGATAACTGATCCTTTATCTTTGTCTTTGCAGCTATAACTTTGTTACATATTCAAGAATCACCTTCCACCCAAGAGAGAATTAAAGCTTTTTGGAAGCTTGACCCTGCAATCAGAACTTATCCACCGAAATCAAAGGATCCAGTAGAGGTTTCATCCACTTCCTACACCATGTTAAGTAAGTATCCACACACATATGTATATATAAATGTTTGATAAAAATATGAACACTTATCTGTTTGTTATTCTTGTAGGCGTTGGAAAATCCTCAAAGTCTGCTTCCAGGTTCAGTGTGAGTGACCTCCATGAATATGCATCCTCCCGCTCCCTCAAAAAAGAGCTGGCTGCAAGCCCAAGCGTCCCGGAGCCTAACGGCATCAGCACTAGGGGCAAGGGTGCCAAGAAGAGGAAGACTGCTGAGCCCACTGAAGGCCTCCCCACCATAGAACGTCCGCTTCAAGAATACGTCTCCGAGGTAAGGATCCTGTATCCTTAAGTATGAACTTCCTTTCTGAGGATAAAGGATCCTGACTGTTTACTTTCTTTGTGTAGAAATTTGCCGAGGTTCAGATCCTCCTTGATCAACATATGGTAGAGGCCGAGCAGAAAAACCTGGACTTCTAACAAATCTTCCTTGCCAAGTGTTTTGGTAAAAAATTACCGAAGTAATTAAGTGATCAAATTAGTTAAGTGAGGTAGTGTGATGAGAATGTGTATCGAAAATATGCTGCTTAAGTTATTAACAAAAACAGTTTTCAGGATACGGCTCAGGATATTGAGCTGTATCTATGATCAAACAATGAGCAAAAAGGTAAAGGGTGACACGAGATGTACGAGGAAAGCCCTTGATCAATCTAGATCGCCGGCACAAAACCTCAGGAGCTGACAATTGCAGCTGCCTTGTTCTTCTTATTACTTCAAATACCAAGATACAGTGCAGGATATGATATGGATCAACTAAATGTGATTTGAATACAAGTGTATGTGTATTGTGAGTGTTTGCAGCTAGAGAGCAAGAGTGTACGAGAGATTGTGTGTGTTCTTATCTGATTCGATCACTCCTATTTATAGTAAAACAAAACTAACCAACGAGCCTACAAATCCGGGATACAACGAATATTCCCTTTGTGAACGTTGTAGTCCACGTCTTCCAACTTCAACGTTCATATTCCAACAGATTTTCCCGAGTCTTTAGGAAAAGAAGTCCACTTGAACGTTAAAGACTTGCACCATTAATCTGCACGTGAATTAATTAGCCACTACCAGGATACTGCATCAGGATGTTACCAATATCCTGATCACAACAAAAGAAACATAGTCAGAATATTATTCAGGATATATAAGCAGAAAACCACCCATAACAATTGTCCCCAAAATATATCTGTTGGTATACCAATTCCAACGGATATATTTTAAAACTTATCCCGTGAATCGAGGTTATTAAGTTGAAACGACGGTTGAGATGATATTGTGCAACTTCCAACGCGGTTTACATTCAATGGCTATCTATTACACCCCTATATCTTCTCTGTTTCTGTTTGAAAACCAAATATCTTCAACAGAATCTACAGGTAATCATTCATTCTTCCTTCCTCTCTTGCTAATTTCTTCATTCTACTCCCGATGGCTACTAGAACCCGTTCTCATACTGGTGAATCGACGGAAACCTTCGTCCAACAAAACCTTCTCAAAAACCTCGAGAAAGAAATCTATGCCTTCGATAATGCATATATCGCAGCGTTGAGAGCCTTCGGCGCCTTTCCAGATAGTGCGATTATCAGACCATTCGACCGGTCAGTTCGATCGGATGTTTCATCTGTCGATTGGGTCTGTTTTCCGGCATATCCTTTCTCGCTAGGCCTTCGGTATCCTTTCCCCGAATTTATGATGCAATTCTTTCGAACCACCGGTCTTTGCTTTGCCCAAACAATGCCCATGGTTTGGAAGGTACTGATTGTACTTAACCAAATCAAAAACCTTCACTTCCCTGACCTCTGCATCGAGGATATTCCGATCGCCTATCGTCTTCGATCACATGGCTCTAGCCGGTTTTTACTCTTTTCTACTTCCAATAAACCCCTCATTCTCAAAGCTACAAAAAATGAGGACGGATGGCAGCGGAAGTTCTTCTTCGTTAAGCGAGATTCCATCGATGAGGGTGCTAGTCTCCAGGTGGAGTGGTTAACCACCGGTAGGGTTTAGGGTTCTTGGAATATCCCCAAATACATCTTGAGCCTATATCCTGTGCTGATACTCTTTTATTTGGCCCTTATGCAGTGAACTTCAGAAAAGTAGCCCCTCCTACTGAAGAATCTGAAAAGAGAATGAAAGCGATTTACCGGTTACCTGAAGGTGATAGGAGCTTTTCCACACATCTCCCAAGTTCCAGTCAATATTCATCGTCTGACATGTCTGGTAAGGGTTATTCCGCAAATGATTGATTAGCTTAATATAATGAAAAAGTAGAAAAGATTTAGAACTTCTCCTTTTATGCAGCACCAGCCAAAATTCCAGAAGTTTTTGACCTTGAGGAGTTGGATAGTTACTCCGATCCTGTCCTGGCAAAAAAGAGCCAAGCCCCAAACCTATTACTTCATCCAAGCCCACCAGCTCTAAATCTGCCGCCATTCCCAAGCCTTCACCAGCTACTAAGCCCCGGGCCTCTAGTTCCCCTAAGAGGAAAGAGGCCGATTCACCTGCCTGTCCCGAAACATTTCCCTACGAGCATCATGGGTTTGTCGAGGCAAGCGGGTTCATGACTTCTTTTCTCAACCGGGTATAGATTCTTATCCCGTCTCTTGCATAAATATGTTAAACCAATATCTTGGTTAATATACAATAATAACTATGTTCTTTGTTGTAGGGCCTCGAACGTTTAGTTCACTTGTACGAAGAATCCTGCGGGCTCAATAAGATGCTCGAGTCCAAATTGAAGAAAGCCGAAGTCACTATTTCCGACCAAGGTATGATCTCCGCTGCTAAGTCTCAACATTACGAGGACAAGTTCAAGGCTATGACCCAGGAACACCAGGCTGCCATCAAGAAAGTTACTCACGAAGCCCAAGCCCATCTTGATGCTGCTCACGCCCAACATGAACAGGATATGGCCTCTTACCAGGAAGGGCTTAAGAGCTCAGTCGTCATCTCCCTTCTTCAGGCTAGGCTAAAAATGGCTTACGAAGCCAAGGCCTTGGGCTTCGAATGCCCCTCTTGGAATGTCGACGCCTGGGAGACAAAGCTAAGAGGTCTTGGCGGTAACCCTGTGGAGCATTCTGCTAAACCTATAGTTGAGGGGTCTTCCAAGGCGATTGAAAAGCTAACTGACGCTGGTGGCAAGGTTGAGAAGGATGCTCGTGCTGATCCTGGACGAGATGCTGGTGAAGATGTGATGGATGAAGAGGGTGATGCCCCTTGAATGCAGCGAAGTGGGCGATGATGGATATTGTCGCCGAGGCCGGAGCCCACTTTAAAATTGGTAGTTTATGGTTGTTTGAACAATTTCCCTTTCTTATTTGTTAAACAATTTTAATTTCCTGCATTAAAACAATATGATGGCCAAAGGTGGATGGGTCCTGAGTTTCAGGATGAAGCCCTTGGTCATCAGTTAGTATCGTTTATTTTGAACAATATAACAGTTGGAGGTGGATGGGTCTCGGTTTGAGATGAAACCTTCAACTGTTAAGTAAACATGGTAAAAAACAAACTGTACTTTTGGTGGATGGGTCTCAGTTTGAGATGAAACCAAAAGCAAAATCTTTTGATATGTTAATAATATAACCTTTTTATGAGCTTATCTATCATTGTCCTTTTTCAACTCTTGCATTGATTAGTTTGAGTACAATTTCAATGTTCCAAACTTAGTGTAATATTTCAAATGTCCCAACCAAATGAAAATATCTTGATCAGGATACTCGTAAATATCCTATTAAGACTTTTGTCAAATAGAGTTTTTATAACTCAAACAATTTAGATAACGTTTTCAAAGAAAAATGATAGCTCACTTTTATTTTACAAAGCTTGTTTCGATAATAGATGTTTAACTCAAGTATAGTTTCAATTTTTTAATCTAATTACCATGCCTTAAACATTCTGAATATATCTTGAAAATATATCCTGAAACATATCCTGAGAATATATTTTGATCAGAATTTCTTCAATCTAAGTATTATACTCATAAAACTTTTCGTTGAATACAATTCCAGAAATTTAGATAATTTAGATAAGGCTTTTGAAAGAATAAAAAGGAAAGATCATACCAGATACAGAGTATAACCCTATCCACAGACTTCAATCTTTTTGCAACTTTTCCACCAGAGATGTCCCCGGTCCGGTACACTTAGTGAACTAAGCCCAAGCTTGATCCCCTGAACTCTTCACAATGCCTTAGTAGGAAGGTCCCCTGTGCATTATGTTTTTGAATACTTAGAAATTTTCTGGATTTCAGCTGCAACTGTTTGTATATTTTTTATGTTACAGGGGATAAACTCTAAAGTATCCTGGAGATAAATCCTTAAAATCCCGGGGATAAACCCATAGGTATTCTGGGGATAAACCCTTGAGTATCCTGGGGAAAATCCCAAATTTTCGTGCGCTACAGGCGGGAGTGTATAAACTCCAAGACTTAGAAAGGTGAAAACCTTTAAACCTTAGAGAGTATGAAAATACCCTTTCGCAAGAGAGGGTGATCAATCCTCATATACCTTAAGGATCCAGGATATAGCCAACGATAACGAAATTGTTAGCCACTTTTACATGGACTGGTCCCGCTATCTTGAACTATTCCTGGATAACTTGCGCTCCAGGCGGGGTGTTTAAACCCAATTCGGGAGAAAGGTGAATACCTTTAAACCTGTGAAGGGATCAGGATCCCTTAAACGTGAGAGAGGGGGCCAATCCTCTAATCTTCCGAACTATCCTGAGTGTATATCCTGGAGTCATATCCCGAAGCATATTCTGCAAAACAACCTTAAACTAAGGTGGGTGTTAGCCTGGCTAACACCCCTCCGATGCTTAAGTCAGTATTGGGTCTCAAAGAATAAATTAAATCAAACATATTTAAAAGAGATAGAATTCATACCATCCCGAGTTAGAAATTAAATTCTAAACTCACTTAAAATAGAGCTTAAGGTGTATAGCATTTCAGGATCTTGGCAACATATCCCCCTCCATATCCTTAAGCCGGTATGCTCCTTTCCCAGGTTCTGATTCAATTTCATATGGTCCTTCCCACTTTGGAGCTAATTTTCCATCAGCAGGATTAGTAGTATTCTGAAAAGCTTTCCTTAATACCCAATCTCCAACTTGAAACCTTCTAGTCCTTATATTCTTGTTATAGGCTTGGATATTCTCTGTTGATATGCTGCCATCCTTAGCTTTGCCGCATCTCTTATTTCATCCACAGTATCCAATTCCTGACATAGGGCTTCAGGATTCTTCTCAGGATCCTTGATAGCTCACTTTTATTTTACAAAGCTTGTTTCGATAATAGATGTTTAACTCAAGTATAGTTTCAATTTTTTAATCTAATTACCATGCCTTAAACATTCTGAATATATCTTGAAAATATATCCTGAAACAAATCCTGAGAATATATTTTGATTAGAATTTCTTCAATCTAAGTATTATACTCATAAAACTTTTCGTTGAATACAATTCCAGAAATTTAGATAATTTAGATAAGGGTTTTGAAAGAATAAAAAGGAAAGATCATACCAGATACAGAGTATAACCCTATCCACAGACTTCAATCTTTTTCCAACTTTTCCACCAGAGATGTCCCCGGTCCGGTACACTTAGTGAACTAAGCCCAAGCTTGATCCCCTGAACTCTTCACAATGCCTTAGTAGGAAGGTCCCCTGTGCATTATGTTTTTGAATACTTAGAAATTTTCTAGATTTCAGCTGCAACTGTTTGTATAATTTTTATGTTACAGGGGATAAACTCTAAAGTATCCTGGAGATAAATCCTTAAAATCCCGGGGATAAACCCATAGGTATTCTGGGGATAAACCCTTGAGTATCCTGGGGAAAATCCCAAATTTTTGTGCGCTACAGGCGGGAGTGTATAAACTCCAAGACTTAGAAAGGTGAAAACCTTTAAACCTTAGAGAGTATGAAAATACCCTTTCGCAAGAGAGGGTGATCAATCCTCATATACCTTAAGGATCCAGGATATAGCCAACGATAACGAAATTGTCAGCCACTTTTACATGGACTGGTCCCACTATCTTGAACTATTCCTGGATAACTTGCGCTCCAGGCGGGGTGTTTAAACCCAATTCGGGAGAAAGGTGAATACCTTTAAACCTGTGAAGGGATCAGGATCCCTTAAACGTGAGAGAGGGGGCCAATCCTCTAATCTTCCGAACTATCCTGAGTGTATATCCTGGAGTCATATCCCGAAGCATATTCTGCAAAACAACCTTAAACTAAGGTGGGTGTTAGCCTGGCTAACACCCCTCCGATGCTTAAGTCAGTATTGGGTCTCAAAGAATAAATTAAATCAAACATATTTAAAAGAGATAGAATTCATACCATCCCGAGTTAGAAATTAAATTCTAAACTCACTTAAAATAGAGCTTAAGGTGTATAGCATTTCAGGATCTTGGCAACATATCCCCCTCCATATCCTTAAGCCGGTATGCTCCTTTCCCAGGTTCTGATTCAATTTCATATGGTCCTTCCCACTTTGGAGCTAATTTTCCATCAGCAGGATTAGTAGTATTCTGAAAAGCTTTCCTTAATACCCAATCTCCAACTTGAAACCTTCTAGTCCTTATATTCTTGTTATAGGCTTGGATATTCTTTGTTGATATGCTGCCATCCTTAGCTTTGCTGCATCTCTTATTTCATCCACAGTATCCAATTCCTGACATAGGGCTTCAGGATTCTTCTCAGGATCCTTGAGACTGGATCTTGCTGTAGGTATCACCATTTCTGTCGGGATCACTGCCTCCGCTCCAAATACTAAGGAAAATGGGGTTTGCCCAGTTGCACTTTTTACTGTCATCCTATCAGCCCATAAAACAAAGGGTAATTCTTCTGCCCATCTTCCTTTCTTAGCTCCAAGTCTTTTCTTCAAATTGTTGATAATTATCTTGTTCGAGGATTTTGCTTGTCCGTTTTCTTGAGGATGTACTGGTGTGGATGTAATCATTTTAATTCCCCAACTCTTGCAAAAGTCAGTAGTCCTCTTACTTGTAAACTGAGAGCAATTGTCACAAATTATTTCAGCTGGTACCCCAAATCTGGTCAGGATATTCCTTTTTATGAAGTATACTACTTCTTGGTCTCTGGCTTGAACAAATGCCTCAGCTTCAACCCATTTAGAGAAATAATCAGTCATTGCCAGCATAAAGACTTTTCCACCTGGAGCTTTTGGCAATTTTCCCACTATGTCCATCCCCCACTTCATGAATGGCCAAGGGGAAGCAATAGGATATAGTGGTTCAACAGGTTGATGTAATATATTGTTGTGCCTTTGACATGCATCACATCTTTGAGCATATTCTGCAGCATCCTTCCTCATCGTCGGCCAATAATATCCTGTTCTCAACACCTTTGAAAATAATGATCTGCCCCCAGTATGGTTGCCACAATCCCCTTCGTGTATATCCTGAAGCACTTCCTTGGTTTCGGGATCCTCCAAGCACCTCTGGTATGGTCCTGTAAAAGATTTCTTATACAAAACATCATATATAATAGTGAATCGTGATACCTTCATCCTAAAGGCCTTAGGATTCTCATCCTTTGGGATGTGTCCTTCCTTGAGATATCTCATCATTGGAGCCGTCCAGGACTTAGGATCCTCCTCGGGATACTCATCATCAGGAACCTGGATACTTACTACTTCCTTATCCCGAGATTTAAGAAGATCCGTCGCAGGATACAGGATATGTAGTATTGGTATTTGGGTTCCCTCCGGTATCCTGACTGATGATCCTAGATTTGCCAAAGCATCTGCTTCAGCATTATCCTCCCTCGGTACCTGTTCAAATGTAAAAACATCGAAATATCCTGCTAATTTTTTGAGAATTTCGAGATATTCGATTAACTTCTGACCTTTAACTGCATAGGATCAATTAAAATGGTTAGCAATTAACTAGGAATCAACAAATACTTGCAAACATTTAATATTCATATTCCTGGCCAATTCTAATCCTGCAATCAAAGCTTCATATTCTACTTCATTATTAGTGGCAGGAAATTCACACCTAATGGCCTGGGGTAATATATCCCCCTGTGGCGATTTTAGTAGTATACCCAATCCTACACCTCTCACATTAGATGCACCATCAGTATATAATGTCCAGGATTCTAAGTTTTCTCCTAGCTGTTGTACTTCTAGGTCTACTTCATTTTGAATATCACTACTGAAATCAGCCACAAAGTCTGCTAGAGCCTGAGACTTTATAGCATTTCTAGGTTCATATACTAGATCATAGGCACTTGATTTCACTGACCACTTAGCCATCCTACCCGACATCTCAGGTTTCCTTTGCACATTCTTAACAGGATAATTAGTTTTAACATGTATCCTGTGTGTCTCAAAATAATGTCTAAGCTTTGTCGATGCCATAACTAGGGCCAATATCAATTTTTCTAAATGAGAGTATCTAGTTTCAGCATTTAACAAACTTTTACTAACATAATAGACAGGATACTGCGAGATACAGGGATCATGGTTCTACATCCTCGGGCTTCATCAATAGAGGCGCAGTTGAAAGATACTGCTTCAATTCCTGCAAGGCCACTTCATGCCTCTCTCCCCATTCGAATTTCTTATTCTTCTTCAGGATATCGTAGAATTCCTTGCACCTTTCTGAGGATCTCGATATAAACCTGTTTAATGCTGCTACTCGCCCTGTTAGTCTTTGTACATCTTTCATGTTGGAAGGTGACTTGATATCCAGGATAGCTTTGATCTGTTCCGGGCTTGCTTCGATACCCCTTTTAGTCACCATATATCCTAGAAATTTTCCTGCCCCCACTTCAAAATGGCATTTGGCAGGATTCAGCTTCATATTGTATTGGTCCAGGATATCAAATGCTCCTTCAATATCCTGGAGATGATCCTTAGCTTTCTTGGATTTTACCACCATATCATCAATGTATACCTCCATGGTGTCCCCCAGTTTGTCTTTAAACATCATGTTCACCAATCTCTGGTATGTTGCACCTGTATTTTTCAAACCATAAGGCATAGCAGTATAACAATAAATACCTGTTGGTGTCATGAAAGCGGTATCCTCCTGATCCGAAGGTTCCATTTGTATTTGTTGGAATCCTGAGGATGCATCCATGAAGGTTAACATTTCATGACCGGCAGTAGCATCCACCATTGAATCGATATGAGGTAGAGGAAATGGGTCTTTGGGACAAGCTTTGTTCAAGTCTGTGTAATCTACACAAACTCTCCATTTCCCATTTTTCTTCTGAACCACAACTACATTTGCTAGCCATTTGGGAAATTTAACTTCCCTAATCATCTTGCTTTTCAACAATCTTTCAACCTCTTCCTGAATTATTGCATTCCGTTTAGGAGCAAACTTCCTTCATTTCTGTTGGACAGGCTTGAAAGACCTATCAATTCCGTGCTTGTGAGTTATAATATCCTTGGAAATACCTGTCATATCCTCATGTTTCCATGCGAATGTTGACATCCTACATTTCAAAAAGTTAGTTAATTGACTTTCAATATCCTGAGGGATATTGGTTCCTATGAGCACCGAGATATCTGGATTATCCTGATCCAGGATAATTTTCTTTACATCATGCTCTGAAGCCTCCATGATATCCTGGGCTCGCATCTTTAATTGCTATGCTGCATTGGGCTTTGTCGAGGATTTCATCGAAGAAGAATAACACTCCTTCGCTTCTTATTGATCACTTTCCACTTTGACAACCCCCCAAGGGGTAGGTATCTTGATGCACTAGTGATAGGTAGATGGCACAACTTTCATATCATGGAACCAAGGCCTACCCAATATAATATTGTAGCAGGATAAGGAGTCCATGACATAGAAGCGTTGCATTGAGTTGATCCCTTCAACATACACAGGCAACTTTATTTCTCCCACGGTATTCCTGGCTTCTCCACTGAACCGAACAAGCACAGTGGATTTCGAGGTAATATCCATCGGGGATACATTCATCCTCTTCAGTGTTTCCAGCTGAATTATGTTGACGGAGCTGCCATTATCCACCAGTATCCTGCGCACAAAATGATTAGCAACATATAAAGTTATTACCAAAGCATCATGGTGAGGATCCTGGATAGTATCCCTGTCATCACTGTCGAACGTGATCACTTTGTCAGTTGTGAGGGTTGACATCCTGGTTGGCTTATCTCCCCTTTCTGCCTTGGCCTCCTTTGCATGTCTTTTTGCTGCAGAGTAAGAGGTCCCACAGTTATCGGATCCTCCTGAAATAAAGTTAATTATCCTGGCATCCGCAGGAGGTGATACTGCTCGTTCAGGATCCTTCTCAGTATCCTGACCCTTATTCTTCTTTCTTCCCAGGAGATCCTTTAGACATCCTTTGCTCAGCAGATAGCTTATTTCTTTCCTTAGGGCAATGCAATCTTCTGTAATATGTCCAAAATCCTCATGGAAGGCACACCACTTGGATTTATCCTTCCAATTAGCTTTCTGTTGGTTCTTCCTAGGCCACGTTTCTTTGTTTCCTAAACCCTGCATAACATACATCAGTTCAGGTATATTAATAGAAAAACAATATTCTGATAACTCAGGATACTCCTTAGGATCCTCGTCTTCAACAGCATTCACTTTCTTGACACTAGGGTAGACTTGTGCCTTAGAGATTTAAAATAAAGATGGAACTAGTTTAATTATGTGATGAACTCTTCATTTCAGTTATTTTAAGACAATGTAACTCTTTGTTTGATGAATAAAACATAACTTTTAATTACCATGGTTGTGGAACAATAATTCTGTTACAACACTCCTCGACGTTTCCGCCACGATTTGATGTTTTACGTGGTCGGGGTGTGACAGAAGAGTTGGTATCAGAGCCAATGGTTATAGGGAATTAGGTTATTAGTAATACTTTGACCTAGACTATAACCTTTCTAGGACCCCAACACAAGTTGTCTTGTGTTTAGATTTTTAAAACATGCACTTCACCTATCCTTAGGTGATTACCAAAAACAAAACATAATGGAAGGCACAAAGCCAAAGTGAATCATCAATCTCTTAAACCTTCCAAGTTTTCAAAATCTCGTCAAAGTTCTGGGTTCTAAATAGTGTGAACACGTGCAAACTGGAAGAGTGAATGCCTGTACCCTGGGTTTTCTGTCTAAGGCTAGAGTGTTCGTACAAATCCACATAATCGGACCAGTCACTCTTACCTGGGAACTCTTGGGGGTGAGTGTTCACTTATAGGAGAGCATGTCTTCGTGATGCATTATTTTTAACCCATTTACTTTGATTAGTCACTGTGTGTCGTTTGTTTGCTTTGTGATGCGGACAAATGACCACCATCTTTGCTTTTGTCGATTTTTGTTTCATCTCATTCTTTTCATCTAATCATCTCACTCGTTCCTTTCATGTTTCTTTTTTTTAGAATGCCTCCTCGACATGAAAATCCGCTACCAAATGCCGAACTGGCAGAAATCATCGCGCAGCAAATGGCTGCTGCATTCCCAAACCTTATTGCTAAATTGAACCAAGCCAATAACAACAACAATGCTCCTTGTAACTTCAAGAGTTTTAATTCGGCTAAACCACTCAAGTTTAGTGGTTCTGAGGGAGCAACTGGGCTCCTTCAATGGTTCGAGAGCATTGAGAATACTTTCCGTCACGTTCAGTGTCCTGATAATCGCAAAGTCGAGTTTGCTTCCAGTGTGTTTCAGAAGAGGGCTCTCACGTGGTGGAACAGGGTTATGAGAGACCGTGGTGCAGAAGTTGCTCTAGCACAAACATGGGCTGAACTTAGGACTCTTATGATGAGGGAGTTTTGTCCTCGTCATGAACTGCGAGCTTTGGAAAGGGAGTTTGATGACTTGAAACAGGATAGTGGCGAGCACCGGGCGTATACTGATAGATATGAGGAGCTGAGTTTGTTATGCCCAGCAATGGTTACCCCACTCGATAAGGCTATCGAAAGGTACATCGATTGTGACAACTCTCAAAATTTCATGTATCCGTACGATTAATTAAATGATTAATTAAAGTGCTTGATGATTGTGCTAAATTATTTAACTGCTCTCGGATTACTGTGTTATACTTACATGTGCGTGTTAGCATACTAGTAGTATACAGAAAAATTACTAAATAGTCCGGTATGTTTTCCTATGTGTTAGGAATAAATTGCGTTACAAAAATATATAAGTAAGACGCCTTACGGAACAATTAAACAATTTAACGGAACAGTATCTGACCGAACAACCGGACATTACCCGGGACACTAAATTTTTGTCAGACACTTTATTTTACTATTTTTGGCTAGTCGTGGTCCCCGTTTGCCATAACACCCGCTAAAAATAAACAAACTAACATATATCATCCTAATACTTGAGTTCTAACTTATGGTTACATTTAGTTGCAAAAGTTGCACCCAACCCCCCCCCCCCCCATAAAACCGAAATCAGCCCTCAAGGGGACCTACCCCCATGCTTCAAATCTCCTAACTTGATTTAACTCTATTATTTTAGTTGATGTTGCTTGTTGAAGTTGCAAAAATGTGTAGAATGATGATATAAGTATGGTCTTTTAGATTGAACATCATTCCTCAAGATTTCACTCATCCTACCTCACTTATCTCTCTCTCTTTCTCGGTTACACATAGCAGCCACCACCTTCACCATTTCAACATCATCCTCTTCAAATTTCAAGCTTCATTCAAACTTATAAGGTGAACCATGGAAGGTGCATCTTGAAGGACCATCAAAGGAACTTGTTCTAGTCTTTTTCACCATCAATTCCTCATCTTTTTCACACTAGAATCTCTACCCTAGCCTAGTGCTAGTAGTAAGTTTCTTCACACTTGGTTTCATCTTGTTCGAATTTATGATATGTAGTATGATGTGTTGTTGTTTAAATCACTAAAGAACAAAAAGACTAGAAGATGTTAAACTATAGTAAAGATTATAAAAGTTACATAAAGTTATTTATGTCTGAATCATGAAGCGGAAATCTTGTTGGTTTGAGGGTTGGTTAAATCATACTTGATAATTGATTGTTGGTTTCTTGTTAAATCCATTGTTCGGACACTCGTTGATGCGGTTTAATAACATTTAAACTTTAAAATAACATGCTGATGTACTTTTTCAGCCGTCTTCAACAGGCTGTAAACTGACTTTAATAAATCGAAAAACGGAATTTCTGAAGCCTAAATTGTGTATTTTCGAAAAACGAAGAAAATGGCGCTGGAATCGTATTTTTTTGAGGTCGTTTACTATTTTAAAAGACTGTTTTCATGACAGCAGCTAAGGCTGAGTTTTACTGCAGTAAAATGGGCTGTACGTTTTCGGTCGTAACTTAAAACCTGAATTGAACCAGCCCCAAAAATTCATACCATAGATGGTCACTGATGTACTTGTGACCCTCGAATTGGAATTTTGTCAAACGGACTTCCGAGGAATTTTAGACGAATTATTCCGTAAACTGCAATCAGAATGTAGTAAATCTGATTGCAGTCCGGTAAACGATTTTCTATAAAATACTGGTAATGAATTGGACCCTGATAATGTTACACAATAAAAGATGGAACGTTTAAGACACCCTGTAAAAATTTGGGAATTTTTGGAATAACTTAACTATTTTATTAAAATGTCCGAAAACAGCCGGTTTTGAATATAAATGCTGAAAAGACATAAGTTGTGACTCGCGTGTCTAAATGTCGAGTATGTTATCTGTGAATGATATAACGTGTTATATGTGTTATGTGCATCATCATATGTTTGTTTATGAGTGGGGAATGGATGGGAAATTTATATGGGCATAAACCGTTAAAGTGATGCATGTTATGTGATAGATACGTGTAGGAACTTTGTGTTCTATTTGAAGTCACTAATAAACTAAGTGGTAATCGTACTAGGATGTGATTGACCGACCTTGACTGTTAGCTACTTTTGAGAGTCAAACCGAGCAACCGAGGTGAGTTCACACTCCTAAGGCATGGGATTCCCGGTGGGTTGGGAATGGGATTGAATAACTACTCGTACTATCATTACTATTAAATTACTTTTCACCGTCCTCGGATTGAAGGGCACGTACGTAAAACCTACGTACACTCACACTCGCTACGGTCCTTGGATCAAGAAGGGCACGTACAAACACGACTAGTCGTCACATGGGAAACCCCCACTAATCTTCGCACACATGTTTGGGAAACCGCGATACGGCCACTAATCATCGCACACATGTTTTGGAAACCGCGATCCGGCCACTAATCATCGCAAACATGTTTGGGAAACCGCGATACGGATAACTAAGATTCTTGGTTTACGAAATAAACAAATGATTCACGAACACTATAACTAAACAACCAACTGTGAATTCACTCAACTTTGTTGTTGACTCGTTGTTACATGCCTTGCAGGTCGTTAGGTATCTATGGAGCTTGCATCGGAGTGGGAAGAGTCGTTGTAGGACATGGACAACTGTGTACCATGCTAAACATTTGAAACGTTTAAACTTATGATTTGGTTTTAAACTTTATGCTTCCGCTTGTAACTTAAACTATGTTTTGTTTAGACACCAATTGTATTGTGTTGGATTTTACAAACTACTTACATGTTTGTTCAATATGATTGGTGGCTTGATCCTGGTCACGTCACGCCTCCAAGCGGTGGTACTCCGCATGGCGGATTTTGGGGGTGTGACAGATTGGTATCAGAGCCATTGGTTATAGTGAACTTGGTTTTAATACGGGGAAAAAGTTTTTGTTAAAACCAGACTATAACCTGTACAGTGCTCAACGATCCACAACGACGCTTCGCTCCATGTGCAAGACTCGACATTATAGGTAATATGGTTTATGTTTGTATTACCTACCTGTTAGTAGCACATTTGATCATAGTATGCATTAGCTAGTGTAATAACTGCTATTTGAACCTTGTGTGCTTACTCTCTTCTGTCATCCCACACTTACGCACCTTGCGACACCTTCTTACGTGTGTTCCTTCTATATGAAGATCATGAGTGGACGTCTCGACATGACCCAGGGTCAGCTGACGACCTTGATTAACGAACGGATTGCTGAAGCCTTAGCAACCCAAACAGGGAGTCAACCCATGCACCTTCAAACACGCATGGGCACCTTCAAGGCGTTCCTGGAATGCAAACCTCCCACTTTCGACGGCACTGAAGGGACAATCGGCCTTCTACACTGGATCCGAAGAATCGAATTTACATTCGAAGAGAGTGAAAGCCCTACCAACAAACGAGTGGAGTACGCTACTGGCATGTTGCAAGGGAAAGCGTATTCTTGGTGGAACGCATAGGTTCAGATGCTCGGGTCGGCAGACGCGAATGCCACCCTCTAGAGCGACTTCAATGATTGGATTAAGGAAGAGTTCTGCCACCTGGACGACATACTGAAACTTGAGATAGAGTATTATGGTTTGAAGATGGAAGGATCAGAGATTGAGGCATACACAAAGAGGTCCAACGACTTGGTTGCCTTATGTCCTAACATGTCACAACCCATATCTAGGCGAATCAAGCTATACCTCAAAGTCTTAGTCCCGGAAATCCAAGGGTCTGTAAGTGCGGCCAAGCTTCCCACAATCCAGCAAGTCATTCGTTTGGCACACCAGCTCACCGATCAGGCGGTGGAAGAGGGCAAGCTGCCCAAGCGTATTAACGCTACTACTACTGATGCTCCCAGTAACAACAAGCGCAAGTGGGATGGAAATTCGGGCGAGGGTTCTACTCCAGTTCAGTCTCAGTCCCAGCAGCGAAAGATAGATGAACACAGGAACCCCAGTCAGCAGCCTTTTGGAAATCAAGGTCATGGTAGATACAGGGGAAATCACCCAAAGTGCAATCGATGTAGTTTGCACCATAGCAGGCCGTGCAACAAGGGTCGTTGTCAGAGATGCAGCAAGTTGGGACATGAAGCCAAAGATTGCCGAAGCTTACGTCCTGCGACGCAGAACCGACAACAGCGGCCACAAACTCCCCAAAACCAACAGCAACACCAGCAAGGTAATAAGGGATGCTTCCAGTGCGGTGCTGAGGGTCACTTCAAGAGGCACTGTCCTCAGCTGAATCAGAATCAGAACAACAACCAAGGAAATGAGAACAACAATGGAGGCAAAAACGGGGGTAACAATAACGGCAAAGGTCGCACCTTCGTGATTGGTCAGGCTGACGCAAGGAACGATCCCAACGTTGTGATGGGTAAGTTTCTTCTAGATGATTTCTTTGTTACTGTTTTATTCGATTCGGGTGCCGATACTAGTTATGTGTCCTTAAAAGTTAGTCAAATGCTTAAGCGCACCCCAACAATTTTGACCGCCAAACACACGGTAGAGCTAGCAAACGGTAAAAGTCTCGAGGCCACACACATAGTTAAAGGTTGTAACCTCGTCTTAGCTGGTCAGACCTTCTCTATCGATCTCATCCCTATCACACTTGGTAGTATCGACGTCGTTATTGGGATGGATTGGCTATCTCATCATCAAACGGAGATTGTTTGCAAGGAGAAAATCGTCCGCATTCCTCGTTCTGGTGAAGAACCTCTGGTGATTCAGGGCGATAAGAGTGGTGCTGTTGTAGGCATTATCTCTTTCCTTAAAGGCCCAGAAGTGTTTGCATAAGGGCCACACTCCATTCTAGCGTTCATTACTGACACATCAACAGAAGAGAAGAAAATTTAAAACATTCCTATAGTGCGCGATTTTCCTGAGGTATTTCCTGAGGAATTACCTGGTCTTCCGCCTCATCGACGAGTCGAATTCCAAATCGAGCTAGCTCCTGGAGCAACGCCCATAGCTCAAGCACCTCATCGCTTAGCCCCAACCGAACTGTAAGAACTGTTCAAGCAATTACAAGAACTTTGGAAAAAGGTTTTATTCATCCTAGCTCTTCGCCCTGGGGAGCTTCAGTGTTATTCGTAAGGAAGAAAGACGGTACCTTCAGAATGTGCATCGACTACCGTGAACTCAATAAGGTGACCGTAAAGAATCGTTATCCTCTCCCGCGCATTGATGACTTATTCGACCAGTTGCAAGGGTCGAGCTATTACTCCAAGATTGATTTGAGATCGGGATACCATCAGCTGAGAGTCTGAGAGGAAGACGTCTCCAAAAAAGCATTCAGAACTCGCTACGGCCATTACGAGTTTCTGGTCATGCCTTTCGGGTTGACGAATGCACTAGCGGTTTTCATGGATCTCATGAGCCGAGTATGCAAACCTTACCTGGATAAGCTCGTTATTGTGTTCATCGACGATATCCCGATCTATTCTAAGAGTCAGGAGGAACACGAGCAGCATCTACGACTTATGCTGGAACTTCTTCGAAAAGAGCAGTTGTATGCCAAGTTTTCGAAATGTGACATCTGGCTTCACGAAGTCCACTTTCTAGGCCATGTGGTAAGCAAGGATGGAATTCATGTGGATCCATCCAAGGTTGATTCGATCAGGAACTGGCCTGCACCCCGTACACCAACAGAAATCCGCCAATTCTTGGGTTGGCAGGATACTCAAGGATTGCGCAACCTCTCACTTCACTGACTCAGAAGGGTGTCACCTATCGTTGGGGTGATGCACAGGAGTCTGCATTTCAGCACTTGGAAGATAGACTTTGTAGCGCGCCTATTCTCTCATTGCCTGAAGGCACAGATGATTTTGTGGTTTATTGCGACGCGTCCATACAAGGACTGGGTTGCGTATTGATGCAACGTGACAAGGTCATTGCCTACGCATCGCGCCAACTTAAAGTTCACGAAAGGAACTACACTACGCACGACTTGGAACTGGGAGCAGTTGTTTTCGCGCTTAAGATATGGAGACATTACCTGTACGGTACCAAGTGCACCATTTACACCGATCACAGGAGTCTCGAGCATATCTTCAAGCAAAAGGAGTTAAACATGCGACAACGCCGATGGGTCGAGCTCTTAAATGATTACGAATGCGCGATCAAGTACCATCCAGGCAAGGCCAATGTTGTGGCCGACGCCCTCAGTCGAAAGGATACTATACCTAAGCGTGTACGTGCGTTACAGCTTACCATCCAATCTAGTCTTCCTGCTCAGATTCGCGATGCTCAGGTTGAAGCATTGAAAGCAGAGAACATCAGAGCTGAATCCTTACGAGGATCGAGGCAGCGCCTGGAACAAAAGGAAGACGGTGCCTACTAGGTTAACGGACGCATCTGGGTTCCACTGTATGGAGACCTACGCGAGCTGGTGATGGATGAAGCACATAAGTCTCGTTATTCGGTACATCCTGGTTCGGATAAAATGTACCACGACCTCAAGACTACGTATTGGTGGCCTGGCATGAAAGCCCACATAGCAACCTACGTCAGTAAGTGCTTGACTTGTGCGAGAGTCAAGACTGAATATCAGAAACCATCAGGCCTACTTCAACAACCAGAGATCCCTAAATGGAAATGGGGGCAAAATTCCATGGATTTCGTTACCGTCCTGCCTAGATCTCAACGCGGAAACGACACCATTTGGGTGATCGTAGATCGACTGACCAAGTCTGCACATTTTCTGGCTATCAAAGAAACGGATAAGTTTTCTACTCTTGCAGACATTTACCTAAAGAAAGTGGTATCAAGGCACGGAGTGCCAACCTCCATCATTTCTGATCATGACGCGCATTTTACTTCTGAACTGTGGCAAGCAATGCACAAGTCTTTTGGCTCACGTTTAGATATGAGCACTGCTTATCACCCACAGACGGATGGGAAGTCTGAACGCTCCATCCAAACCCTTGAAGACATGCTTAGGGCATGTGTAATCGATTTTGGTAATGGCTGGGAAAAGCACCTCCCGCTAGTGGAGTTTTCGTATAACAACAGCTACCACACCAGCATCCAGGCTGCTCCATTCGAGGCATTGTATGGACGCAAATGCCGATCACCTCTCTGTTGGGCAGAAGTTGGTGACAGCCAAATCACTGGCCCAGAACTTGTGGTAGATACCACCGAGAGAATTGCTCAGATACGAAAGCGAATGGCTGCAGCTCGTGACCGTCAGAAAAGCTATGCTGATAAGGGAAGAAAGCCACTCGAGTTCCAGGTTGGGGACTGGGTGCTACTCAAAGTCTCACCTTGGAAAGGTGTAGTCCGTTTTGGCAAAAGGGGCAAACTCAATCCGCGATATGGCGGACCGTTCAAAATCATAGAGAAAATAGGCAAAGTGGCCTACAAACTGGATCTACCAACAGAACTCAGTGCAGTTCACAACGTATTCCACGTGTCAAATCTGAAAAAGTGTCTGTCAGATGAGACCCTCATAGTTCCTCTCAAGGAACTCACAATCGACTACCAGCTGCGATTCGTCGAGGAACCAGTAGAGATTATGGATCGAGATGTTAAGGTCCTCAAGCATACCAGGATACCTCTGGTCCGAGTTCGTTGGAATGCTCGTCGTGGCCCAGAGTATACCTGGGAACGAGGAGACCAAATGAAACTCAAGTACCCCCAGCTGTTTAAGAAAAACGCAACCACTACTGAGGCTGAAGCTACTGCAGAATTTCGGGACGAAATTCCAAATCAACAGGGGGATGATGTGACACCCCAGGAAAATCAGGAAAACAACGCAACTTAACTAGCTTCCTCAGTAACTACGCACTAAATTTCGGGACGAAATTTTCTTAACAGGGGAAGAATGTGACAACTCTCAAAATTTCATGTATCCGTACGATTAATTAAATGATTAATTAAAGTGCTTGATGATTGTGCTAAATTATTTAACTGCTCTCGGATTACTGTGTTATACTTACATGTGCGGGTTAGCATACTAGTAGTATACAGAAAAATTACTAAATAGTCCGTTATGTTTTCCTATGTGTTAGGAATAAATTGTGTTACAAAAATATATAAGTAAGACGCCTTACGGAACAATTAAACAATTTAACGGAACAGTATCTGACCGAGCAACCGGACATTACCCGGGACACTAAATTTTTGTCAGACACTTTGTTTTACTATTTTTGGCTAGTCGTGGTCCCCGTTTGCCATAACACCCGCTAAAAATAAACAAACTAACATATATCATCCTAATACTTGATTTCTAACTTATGGTTACATTTAGTTGCAAAAGTTGCACCCAACCCCCCCCCCCCATAAAACCGAAATCAGCCCTCAAGGGGACCCACCCCCATGCTTCAAATCTCCTAACTTGATTTAACTCTATTATTTTAGTTGATGTTGCTTGTTGAAGTTGCAAAAATATGTAGAATGATGATATAAGTATGGTCTTTTAGATTGAACATCATTCCTCAAGATTTCACTCATCCTACCTCACTTATCTCTCTCTCTTTCTCGGTTACACATAGCAGCCACCACCTTCACCATTTCAACATCATCCTCTTCAAATTTCAAGCTTCATTCAAACTTATAAGGTGAACCATGGAAGGTGCATCTTGAAGGACCATCAAAGGAACTTGTTCTAGTCTTTTTCACCATCAATTCCTCATCTTTTTCACACTAGAATCTCTACCCTAGCCTAGTGCTAGTAGTAAGTTTCTTCACAATTGGTTTCATCTTGTTCGAATTTATGATATGTAGTATGATGTGTTGTTGTTTAAATCACTAAAGAACAAAAAGACTAGAAGATGTTAAACTATAGTAAAGATTATAAAAGTTACATAAAGTTATTTATGTCTGAATCATGAAGCGGAAATCTTGTTGGTTTGAGGGTTGGTTAAACCATACTTGATAATTGATTGTTGGTTTCTTGTTAAATCCATTGTTCGGACACTCGTTGATGCGGTTTAATAACATTTAAACTTTAAAATAACATGCTGATGTACTTTTTCAGCCGTCTTCAACAGGCTGTAAACTGACTTTAATAAATCGAAAAACGGAATTTCTGAAGCCTAAATTGTGTATTTTCGAAAAACGAAGAAAATGGCGCTGGAATCGTATTTTTTGAGGTCGTTTACTATTTTAAAAGTCTGTTTTCATGACAGCAGCTAAGGCTGAGTTTTACTGCAGTAAAATAGGGCTGTACGTTTTCGGTCGTAACTTAAAACCTGAATTGAACCAGCCCCAAAATTTCATACCATAGATGGTCACTGATGTGCTTGTGACCCTCGAATTGGAATTTTGTCAAACGGACTTCCGAGGAATTTTAGACGAATTATTCCGTAAACTGCAATCAGAATGTAGTAAATCTGATTGCAGTCCGGTAAACGATTTTCTATAAAATACTGGTAATGAACTGGACCCTGATATTTTTACACAATAAAATATTGAACTTTTAAGACACCCTGTAAAAATTTGGGAATTTTTGGAATAATTTAACTATTTTATTAAAATGTCCGAAAACAGCCGGTTTTGAATATAAATGCTGAAAAGACATAAGTTGTGACTCGCGTGTCTAAATGTCGAGTATGTTATCTGTGAATGATATAACGTGTTATATGTGTTATGTGCATCATCGTATGTTTGTTTATGAGTGGGGAATGGACGGGAAATTTATATGGGCATAAACCGTTAAAGTGATGCATGTTATGTGATAGATAAGTGTAGGAACTTTGTGTTCTATTTGAAGTCACTAATAAACTAAGTGGTAATCGTACTAGGACGTGATTGACCGACCTTGACTGTTAGCTACTTTTGAGAGTCAAACCGAGCAACCGAGGTGAGTTCACACTCCTAAGGCATGGGATTCCCGGTGGGTTGGGAATGGGATTGAATAACTACTCGTACTATCATTACTATTAAATTACTTTTCAGCGTCCTCGGATTGAAGGGCACGTACGTAAAACCTACGTACACTCACACTCGCTACGGTCCTTGGATCAAGAAGGGCACGTACAAACACGACTAGTCGACACATGGGAAGCCCCCACTAATCTTCGCACACATGTTTGGGAAACCGCGATACGGCCACTAATCATCGCACACATGTTTTGGAAACCGCGATCCGGCAACTAATCATCGCAAACATGTTTGGGAAACCGCGATACAGATAACTAAGATTCTTGGTTTACGAAATAAACAAATGATTCACGAACACTATAACTAAACAACCAACTGTGAATTCACTCAACTTTGTTGTTGACTCGTTGTTACATGCCTTGCAGGTCGTTAGGTATCTATGGAGCTTGCATCGGAGTGGGAAGAGTCGTTGTAGGACATGGACAACTGTGTACCATGCTAAACATTTGAAACGTTTAAACTTATGATTTGGTTTTAAACTTTATGCTTCCGCTTGTAACTTAAACTATGTTTTGTTTAGACACCAATTGTATTGTGTTGGATTTTACAAACTACTTACATGTTTGTTCAATATGATTGGTGGCTTGATCCTGGTCACGTCACGCCTCCAAGCGGTGGTACTCCGCATGGCGGATTTTGGGGGTGTGACATCGATGGTCTACCTGACTCACTGCAAGACATCGTTATCGTATTGATCTCGTACCTGGTGCAAATCCCATTGTCAGAGCTCCATATCGTCTTGCACCGTCTGAGATGCAAGAGTTGTCTAAGAAGCTTCAGGAGCTATCTGACAAAGGTGTTATTCGTCCTAGTTTTTCACCTTGGGGTGCTCCCGTTCTTTTTGTCAAGAAGAAGGAGGGATCCTTCAGGATGTGCATCGCTTATCGTGAGCTGAACAAGCTTACCATCAAGAATCGATATCCCCTACCTTGCATCGATGATCTCTTTGACAAGTTACAGGGTGCTTCTTATTTTTCGAAGATTGATCTTCGTTCTGGGTAACATCAGCTTCGGGTGCATGAAGAAGATATTCCCAAGACAGCATTCCGCACTCGATATGGGCATTATGAGTTCACAGTTATGCCATTCGGTTTAACTAATGCTCCTGCTGTTTTCATGGACTTGATGAATAGGGCTTGCAAGCCTTATTTAGATAAGTTCATCATCGTTTTTATTGATGACATCTTGATATATTCTAAGACGCAAGCTGATCATGAGCAACATCTTCGTCTTACTCTGGAACTCCTAAAGAAAGAGCAACTTTTCGCCAAATTCTCCAAGTGCGAATTTTGGCTTAAGGAGGTTCAATTTTTGGGGCATGTTGTCAACAAACAAGGTATTCATGTAGATCCCTCTAAGATCAGTGCGATTAAGGATTGGGATACGCCTACTACTCCTACTGAGGTTCGTTCTTTTCTAGGTCTCGCGAGTTATTACCGCCGCTTCATAGAGAATTTCTCAAAGATTGCAGTTCCTTTAACTGCTCTAACTCAGAAGAACAAATCCTTTGAATGGGGATTTAAGCAAGAGGAAGCGTTTCAGACCTTAAAGCAGAAGCTTTGTGATGCGCCTATTCTGACTTTGCCTGAGGGCAATGATGATTTTGTCGTTTATTGCGATGCATCTAAATTGGGTCTTGGCTGTGTTCTGATGCAAAGGAACAAAGTCATAGCCTACGCATCAAGACAATTGAAAGTGCATGAGAAGAACTACACCACTCATGATCTCGAGTTGGGTGCAGTTGTCTTCGCTCTTAAGATCTGGAGACACTATTTGTATGGTACAAAATGTGTGGTTTTTACGGACCTAATAAGTCTTCAGCATATCTTCAATAAAAAAGAACTCAACATGAGGCAACGACGTTGGGTTGAGCTTCTAAACGACAATGACTGCGAAATTCGCTACCATCCTGGTAAGGCGAATGTCGTAGCCGATGCTTTGAGTCGCAAGGAACGTACTAAGCTTCATTGTGTTCGTGTTCAAACTGATATTCAAGCTCGATCTAATATTCAAGCCCGCATCTCTCAGGCTCAACATGCTTGTGTTTCACAAGACTTGATGGGTAAGGAATTACCCTATCACATTAAGCCTGATCTTGAACTGAAGGACGATGGATCGTATTATTTCATGGACCATTTGTGGGTCCCAAGCCTAGATGATCTTCACATTTTGCTTATGGATGAAGCTCATAAGTCTCGTTATTCTATTCATCCTGGCTCAGATAAGATGTATAAGGATCTTCGTGCTCAGTATTGGTGGCCCGGTATGAAGAAAGACATTGCCTTGTATGTTTCAAAATGCCTTACTTGTCTTAAGGTCAAGGCTGAACACCAACATCCTTCTGGTCTTTTGGAGCAACCAGAGATTCCAGTTTGGAAATGGGAAAACATTGCTATGGATCTTATTACCAAACTTCCGCGCACTAAAAAGGGTCATGATGCCATCTGGGTAGTTGTTGATCGTCTTACTAAGTCAGCGCATTTCTTGCCAATACGTGAGGATTTTTCTGCTGAAAGGATGGCTAAAATCTATGTGGATGAAATCATAACTCGACATGGTGTTCCTTTGAACATTATTTCTGATAGAGATGCTCGCTTCTCTTCTCGTTTTTGGAGAACCATGCAATCTGCTATGGGGACCCAACTTAATCTGAGCACAGCTTATCATCCACAAACAGATGGCCAAACTGAAAGAACAATCCAGACTTTGGAGGATATGCTTAGAGCTTGTGTGATCGATTTTGGTGGTAGTTGGGATTCACATCTTCCATTGATTGAATTCTCCTACAACAACAGTTATCACTCCAGCATCAACATGGCTCCTTTCGAGGCTCTCTATGGTCGAAAATGTCGTTCACCAGTCTGTTGGAATGAGATAGGTGAGGCTCAACTTACTGGACCTGACCTCATTCTAGAGACAACTGATAAGGTTAAGAAAGTTCGTGATAACCTTCAGACAGCTCGAAGCCGTCAAAAGAGTTACGCGGACCAACGACGCAAGCCTTTGGAATTTCAAGTCGGTGATCGTGTATTACTTAAGGTCTCACCTTGGAAAGGTGTGATCAGATTTGGAAAGAAAGGAAAACTTGCACCTAGATGCGTTGGACCATTCAAGATCGTCGAAAGAATCGGTAAGGTAGCCTACAGACTCGAGTTACCTCCTGAACTTGGGAATGTTCATCCAACCTTCCACGTATCCAATCTCAAAAAGTGCTTAGCTGATGAGAACCTCCACATACCGCTTGATGAAATTCGTGTTGATAAAGCACTGCACTTTATCGAGAAACCTGTGGAGATAGTGGACCGTACATTCAAACAGATGAAGAACAAACGGATTCATTTGGTCAAAGTTCGCTGGGAATCCAAACATGGCCCCGAGTTTACTTGGGAACGTAAGGACCAGATGAAGGCGAAATATCCGCATTTGTTTTCACAAGTTTCCTCTAAATAAAATTTCGGGACGAAATTTCCTAAAGTAGGGGAGACTGTGACAACTGTGTTCTGTAAGCATCGTATAATGTAAAACAATGTGGATTATCAATAAAACAATGTGCTTTGGTGTTATTATGTGTGTATTTATGTTTGAAGATTTTACAATTTGATTCGATTCTGATTTCAAGCTTTAAATCTCTTTCTGGAAGGTTATACGCAAACTGGCGCTTAAACGCAATCAGTTTAACGTGACGTACACCCCGAAACTGTGACGTAAGCCAAACATACCCCAAATATCCTTTACGTAACTTAGAAATAAGTTCGAAGGATTCGGTATGGAAAAAACATGTTTATTTGAACTAAAGAACTATTTACGACAAAACTGCGAAACTAACGTTGGTGACCGCCCGGATAATATTTAAATCCCAAAAATATTCTGTTATGATTAAAATTCTATTTTAATCAGGTTCGTGATGAAAAATAAATTAAAACACCTAAAAACGTTACTTTTCAAGTTTAAGCGCGTACCGCGTGTTTCTGCGCAGCACCGTGTTTTTACTGCAAAACGCGGACAACGCAGCCAGTCCTGGCAACTGAAATTTATTTCAGTAATATTTTGGCGAGTTTATTTTTGTAGAATAATAAAAATGATTTAGAACGCCATAAACCGGGATTTAAACGCTAGATAAAATACTCGGTATCCAGTTAAACACCCGTTTTAGCCTACATATGGCATGTTTATATAAAAAATTACACTTCACCCCCCCCATCCATTTTCATGGTTGTAATATACATGGGGACCACCAAAATTTGCTAGATCTTTCATATATTGTGTTTGATCTTTGTGTGTCATGTGTCTTTGCATGCTTTCCTTTAAATCTTCCTATATCTTTCTATATCTTCACATAATCCTTCCATTCTCATTCACACTCAACATCCTCACTCTCTCTCCCTCCCAAACCGTCCACTCCTCTCTCTCCATATTCATCCTTTGCAAACTTTGTTCTTCATTTCAAGCTCCATTTCTAGCCATATTTCAAGTGGTGGTGAAGAGCCAAAGGTGATTCCAAGGTGTTTTCAAGTGACTCAAGCTTCCTACCATCAAAATCTCATCCCACAACCCACTTGAATCTTGAAGGTATAACACTAATGTTTAAATCATACTTTGATTCTTGGTTGTTCTTGATGATTTGAAGTTTCTCTTGAATCTTGGGGTTTTCACTAAACTTGAAATCTAAAATGAAAAAGGGTCTTGTTACAAAATAAAAATGGAGATGTATATATATATATATGTGTGTGACCGTACATATATATATGTGTGTATGAGTCTTGAAGTTTGATATCTTGTTAAGTACTTGTTTATGTTGTTACATGTTCTTAAATGGTGGTAAAAATGCAAGTATTCGGTGATTTATGTATGCTATGTTAAAGGACCAAATACATCAGCAAATAGACCTGAATAAATCTCATATTTGATGCTTTTAAACTCATAAAAAAATGATGTTACTATGATAGTATGCTTTAGGCACTTGTACATATGAAAATATGTTGATTTAAAGCTCAAGAGATGATGAAAAATGGCTATATGACAAAACTGTTTTAGATCAGGTTACAAACACTAAAAATAACATTATTTGATGTATTTTAATGGCATGAAACTTTGACATAGGTTTGATAGCATTGCATGTTGTACATATAGCTTCAAAAGTGGTAAATTATGTGAAATTTGCATGATTTATGTGCTTTATTTAAGACCTGCACTATCATGAGTATAACCATTATTTTATTCAGTAAATAACATGGGTTATGTCAAAATTTCAAGTCGTTTCGATTTGGGATGGTTTGGGTAACGTTTGATGCAAAACTATGCGGTAAAACGGTCAAAAATCGCCTTTTCGGAGTATTTTTGCAAAACTGTTTTAAATCAGTAACCAAACTGATATATTTGGTATAAAAATAAGTATTTTAACTTATATTAAGTTTACTTGGTGATTGGTTAGTCATACGTGACTTACGACGCCAAAAAATGTTACCGAATCGCAAAAATAAGTGTTTTTCGACATACACTAGAATGGGTTGTTTATGGGTTATTTTATGTGTTACAATGTGCTATGTGTTTTACAATATGTGTATGATCATGTGTTAGTGTTGACAAGATTAGGTGTGTTACGCTCGAGTACATATATACAAATACACCAAAATAATCAAAAATAATAACTTTTAGACAAATCTCAAAGTTATGTGAAAATTCCAAGTATCGGAGAAACTCATGTATTTTTGTGAGTTTTGATTATTTAATCATTCTTATTTAATTTAGGACGAATAAACAAATTGTGGATTGTGTTAACATATAAAAACGCACCCAAAGGTGAGTACATAGTCCCCTCTTTTACCGTTTTTCAAACATTTTGGGGTGAAACACATGTGCCTACTTGTTACTTTCATGCTTTCCATGTTTTCATAATATATACTTGCTATGTTCATTAGTACACTATTAATACATAATTTCATCTTCTTTTGCTATGTATGTTTACTTGACATGCTAGCACATTGATTTACATGACTTTTCTGCTTTGTATGTTAACTTAGCATACTTAGTACATTGCTTTCTCATAACATGTTTACATTTGATATGACATTTGGTTTGTACAACGGGACTAAAACACATTCATTAACATTAGCTACGCCGCTCGGTAGTAAGTAATGGTATCATAGGACTTGACAAATCCCGTTCCTAACATCCTAGGTTTGTTTGGGTGTAAAGAATGACTGAATCCGAAAACATTTTACTTTGGTAATCTTTACTCTAAGGTTATCCTGCTGTCTCAAGGCTTGAATGTATGCGTTAACTTACCACATAAGTGTTTGTATCAGTAAAACATGCATTTACTTTGCAAAACATAACTTTTGATATATTCGAATTACTTTGTTTTGTACATTTTTACATTTGATTTATGTGACTCCACTTTACTTACCATACATAACATTTGTTACACATTACTTGACTACATTTGGACTTTTAACATTTGACATGGTTTATACAAGGACTTTTTGACAATTGGTTTAAACATGGACTTTATACACTGGTGGTTTGTTTAAGTGACTTAAGTAACGAGATGTGTGTAGTATGATACAATCATGGTGGATACGCCGCTAGTACTTCCTATATATAAGTGCTTGTATTGTACTACATGTCGTAGCGTTATATAGATCATTCAATTTGGACTTATACATTTTACACAAACAATATTTTTTTCACAAGACTTTGGTTAACAAAACAATTTACAAGGTTCATGACTAACTTTTATTAAACATTTCTTTAAACTCAAGTCATGAATCATATTTTCATAAAACCTATGTATCTCACAGGCATTTTTATGCTGACGTACCTATTTTCACATGTGTTTTCAGGAGTTGTTGCTTAGGATGTTCGTGACACACTAGGGCGGACCTGTGCCTTAGAGATTTAAAATAAAGATGGAACTAGTTTAATTATGTGATGAACTCTTCGTTTCAGTTATTTTAAGACAATGTAACTCTTTGTTTGATGAATAAAACATAACTTTTAATTACCATGGTTGTGGAACAATAATTCTGTTACAACACTCCCCGACGTTTCCGCCACGATTTGATGTTTTACGTGGTCGGGGTGTGACAAGTTCCATCTGCCAACATACTTTAAACAAGTTATAATATCAGTAGGATATCAACTTGTATGCCCGTTAAGGTTTTAAAATCAAACTATGCCTCATAAGGGTGTTTTGGTCATTTTACGACGTATAAAAGGAACTTGCGTACAATATGATGTTACGACCATAAACATTCTATGAAAACTCTTTATTTATGATATAATATCAGTAAGATATCAAACATATGTATGTTTTATAGTTTAAGACCAAACTATGCTCTATAGGGGCATTTTGGTAATTTCACACGTAGTTTTGAAGGCTAATTTTGGAATCTGAGTTTATAACATGTACCTACTGTAAAAACATTTTAAATGAGTTATAAAATCAGTATGTAACAAGTATTGGTTGGTAGTTATGGTTTAAAACCATACTACGCGCCGAAATGGCGTTAAAATCGTTAAATGACAATATGTGTGATGTTTAAGGAAAACTGATGTTATGACCAGGTTTATATGATCCAAATATGTTAATTAATACTACATATCACTGGCCAAAAGGTTTTGTATGAAAATTATGCTTTAAAACCATTTTGGTTGCAAAAAAGGGCATTACCGTCATTTAAGGACATAATTCAAGAACGTATGCGTAAACTCAGTTTGTAAACTGAACAGACAACCCAAATTATCCTAATTATGATATTACATCAGTAGGCAATGAGTTTGGTATGAGAAATTATGCTTAAAACTGATCTACCCGCCTAAAGGGCATTTTGGTTAATTTTAAGCACAATTTACGACATTTTATGCAAACTCAGTTAAAGATCAGATTTATAACATCAAAATATGTTAAACATGTTAACATATCAGTACCCAAATCATTTGCAAGCTTATTGGTGTCTAAAACCTTATTTTTGCTAAAAATGGCATAATGGTCAAAGTATGGCATAATTACGGTAACTTGCATAAAACTCAGATTACTATACAGATCATGTAATATAACCTCAGAGGGTTATGCTACATAATATTACGATCATAACATAACTTAAAATCAATAGCATACTAGTAGAATTTGGTTCATAATCGAAAGTCAATGCAAAAGTCAAACTTCGCGACTTTCGGTTGTAAACCGACCCTAAAACTAGAATTGACGAGCCGAACATGTTTACACATGTTTTAATATTATTACTAAGTTGTTTAAATGATAAAACGGATTTTAGAACACTTCTAAACTCATATCGCAATTATATAAAAAAAACTGACCCGTTGAATTTTTAAAACAATATTATGTTAACTCGTCAATTGACCAAGCAAACTTGATTCTTAGGAGGTGCCCTTTTGAGGGCTTAACACCTACCTAATTACGATCACATAGCCATGTTTGTTGCGAACAATGGCTTGACCATTTATGGTCTAAGTGAAAGTCAAAGTGTTTATCATAAACACTTGACTTTTCGGCTTTAATAGCCAAATAAATGAACTAGTCACAAAAGGATCAATTACAAGTGGTCCTAGGGACTGAAGAAAACTCAAAGGAAGTCCCCAATTGCTCAGGGTCCTCCAAGATTGAGAGAAAGAAGGAAAGAATGATAGGTGCAAAGAAAAATGGTGGAAGAACACCCCTATGTATAGTATTTGGAAAGTACTGGTTGATTGCCAAGTGTTTTAGGAACTCATTAGGATGATTACAAGTGTTAAACTAGGTGTTTAAAACCATTAACAAGTCCCTTGTTTTGTTTGGGAAAATCTAGATAAGTCTGGGCTTCAAGCAAAAGGAATAACAAAACAACAAATTAAAATAAACAACCTGTGCTGTTGTTTCTCTTGCTGGTGGCCCGCGAAGAAATCAGGCCCACGGGTCGCGCCCGCGACTCTGTCCGGCCCAGCTTCAAAGTTTTGTTGATTTGGCAGTTATAGTCCTTTGAACTTTTAGTCACTATTTAACTTTCATAAATTGCCACTTTTAGCATAATATTTCCATATCTATTATGTTATGTTAGTATAAGGTACGAGAACCTCTAGTGGCCAATCTTAGGCACACCCGGGAGTACCACCGAGCATTACAAAGTTTCTGGTTCATTTAAAAGGTCTCTCAAAGGTGTAGTTTTACACGTTGACACTTTTGGTCCTTTTAACGCATAAACTTGTGCGTATTATCGTTTAATGGCATCAAAGCCCTAAGCGGCCAACATTAGGCATTCTCGAAGGTATGTTTGAACATTATGATGCTCTGGGTTCATTAAAAGGTCACTTAGAGGTAAGAATTAACATGTTGACACTTTTAACCTTTCGTTATACAAACTTTTGTATTTTATCGCAAATGGTTTCGTTTATCCAACAAGTGGCTTAATAAGAGAATACGAATACCGTGTATGGTCATTCAGAGGCTTAGTTAAGCATGTTGACAATTTTAGTCCTTTCACATTCAAAGTTTTAAAGTTTGACAAGATTAGTCCCTCATAGTCAACGTTTGACTTCATTAGGGTTTAGTACACGTGTCAACACATCATTGGGCACATTTTTACGAGGTGTTACATACAAGCGATATGCCCCCTTTCCTGCTTCTGCTTCTATCAAATAGGGGCCTTCCCACATTGGTGCTAGTTTGCCATCAGCTGGATTTGTAGTGTTCTAGAATGCTTTCCTCAACACCAAGTCACCAACTTGAAATCTTCTGACCCTGACTTTCTTGTTGTATGATCCAGCCATTCTTTGTTGGTAGCTAGCCATCCTCATTCTTGCTAAATCTCTGAGCTCATCCACAGTGTCTAGGTCTTGAGTCATGTTTTTAGCATTTGCTTCAGGATCACGGATGCTTGTTCTTGCAGTAGGAACCACCGTCTCTGTGAGGATCACTGCCTCAGTTCCAAAGACTAGGGAGAATGGAGTTTGGCCTATGGCATTCTTTGGAGTTGTCCTATTTGCCCAAAGGACATATGGTAGCTCTTCAGCACATTTTCCTTTCTTGGATCCTAACTTCTTTTCAAGTTGTTGATGATGATCTTATTGTTGGATTCTGCTTGACCATTAGCTTATGGGTGGACTGGTGTTGATGTTATCATCTTAATCGTAACACCCCAATCGCGTAATATAACAACACGCGGCGGAAATATCGGGGAGTCACATTACAAATTGCTCACAACTACTGGTACTAAATTGTTTCAATATCATTAACATCGTTATATATAAGGTCAAACAAATTACACCAAGATAGCCGGTAAGTTTGATTATGCCTTGCATTGAAATCTCGATTAAACCATCGTAAAAACTTGTTAATATGTTATTAGGAATCCAATCAAGGATTAATAATAACTGTTTTGAAATAATTCAAAACTTATATAAGTATTATATAAATCAAATCAATGATCTATGATAATACTTTAAATATCCTTCTAAGAATCTAACATATAAAGATTTGGGAGATTCTACAAGGATTTCGATAATCAAATACTGAAACAATAGTACACAAAATCCTAAAGTGATCCAGATAACGCTGCAAGAATAATAAAATAAGAACACTTATATATAGGAAGTACCAGCGGCGTATCCACCATGTTCTTATTTTATTATACCCGTTTCGTTATCTAAATCACAACTACCATATAACACATAAATCGTCAACTTGTACCAACTCGTAAACATGCATTAAAGCACACAATGAATCCAATCAAGGACTCCAATATCAGTACTTTAAACATCCTACAAGAATCAACCTATAAAGATAGATAGATGCTATAAGGATTCGGGTTATGTCACATTGTCTAATCTAACATGCATTAAAGTACACAATGAATCAAAACATGGACTCCAATATTAGTACTCTAAACATCCCATATAAGTATAACTATGAATATAGATAGATACTACAAGGATCCTGGGTTCTTGTCATATTGAATCATTGAATCAAAACAATCCTAAATCCTAAAGGTGATTCGGGATAACGCCACGAAAGGTAATACAATAAGCACACTTATATATAGGAAGTACCAGTGGCATATCCACCATGTGCTTATTGTATTATCTAGTTTCGCTATCTAAATCACCAACAATCTACACAAAACCAACCATCGAGTTGTAAAGTACTTCTTAAAAATCTCACTATGAAGATAGGAAGATTTAAGACTGTACTTCAAATATCCTACATGAATCTAACTATCAAGATATGTAGATCACTTAAGGATAAAACATTACATTTGCATAATCGGAATAATACACATAAAAACACTTAGTGAACACACATATGCCATACATTTTGAAAACAGATCGATTACACATATGAATCACCCCAAAACATTTGAAAACGGTAAAAAGAGGGGAACTATGTACTCGCCTGGGGTTGCGTATAGTCCCGGTTCAAAGGGTATAACAAAGCTCAAAAGACCAAGAGTTCAAGTGTTGAAGCGGTTCCTAGGGTAACAGATACTATGTTAGGGAATCGACACCAAAATTGGAAGATCGGGTAGAATGAGGTCTTGTAAACTAAATGAGTGTTGGAACTCATGTGATATAGTTTAACAAATCCTACATTCCAAATCGGAACCTATCCTAAGTGCTTACGACCTATTACGACTCATTAAGGTAGCTTACAAAAGCGTGTTCGAGACGCCTAACTAGTCCTATGACAAGTATTATATGCCTTAACATATCTAATTATGTTATATAATCAGTTTAGTTGTCAAAACATGTGTTACATATGCTTAAAATGAAATTATGCGAAAAAAAGGCATTTTGGTCATTTTCCTAAGGCATATAAACTACCTATCATACAACTAACTAAACGAAGTGAACATAAGGTATAACCTCAGAAGGTTATTCCCTATACAACTATGGTCACAAATTGAGATTTTTATATGTAATTTTTAGTTACATATATACACACACATTTATATATGTAGTTTTTTAAAGTAGTCATGTTTTAACCCATCATTAACCCATTTTTTTAAGTAATTGGAAGGACTTTATATGGTTTGGTCAAAATTTGGCTGGTATCTAGCCAAAATTTGGCCAGAATAGGACCGCCAATGACTGCCTAGCTATTAATCGGCCATTAATCGGTGAACCTCCGATTAGTGATTAATCGGCGACTAATCGGGATTTCTACAACCATGGTCACAATACATGTTTGGTCGGATCCTAATGATTGACCAAACAGGTCGGGTTCGAAAGTCTAAGCGGTTGTTTAGACCGCTTATCTTACGACCCTATATAAGCACTATCCTAAATGTGACGAGTTAAACATGTTAAAACATGCTTAACGAAGTTAGAAAAGAAGTTTGATATCAAAACAAATGGTTTTGATACCCAAAAATAGTTTGGTTGCAAAATACGCATAGACGCGTGTTTTGACCGAAACTATGACTCGTCACTACACCTAATTAACGTGGTAATCAGTAGGTATAGTCATACGGGACTATAACCATCATGATTACGCTCACGTTGCGAAGTTCAAACGAACTTCATGTTGACCAAAGACTGGTCAAAGCAGAAAGTCAAACACTGTTTGACTTTCCCGCTTAAAAACGCATAAAAGAATGAAAGAAGCTTACAAAGGGTCCAAGATAGGAAGTTTGATCCAAATTTGCTCAGGTATGAAATGTTTAAACCTCAACTTAGAGCAAAATGAATCAAGTGTGAGTTGAAGTGAATGAAAGCATGGGTATTTATAGATTTTGGAGAACCGTTAGGATCGTTCCTCGCAAAACGTGCTTTGAGCTAGACCTTACATGTGGGCACATGGTTTTCAAAACCATGGGAATATTTAAACCATCAAATTACAGCCCATAGAGTGCAAAACCTTGGGTTAAAACCATCAAATCCTCAAAAATAGACCAAGTTCAATGTATCTGCCAGAAATTTCAAAAATGGTCCCTGCACTTGTAAAACTTGATTTTTCTGGCACTTTTAAACCCTGTTAACCTCATTTCAAGGCTCTAAAATGAAGTTAAAGTATAGGGAACTTAAAATATGCTCAAATACATCACGGATGTCTGTTCGTTTGGCCGTACGATTGCGTTATTCGGGTAATTACGACGGAAGTCGTAACGAACGCAAAAACGATCCAAATTAAGCGACGAATGAAATTTTATCATGACAATCACTAAAATACAATATTTTAATGATTACATAAATTTTTGGATGTCCGGATATATTCAGAACGTAAGTTATGCTCGAAAATGCAAACTTATGCCCTTTTTGACGCTTTTAGTCCCTATTAATCAAATAAGTTTATTTTTGCGCACCAAACACCTCAAAGCCTATTTCTAAGCTATGTAAAGGATATTTAGGGCATGTTTAACTTATGGTCAAATTCCGGAATGTTCGATACTATGTGAATCGGCAGACTTTCGCAGTTTGACGCAAATAGTCCCTGAGTGTGAATAAACTTGTTTTTGACACACCAAAGCTTTCAAAACCTTTTTCTAAGTTATATAAAAGTTATTTAAGGTGTGTTAAGCCTTTGTCACTATTCCGGAGTGTTTTCCATATTAAACTGATTACGTTTACGCATCAGTTCGTGTTTAACTTTCCAGAAAGCGATTTATAGCTTGTAAATGAACTAGAATCAAAATGTTAAATTGTAAAACCAAAATAAATAAATTTTTGAGACCAAAACACATTGTTTCTTGATAAAAGATAGTGTCCTACATTGTGTGTGTTTACAGAGCACAAGTGTCACAGTCTCCCGTACTTCAGGAAATTTCGTCCCGAAATTTGTTCGAAGGAGACCGTAGAGTGGAATTGAAACAACTAATGGATAAGCAGATTGTTAGATCCCAAAAATGCGGAGTATCATTTGGAAGAGAATTCAAAATGTGATTTGGGATATTCAAAGTATCTCAAGGTATCCAACCTTTTGAAACTTGTGGTAGTCGACTAGTGTTCAAAAATCATTTAAGTATGGCACTACTAAGCTCCTAGTGTATTTCCTAGCAAACAAAGGGGTGTACATTCATACCCTACATGTACACGGTTTCTATCGTCCCATGAGGTACATCCAATGCACCATGAGCATCTCATGCATAGGAGACAAGTCAACATACCTATGGCATCAAGATCGTCACCTTTAACACCATAATATACTCCCGGTCGGCTCGATTTGAGTTAATGAATGTACTCGTCGTATTCCATCGGAAATAACCACACAAATAACACTAAAACACATAATCACATAATGGTCCAAGATAACATAAAATCACCAAATGATCTCAGCAACGTTCTGAAGAATAACACAATAAGAACACTTATATATAGGAAGTACCATCGGCGTATCCACCATGTTCTTATCGCATCATACTTCTCCCGTTACCTTAATCACTCTAGATTTTATGCCACCATACTTCACAAGGCTTACTATGATTCTCATGCGTCGAATCTCATAATTAAGTGTGCACCCATAATTACTCGTTTCGTCGCATGGTCCACATAGCTCCTCTTGTTAGGCGAGGGTAAACAAACAATAAGGTCGAACTATCATCTAAATCAACTAAATAATGTCACAATAATATATCTGTCAAATCAAATCGTATTTCATACTAGCAATGATAATACTACTTATTTTGCATACAACAATTTCAGTAGTAGGTGTTCTATTCTAGTATGAATATTTATATATATGTTTCATATTAACCAAACAGGTAGAATGCAACATATACTAATCATACATTATCATCATAATGTAAGCATATCAAGAAAATGTTCTCAATTCATGTGCTAGGTATGCTAAGTTAACAAACTAAGTACGTTAAATCAACATACGAAGCAAATTGAATTTATAATCATGTGCTATACATATTAGATAAACAAATCATGTATATAATGCTATGATCATAAAACAGTATTAACTTGTATTGATCATGTTACCAAGTTTGTACGAATGCACCAGAGTGCAATCACATTATACTAAATTATAAGATTTAGTTCCTAAAGAACAGAATCCTCAAAATTAGCATGAAATTTGAAATCACACATAGTGCAATCACATTAGAGTTTGAAATTGAAAATTGAATAACAAAGATAAAGATAAACTTCTTGAAATTTGTATTGTCGTTACAAACATAGTTAAAATATGTACATTGTTCTTGAAAATAAACATAAAATTTAGAGGTTCAAATGATCATAAGCGCTTGATCATTGGCTTGAGCCTCGTTGATGATGAACACTCGTCCATTAGCAATGGCAAGCTTGGGGCAGTTTCTCTTGAACTGATTTAAGTCACCACAATTGAAACATGCTCTTGGGCGAGTCTGAGTAGGGGCTGCTCGGTTTTGGATACGACAGGTCACAGCTAGATGTCCAAATAAACCACAAATTGTACACTGGCGACAAGGGGAATTTGACGCATGATGATAATTGCAATGATTGCACCGAGGTTGCTTCCCACGATAAAATCCCTTAAAGGGTACTGAGTTCAGTGGAGCAGGTGCATGAATTGTAAAATTCTTTGAAGCCTTGCGCTTCCTAGAACTTTTAGAAGATTCGGCCTTTGATCTTCTCGAATTCTCGTTAACAGATTCGGTGTCTTGTTTCTTGTCTCCTTGTCAAAATAACTTACCTTTTCTAACCTAAGAGTCCGTCAAGATAGCAGCTAATTCCTTAGCCTCCCTAAGCGTTGCATGTGACAACTCGAAATTTAGAACCTTTCGTTGTATGCTTGAACGTTAAATGACTAACTGATTTGATGATTTAATAAATGATAAGTGAACCTCTATATGATTATGTGTTATGTTACATGTATGCTTATGTGTATGTATGCGAGTATGGATATGAACCGAGACAACACGAACCCGACTCAAGACCATGTGGTCTCGAGTGAACAATGACTTACGGGCCGGTTGGTCACACACACACCCTTAGCCCATTCGAAAGCCCATTAGGGTGCACAATGTGGAACAACTATATAACCCCTAGTGATGCTAATCTTGGCATTTTTGGGCAAAACACTCATACTCCTCTAACACACACACTCTTCATTCTCTCACTAAAACCCTAGACACCAAGCATCACACTCCTTCTCCTTCTTCTCGGATTCAAATCGGTGGCACTAGGACTCACGGATCGGCTCACACACACACACACCCGGAAGCTTCATACTCACACTTGAAACTCATCAACCGGTTAGTGTTTATGATGCTTGTTGATTAATGTTTATGATGTTGATGTTATGAATGATATGATTTAACTAGGGTAGTGGTATTATTGATGATGTTTTGTGAATCGGTTATGTGTAATGTTGATAATCGGAACATGCTTGATTTCGGATAGGTGGCATAATGAACTCATGATGTCTTGTGTCTAAATGTGATTTAAACCATGGTTGTTGATGTTCATATAAATCGGATTGTGTACTCTTGTGTTAAGAACCGAAAGCTTGCCATTAGGGTGATTTGTTGATAAGTTATTCATGATTTTTGTTAGACTTAGGTTCATATGAATGATGATGAACTACTTGAATATTTGAAGAACATGATGAACATGATATGAACATGATTTGGATATTTGAAATTGCCATGTTTGATCTATTTTGGTTAAGTGTTAGACAATTAGACATGTTAGTGTATTGTTATTGGATAGTACATAAGATCACAACAGTGAAATCTGATTGGCCAAGTACAATATGGAATTCAGCAAATGTTCCCAGCCGAAACCTCTGGTTACGACTCGAAACCACCACACAACGAGTCGAAATCTTCCAGTTGCGACATCGGTTGCGAGTCGCAAACACCTGGTTGCGACTCGAAACCACACGAGATCAGCACATAAACCGTTTGACTCGAAACCACAGTTACGAGTCCAGTTGCGACTCGTAACCAAAACAGCATGAACCGAAACCATGGTTGCGACTCCGGTTGCGAGTCGAGAACACCTGGTTGCGACTCGAAACCAACATATGTGTGCTGAATTGGACTTGCATGATTTCGGACTTAATTGTTTGGGCCGGACCTTTGGGCCTACTACACGGACCTCATACGTACTGTTAATTGTGAATGATTATTTGGGCTGCTATGGATGAACTTGCATGCAACGTGCTAGCATACGTGTAGAACATACATGCACTACTTGAATACGACCCTGATTGTATGGTACAACTATGATAGGACGTGAGTAGCCACGATATTGCTTGATTGACTTTTCTGTGTTTCTACCGAGCAAACCAAGGTGAGTTCACACCATCTACAAAGCATGGGATTCCCAGGGGTCGGGAATTGGGGTTAAGGAACATGGGTTCCTCGTCCTCCTTGGGTAGGACAGCAAAGGTTCAGGAATGTAATTCCTCGTCCTCACGGACAGATAACTCGTGCTAGACCAAAACTCTATCATGAAGTCCCTCATTTTTATATCGACTTAATCGCCGGGCCAATGGCGAGCGGGTCATTAGTTAGATAGCGCTATTTAGGTCTGACAAACCTCACACCGTGCCGCAGAGGACGGGCGTGAACTAATGGATCTGGGGCACGTCAATGATGATAGACATTGACAGTTTCAGGGCACATAAACATGACTACAGTCAGCAGTCGATATGGTAACGAGTCTAGTGTATACATGGGGTAGCCCCCACGGCCGAAATGCCAGATAACTAACACGGGGTAGCCCCCACGGCAGGATTGCCAGAGTAACCGGGAATAAACAAGTCACGTTTTTAACTATGGGGTAACCCCCACGGCAGGATGCCAGCTAAAGGAAACTGTTTTCGAAACAACTTAAAACGAACACCCAACCGTGAACTCACTCAACTTGTTGTTGACTCGTTACTACATGCTTTGCAGGTCCTTAGGTTCTTAGCTGGAGCTTGCATGGAGGAGGATCGTTGTGGGACATGGACGATTGTGTGCCATGTTAAACTTTGAAACAATTAAACTTATGTTTTGATTTAAGACTTATGCTTCCGCTTGCAACTTAACTATGTTTTGTTTGGACACCAATTGTATTGGTTGGATTTTTATAACTACTTATATGCTTGTTCAATATGATTGGTGGCTAGATCCTGGTCAGTCACGCCTCCAAGCGGCAGTACTCCGCAGGTGGATTTTGGGGGTGTGACAGATTGGTATCAGAGCCATTGGTTATAGAGAACTTGGTTTTAATAAAGGGAAAAACGATTTTGTTAAAACCAGACTATAACCTGTACAGTGCTCAACGGTCCACAACGATGCTTCACTCCACATGCAAGGCTCGACATTCTAGGTGATATAATCTGTGTATATATTGCCTACTTGTTAGTTACATAGTGCATCGCTCATGGTATGCTTGGTTAGTATAACTACTGTTGCTTGAACACGTGCGTGCTTGCTCTATTTTATCGTCGTACCTTCGCGAACCCCTCTCACTCACGTTCTTCTTGATATGAAGATCATGTCTGGACGCGTTAACCTGACACAAGCCCAGTTGACGGCTCTGATCAACGAACGAGTTGCCGCAGCAGTTGCAGCTGCACACGCAGGAGGTATATCCTGCAGTCCGAACTCATTCTAGGATCTTTAGGATCCTACTCTCGTGAACCAACCTTTGTGTTAAACTCTGTCTTTTCTTTCACCCACGATAGGTCAGCATGTTCAGCCACCCGTGTGTACTTTTAAGACTTTCATGGACTGCCGACCAACTACTTTTAGCGGCACTGAAGGAGCAGTAGGTCTCCTACACTGGTTTGAGAAGCTAGAATCTGTGTTCGAAATGTGCGAATGCCCTGAGGCGCGCAGGGTGAAGTATGCTACTGGTACTCTCGAGGGTTTAGCCCTCACGTGGTGGAACGCTCAGGTTCAGATGCTGGGGTTGGTTGCTGCCAACGCCACCCCATGGGAAACTTTTAAGGAGATGATCAAGGAGGAATACTGCAGTCGTGATGAGATTCACAAGCTGGAAGTGGAGTTCTTCAACCTCAAGATGACGGGGTCCGAAATTGAAGCTTATGTGAAAAGGTCGAACGAGCTGGCAATTCTGTGCCCTACTATGGTGGATCCTCCCATCAAACGCATCGAACTATTTCTTCAGGGCTTAGTGCCGGAAATCCAAAGTCATGTGACTTCAGCGAACCTCGCCACCTACCAGCAAACCGTTCAGTTGGCTCACCGTCTCACGGATCAAGCGGTGGAGCAGAACAAGTTACCAAAACGCATAGGTGCTGCAACTACTTCTGGTACCTCTAGTGACAACAAACGGAAATGGGATGGAACTTCAAGTAAGGGTTCAACTTCTGTTCAGTCCCAGTCTCAGCAGAGAAAGACTGAGGACTACAAGAGCCCTAATCAGTAATTGTCCGGTGGTCAAAGTCATGGTGGGTACAAAGGAAATCACCCCAAATGCAATCGCTGCAGCCTGCACCACAGCGGGCCATGCACCAGGGGCAACTGTCATCGGTGCAACAAGCCTGGTCACGCTGCAAAGGATTGCAGGAGCTTATACCCCGCCAATTAGAATCGTCATCAAGCTCAACAGAATCAACGCCAACAGCAACAGGGTGATAACAAAGGGTGCTTTCAGTGTGGAGCTGAGGGCCACTTCAAGAGAGATTGTCCCCAACTGAACAGGAACCAGAACAACAACAACAATAACAACAATCAGGGGAATGGTAACAATGGGAACAACAACAATGGCGCCAGAGGGCGGGTGTTTGTGATCGGCCAAGGTGAAGCAAGGAATGACCCCAACGTTGTAGCGGGTAAGTTCCTTCTCGAAGACTTTTATGTTTCAGTTTTATTTGATTCGGGTGCCGATACTAGCTATATGTCACTAGAAGTTAGTCGAATGCTTAAGCGTATTCCAACACCCTTGAACATCAAGCACACCTTAGAGCTAGCAAATGGTAAGAGTTTAGAAGCCACACACATAGTCAAGGGTTGTAAGGTTATTCTCGCTGACCAGACCTTCTCTATCGACCTCATTCCTATTGTCTTGGGTAGTTTCGACGTTGTCATTGGGATGGATTGGTTATCCCAACACCGAGCAGAGATTCTTTGCAACGAGAAGGTTGTCCGCATTCCAGGTCCCAGTGGTGAACCTCTCATGATTCATGGCGACAAGAGGAGTGCTGTTGAGAACGTCATTTCTCTCCTTAAGGCCCAAAAGTGCTTGCGAAAGGGCCACACTGCTATTTTGGCTCTCATTACTGACACCTCAGGAAAAGAGAAGAAGATAGAAGATTTTCCAGTTGTACGCGATTATCCAGAGGTATTTCCTGAAGAATTACCTGGTCCTCCGCCTCATCGCCAAGTCGAGTTTCAGATTGAACTAGCTCCTGGAGCTGCGCCTATAGCTCGTGCACCTTATCGTTTGGCTCCATCAGAGTTGAAAGAACTCTCTACGCAACTACAAGAGCTCCTGGATAAGGGTTTTATTCGTCCTAGCTCATCGCCCTGGGGAGCTCCAGTACGATTTGTGAAGAAGAAAGACGGTACCTTCAGAATGTGCATCGACTACCGAGAACTCAACCAAGTGACGGTGAAGAACCGTTATCCTCTACCGCGTATCGACGACTTATTCGACCAGCTGCAAGGGTCGAGCTACTATTCGAAGATCGATTTGAGATCGGGTTATCACCAACTGAGAGTCCGGGAAGAGGACGTCTCCAAAACAGCTTTCAGAACTCGATACGGGCACTATGAGTTTTTGGTCATGCCTTTTGGGATGACAAACGCACCTGCGGTTTTCATGGACTTGATGAACTGAGTGTGCAAGCCTTACCTGGACAAGTTCGTTATAGTCTTCATCGACGACATCCTGATCTATTCCAAGAGTCAGGAGGAGCACGAGCGGCATCTGCGACTTATTCTGGAACTCCTTCGAACAGAACAGCTTTATGCAAAGTTCTCGAAATGCGACTTCTGGCTTCGAGAAGTCCATTTCCTAGGCCACGTGGTAAACAAGGATGGGATTCACGTTGATCCATCCAAGATAGACTCGATTAAGAACTGGCCTGCACCTCGTACACCAAAGGAAATTCGCCAATTCTTGGGTTTGGCGGGATACTACCGGAGATTCATAAAGGATTTTTCTAAGATTTCACAGCCTCTCACCTCACTAACGCAGAAGGGCGTTGTTTATCGCTGGGGAAACGCACAGGAGTTGGCATTTCAGCACCTAAAGGATAGACTTTGTAGCGCACCTATCCTTTCCTTGCCAGAAGGCACAGACGACTTTGTGGTTTACTGCGATGCATCAATTCAGGGTCTTGGTTGCGTGTTGATGCAACGAGATAAAGTTATAGCCTACGCCTCACGCCAACTCAAGGTTCATGAAAAGAACTACACTACGCACGATTTAGAGCTGGGAGCTGTTGTTTTTGCACTTAAGTTGTGGCGGCATTACCTGTATGGTACCAAATGCGCCATCTACACCGACCACAGGAGCCTCGAGCACATCTTCAAGCAGAAGGAACTGAATATGCGACAACGACGATGGGTCGAACTACTGAATGACTACGAGTGCTCGATCAGGTATCACCCGGGCAAGGCCAATGTTGTGGCTGACGCCCTCAGTCGGAAGGACACTGCGCCAAAGCGCGTGCGAGCTTTACAACTCACGATCCACTCTAGTCTCCCTTCCCAGATACGAGCAGCTCAGATAGAAGCACTGAAACCAGAAAACGTCAGGGCTGAAGCCCTACGCGGATCAAGACAACGATTAGAACAAAAGGAAGACGGTGCTTACTACGTAACGGGACGCGGTTGGGTCCCACTCTATGGCAACCTACGAGAGCTTGTGATGGACGAAGCACACAAGTCTCGCTACTCGGTACATCCTGGTTCGGATAAAATGTACCACGATATCAAGACTACGTACTGGTGGCCTAGCATGAAGGCCCACATAGCAACCTACGTCAGCAAGTGTTTGACTTGTGCGAGAGTCAAGTCGGAATACCAGAAACCATCAGGCCTACTCCAACAACCAGAGATACCTCAATGGAAATGGGAGCAAATTTCCATGGATTTTGTTACTGGCCTACCTAGATCCCAGCGCGGGAACGATACTATTTGGGTGATCGTGGATCGACTCACAAAATCTGCACACTTCTTGGCTATCAAGGAAACGGATAAGTTCTCCACTCTTGCAGAAATATACCTTAAGGAAGTTGTTTCGAGGCACGGGGTGCCCACCTCCATTATCTCGGATCGAGATGCACGTTTTACTTCAGAGCTGTGGCAAGCAATGCACAAATCCTTTGGCTCGCGATTAGATATGAGCACAGCGTATCACCCTCAGACGGACGGGCAGTCCGAGCGCACTATTCAAACCTTAGAAGACATGCTTCGTGCGTGTGTAATCGACTTTGGCAACCGTTGGGAAAAGCATCTGCCACTTGTGGAATTCTCGTACAATAACAGCTACCACACCAGCATTAAAGCTGCTCCGTTTGAGGCATTGTACGGACGTAAATGCCGGTCACCTCTTTGCTGGGCAGAGGTGGGAGATAGTCAGATCACTGGTCCAGAATATGTGGTAGACACAACCGAGCAAATCGCTCAAATACAAAAACGCATTACGGCCGCTCGCGAACGTCAGAAAGTTTACGCCGACATGGGCAGGAAACCGCTTGAGCTCCAGGTTGGGGAGCGGGTACTACTCAAAGTTTCACCCTGGAAGGGTGTGGTTCGTTTTGGTAAACGCGGTAAACTTAACCCACGATACGTTGGACCTTTCGAGGTCATTGAGAAAATAGGCAGGGTGGCCTACAGACTGAAACTACCAGCGGAACTCGGTGCAGTTCACAACGTTTTTCATGTGTCGAATCTGAAGAAGTGTCCGTCAGATGAGACCCACGTAGTTCCTCTGAAGGAACTCACTATCGACGAGCAGTTACGATTCGTCGAGGAACCAGTCGAAATCACGGACCGGGATGTTAAGGTCCTCAAGAGCACTAGAATACCTCTCGTTCGAGTTCGTTGGAACTCACGTCGCGGCCCAGAGTTCACCTGGGAGCGCGAAGATCAGATGAAACAAAAGTATCCCCAACTGTTCGCAAACAGTACACCCACTACTGAGGCCGAAGCTACGGAATTTCGGGACGAAATTCCAGATCAACGGGGGGTGGATGTGACACCCCAGGAAAACCGGGAAAACCATACAACTTAACTAGCTTCCTCAGTGAGTGCCTACCAAATTTCGGGACGAAATTTCTTTCAACTTGGGGATGATGTGACAACTCGAAATTTAGAACCTTTCGTTGTATGCTTGAACGTTAAATGACTAACTGATTTGATGATTTAATAAATGATAAGTGAACCTCTATATGATTATGTGTTATGTTACATGTATGCTTATGTGTATGTATGCGAGTATGGATATGAACCGAGACAACACGAACCCGACTCAAGACCATGTGGTCTCGAGTGAACAATGACTTACGGGCCGGTTGGTCACACACACACCCTTAGCCCATTCGAAAGCCCATTAGGGTGCACAATGTGGAACAACTATATAACCCCTAGTGATGCTAATCTTGGCATTTTTGGGCAAAACACTCATACTCCTCTAACACACACACTCTTCATTCTCTCACTAAAACCCTAGACACCAAGCATCACACTCCTTCTCCTTCTTCTCGGATTCAAATCGGTGGCACTAGGACTCACGGATCGGCTCACACACACACACACCCAGAAGCTTCATACTCACACTTGAAACTCATCAACCGGTTAGTGTTTATGATGCTTGTTGATTAATGTTTATGATGTTGATGTTATGAATGATATGATTTAACTAGGGTAGTGGTATTATTGATGATGTTTTGTGAATCGGTTATGTGTAATGTTGATAATCGGAACATGCTTGATTTCGGATAGGTGGCATAATGAACTCATGATGTCTTGTGTCTAAATGTGATTTAAACCATGGTTGTTGATGTTCATATAAATCGGATTGTGTACTCTTGTGTTAAGAACCGAAAGCTTGCCATTAGGGTGATTTGTTGATAAGTTATTCATGATTTTTGTTAGACTTAGGTTCATATGAATGATGATGAACTACTTGAATATTTGAAGAACATGATGAACATGATATGAACATGATTTGGATATTTGAAATTGCCATGTTTGATCTATTTTGGTTAAGTGTTAGACAATTAGACATGTTAGTGTATTGTTATTGGATAGTACATAAGATCACAACAGTGAAATCTGATTGGCCAAGTACAATATGGAATTCAGCAAATGTTCCCAGCCGAAACCTCTGGTTACGACTCGAAACCACCACACAACGAGTCGAAATCTTCCGGTTGCGACATCGGTTGCGAGTCGCAAACACTTGGTTGCGACTCGAAACCACACGAGATCAGCACATAAACCGTTTGACTCGAAACCACAGTTACGAGTCCAGTTGCGACTCGTAACCAAAACAGCATGAACCGAAACCATGGTTGCGACTCCGGTTGCGAGTCGAGAACACCTGGTTGCGACTCGAAACCAACATATGTGTGCTGAATTGGACTTGCATGATTTCGGACTTAATTGTTTGGGCCGGACCTTTGGGCCTACTACACGGACCTCATACGTACTGTTAATTGTGAATGATTATTTGGGCTGCTATGGATGAACTTGCATGCAACGTGCTAGCATACGTGTAGAACATACATGCACTACTTGAATACGACCCTGATTGTATGGTACAACTATGATAGGACGTGAGTAGCCACGATATTGCTTGATTGACTTTTCTGTGTTTCTACCGAGCAAACCAAGGTGAGTTCACACCATCTACAAAGCATGGGATTCCCAGGGGTCGGGAATTGGGGTTAAGGAACATGGGTTCCTCGTCCTCCTTGGGTAGGACAGCAAAGGTTCAGGAATGTAATTCCTCGTCCTCACGGACAGATAACTCGTGCTAGACCAAAACTCTATCATGAAGTCCCTCATTTTTATATCGACTTAATCGCCGGGCCAATGGCGAGCGGATCATTAGTTAGATAGCGCTATTTAGGTCTGACAAACCTCACACCGTGCCGCAGAGGACGGGCGTGAACTAATGGATCTGGGGCACGTCAATGATGATAGACATTGACAGTTTCAGGGCACATAAACATGACTACAGTCAGCAGTCGATATGGTAACGAGTCTAGTGTATACATGGGGTAGCCCCCACGGCCGAAATGCCAGATAACTAACACGGGGTAGCCCCCACGGCAGGATTGCCAGAGTAACCGGGAATAAACAAGTCACGTTTTTAACTATGGGGTAACCCCCACGGCAGGATGCCAGCTAAAGGAAACTGTTTTCGAAACAACTTAAAACGAACACCCAACCGTGAACTCACTCAACTTGTTGTTGACTCGTTACTACATGCTTTGCAGGTCCTTAGGTTCTTAGCTGGAGCTTGCATGGAGGAGGATCGTTGTGGGACATGGACGATTGTGTGCCATGTTAAACTTTGAAACAATTAAACTTATGTTTTGATTTAAGACTTATGCTTCCGCTTGCAACTTAACTATGTTTTGTTTGGACACCAATTGTATTGGTTGGATTTTTATAACTACTTATATGCTTGTTCAATATGATTGGTGGCTGGATCCTGGTCAGTCACGCCTCCAAGCGGCAGTACTCCGCAGGTGGATTTTGGGGGTGTGACATTGCAGGTTGGCTGCCAGTGACAATGTCTTGGACAGGGTCAGGTAAACCATCGATGTATTTCTCAATGGCCCGATCCAAAGGTGTGACCATAGTGGGGCAAAGTAGGCTTAACTATTCAAATCGGTCAATGTAGGCACGGTTTTCCCCACTATCTTGTTTTAAATAATAGAACTCGTTTTCAAGTGCCCTAATTTCGCTTCGTGGGCAAAATTCTTTCTTCATAAGATCCTTAAATTCCTCCCACGTCAGTTCCATTGCTACATCGGCACCTCGGTCTCTCATAATACCATTCCACCAAGTGAGTGCTCTCCTTTGAAAGACACTCGAAACGAAATCTACCTTGCGCTCATGGGGGCACTGAACATGGCGGAATGTGCTTTCTATACTTTCGAACCATTGCAAGAGTGCGGTTGCTCCTTCAGACCCAGAAAATTTTAGCGGTTTGGCTGAATTAAAGGTCTTGAAATTACACTGGGCCTTGTTGTTGTTATTGTTGTTGTATATCTGATGAATCTGGGTTACCACGTTTGGAAGCACAACAGCCATCTGCTGAGTGACAAGGGTTGCGATTTCTTCGTTGGTTTGAGGTTGTGCATCTCGTCGAGGAGGCATTTCAAAAATACAGCTATAGAGAAAACCAAAAGTTAGATTTATCCAATTGTTACGAGTTTGTAACATTTATTGTATTGGGAAAACTTTGATCTAGTAAAATTTTGTTCATTGGTCTTGTTCTTATACTTAGAATATATGGTGTTGTGGATTTTTGTTTTGAAACAAGATTTGTTTGAAAATAAACTTTTATAATATTTTTGGATGAGAGAATACAAACCGAGTTAATGGTTTGTATCATAAATTCTTTACCTGTTAAAAATTTATTACTTTTAAGACAAAAATGTTTTTAATTTAAAATTTTTAAAATAAAGAAACTTTGTGTTTGAAAATTTGAAAATTCTCATCCAAATGGTAAAAAAATTTGAATTTTTTTTAAAAGACAAAGGTAGTATTTTGAAAATAAAATAGCTACTTGTAGAGTCGTTAAATGAAATGAGAATCATTTCAACTATATTGAATCAACATATCACCGAAGGTAATATGATGAAATGGTATTGGGAAAGGAAGGATGCTTCGATTGTCATGAAGAGCAAACACATTACCGAGGGTAACATGAATGAGTAGGGTTACAAAGGTCGTTTAGAAATCGATCGGTAGGGTCAAGATGGATAGGTTTTTATAATGCTTCATGAAGACATGCTTTAGCCTATAAGTGGACACTCACCATAAGAATTCCCAGGTAAGAGTGACTGGTCCGATAATGCGGATTTGTATGAACACTATTGCCTTAGACAGAAAACTCGGGGTACAGGCACCCACCCTTCCAGATTGCATGTGTTCACATTATTAAAACCCAAGATTTTGATAAAAACCGTTTGAAGAAAACATTTAAGAAATCTTTTGATACAAATCGTTTGAGATAAAACATGTTTGCGAAATATTTTGACAAAAACGTTTTGAGAAAACATTTTGAAAAATATTTTAATGAAAACTTTTTGAGAAAACATTTTGAGGAATACCCCAAGGCATAAAGCCTAAGGTTCATGATAAATCATCTAAGGTTAGATGATTTGTAAATCATGGAGTAGTTATGGCACGAATAAGGATGAGGATTAGGAAAGAAGTCCTAAGTCTACTCATGTTTGGGTCCTAGGAAGGTTATAGACTAGGTTTAAGGCATGCTAATAACCTAATTCCCTATAACCAGTGCTCTGATACCAATCTGTAACACCCCAATCGCGTAATATAACAACACGCGGCGGAAATATCGGGGAGTCACGTTACAAATTGCTCACAACTACTGGTACTAAATTGTGTCAATATCATTATCATCGTTTTACAAACAAAGATTACATGTATTTGTTCTTTTGTTTTAGAAGTCTAAGGCCCGTATGCAGTCCTATGCGTTGCATGCTTGAACAGTCGAAAACCTGAAACATATGCGAAAACAGTCAGCATAAAAATGCCGCCGAATACATAGGTTTTATTAGCCAAGTAAATGGCAAAACATTTGGTATTATAATTTTAATTGTGAAAACTCGTGACAAAATAAGTTTGAATATGGCAATATGATTATTACAAAGTCAAATTATGCCTTGCATTGAAATCTCGATTAAACCATCGTAAAAACTTGTTAATATGTTATTAGGAATCCAATCAAGGATTAATAATAACTGTTTTGAAATAATTCAAAAGTTATATAAGTATTATATAAATCAAATCAATGATCTATGATAATACTTTAAATATCCTTCTAAGAATCTAACATATAAAGATATGGGAGATTCTACAAGGATTTCGATAATCAAATACTGAAACAATAGTACACAAAATCCTAAAGTGATCCAAATAACGCTACAATAATAATAAAATAAGAACACTTATATATAGGAAGTACCAGCGGCGTATCCACCATGTTCTTATTTTATTATACCCGTTTCGTTATCTAAATCACAACTACCACATAACACATAAATCGTCAACTTGTACCAACTCTTAAACACGCATTAAAGCACACAATGAATCCAATTAAGGACTCCAATATCAGTACTTTAAACATCCTACAAGAATCAACCTATGAACATAGATAGATGCTATAAGGATTCGGGTTCTGTCACATTGTCTAATCTAACATGCATTAAAGTACACAATGAATCCAAGCATGGACTCCAATATTAGTACTCTAAACATCCCATATAAGTCTAACTATGAATATAGATAGATACTACAGGGATCCTAGGTTCTTGTCATATTGAATCATTGAATCAAAACAATCCTAAATCCTAAAGGTGATTCGGGATAACACCACGAAAGGTAATACAATAAGCACACTTATATATAGGAAGTACCAGCGGCGTATCCACCATGTGCTTATTGTATTATCTAGTTTCGTTATCTAAATGACCAACAATCTACACAAAACCAACCATCGAGTTGTAAAGTACTTCTTAAAAATCTCACTATGAAGATAGGAAGATTTAAGACTGTACTTCAAATATCCTACATGAATCTAACTATGAAGATAGGTAGATCACTTAAGGATAAAACATTACATTTGCATAATCGGAATAATACACATAAAAGCACTTAGTGAACACACATATGCCATACATTTTGAAAACAGATCGATTACACATATGAATCACCCCAAAAAATTTGAAAACGGTAAAAAGAGGGGAACTATGTACTCGCCTAGGGTTGCGTATAGTCCCGGTTCAAAGGGTATAACAAAGCTCAAAAGACCAAGAGTTCAAGTGTTGAAGCGGTTCCTAGGGTAACAGATACTATGTTAGGGAATCGACACCTAAATCGGAAGATCGGGTAGAATGAGGTCTTGTAAACCAAATGAGTGTTGGAACTCATGTGATATGGTTTAACAAAGCCTACATTGTAAATCGGAACCTATCCTAAGTTCTTACAACACATTACGACTCATTAAGGTAGCTTACGCCACTTTAACGCGTCGTTCGCGCAAAAGCGCGTTCAAGACGCCTAACTAGTCCTATGACAAGTATTATATGCCTTAACATATCTAATTATGTTATATAATCAGTTTAGTTGTCAAAACATGTGTTACATATGCTTAAAATGAAATTATGCGAAAAAAAGGGCATTTTGGTCATTTTCCTAAGGCATATAAACTACCTTTCATACAACTAACTAAACGAATTGACCATAAGGTATAACCTTGTAAGGTTATTCCCTATACAACTATGGTCACAATACATGTTTGGTAGGATCCTAATGATTGACCAAACGGGTCGGGTTCGAAAGTCTAAGGGGTTGTTTAGACCGCTTATCTTACGACCCTATATAAGCACTATCCTAAATGTGACGAGTTAAACATGTTAAAACATGTTTAACGAAGTTATAAAACAAGTTTGATATAAAAAAAAAAACGGTTTTGATACCCAAAAATTGTTTCGTTGCAAAATACGCATAGACGCGTATTTTGACCGAAACTATGACTCGTCACTACACCTAATTAACGTGGTAATCAGTAGGTATAGTCACACGGGACTATAACCATCGTGATTACGCTCACGTTGTGAAGTTCAAACGAACTTCGTGTTGACCAAAGACTGGTCAAAGCAGAAAGTCAAACACTGTTTGACTTTCCCGCTTAAAAACGCATAAAAGAATGAAAGAAGCTTACAAAGGGTCCAAGCTAGGAAGTTTGATCCAAGTTTGCTCATTTATGAAGTGTTTAAACCTCAACTTAGTGCAAAATGAATCAAGTGTGAGTTGAAGTGAATAAAAGCATGGGTATTTATAGATTTTGGAGAACCGTTAGGATCGTTCCTCGCAAAACGTGCCTTGATCTAGACCTTACATGTGGGCACATGGTTTTCAAAACCATGGGAATACTTAAAACCATCAAATTCCAACCCATAGAGTGCCAAACCTTGGGTTAAAACCATCAAATCCTCAAAAATGGACCAAGTTCAATGTATCTGCCAGAAATTTCAAAAATGGTCCCTGCACTTGTAAAACTTGATTTTTCTGGCACTTTTAAACCCCGTTAACCTCATTTCAAGGATCTAAAATGATGTTAAATTATAGGGAACTTAAAATATGCTCAAAGACATCACGGATGTCGGTTCGTTTGGCCGTACGGTTGCGTTATTCGGGTAATTACGACGGAAGTCGTAACGAATGCAAAAACGATCCAAATTAAGCGACAAATGAAATTTTGTCATTCCAATCACTAAAATAAAATATTTTAATGATTACATAAATTTTTGGATGTCCGGGTATATTCTAAACGTAAGTTATGCGCGAAAATGCAAACTTATGTACTTTTTGACGCTTTTAGTCCCTATTGATCAAATAAGTTTATTTTTGCGCACCAAACACCTCAAAGCCTATTTCTAAGCTATGTAAAGGATATTTAGGTCATGTTTAACTTATGGTCAAATTACGGAATGTTCGATACTATGTGAATCAGCAGACTTTCGCAGTTTGACGCAAATAGTCCCTGAGTGTGAATAAACTTGTTTTTTGACACACCAAAGCTTTCAAAACCTTTTTCTAAGTTATATAAAAGTTATTTAAGGTATGTTAAGCCTTTGTCACTGTTCTGGAGTGTTTTCCACATTAAAATGATTACGTTTACGAATCAGTTCATGTTTAACTTTCCAGAAAGCGATTTAAAGCTTGTAAATGAACTAGAATCAAAATGTGAAATTGTAAAACCAAAATAAATAAATTTTTGAGAAAAAAACACATTGTTTCTTGATAAAAGATAGTGTCCTACATCGTGTGTGTTTACGGAGCACAAGTGTCACATTAATCCCCCAGTTGTCACAAAAGTTAGTAGTTCTATTCCTAATTAATTGGGATCCATTATCACAAATAGTTTTAGAAGGAATTCCAAATCTTGTAATAATGTTTATTTTAATTAAGGATATAACTTCCTTTTTCCCTAACTTGAACAAAAGCTTCTGCTTCTATCCATTTGGAGAAGTAGTCTGTCATCGCTAGCATGAATACTTTTCCTCTAGGTGCTTTAGGGAGTTTACCTACTATATCCATTCCCCATTTCATAAATGGCCAAGAGGAGAGAACTGGATATAAAGGCTCTACTGCTTGATGTAGTATGTTGCTATGTCTTTGGCAAGCATCACACTTTCTTGCATATTCTACAGCATCATTCTTCATTGTAGGCTAATAGTATCCTGTTCTAAGGATCCTTGAGAATAGTGATTTGCCCCTAGTGTGATTTCCAGTCTCCGTCATGAAAATCCTTTAAGACTTCTTGAATTTCTGGATCCTCAATACACCTCAAATAGGGACCTACAAGGGATCTCTTGTATAACATGTTATTTATTTTAGTAAATTGAGATACCTTGATCCTGAAAGCTATAGGATTCTCCTATATGGTAATATACCCATTCTGGATATATTTCATAATTAGAAGGATCCATGATCCTGAATTCGGCTGTACATCATCACTAGGTACAACTGCAGTATCCTCAACTATCTCCATTGCGTCATTTTCTTCAATTGCATGAGAAAGGATATGAATAATGGGAATGCTGATATCATCTGGTATCTTCAAGGATGATCCTAGATTTTCTAAGGCATCCACCTCTACATTTTCCTCTCTGGGTACCTGTGTTAGGCTGAAAAATCGAAAGAATTTGCCAATTTCTTGACTATTTCTAAATATTTGATTAGTTTCTCACCTTTGACAGCATATGATCCATTAAAATGGTTAGTAATTAGCAATGAATCAGTATATACTTGAAGATACCTGATCCTCATGTGTTTAGCTAATTGCAAACCTGCTATTAAGGCCTCATATTCTGCTTCGTTATTAGTAGTTTGAAATTCACATGCAATAGATTGGGGTATTATGTCCCCATGTGGCGATTTTAGTAGTAGGCCTAGTCCAGTTACTTTGACATTTGTGGCTCCATCTGTGAAGAGTATACAAGGATCCTTGGTCTCCTCAAGTTGTTGAACCTCTAATTCAGCTTCCATTTGTAGATCACTACTGAAATCAGCCACAAAGCCAGCTAAAGCTTGATACTTGATGGCAGTCCTGGGTTCATACTTAATGTCATATGTACTATGCTTAACTGCTCACTTTGCCATTCTACCTGACATTTCAGGTTTCCTGAGAACATTCTTGATAGGAAAGTTAGTTTTCACAATAAAAGTATGAGTTTCAAAGTAATGTGTAAGTTTAGTGGAAGCCATGATCAAAGCAAGAATTAATTTCTCTATATGAGAATACAAGGCTTCAGCATCAAGAAGGCTTTTACTTACATTGTATACTAGATGTTGTTAGCCTTCATGATCTTTAACTAAGACTGCACTTACTACTTTACCTGAAACAGCTAAGTATAAGGATAATGGCTCACCATCTTCTGGGCAAAGAAATAAAAATGGGTAGAAGAGCTACCCTTTGTTCTTTGGGAAGATATAACAACAACAAAGAATTCTACTAACCAGACAACTTTCTCTTTGGTTTTTGGAGCTGAAGCTACGATCCCAACAGAAATGGTGATTCCTACTGCAAGATCCTGCCTACGGGCCAATGAAACTGACGACCAAGCCTTAGTTGAGGATCTTGAAGTAGTTGCGAGCTCAAAGATTATGCTAAAGTCAGGATTACATCAGACCGGAAAAAAATAACGAAGGCGTATAACAAGAATATCAGGATCCGTAGATTCCAAGTTTGTGATATGGTTCTTAGGAAGGTATTCTAGAATACTACTAATCCTAGTGATGGAAAGTTTTCTCCAAAATGGGAACGACCATACCTCATTGATTCAGAACCTGGAAAGGGAGCATACTGGCTGTCTACAATGGAAGGAGAAATTCGACCAAGAACCTAGAATGCGATTCACTTGAAGACTTACTTCATGTGACTTATTGATAGGATCCCGGTCTGGTATGTTGAGGATCCTAAATCTTTGGGATCCCTAGTATCTTTTTTCACCTAATTTCAATTTTCTTCTTTTTATTTGATTTTCTTATTATTATTTTTATATCAAGTCGCTGACTTAAGCATCAAAGGGGTGTCATCCAAGCTAACACCCAACTTCATAAAGGTTTCAAAGTATTTTGCAGAAGGAAATCCTCAAGGATCCTCAATAAAAGCTAGAGATTAGCTATCTTTTCTAGGTTTAAGCTACCTAATCCCTTCTAAGGTTTGAAGCTGCATTTCAGCCTTCCTTACGAGATTGGGTTTAAACACCCTGCCAGGAGCACATGTTATCAGATATAGTTCAGGATGGCAGGACCAGTTCATGTAGAAATATGTGACTAACAATTTTGATATTGTTGGCTATGTCTAGGATTCTTAAAAAATTATCAATTGAGTAACATAGACATATTACACACTGAGCTTGTCCCAAGATCGTAACATTTGCATGCTATCATAGTATGGCTAGTCCCAAGTAGTTTGACCCAAGTTTATAGTATTTTATGCTATCTTAAGTACCTAATGTTCCTGGATGTTCGAATTCATTATTTAATCTTTAGTATCCTTAGGTTTCCTAGGAAGCAAGAACTACCAAGGATCCTGGTTGGTATCAGGATTCTCACAAGCATTAGCGATATCAGGGTCTTAAGAATAGACATGGGGCGATGTGCAGAGAATCAAGTGTATTCTAAGCCAAATTCTTTTATTTCTATGAGTATCTTATTTGGTAAAATTAACTTTGCTATGATGACTTGTTCTAAATAAATGGTCTCTTTATAAAGATAAGAGTTTGAAAAAATTTGGATTTGTTCGATAAAGATGCTAAAATAGAATTCATAAAACACCAGATGTACATTTCGACAAAATCATGATAAAGGAACAAGGCATAAGCATAAGGTCAAAAGATTAAATTTTATTTACTGGTTGCAGAAATTTAAAAGAAGATGGCCCAAGGTTTCATCCTTGGATATGAGGATCCATCCACTCGAGCCATCCATTGTCTGAAGCATCCAAGAACTTGCGGGTAGCCTGGATTTCACTCAAAAAAATGAGTCCATCCACCCAGGCTGCCATGGTTAATATTGTCTAAACCCCACACCGGGGAACATGCAAAAGAAACAAAAAAGTAATTTTTTCAAAGATTACACAACCACAAATTATTTAAAAAAATAAGGCTTCGGTCTAGTCATCAATATCCATCATCACCCCATGATCAACTACTCATTCTCACCATCACCACCTACAGCTTCACCCTCAGGATCCTCGCCAACCTTGCTCGCCTTAGCCTCCTCAACCGTGTCCGCCTCCTTCTCAGGAACCTCAGCCTGTCCTCCTAGCTTCATTACCACTGCCCTCCACTTCTTGACATCCCAAGTGTTGATGTCAAATCCATCAGCTTTAGCCTCTTCATACATCTAGATCTTGAATTGGAAGATGGTAAGGACAACAGATTTCTTGGCCTCTGACTCCAATTGCTTCAGCTTCTCTTGGTGGGCTTTCTTTATATCTTGCACTCCTTTCTTGAGAATTTAGGCTGATAGGGGAGATCCTCAGAATGTTGTTTCCTGAGCTCGGCTACTGTCTCCATATCAGTAATCTTCTTAGAGAGCTGGGCTATTTTCTCATCATAGTGATGAGAAGCTTGGAGCGGGTCTGCATAACAAGAATTTATATACATTATTAACAATTGAGGATCTTGAAAATAACAAAGGATTCTGAATTTATCTTTACTTAATACAATCTGGATGGTCTAGAGTTTTTTTTTTGGCTATCTATGTAGGTTCCAGGATGTCAAAGGCTTCAAGGTCCATGACTTTAGGACCTTTACGTTTCTTCCTTGTAGAAGCTTTGGGGACAAGATGAATGGGATTCTCTTGCTTAACAAGAGTACTTTCTTCGGTGAGGCTGAGGAGTCCATCAAGATTAAAGCTGCCGGTGTGATTCTGGCTTCCTACACCTAGCGAACAATATCAGGATCCTAAACATAGGGAATCAAAAGGAAGAATCAGAGATTACAAGTACCTGAAGACATGACGAATTCTGAGGATTTGGAATGAAGACTGGTTTCTTGGAGAGCAGGATCAGGCTGGAAGTTCCGTTCTGAGTCCGGTTAGCTAAGCAAATTGGTAATTTTACACTTTGTGTCTTGAGTTTTAGGAGCTCGGATGTCAAAATCAAACGCTGCATGATACGAAATGAGAACAAATCAGAAACATGATGTTCGTTATTTATAATAAGATCCTGAGTGGATCCCGACAAACACTACCCTTCTGGAACTAATGACGAGGCAGGGATTGGCTATTAGGAAGATAATCTCGATGGACAAAGGAGAACCTGGTAATCCAATTTTTCTCATTGTGCTTAGGTTTCAGCATAAAGGAGGTTCATCTGGGTTTGATTCTCAGAGTAAAATGACTGGCTCCGTGAGTTCGTAGCTTGTAGATATAAGTGATTTCAGCAAGGATAATGTCTAGAGAATGGGTGCGGTTGATCAGTCAAGGGTGTACAAAATTCTCCACATAAAGGGCATGGCTTGTGAGTAAGCTAGCTTAGTAACATTGAAGAACTTGTTGACCAGATGTGATAAGGGGAAGGTAAACCCAATCGAAAAAGGATAAAATGGGAAGCAAACCCATTGGTCGGAATAGAGATCAGCTTTCATGGAAGGATTGAAAGTACGAATGATGGCTTGTTCTGGAAGGATATGAGAAGTAGCCAAATACCCAATGCATTGGTCATCAAAAGTGCAGAGTTCCTCTACAGAAGATGCTAGGATCCTCAGGTCGATGCACTCTGGGACGTCCGATGATCGAAGGTTCTTTTTCAGGGACATTATTCGCGATAGGATCCTAATATGTTGAACATGTAGCAGGATCATGATGGATCTTAAGATCCTGAATATTATTGTTACTAATCAATTGCTTATGTTATTAAGGGATATTTTGTAGGAATATTCTTATGCTAACGGCTAGTGGATAGCTTGCACCAGAATTGTCATAGAAGTAGTTCAAGAAAACGTGTCGAAATAGAGCTGAAAGCTCCCAACGGTCATTGGCTTGTTTTTATCAAGATCCCGAAATTCCTTAGAAGTTCAGTTAGGATTCATTTTTTTATTTGTACTATAAATAGGCTTGATCGGATCATTTTAGGAACACAATTTACACGCTGCAAACACTCTACACTCACTCGCAATCACAGTTATCGCAAATGTAACACTTAGTTCAATCGATCAAGCTTCACCGTTGTAATTCTTTATGACATTAATACTAGTGGGGCTGTGTAGTTTCCAGGTCCTGGGGTTTTTTGTGCCGGAGATCGTCTTAAAGAAGAAGATCAAGGGATATTTCCCCATGATAAATTTTATACACATCGCATTCATTACATTTTACTTTGCAGACTGTTTTCTTAAACCGGGATCCTGACTGTTAATTTTGGATCTTGAGCATCATTCTTGTTGTTTCTACAAGCACCCCACCTCACTTTCTCAATTTGGTTAAGTAAATTCAGTTGTTAATTTTTAACCAAAACAGTTACACCTCTTTCCTAGAAGATCCTCTTTGTCCTCGATAAGCTCAACCAAGACTAATCTTTTGACCTCACCATCACCGAGCTCGCTTTACAGTCCGAATTAAGCACTGACAATATCCTCTTGTTGTGAAAACCAAACACAAGGAGAATGATTGGAAGATGAAATTCTTCTTCGTCCGTCGGGATTCCATCCCAAATGTTCGGTCCCTGCCTACCCATTGGATTCGTAAGGGTAGGATTCTTCAGGATCCTTATTGTTGAAAAACGTAAAACATACATTTTCCGAACTATTTTTATGTAATTCATGCAGCTTTTGACTTCGAAACCTGAGCACTTGTGAAAGAAGAAACATAAGACAAAATCATGAAGGTGTTAGCCATACTAGAATCTGAAAGGAGCTTCCAGCTAAATCCAACCATTCCAGAGGCTAGTTTTCAATCCCACACTTCAGAATTCATAATGTCCTTAGGTAATTTTAAATTTTCTCTAGTTTCCTTTTTTCTAGATATCTTGGATCTTGATCTATTATAACAGCTATAGGAAGCCCAAAAGGTACTAGAAAGTTTGATCTTAATGGAATCATGAGATTTGTCCAGAGTGGTGCTCCTGTCAAACAAGAGACTCTAGCTACCTCTACTTCTAAGCCTCGAGCTCTACCCCTATGTTCAAACAAGAAGTGAAGGGTCCTAAAGTCATGGACTTAGAGCCTTTCGAGAACATGGGTTCTGTGAAGCCACCAAAAAGATCTAAACCATGCAAAGTGTGGTAAGTACAATTTAATTTCAGAAATCTTTATATTTTTTAGAGATTATACTATTCATTACTGTTTACTATCAACACATAGGCCCTCTCTAAGATCCTTCTTTGTCAGGATGAGAATGTAGCTGAGCTCTTAGAGAAGATTGTAGACATGGGGACACTAGCTGAGCACGGTGCCAAACACTCTGAGGATCTCCGTCTCTAGCTCGAATCCACCAGGTAGCAGCTCAAGGATCACCAGGATGCCCACAAAGAGCAGATAAAGCAACTTGAGATTGAAGCTAAGAAATTTGTTACTCTGAGCATCTTCCAGGACAAGATATGAATGTGGGAAGAAGCCAAGGCCAAGGGATTAGAGGTCTATAATTGGGACGTGGAGTAGTGGAAAGTTGTGGTGGCGAAGCTATGTGGAAAGATTGAGGTTCTTGAGCAGGAGGGTGACAAAGCTGTGGATGCTGAGGTTGGCGAGGATCATGGGGTGGAGGCTACAATAGGTGTCACACCCCCAAAATCCACCTGCGGAGTACCACCGCTTGGAGGCGTGACTGACCAGGATCCAGCCACCAATCATACTGAACAAGCATATAAGTAGTTATAAAAATCCAACCAATACAATTGGTGTTCAAACAAAACATAGTTACGTTGCAAGCGGAAGCATAAGTCTTAAAAACAAGGCATAAGTTTAATTGTTTCAAAGTTTAACATGGCACACAGTCGTCCATGTCCCACAACGATCCTCCTCCATGCAAGCTCCAGCTAAGAACCTAAGGACCTGCAAAGCATGTAGTAACGAGTCAACAACAAGTTGAGTGAGTTCACGGTTGGGTATTCGTTTTAAGTTGTTTCGAAAACAGTTTCCTTTATCTGGCAATCCTGCCGTGGGGGTTACCCCATAGTTAAAAACGTGACCTGTTTATTCCCGGTTACTCTGGCTATCCAGCCGTGGGGGCTACCCCGTGTTAGTTATCTGGCATTTCGGCCGTGGGGGCTACCCCATGTATACACTAGACTCGTTACCATATCGACTGCTGACTGTAGTCATGTTTATGTGCCCTGAAACTGTCAATGTCTATCATCATTGACGTGCCCCAGATCCATTAGTTCACGCCCGTCCTCTGCGGCACGGTGTGAGGTTTGTCAGACCTAAATAGCGCTATCTAACTAATGACCCGCTCGCCATTGGCCCGGCGATTAAGTCGATATAAAAATGAGGGACTTCGTGATAGAGTTTTGGTCTAGTACGAGTTATCTGTCCGTGAGGACGAGGAATTTCATTCCTGAACCTTTGCTGTCCTACCCATGGAGGACGAGGAACCCATGTTCCTTAACCCCAATTCCCGACCCAGGGAATCCCATGCTTTGTAGAGGGTGTGAACTCACCTTGGTTTGCTCGGTAGATACACAGAAAAGTCAAACAAGCAATATTGTGGTCACTCGCGTCCTATCATAGTTGTATCATACAAGTCAGGTTCGTGCCCAAGTAGCACACGGATGTTTCTAGCACATTGCATTCAAGTATCATCTATGGCAGTTCATCAACATTCACGTTCAACAGTAACATATAAGGTCTGTGCATTAGGCCCAAGAGTCCGGCCCAATTAATTAATTAAGCCCGTATGGGGTGCAAGTCCAACAGTGTGCACATGCACCTGGTCTCGAGTCGCAACTGATGCAGGTTCTGGTCTCGAGTCGCAACCGGACTCGCAAACACGGTCTCGGCTCATGCTGTTTTGGTCTCGAGTCGCAACCGGACTCGTAACTGTGGTTTCGAGTCACAAGGTTTGTGTGCTGATCATGTGTGGTTTCGAGTCGCAGCCAGGTGTTTGCGACTCGCAACCGATGTCGCAACCGGGGGATTTCGACTCATCACATGGTGGTCTCGAGTCGCAACTGGGGTTTTCGGTTGGACAACTGCTGATTCGGTACAGTGTACTATCCAATAGAAATTCCATTTCATGAAACAGTTTGTACTATCCACTTAAACATGTTTATTTGTCTAACAATTTGCCAATTTGGATCAAACATATCAGTTTTCAAATATTCAAGCATGTTCATATGATATTTAACAAGTTCTTCATACATTCATCACATATTCATCTAGTTCATATAAACTTTACCCAAACAAAAATCATGATTAACAAATTAACAACACTAGCATGCACCCTATGATATCAACACCATGAATCTTCCTAATCGTGCACATACCACAGTCGATTACAAGTATTCGGCTTCCATTCATTAATCATTTCAACTTATATCAACACCCAAACCATATAGAGCCGATAACACACATACATAGTCAAGCATACATTATTTATCCTAACGAAATCCACACATTAACATATAATCATCATCAACCGAATGTAAACACATAACATAGAGCATTTATGCATCGATTACTTGAACACTAACTCATCATCAATGTGTACCATCATATTAATCAAAACATCATATTAATCAAAACATCATAAACACTAACCAACAAGTATCATAACACTAACCGGTTCAAGTATGGGTTCGAAAGTGGGTGTGTACGAGTTGATCTGAGAGCTCCTTAGTGGTCACCGGTTTGAATCCGAGAAGAAGGAGGAGAAATGTGATGTTTGGTGTCTAGGGTTTTTGTGAGAGAATGGAGAGTGTGTGTGAGAGTGAGTGTGTTGTCCAAAATGGTAAACATGGATGGTCCCTAAGGTTATATACCCGTCCCAAGTAGTTCACCCTAATGGGTCTTCGAATGGGCTAAGGGTGTGTGTGTGTGTGGCCCGACCGGCCCATATGTTACTGTTCACTCGAGACCACATGGTCTCGAGTCGGGTCCTTGTTGTTTCGGTTCATATACATACTCGCATACATACAATCACAAACATAATCATACATATATCATTCATTAATTCATCAAATTAGTTAGTCACTTAGCGTTCAAGCGTACAACGAAAGGTTCTAAATTTCGAGTTGTCACATCATCCCCAAGTTGAAAGAAATTTCGTCCCGAAATTTGGTAGGCACTCACTGAGGAAGCTAGTTAAGTTGTATGGTTTTCCTGGTTTTCCTGGGGTGTCACATCCACCCTCCGTTGGTCTGGAATTTCATCCCGAAATTCCGTAGCTTCGGCCTCAGTAGTGGGTGTACTGTCTGCGAACAGTTGGGGATACTTTTGTTTCATCTGATCTTCGCGCTCCCAGGTGAACTCTGGGCCGTGACGTGAGTTCCAACGAACTCGAACGAGAGGTATTCTAGTGCTCTTGAGGACCTTAACATCCCGGTCCGTGATTTCGACTGGTTCCTCGACGAATCGTAACTGTTCGTCGATAGTGAGTTCCTTCAGAGGAACTACGTGGGTTTCATCTGACGGACACTTCTTCAGATTCGACACGTGAAAAATGTTGTGAACTGCACCGAGTTCTGCTGGTAAGTTCAGTCTGTAGGCCACCCTGCCTATTTTCTCAATGACCTCGAAAGGTCCAACGTATCGTGGGTTGAGTTTGCCGCGTTTACCAAAACGAACCACACCCTTCCAGGGTGAAACTTTGAGTAGTACCCGCTCCCCAACCTGCAGCTCGAGCGGTTTCCTGCCCATGTCGGCGTAAACTTTCTGACGTTCGCGAGCTGCCATCATGCGTTTTCGTATTTCAGCAATTTGTTCGGTCGTGTCTACCACATATTCTGGACCAGTGATCTGACTATCTCCCACCTCTGCCCAGCAAAGAGGTGACCGGCATTTACGTCCGTACAATGCCTCAAATGGAGCAGCTTTAATGCTGGTGTGGTAGCTGTTATTGTACGAGAATTCCACAAGTGGCAGATGCTTTTCCCAGCGGTTGCCAAAGTCGATTACACATGCACGAAGCATGTCTTCTAAGGTTTGAATAGTGCGCTCGGACTGCCCGTCCGTCTGAGGGTGGTACGCTGTGCTCATGTCTAATCGTGAGCCGAAGGATTTGTGCATTGCTTGCCATAGCTCTGAAGTAAAACGCGCATCTCGATCTGAGATAATAGAGGTGGGCACCCCGTGCCTTGAAACGACTTCCTTAAGGTATATTTCTGCAAGAGTGGAGAACTTATCCGTCTCCTTGATAGCCAAGAAGTGTGCAGATTTTGTGAGTCGATCCACGATCACCCAAATAGTATCGTTCCCGCGCTGGGACCTAGGTAGGCCAGTAACAAAATCCATGGAAATTTGCTCCCATTTCCATTGAGGTATCTCTGGTTGTTGGAGTAGGCCTGATGGTTTCTGGTATTCAGACTTGACTCTCGCACAAGTCAGACACTTGCTGACGTAGGTTGCTATGTGGGCCTTCATGCTAGGCCACCAATACGTAGTTTTTATATCATGGTACATTTTATCCGAACCAGGATGCACCGAGTAGCGAGACTTGTGCGCTTCATCCATCACAAGCTCTCGTAGGTTGCCATAGAGTGGGACCCAAACGCATCCCGTCACGTCACGTAGTAAGCACCGTCTTCCTTCTGTTCTAATCGTTGCCTTGATCCGCGTAGGGCTTCAGCCCTGACGTTTTCTGGTTTCAGTGCTTCTATCTGAGCAGCTCGTATTTGGGAAGGGAGACTAGAGTGGATCGTAAGTTGTAAAGCTCGCACGCGCTTAGGCGCAGTGTCCTTCCGACTGAGGGCGTCAGCCACAACATTGGCCTTGCCTGGGTGATACCTGATTGAGCACTCGTAATCATTCAGTAGTTCGACCCATCGTCGTTGCCGCATATTCAGTTCTTTCTGCTTGAAGATATGCTCGAGACTCCTGTGGTCGGTGTAGATGGCGCACTTGGTACCATACAGGTAATGCCGCCATAACTTAAGTGCAAAAATAACAGCTCCCAGCTCTAAATCGTGCGTAGTGTAGCTCTTTTCATGAACCTTGAGTTGGCGTGAGGCGTAGGCTATAACTTTGTCTCGTTGCATCAATACGCAACCAAGACCCTGAACCGATGCGTCGCAGTAAACCACAAAGTCGTCTGTGCCTTCCGGCAAGGAAAGGATAGGTGCGCTACAAAGTCTATCCTTTAGGTGCTGAAACGCCAACTCCTGTGCGTTTCCCCAGCGATAAGCAACGCCCTTTTGCGTTAGTGAGGTGAGAGGCTGTGCAATCTTAGAAAAATCCTTTATGAATCTCCGGTAGTATCCCGCCAAACCCAAGAATTGGCGGATTTCCTTTGGTGTACGAGGTGCAGGCCAGTTCTTAATTGAGTCTACCTTGGATGGATCAACGTGAATCCCATCCTTGTTCACCACGTGGCCTAGGAAATGGACTTCTCGAAGCCAGAAGTCGCATTTCGAGAACTTTGCATAAAGCTGTTCTGTTCGAAGGAGTTCCAGAATAAGTCGCAGATGCTGCTCGTGTTCCTCCCGACTCTTGGAATAGATCAGGATGTCGTCGATGAAGACTATAACGAACTTGTCCAGGTAAGGCTTGCACACTCGGTTCATCAAGTCCATGAAAACCGCAGGTGCGTTTGTCATCCCGAAAGGCATGACTAAAAACTCATAGTGCCCGTATCGAGTTCTGAAAGCTGTTTTGGAGACGTCCTCTTCCCGGACTCTCAGCTGGTGATAACCCGATCTCAAATCGATCTTCGAATAGTAGCTCGACCCTTGCAGCTGGTCGAATAAGTCGTCGATACGCGGTAGAGGATAACGATTCCTCACCGTCACCTTGTTGAGTTCCCGGTAATCGATGCACATTCTGAAAGTACCGTCTTTCTTCTTCACAAATAGCACTGGAGCTCCCCAGGGCGATGAGCTTGGACGAATAAAACCCTTATCCAGGAGCTCTTGTAGTTGCGTAGAGAGTTCCTTCAACTCTGATGGGGCTAAACGATAAGGTGCACGAGCTATGGGCGCAGCCCCAGGAGCTAGTTCGATCTGAAACTCGACTTGGCGATGAGGCGGAAGACCAGGTAATTCCTCAGGAAATACCTCCGGAAAATCGCGTACAACTGGAAAATCTTCTATTTTCTTCTCTCTTTCTGAGGTGTCAGTAACGAGAGCCAAAATGGCAGTGTGGCCTTTTCGCAAACACTTTTGGGCCTTAAGGAGAGAAATGACGTTCTCAACAGCACTCCTCTTGTCGCCATGAATCATGAGAGGTTCATCATCGGGACCTGGAATACGGACAACCTTCTCGTTGCAAAGAATCTCCGCTCGGTGCTGGGATAACCAATCCATCCCAATGACAACGTCGAAACTACCCAGGACAATAGGAATGAGGTCGATAGAGAAGGTCTGGTCAGCGAGAATAAGTTTACAACCCTTGACTACGTGTGTGGCTTCTAAACTCTTACCATTTGCTAGCTCTACGGTGTGCTTGTTGCTCAAAGGGGTTGGAATACGCTTAAGCATTCGACTAACTTCTAGTGACATGTAGCTAGTATCGGCACCCGAATCAAATAAAACTGAAACATAAAAGTCGTCGAGAAGGAACTTACCCGCCACAACATTGGGGTCATTCCTTGCTTCGCCTTGGCCAATCACAAACACCCGCCCCCTGGCGCCATTGTTGTTGTTGTTCCCATTGTTACCATTCCCCTGATTGATGTTGTTGTTGTTGTTCTGGTTCCTGTTCAGTTGGGGACAGTCTCTCTTGAAGTGGCCCTCAGCTCCACACTGAAAGCATCCTTTGTTATCACCTTGCTGCTGCTGCTGGCGTTGATTCTGTTGAGCTTGCTGACGATTCTGATTGGCGGGGTATAAGCTCCTGCAATCCTTTGCAGCGTGACCAGGCTTGTTGCACCGATGGCAGTTGCCCCTGGTGCATGGCCCGCTGTGGTGCAGGCTGCAGCGATTGCATTTGGGGTGATTTCCTTTGTACCCACCATGACTTTGACCACCAGACGATTGCTGATTAGGGCTCTTGTAGTCCTCAGTCTTTCTCTGCTGAGACTGAGACTGAACAGAAGTCGAACCCTTACTTGAAGTTCCATCCCATTTCCGTTTGTTGTCACTAGAGGTACCAGAAGTAGTTGCAGCACCTATGCGTTTTGGTAACTTGTTCTGCTCCACCGCCTGATCCGTGAGACGGTGAGCCAGCTGGACAGTTTGCTGGTAGGTGGCGAGGTTCGCTGAAGTCACATGACTTTGGATTTCCGGCACTAAGCCCTGAAGAAATAGTTCGATGCGTTTGATGGGAGGATCCACCATAGTAGGGCACAGAATTGCCAGTTCGTTCGACCTTTTCACATAAGCTTCAATTTCCGACCCCGTCATCTTGAGGTTGAAGAACTCCACTTCCAGTTTGTGAATCTCATCACGACTGCAGTATTCTTCCTTGATCATTTCCTTAAAATTCTCCCATGGGGTGGCGTTAGCAGCAACCAACCCCAGCATCTGAACCTGGGCGTTCCACCACGTGAGGGCTAAACCCTCGAGAGTACCAGTAGCATACTTCACCCTGCGCGCCTCAGGGCATTCGCACATTTCGAAGACATATTCTAGTTTCTCAAACCAGTGTAGGAGACCTACTGCTCCTTCAGTGCCGCTAAAAGTAGTTGGTCGGCAGTCCATGAAGGTCTTAAAAGTGCACACGGGTGGCTGAACATGCTGACCTCCTGCGTGTGCAGCTGCAAGTGCTGCGGCAACTCGTTCGTTGATCAGAGCCGTCAACTGGGCTTGTGTCAGGTTAACGCGTCCAGACATGATCTTCATATCAAGAAGAACGTGAGTGAGAGGGGTTCGCGAAAGTACGGCGATAAAGTAGAGTAAGCACGCACGTGTTCAAGCAACAGTAGTTATACTAACCAAGCATACCATGAGCAATGTACTATGTAACTAACAGGTAGGCAATATACACAGACCATATCACCTAGAATGTCGAGCCTTGCATGTGGAGTGAAGCGTCGTTGTGGACCGTTGAGCACTGTACAGGTTATAGTCTGATTTTAATAAAACCCTTTTTCCTTTATTAAAACCAAGTTCTCTATAACCAATGGCTCTGATACCAATCTGTCACACCCCCAAAATCCACCTGCGGAGTACCACCGCTTGGAGGCGTGACTGACCAGGATCCAGCCACCAATCATACTGAACAAGCATATAAGTAGTTATAAAAATCCAACCAATACAATTGGTGTTCAAACAAAACATAGTTACGTTGCAAGCGGAAGCATAAGTCTTAAAAACAAGGCATAAGTTTAATTGTTTCAAAGTTTAACATGGCACACAGTCGTCCATGTCCCACAACGATCCTCCTCCATGCAAGCTCCAGCTAAGAACCTAAGGACCTGCAAAGCATGTAGTAACGAGTCAACAACAAGTTGAGTGAGTTCACGGTTGGGTATTCGTTTTAAGTTGTTTCGAAAACAGTTTCCTTTATCTGGCAATCCTGCCATGGGGGTTACCCCATAGTTAAAAACGTGACCTGTTTATTCCCGGTTACTCTGGCTATCCAGCCGTGGGGGCTACCCCGTGTTAGTTATCTGGCATTTCGGCCGTGGGGGCTACCCCATGTATACACTAGACTCGTTACCATATCGACTGCTGACTGTAGTCATGTTTATGTGCCCTGAAACTGTCAATGTCTATCATCATTGACGTGCCCCAGATCCATTAGTTCACGCCCGTCCTCTGCGGCACGGTGTGAGGTTTGTCAGACCTAAATAGCGCTATCTAACTAATGACCCGCTCGCCATTGGCCCGGCGATTAAGTCGATATAAAAATGAGGGATTTCGTGATAGAGTTTTGGTCTAGTACGAGTTATTTGTCCGTGAGGACGAGGAATTTCATTCCTGAACCTTTGCTGTCCTACCCATGGAGGACGAGGAACCCATGTTCCTTAACCCCAATTCCCGACCCAGGGAATCCCATGCTTTGTAGAGGGTGTGAACTCACCTTGGTTTGCTCGGTAGATACACAGAAAAGTCAAACAAGCAATATTGTGGTCACTCGCGTCCTATCATAGTTGTATCATACAAGTCAGGTTCGTGACCAAGTAGCACACGGATGTTTCTAGCACATTGCATTCAAGTATCATCTATGGCAGTTCATCAACATTCACGTTCAACAGTAACATATAAGGTCTGTGCATTAGGCCCAAGAGTCCGGCCCAATTAATTAATTAAGCCCGTATGGGGTGCAAGTCCAACAGTGTGCACATGCACCTGGTCTCGAGTCGCAACTGATGCAGGTTCTGGTCTCGAGTCGCAACCGGACTCGCAAACACGGTCTCGGCTCATGCTGTTTTGGTCTCGAGTCGCAACCGGACTCGTAACTGTGGTTTCGAGTCACAAGGTTTGTGTGCTGATCATGTGTGGTTTCGAGTCGCAGCCAGGTGTTTGCGACTCGCAACCGATGTCGCAACCGGGGGATTTCGACTCATCACATGGTGGTCTCGAGTCGCAACTGGGGTTTTCGGTTGGACAACTGCTGATTCGGTACAGTGTACTATCCAATAGAAATTCCATTTCATGAAACAGTTTGTACTATCCACTTAAACATGTTTATTTGTCTAACAATTTGCCAATTTGGATCAAACATATCAGTTTTCAAATATTCAAGCATGTTCATATGATATTCAACAAGTTCTTCATACATTCATCACATATTCATCTAGTTCATATAAACTTTACCCAAACAAAAATCATGATTAACAAATTAACAACACTAGCATGCACCCTATGATATCAACACCATGAATCTTCCTAATCGTGCACATACCACAGTCGATTACAAGTATTCGGCTTCCATTCATTAATCATTTCAACTTATATCAACACCCAAACCATATAGAGCCGATAACACACATACATAGTCAAGCATACATTATTCATCCTAACGAAATCCACACATTAACATATAATCATCATCAACCGAATGTAAACACATAACATAGAGCATTTATGCATCGATTACTTGAACACTAACTCATCATCAATGTGTACCATCATATTAATCAAAACATCATATTAATCAAAACATCATAAACACTAACCAACAAGTATCATAACACTAACCGGTTCAAGTATGGGTTCGAAAGTGGGTGTGTACGAGTTGATCCGAGAGCTCCTTAGTGGTCACCGGTTTGAATCCGAGAAGAAGGAGGAGAAATGTGATGTTTGGTGTCTAGGGTTTTTGTGAGAGAATGGAGAGTGTGTGTGAGAGTGAGTGTGTTGTCCAAAATGGTAAACATGGATGGTCCCTAAGGTTATATACCCGTCCCAAGTAGTGCACCCTAATGGGTCTTCGAATGGGCTAAGGGTGTGTGTGTGTGGCCCGACCGGCCCATATGTTACTGTTCACTCGAGACCACATGGTCTCGAGTCGGGTCCTTGTTGTTTCGGTTCATATACATACTCGCATACATACAATCACAAACATAATCATACATATATCATTCATTAATTCATCAAATTAGTTAGTCACTTAGCGTTCAAGCGTACAACGAAAGGTTCTAAATTTCGAGTTGTCACAGTAGGAGATGGTGAAGTTGGTGGTAAAGAGTAGGTGGCAACGGGGTGATGATGGATACTTATTCCTAGACCGGAGCCACATTTTTTATTAGGTTTATATGTTGGTAATTGTGGTTGTGAACAAACAATTTTGATTTTCTGTTTCTTCTGATGGTTCCCCGGAATGGGGCTTGAACAATGGTAGATGGTGATCCTGGGTGGATGGGCCCATGTTTTGGGTGAAGCGTACGTATGTCACCTTTAGGTTTTAAAATGGATGATTTGGGTAGATGGATCCCTGTTTGGGGATGAAGCCTGAATTATAATTTCTATTTCCTGCAAAATAATCATACTATATATGCTTTTCACTATTTGCCATGACTTATTTTGCTTATGATGTTTTATTTTGTTTTGAGATGTGAACTCAATATTTTGAAATTTTAGTTTAGGATCCTCACTGATAATCCTGAATCAAAATGTTTTTTTATAAATTTTATCCTCTAAAACGTATATTATCCAAATAAGCGACCATGACATATTCATTTTTATCCAATAAATTTCGATATTCATAAAGTATGTTAGAAAAGAAAAAGGCTTCGGATACACCTGATTCTCTACACATTGTACTTTATCAATTCTTTGGATTCTGATATCGTCAGAGAGAGCTCTTAAGGATCCTGGTTCCAACTAGGATCCTTTGTGGTATTTTTTCTTAGGATTCCTGAGGATACCGAAGACTTAATTATGATAATGAGTTGGGCAATCTAAAAGCATTAGATACTTAAGACAGCATGAAAATGCTATAGCCACATGATAGCATAAAATGCTATAAACTTGGGTTATACCACTTGGGACTAGCCATATTATGGTAGCATGTAAATGCTAGGTATTTAACACGTCCATGTTACTCCATTGATAGTTATTTAGAATCCAAGGTATAGTCAACAACAACGGAATTGACAGCCACATATTTCTACATGAACTAGTACCACCACCTTGAACTATACCTGGATAGCACGCGCTCTTAGCGGGGTGTTTAAACCCTATCCCATAAGGAAGGCTGAAGGAAGCTTCAAACCATAGAAGAGATTAGTTACCTTAAACCTAGAAGAGATGGCTAATCTCTAACTTTGGCTGAGGATCCTTGAGGATTTCCATCTGCAAAACGCTTGAAGGAATTGTGAGGGTGGGTGTTAGCTTGGCTAACACCCCTCCGATGCTTAAGTCAGTATAACGTTGATGTGATTCTTAAAAAAACATTTTTAAAGACCCTCCATTAGGGATACCACCCATCTTTGCCTTCCATCCAAAGGCATTTATCTTCAAAGGAAATTAGTTGTTCCAGTCTTGAACAAACACATTAGGCGCTAATTGGCTCTTTGAAATCTCTCGTTTTATAGCAATAGTAGTGAACAAACTTGATTCTGTGACATGTCCACACCAATTTATCTTTTACATTTGAAATATGAACCTGCTGAAACAAAGTGATACACTACTCATACGCAACCAATTCAGAAAATTAATGGGGCTCTCGTTTCTCGCGCCATTTCCAAGTGATATATTGAACCTACAACTTGAAACAATCACGAACCTTAAAGTTTTTGTGTGACTCAATAACAAATATGCTTGGGAACCGATCCTTGAAGGGTATACTATCAATCCATACGTCAATCCAAAACCTAATATCTTCCCCGTTTCAAAATTTTCCTTTAATGGCGCGACTAAGATTCAAATTGGTATGGCTAAGAGCATTTTCCATATAGGGAATATAGCTCCCCATATCTGGGTGACCCTTTTTATATGGGAGAGCCAATTTGAAAACTGCATAGTCATGATCAATTTATATCAAAGGGAGTCGCTTTCCGGTTTGAACCTCCACCACCACATGGATGGCAACAATATATTAATATCGTTTAGAGGAATAAGGATTAACCCTCCAACATGTTTTGAGGAAGTAACACGATCACAAGAAACCCAACTTACCTTACGAAACTCCATATTCCGTACCCATAAAAGATTCTTCTCTTGGCCTCCAAAGGATCAATGATTTCTGGCGGCACTTTATACAAGGAAAAATAATAAGTTTGTAGGCTTCCGAGAACTGATTTAAGGAGAGTAATTCAACCAACAACGGAAACAGTGTGAGCTTTCTAAACGAATAATTGGGCATTAAAGACTTCTCAAACCACCAACCAACAGTTGATGTTAAAGCCAACTTTAAACCCAAGTTAAGCATCTTACTTAAATGCCCATCCATTGGGAATAGCCCAATGGTGTTAGTGAGATAGACAAGATGTAGAATAGTAGGAGGTCATAGGTGCAATTCTCAGGGTGTGCAAGTTTAGCCATTCAAAAAGAACTTAAATGCCTCTATCTTAAACAAAGTATAAAAAAATTAAATTATCGGTTAAGTGGAGTTCTAGAAGTTTTTATATAAAAGAAAGAAAACAAAAAGAAAGAAACTCGAGTTCTTACTATGTGTGTTGTGCGGTATATAACTATCACATTCTAGAGGGAAGTTAATGATGATAAAATATAGACCATTTAGCTTATTTTTGGCATAAATTAGTTATCTTGAAGTAAGACTAAGAAGACTGATAAACACATTAATTATATTGAACTATGATCCAAATAGGGTCGCATTTTAATATTCTCAGTGAGCATATATGTACATGACAACATTCAAAGCAAGACATCTTTCCGTATTCTTTACTTAATTAATAAACCAATTACTTTTATTAATTAATTTAATTATCACAACATGTTAGCCTAATATTTTTATTTGTGTCCGTTTCTATCTAGCAATCTTCTGTACAGAATTTTGTTCATTGACTTTAACGTGATGTAGTGACCATTGGATTATTAATTTAGTTATATGAATCTTGAAATTTCTTTTTAGAAATTAACAAACCGCCAACAAACACCAAATTAAGTTATACCCACATATCATAATATAGGATATAATATTTGACCCATAAATACTCGAATTTGAGTAATCCATTAAAATTGAGGATGGCTATTTAAAAAATTAAACGGCAAATTACTTATTTAAAAATAGGTGGCAGAATTACATGAAACAATAACAATGATAAAACTTGAACAATCAATATTTCATTTTCTTAGTGGCTAAATGTTAAACTCCCCGAGTATTAAACCCATTACCTCCTCCTATTATTTAAACATCTAGAGGATTTTCCCTCACAACTAGGCCAAAGCCTCAATGGCAATCAATATATCGTGCATGCGTTAAATGTTAGTTTTTTTTTTTTGAACGACCAACAAACTGAATCCCGAGCACTCTCGGAGCACCCACTGGACAAACGGAGTACTCCGAGAGTAACCCGAGTCCACCACCAATTCCGGGGAAAACCCGGTAACCCACCCGCCCGTAGGCACGACAATGAAATTACCGGTAAAACCCGTTTGGCTCTAGGATCCAACCCAGGTTTCCCTGGGTCTCCTATCATTGCCCACCAGTGCCTTACTCTGCACCAAGTGAGAGTCGAACCTGCATCTCTCAAGAGAAATGCAAGTCCTCCACCACTTGATCTAGAGATCATTGGCCGTTAAATGTTAGTATACAAGTATAAACATGTAGGACTCTAGGATACAGATAAAAGCTCTAGCTAAAGAATTGAACTAGTAACTTGTAAATGCGCAAATTTACAGTCAATTATCCTCCCTAAACTCAGAGGGTAGATGATAACATTTTCACCAATCTTAATCTTTTGTGAAACTACATCTCTCTCTCTCTCTCTCTCTCTCTCTCTCACACACACGTCCTATCTATATGTGTATGTATAACTATGCCTTTAAACACAAAGATATACCAATCACTATCTATCTTTCTCTCGACTTCAAGCTAGTTTGAACTTTGTAAAATTATAAGAGATCTATGGAGCAATACTCTCAGTATCTGATGTGGGTTAAGAACAAGAACAGTATCTTCAACAACACTATCAGCGACTCATGGGAAGAAGAAGCTTTCGCTGAGGACGCTCGAGGTCCCCTAGGTGGGTTCGTATGGCCTCCAAGGTCTTATTCTTGTAGCTTCTGTAGAAGAGACTTCAGATCAGCTCAAGCTCTAGGTGGTCATATGAACGTTCACAGGAGAGAAAGAGCCAAGCTTAAGCAATCACCAAATGGTGTTCAACAAAACCATAAATCTTTTTTGGAGTCTACAAACACTAGTTTCTTCCCCACACCTCATTCACCTTCTAGGGTTTCTTCCATACCTCTATTAGGTCAAGAAAGTTCCACTCTTGCTAGCAATTCAGATACAAAGAGTTGTGTTTGTGATGAAGTGTTGGTTCTTGGACCAGTTGAAACAAATTTGTATCTAGGGTTTGATGGGTGTGAGGATGAAGAAGTTATGAATTGCAAGAGGCAGAAAACTACGGTGGTTTCGCCGCTGGTCATGGGTTTTTCGGAGGGTCAGGTGGATCTTGAGCTGAGGTTAGCTAGGTGAATCCTTCAACAAGGATATATGGTAGCTCAATTTATCCATGCAAGCTTTCTTAGCCAAGTTCATGAAGCAGAAATTTCACAGTCTTGAAGCTTTTATTGTTTCCTGTGTTAGTTAACCAATCCATTATCGCTTTCTTCTTAGTTACTTTGTTTATTAGAATGACAAAGTTAATCAAACACTTGTGTTCTTTAACTAAACATCTTACAGATTGTTAATAGGTTTTGAACCTACAGACTACAATCATTGGTAAAAAGACTTGATCAATACTAATAGATTGTAGAACTATAACTATTATCAATTTATCTTTATAAAATTCCATCACTTATTTGTATGTATAAGAAATGAGATTTTAGTGTTTCTATTTCCATAAAATTTATACTCTTGTGATGGAAGGATGTATACTTGTATATATCGGAAATGATTATCTTGCATGTGCTATTGCAATCCCAATGAAAATATTCTTTTCATGTGCATTACTTCACATGATTTATCTGGTTTTGTATGCCTATGTCATCCAATCATTATTCAAAGCTTCACAATATATGTCACTTCATCAGAGAAATTGGCACTATCAAACCATAACTTGGCACTTGTTTTTCATGTTAAATGAGGAGTACACTTTAATGATCAATATTGTGTGCACATAACAGTCTGATAATGGGACCATAGGAACATCCCCATTAGGTATTGTAGAAATGGAGGATTTGAAATGAAGCGAGAATGAATGTTGGAAAGATGTCCATGCTCTTGGGGCGATTGTATAACGCATATGGACTTGTGAAGAAGTAACTCATGATCAAAAGTGTTATTTCTTTAAGAACATCCCCATTAGGCGTTGTAGAAATACACTACCTATTGAATGTGACAAACTTCCGTCACTTAGAAAAAGAGTTAAATGCCATTTTAGTCCCTGTGGTTTCATTTTGTCAGTTTAGTTTAAAGATTTCATCTTTCGCCAGTGGGTTCAAAAAGGTTTCACCGTTGCCATTTTAATCCATTAGGTTAACTTCATCCATTTTTTCTGTTAACGAGAAGGGTAATTCGGTCATTTTATATGGCCGAATTACCCTTCTAGTTAACAGAATTACATATAAAATGATCGAATTGTCATTCTCGTTAACAGAAAAAATGGATGAAGTAACTTTCATCATTACTCAAGTGAAAGGAAAAACACACCTTAATTAATGCAATTTCCTAATCAAGCCTTTTAACCCTATACAAAGGTTGTAATGCTAACTAATGGTAAAACATAGCATTTGGAACGTGATTGATATTTTTTCCAACACTATATAAACTTATAGTCTCCTCTTAGCTAATAACATTAGTCAAGTGAAAGGAAAAACACACCTTAATTCAGTTGATAATGTTTCAGTTGTTTAATTTCCTAATCAAGCCTTTTAACCTTATACATAGGTTGTAATGGCTAATGGTAAAATATATCATTCGGGACGTGATTGATATATTTTCCAACTCTATATAAACTTATAGTCTCCTCTTAGCTTATAACAAAAAAAACGGAGAGGTGGGCAACTGAAAAAAAAAGGGTTTAACCAAGAAATCAAAGACATTAATATTACCACGAGTTCAAGTATCTCCTTCTCAAAATAATTTTTTAATTGGTAAATGTCTGAATGTTGTAATAACTCATCTCCTTATAATATCAAATGTAGACTCCTTTGAGTAGCTGACATGCATTTCCCGTTTTTCATATTAGAATTAAGAAAAGAGTAAAACAAAAAGGATATATAAGGAGTGAAATCTTTTATTAATCATTAGCTAGAGGGCGGCTTCTTTACAAGAATTGAATCTTGTACGAAGCATACAAGAGGCCATTGATCAATGACTTAAAACTAGATAATGGTATTTTTATAAATCTTAGGTTCAAACAATTAAATAAAAAATAGAAAAAAGATATTTTGGTCATTTCTCACTTGCGCTCTTTCTCCTCTTCATTTTCATATGGCTATAACTTTTTCGTACGTTAACACTTTAAAAAAAATTACACCATACTAACGAGCATTTCATTCTTTTTAATACGAACAACATATTGAATACCCGGCATATAGTCACGTGATTTTAAATACCCAGCATATGACTACGTGATTTGGAATACCCAGCATATGATTACGTGATTTTGAATATCCATTACGTGATTACGTAATTTTATTATAGTATGTGAAACCATAATAAGTGAATACGTAATTATGTAACTATAGTTGAGTATTTATTATTACGTGACTACGTGATTTTGAATACCCATTTCGTGAGTCATTATACTATTTTATGTGAAACCACGCTGAGTGATTATGTAAAAACAAAAACATGTAATACATAATATTTCATATGAAATACCTAATATTTCATGTAATCACGTATTAAGAATAAATTATATACAAAACATTAGTCAAATCAATCTATAATAACCACTTAATGTCGTATATTAGAACTTTAATCATGTAATAAAGCATAAACAATGAAGTTCTTATTATTGAATGTGTAATCACGTAATGTGTATTCAAAATCACGTGGTCTTAAGTTAGGTATTCAAAATCACGTAATCACATAATGGACTAATGGGTATTCAAAATTCTATAAATTGTTTTTTTTTTATAAAACTACAACAATAGGCAGGTTGAATTAAAGTGAATAAAATGCTTATTAATACAGTGTAACTTAAAAAAAATACTAATGTATGAAAAAGTTATAACCATTTGAAAATCAAGAGGAAAGTCGTTTCAAGTGAGCAATAACTAAATTAACCTATTGCCAATAACACTTGTCCTCCTCTCCCTCTCGCGTATACTTGGTACATGATTTTAGTCTTATACATGATCCAGCCACTTATTAGCTATTACAAGGATATCAGATGATGAATGACTTCCTAAAAAGGAAATATGATATTTATCAGGAATCTCTTTTTTGATCTTGAAATATAAAATTAGAATGGCTGTATTTGTTCAATTCTAGCAAACTAATGAATTAAATGTGTATATCCAATCCAAGTAAACTAAATGAACAAAAAAAGTTTAAAAAGTCATCTTGCATAATGTTGTCGGCATAAAATTTTAATTCTGGAGAAAGAGATGGCTATACTCTCATAAGTTAATTAGGGTTTTGAACCATCTAGTAGAACTTGGTTGCTAATACAGAATCTGACTCTACATGCTTTATAAGGCCCTTATCTGGTTGCTAACACATAAGCATGCGGTATAAACTTTAGTGTATTGAGGATGAACACTTTCTTGTTTTCGTAATAATGCTTAGACCATGTATTTGTAGTTTAACTAAAAAGTGAATAGCGTCACATCACATTGCTGCCATATAGCCAATAGGCTTTAACTAACTTACTCTTTATCTATCATGTCACGCCCTGTTGTGTTTAACGGTGAGGTGGCATTAGCGCTCCCTCTTTAAGGCCCCACAACACTTGATCTTCGAAGCAATAGGTGACAAATACGAGAAAAACTCTTAGATGCAGGTGAAGGGGAAAAGGTGTTTACGTCCACCACTGCACGTGCCATTTCTGTGCCAAGTGTGGTTATATTCACATGCAAGTTAAATTTTGAGACCAACAAGCTGAACAAACACAATATATAAAAATAGATTGAATTGTAAAAACTAATATTAATGATCATATATAGCTGAAATATTCCTGTTAGTTGGAGGCCTGACTCGTAGTATGTTTAAATAATATTTTGATAATAATTAAGAATGTTATTATATTCTTGATTGCCATATAAACAATTCCAACTCTCCACAATACATCCAAAAACACATCCACCATGCACCAACTCTGAATGATCGATCCACTACAGTACGATTAACGTAGAAATCCCAAATAATTTTAAATTTAATAAAATATTAATATAACTTTTTATGGTTATTAAATAAATAAACACAAGTGTTTCACATCATTTTCATTATTTACGCGTCCTTAAATTCAAACGTTGATTACTTGTAGCACAAAATTTATAATTAACTAAAAATATAACATCTGATCTTACAACATATTTTAAATGTAGGTGTTCAATAGTTCTAGAAAATAAACAGAAACTTTTGGTCTGAAATTATATATAAACTACACTGAAATATACTAGATTATTACTTAATTTAGATTTTTACTTATTGTTAGTATGTATAGGCACTACAAGAAAAGAAGGCAATAGCAGCAGCGGGCCATATGATTCCGCTATTGCTTGATCTCACTACAAGAAAGTTGAGCAATAGCGGCGACAGGCTATATGTTGCCACTATTAGGGCTCTTCAAATTGTTCGGTGCTCGACGCTCCTTCGATGCTCGCTCGAAAAATGCTCGGAATTTGCTCGTTCATTCATCTCGATTGAAAAAAACACTCAGTTCAGATCGGTTCGGTTTGTAAATGAACCGAGCAAAGGTCCGCTCAGTTCGGTTCGGATCGGTTGGCTCGATTTATTTATATATATGTGTGTATGTGTGTCATTTTAAAGAAATTAGTTAAATGACTAGAGACCCACATTAACAATGTTTGATCCAAGATCAAAATAAGAGCTCATTTAAGTAATACAATTGAAGTACAATACAAAGTCTATTGTTCAATACTGAAATGTGAAGCGTCGATGTATACTCAAGTTTCAACCTGTCATTCGATTCAGAAGTACAAGATCCTAATCAAAATCCCCCATTGGCCATCATTATTCATTTCTCCATCGCCACTCGCTAAGACGCCAGCTCGCCAGGGTTTTCCTTCAATCGATTCGCTCAATTTCAAACTTTTGATATAACAAGGGTCTGCTTCAATCGGTCGACGATTTATCTTTCTGCTAAGTTAATCTTGATAGAACTATTTGAGTGTTTTTGTATTCCTTGTTATTTGTTAAATTTTTTACCTGTATTCTAATTTGACGAAACCTCACGGACGAAAACTGCACTTTATTCTAATAATTAGCACCTCATCATCACTTTCCTTTTTTTGTTCTGCAACGCTCGATAATCGCTCAACGTTCGATCGAAAAATGCTCGGATTGAAAGACGCTCGCTCGACTTTAGCTCGGTTGAAAAAACACTCGGTTCGGTTTGGTTCGGTTTGTAAACGAAACGAGCACGAGCAAAGCTCTGATCGGTTCGGTTTGGCTCTTGAACAGCCCTAGCCGCTATTGGTCAATCAGGAACCCAGTGTCCCACATTAAACTCCAGCCACTCATTCCTTATCATGATCGGACGGCTGGGGTTTATTCAACTCAGTAGCGGCAACACCGATAGATCAATAACGGCGATGGTTGTCGCCCCTATTACTCTTTCGCTGAATACCCAACTAAAAACGGGATTTCTCCTTTTCTTTCCCCATTTTCCCACCAAAGGCTTCATCTCTCTCACATGTTTACCTTAAAATCAGCCATTCTCATCAATTTCACCAAGTTCTCCTCCAGATCGGTTAGTATTCTTTGTTTAAGTAGATTTTGTTCTTGATTTTGTTATAAATTTTGTTAATTTCTTGATTTTGGGTATATGTATGTGTGTATGCTAGAGAATTCCAACCATTCTTCATCAATTTCACCAAGTTCTACTCCAAAATCCGTTAGTATTCTTTGTTTAAGTTGATGTTGTTATACATTTTGTTAATTTCTTGATTTATAAGGATGTATGTTGTATGTAAATGTGTATATGTTAGTAAATATATGTGAAAATGAATACTTTATGTATGCTTGGTGAAAATGTGTGTATGTGTGTATATAGGTGTATGTTAGTATGTACATGTGTATGTTAGTTTGTAATATGTATAAATTATGTGTATTTGGTGAAAATGTGTGTATGTTAGTATGTAAATGTTGAAAAAATTGTGTAATTTTGGGTTTGTGTAGGAATGTAAATGTATATGTAAGGATGTATGTTTGTATGTAAATGTGTAGATGTTAGTATGTATGTGAAATTGATATGTCATTGCTTAAAAGTTTGTAGTATGTATAAATTAGTATGTTAGTATATATGTTTGTTAAAGATGAGAAATTGTGTAATGTAGGTGTATATTAGTTTATGTATGTTAGCTTGTAAGTATGTATAAAACATGTGTACTTGGTGATATTGTGTGTATATTAGTATGTATGTGTGTATGTAAGTCTATGTGTATGTTTATGTTTCAAAATTATATATATTCATATATTGTGTATTTGATATGCCATTGCTTAAAAGCTATTATATTAGTTTTAAAAAAAATACCCGCTTGAAATTGAAATCATCAGTTACAACATAACGAACATAGAAAATACCCGATCGAAATTGATATTATCATTTGCAACATAACGAATACATAAAATACCCGCTCGAAATTGAAATCATTATGTAAAACATAACGAGCTTAGAAAATATCCGATCGAAAATGAAATCATCATTTAAAACATAACCAAATTTAATCCATCATTTAGAACATGACGAGCATAGAAATACACGCCCAATATTGAATTCGTCATTTTAAACATAATGAGCTTAGAAATACCCGCCCGAAATTGATTTAGAAATTAATTTCGAGTTGTCCTCGTTTAATTTGGAACTGCTTTTTGAATATTTTATCTCATTTATGCTGTGAATGTGTATTACATGGTTGTTTGTTTAAGAAGGATTCGGTTATCATTTTCTCTTTGCTCCTCGGGTATATATATTCTTACATATATACTTGGGAGCTAAGAGGAAATGTTGTCGAATTTTTCTTAATCAAACAACCATGTAATACACATTCATATATGAGATAATGTGTTCAAAAAGTGGGTTTAGCAGCTTACCCTTGTCTTGCAAACCCTAAATTAAATTATCTTTCAGTTGCATAATGCCTATCGATAAAAGTTGGATTGATTCTCCACTTCAATCAGCTCACTACCAGCAAGGACTCAAGTCTTTTATCGCGATGTGTGAAAGAGTGCTCCCCGACTGAAAGAGTGCTCCCCGACCATAATGAAGTCAGATGTCTGTGTTCCAAATGTAAATGTTATGGCTTAACAACCATCACAAAAATGAAACTCCATTTGGGGCGTATGGTTTTTTGGAAAGATTATATAAAGTGGGACTATCACGGCGAAAAATCTGGGCCTGCAGTTGAAGAAGTAGATAATGTTGTGCCACAAGAGGGTATGGAAAACGTTATTGAAGACATTATGGGGGAGGGGGCGTATGGAAGAAGATACAGACCGTAACCAAGAGATTTCAGGTGGAATCTAACGGTGTTGATGACGATTTTGAAGACATGCTAAAGGAAGTTGAAATAGAATTATATCCTGGTTGTACTAAGTTTTCTTCCCTTGACTTTTTAGAAAAGCTTATGAATCTAAAGGAGATGCACCAATGGACTAATACTTCATTTGATCATCTACTAAAGTTGTTGCAAGATTCAATGCCAAAAGGCAACAAGATTCCACCTACACATTATGTAGTTAAGAAGAAATTTAAGAAGATTGGTTTGGATTATGAGATGATAGACGTTTGCGTAAATGATTGTGCTCTCTTCTAGAAAGAACACCATTCGTTGAAAAATTGTCCCGTTTGTAATGAGAGTCGATGGGTCGATAAAGACACAAAAGGCACGAAGGTAGCTCGCAAGGTGTTACGATACTTTCCTTTGACGCCTAGACTACGGCGTTTGTATTGTTCCAGGCACACGACAAAAGATATGATATGTAGGGATGGAAATTCTGACACGAACACGATAACACGACACGAACCTACACGAAGTTAATAGGTTTCGTGTCTATAACAGGTCGACACGATAAAACCTGTTTAATTTCATGTCGTGTTCGTGTTTACCTATTTTGGGTTCATGTCTTATCATATTCGTGTCTTAACATGTGGTGTTCGTGTCTTAACAGGTCATGTCAGACACAATATGACATGTTAAGACATAACACCATTATACAATACATGTTAAGACATGTTAATGGCTAAATATCAAACATGTAGTAACAGGTTGTGTTCATGTCTTAACATGTCGTGTTCGTGTCTTAACAGCTTGTATGATACGTTGGTAAATTTTTCGTGTCTTAACAGGTTGTTTCGTGTAACCTGTTTATTACAGGTTCGTGTTCGTGTTTGGTAAATATGATACGATAAGATTTTGTGTCGTGTTTGTGTTTACCTGTTTCGAGTTTGTAACTTATCATTTTCGGGTCTTAACGGGTCGGGTTGACACGATATGCCACCCCTAATGATATGGCATAGTACCGGACGTTCGGAAGATGGGATTATGCGTCATCCAGTTTGTTAGGGACTAGATTTTTATTATGATGGATCCCATATTCTAAGGTGTCACCTGGATAACTTATCCTTAACGGATAGTGCATGGTCTCGGAAGATCAAGGATCCTTAATATTTATTATAAAGGGGTTGATCAAGTGTTATTAGCTAACAACACACATTCACATACAGACACGTCAAGCAAAGAGCTCACACTCAAAAACTCTTAGCGATTATACATTCGTTTTACAACACTTGATCAACATCGAAAGTTGTATTCGTATTTATTAGTTAATATAGTTGGTAGTTGATAGTTTTCACCACCCGAGGTTTTTATGTCGAGGATCTACTAGTGATCAAGGGCTTTTCCTCGTATAAATCATTGTGCACTATTTACATTTCTAGTTCTTTTTTTGGTTTCATTCAAGCAAGCACTCTACCTCACAAACAAATTTGGTTACATTATCCTTAAACAGATTTTTGACGAAAAAAATTTGGCGCCCACTGTGGGGTAAGTGGTGCTTCAATTCTAAAGTTTTATATCAGTTTCAGCATATTTCATCAATACCATAACGTTATGGCCTCTCAAAGAAAGTCTCTTTCAACTGCCATACCAACAACCACCTTGTCACAAAGCTCCACGCCATTACCTCCTATTCCCCCACAATTCCAAAAGAATAATGAAACTACTCAGAAAAAAGACAACTCCTGTTTTCCAAGGATCCAAGCCTTCTGCTACTTCCTCCTCTATAAATGCTGACAATGATATTTTTGTTTTGTATTCACAGATGAGAAGCTATATGGAGCGGTGATGTGTGTAAAATGCAACATATAAATTACATCAAATGAGGCATAAAACAAACCCTTTTTAGTACTCATGTTGGAAAAAGTGTGCTTTTGTCTTCCTTTTGTATTTTCAGGACTAAATGAGCTTAAATGAACAAAAGGAACAAATATGCAGCAAAATCTAACATAAATACAAAGAAAAGGAATAAATGTGATATGCCCGACCCCTCGACAGCATCCTCCCAAGCAAAAACAAAAAAACAGAAGGCTGACCACGGCCCCGTGCACAGCGGACACGGGGGTGTGGCCAGTTATCTGCAGAAAAGACAAAGTAATAGAAGCTTCTATTCCCAGCATGGGGGCGTGCCCAGCTCAACACGGGACGTGGTCAATGCTAAGATTCACATAATCTTGCAAATCTTGATAGTACAGATACGCTTCTGCACACGGGGCCGTGCCCAGCGAACACGGGGGCGTGTGGAGCCTAATGCAGACAATTGCAATTAATGAAGAAAGAGAAAGTGGATGGCCACGGAGCCGTGTCCGGGCTTCTGTACAGACTATAAATAGGGGTACTTGGTTCACTTCAAAGGCATCCCTTGGCAAACACCTCTCTCCCACTTCACCACCACTCCACCACCACTACAACACCCACATCCACCACCATCATCCATCGTCCATCTTAGAGTGTGTGTAGTAGTCTCGGGATCCAAGATTGATAATAAGAGTTCTTGACAATCAAAGGCCATGTTTGCCTAAGTCTCTTACATCACTTGGTGAAGACAAGCATTTAATGTAATACTTTTGATTTTTAATTTTTTCGGACTTTTTATTTGGTTTTGTATTAATGACATTAATAACTAGTTTCTTATGTTGAAGGTGAAACTTCCTTATCATTTGTCTGTGGTGTCTTGGCGTTATTTTACTGTCTATATAAAATAAAATATTTTCACCATTGATATCTCTATGGTCTATATAGAGATATGTTGGCTACCTGGTCGGGGGTTAAGGGAATGGTTTGGTAAGGTTCTTGCCTTGTTCAGATCTTGCAAGGACCTGGGTCAAGCTTACTAGGACCTCCTTCAATACCCACTGGTATTGGATGGCGGGGGTGCGAATGACTTGATCCCCTCATATGTAAACTACTATTAATACAGTAACCCGGCTACTTGGGATTGTATCCCTGCTGACTCAAACCACTTAGCTGAGGGTAACGTCACCTTCAAAAGAGGGGCCTACCACATTACGCATTAATAACTTAATTAATTATCTTTCAATATTCCGACCCTTTGTGATTGTATACTTGCTGACTCAAACCACTGGGTTAAGGGTAACGCCACCTTCAAAAGAGGGGCCTACTACTATAACTAAGATAATCTCTTAAAAAGTGCAAAAGTGGGAAAATCATCAAAGGTTACATTAAAGGCGAGTCAGATACAAGTGATTCATCTTATCTATCTGTTTTATTTTATTTTTCATGTTTAAAAAACCTTTTATAAAAATTTTAATTTGATTAGAAGTTGAGGATAAACCGGTACTAAAGCTCTTGTGTCCTTGGACGACCTCGGTCTCTTACCAACGCTATACTACGCTCACGATGGGTGCATTTGCCCATATGTGTGTTTAGTGTTAGTAGAATATCGTGTTTTATAAATTTAAAACTTGACTAATCTTTTAAAAAGGACTTAAAATATCAACAAAAACATATAACGCTACAAACGCATCAAGTTTTTGGCACCGTTGTCGGGGACACAAGGATTTTAAGAAAGTTAGGAATCAACGGCCTAATCGTTTTTCTTATTTTTCTGTTTTTTTAGGATTTTTCTAGATTTTTCAGCTTCTACAGACTGCAGCACGGGGCCGTGCCTAGCATCCTTACTGGCAGTTTTTATTTTCTGAGTTACAAAAAGGTGAACACGGGGCCGTGTCGGTGCAACACGAGGCCGTGTTGAACTTTCCAGTAACAGGGATCCAGAAAATAATCACTGTAACCACGACCACGGGGCCGTGGTGAAACTTCTGACCAGCAATCTTTTTGTTTTTATCGCAGGACTTGGAACCCAGGCACCGCACCTGAACTTCCTCCGTGGTGCATGAGCTCCAGTTCCAATAAAGACATAAAAGAACCTCTAGACGAACCCGAATGCTTTCTAAGAAAAAGACTTAAAGCTAAAATCCAAGAGAAAGTTTTAAGGGACCCACTCCCCATGGCGGATCAACGTACCCTAATGGATTACCTACGACCCACGGTAGGTAATCTCGGCACCGCTATCAATGCACCGAATGTATATGCAAACAACTTCGAACTTCGGCCGCATTTGATACAAATGCTCCAAAACTCCGCAACTTTCCATGGGCTTGCGGACGAAGATCCTCATTTACATATTACCAAATTTTTGGAAATATGTGATACTTTTCGGATCAACGGAGCATCAAATGACGTCATCCGCCTCCGAATGTTCCCATTTTCACTAAAGGACTGAGCTAAGGCTTGGCTTAACACCCTCCCAAGTGGTTCGGTAAACACTTGTGATGAACTAGCCCAAAATTTTTTTGTATAAGTATTTCCTTCCTTCTAAAACGGATAAATTAATGACTGAAATTAACACATACTCACAAGAGGACGGGGAATCCTTATATGAAACTTGGGAAAGATTCAAGGAGCTATTAAGAAAATGTCCTCATCATGGTCTTGCGGTATGGCAACAAGTATCCACTTTCTATAATGGGTTGTTGCCACACACAAGACAAACAGTTGACTCTAGCTCCGGGGGACTTCTAGGTAATCGTCACCCAAATGAAATTTATAATCAAATTGAGGAAATTGCTCAAAACAATTTTCAGTGGCACACTCCCCGAGGCACAAAATCTATTGCCCCGGGCGCCCATAAGGTAGACGAAAGCACTTCTTTACAAGCCCAAATCAAGGCCCTCTCTTCTAAAATCAAAAAGTTAGAAATGGCAAAAACGGCCTCGGTAATGGCTTGTGATGGGTGCGGTGGGCCACATGAAAATTGGAGTTGTATGAAAGAAATTGATAATCAAACGGAAACGGTAAACTACATTGATAATAGACCTAGGCCGTCGGGACCTCCAACGGGTACCTATAACCAAGGATGGCGTAACCACCCTAACCTTGGTTGGAGAGAGCCCGGTAATAGTAGTAACCAACAAAACTAAAACCAATGAACAATCTTTTAACAACCAAGAAACGAGTCACAAAATTTCTCTCAACAACAACAAGGGGGACGAGAGAGGCTTGAAGATACTATCTCACGCCTCATCTCCGACACCGAAAAGAGAAACTCGGATCGATTCCAACAATTGGATTCGAACTTCAGAAATCAACAAGCTAGTATTCAAAACATTGAAAAACAACTAAATCAACTAGCTCAAAATTTCTCCGAGAGACCACAAGGCGCGTTACCCAGAAATACCGAAACCAACCCAAAGGCGCAAGTACATCCCATCACATTGAGAAACCGTACCGTAGGTCCCGAGGAGGCTCCGCTACCTCCATCCGACAAGAGTCCATCCAATCAAACCATAACTTCTCCAACACCCCAAAAGGAAACGACTCCTCCACCAAATCACGAGCCTACCAAGAATCCCCCGGTACCTTACCCCGGTCGGTTACTTCACCAAAAGACCGATGAGCAATTCACAAAATTCGTAAATTTACTAAAACAATTGCACATCAATCATCCATTTGTGGAAGTCCTCACTCAAATGCCTAAATATTCAAAATTTATGAGAGACTTTCTCACTCACAAAAAGAAAATTGAAACATTGCAATTTGTTAATTTAAGTGAAGAATGCTCCGCCGTACTACTTAACAAACTCACACAAAAGAAAATCGACTCCGGAAGCTTCACCATCCCTTGTTCCATTGGGGGATCACCCATACGCAATGCGCTAGCCGATCTTGGGGCTAGCATCAATCTCATGCCCGCATCAATGTTTGACTAACTCGGACTAGGTAAAACAAGCCCCACAAAGATGAGCATACAACTCGCCGATAGGTCCATCAAATATCCACAAGGTGTCGCCGAAAATCTACTGGTAAAAGTCGGAGACTTTGTCTTCCCGGCCGACTTTGTCATACTAGATATGGAGGAAGATACCGAAGTACCACTCATCCTAGGAAGACCATTCCTAGCCACCGCTCACACAATTGTGGACATGAATGGTGGGAAATTAACATTGAGGGTTGGGGACAAAGAGATGGAGTTCGGGGTTGGGAAAAGAGTAGAAGACGATGACCCGGTCAACTACATGAATGTCAAAGACTCAAGCTTGGATTATGCTCTCCGACGGTGCAACATTGGGATGCAAAATATCCCACATGGGTAACATATGACTGACTTTGGGTCTAGCCAAGGACCCTTATAAACGTGGCGCACCACGGAGGCATTCCGCGGAACTATCCTTAGTTTTAGTTTAGATTAACTTTTATGTTTTCTAGTTTAGTTTTACTTTTCAGGAATAAAACACACTCGAAATGGTGTAGGTTACTAAGGGAAACTTGAACCCACACCCCATGCACAAAAACAGAGCCTCTTGACAATTTTTCTTCATTACAGCAAGTTCAGCACGGGGCCTGTGCTCTCCCCCAACACGCCCCCGTGCACAGGGATCCGCAGAAAACACCCAGTTCAAGTAACTGGACACGGGGCCATGCTCACTGAACACGCCCCCGTGCCCAGCCGTCTGTTAATTATGATACTTGCGATCTGAACACGGGGTCGTGCCCGGACCAACACGGGCCCGTGCCCAGACGCCCAGTAACATAAAATTTTGTTTTTAAACACCTTTTTACACATTCAATCAACCTAAAAACTTATTTTTGGGACACATTGAGGACAATGTGTAATTTAGGTGTGGGGGGATGCTAAAACCTTGAATTTTGCAAGTTCTAATAACAAGCCTTACACAAAACTCTATTGGAACTGCTAATCACCCCAAATTTTTTTTTCAAAAAGTTTTCGTTTTTTTACTTCTCTTGGTTTAATTTGGGAATAACAAGTTCTAAAAAGGTTATATTTTTACAAATTTGCAACCGATAGCGTCGTGATAAAAAGAACAAACATAAGAAAATTACGAAACGGCATGACAAATCTAGTTAAAATTTGATTATATATATACTTGATCACATTATAAACCCATTCCCACAAAAAGTGAGTTTTGAGCCTTTATTGAGCATACAAGCATACATCTTTAAACTAAATGCTCATTTTTTGTTTCTTGTGTGAATAGCCGCTTGGTTTCTTATGACTCTAGAACTTGCCACGACGATACATTCCCGGTCCTTACCAACTTAAGCCTAAGTAAGTAAATGATGGAGGCATTAAGACTAACCCCTTTTTCTTTTCAACACCATTATTTTTCATTTTCTTTTTCACCTACCCAAAATCCCCCTAGTTAACCCCTTTGAGCCTAAACTTTTCATTTCGAAACCCACAAAACAAACACCCTTTACCCACCAAAACCCTTTTTTTTGAACCCTTAATTTTAGTAAAAAGTTTGGTTTTCTTGTGACGTTCCTTATAAAAAAAAAATGAAGTCTAGCTATAAACAAACAAGTTCCTCAAAGAAACTTTGTTTGAAAGTGCTTAGTTTGAATAAAAGTCACAAAAACAAATAGTTTTACGACGACCGACGCTTTTTACGCTTTTAGCCCTTTTTGCTAACCACTAACCAAAACCACCTACCTTTAACCCAAGCCTAACCCTTCCCCAAAGTCCTCTTGATATTTACAAAGGTTTAAAGTTAAAAAGGAGGAGGGTTGATTACTTGGCAAGCATATGGGAGAAGTAAGTTCCATGCCGGTCTCGAGTGTTTCAAAAAATACATCTTTAGCCGAGTGTTGAGTGATCTCCCATGAGGTATGTGAACTTGTGTATAAATGGAATTTTAAAGAGGCATGTTATCCGCAAATAAGTAATTTCTCTTATGAAACGTTATAAATAAATCATTACAAATATGATTGTAAATAATATAAAAATAAAACCCAATAAAGATCTTGGATTCCCGACACTCAAGACAAAAGACCGATGAGCAATTCACAAAATTCGTAAATTTACTAAAACAATTGCACATCAATCTTCCATTTGTGGAAGTCCTCACTCAAATGCCTAAATATTCAAAATTTATGAAAGACTTTCTCACTCACAAAAGGAAAACTGAAACATTGCAATTAGTTAATTTAAGTGAAGAATGCTCCGCCGTACTACTTAACAAACTCCCACAAAAGAAAATAGACACCGGAAGCTTCACCATCCCTTGTTCCATTGGGGGATCACCCATACGCAATGCGCTAACCGATCTTGGGGATAGCATCAATCTAATGCCGGCATCAATGTTTGACCAACTCGGACTAGGTAAAACAAGCCCCACAAAGATGAGCATACAACTCGCCAATAGGTCCATCAAATATCCACAAGGTGTCGCCGAAAATCTATTGGTAAAAGTCGGAGACTTTGTCTTCCCGGCCGACTTTGTCATACTAGATATGGAGGAAGATACCGAAGTACCACTCATCCTAGGAAGACCATTCCTAGCCACCGCTCACGCAATGGTGGACATGAATGGTGGGAAAAGAGTAGAAGACAATGACACGGTCAACTACATGAATGTTATATACTCAAGTTTGGATGATGCTCTCCGACGGTGCAACATGGGATGCAAAACATCCCACTTAGGTAACATATGACTGACTTTGGGTCTAGCCAAGGACCCTTATAAACATGGCGCACCACAGAGGCATTCCGCGGAACTATCCTTAGTTTTAGTTTAGATTAACTTTTATGTTTTCTAGTTTAGTTTTACTTTTCAGGAATAAAACACACTCGAAATGTTGGAGGTAACTAAGGGAAACTTGAACCCACACCCCATGCACCAAAACAGAGCCTCCTGACAATTTTTCTTCATTACAGCAAGTTCAGCACGGGGCCGTGCTCACCCCAACACGCCCCCGTGCCCAAGGATTTGAAGAAAACGCCCAGTTCAGGTAACTGGACACGGGGCCATGCTCACTGAACACGCCCCTGTGCCCAGCCTTCTGTTAATTATGATACTTGCGATCTGAACACGGGGCCGTGCCCAGACGCCTAGTAATATAAAATTTTGTTTTTAAACACCTTTTTACACATTCAATCAACCTAAAAACTTATTTTTGGGACACATTGGGGACAATGTGTAATTTAAGTGGGGGGGGGGGGTATGCTAAAACCTTGAATTTTGCAAGTCCTAACAACAAGCCTTACACAAAACTCTATTGGAACCGCTAATCACCCCAAAAAAAAATTTCAAAAACTTTTCATTTTTTTTTTACTTGTATTGGTTTAATTTGTGAATAACAAGTTCAAAAAAAGGTTTTATTTTTACAAATCTACAACCGATAGCGTCGTGATAAAAAGAACCAACATAAGAAAATTATGAAACGGCATGACAAATCTAGTTAAAATTTGATTATATATACTTGATCACGTTATAAACCCATTCCCACAAAAAGTGAGTTTTGAGCCTTTATTGAGCATACAAGCATACATATTTAAACTAAATGCTCATTTTTTATTTCTTGTGTGAATAGCCGCTTGGTTTCTTATAACTCTAGAAGTTGCCACGACGATACATTCCCGGTCCTTACCAACTTAAACCCAAGTAAGTAAATGATGGAGGCATTAGGACTAACCCATTTTTTCTTTTCAACACCATTATTTTTCATTTTCTTTTTCACCTACCCAAAATCCCCTAGTTAACTTCTTTGAGCCTAAACCTTATCATTTCTAAACCCACAAAACAAACACCCTTTACCCACCAAAACCCTTTTCTTTTGAACCCTTTATTTTAGTAAAAAGCTCAGTTTTCTTGTGACGTTCTTTATCAAAAAAAAATGAAGTCTAGTTATAAACAAACAAGTTACTCAAAGAAACTTTGTTTGAAAGTGCTTAGTTTGAATAAAAGTCACAAAAACAAAAAGTTTTACGACGACCTACGCTTTTTACGCTTTTAGCCCTTTTTACTAACCACTAACCAAAACCACCTACCTTTAACCCAAGCCTAACCCTTCCCCAAAGTCCACTTGATATTTACAAAGGTTTATAGTTAAAAAGGAGGAGGGTTGCTTACTTGGCAAGCATATGGTAGAAGTAAGTTCCATATCGGTCTCGAGTGTTTCAAAAAAATACATCTTCGGCCGAGTGTTGAGTGATCTCCCTTGAGGTATGTGAACTTGTATATAAATGGAATTTTAAAGAGGAATATTATGCCCAAATAAGTAATTTCTCTTATGAAACGTTCTAAATAAATCATAATGAATGTGATTGTAAATAATATAAAAATAAAACCCAATAAAGATCTTGGATTCCCGATACTCAAGACAAGCCCAAAACATCTCTTCTACCCATTCCATTTGGGTGTGTAAGCCACATAATAAAGAGTTTTGCTTGAGGACAAGCAAAGCTTCAAGTGTGGGGGTATTTGATGTGTGTAAAATATAACATATAAATTACATCAAACGAGGCATAAAACTAACCTTTTTTTAGTACTAATGTTGGAAAAAGGGTACTTTTGTCTTCCTTTTGTATTTTCAGGACCAAATGAGCTTAAATGAACAAAAGTAACAAATATGCAGCAAAATCTAACATAAATACAAAGAAAAGGAATAAACATGGCATGCCCGACCCCTCGACAACATCCTCCCAAGCAAAAACAAGAAAACAGAAGGCTGACCACGGCCCGTGCCCAGCGGACACGGGGGCGTGGCCAGATATCTGCAGAAAAGACAAAGTAATAGAAGCTTCTATTCCCAGCACGGGGGCGTGCCCAGCTCAACACGGGCCGTGGTCAACGCTAAGATTCGCATAATCTTGCAAATCTTGATAGTATAGATACGCTTCTGCACACGGAGCCGTGCCCACCGAACACGGGGGCGTGTGGAGCCTAATGCAGACAATTGAAATTAATGAAGAAAGAGAAAGTGGATGGCCACGGGGCCGTGTCCAGCGTACACGGGGCCGTGTCCGGGCTTCTGTACAGACTACAAATAGGGGTGCTTGGCTCACTTCAAAGGCATCCCTTGGCAAATCACCTCTCTCCCACTTCACCACCACTACAACACCCACATCCACCACCATCATCCATCATCCACCTTATAGTGTGTGTAGTAGTCTCGGGATCCAAGATTGATAGTAAGAGTTCTTGACAATCAAATGCCATGTTTGCCTAAGTCTCTTACATCACTTGGTGAAGACAAGCATTTAATGTAATACTTTTGATTTTTAATCTTTTCGCACTTTTTATTTGGTTTTGTATTAATGACTTTAATAACTAGTTTCTTATGTTGAAGGTGAAACTTCCTTATCATTTGTCCGTGGTGTCTTGGAGTTATTTTACTGTCTATATAGAATAAAAGATTTTCACCATTCATATATCTACGGTCTATATAGAGATATGTTGGCTACCTGGTCAGGGGTTAAGGGAATGGTTTGGTAAGGTTCTTGCCCTGTTCAGTGTATAGATCTTGCAAGGACCTGGGTCAAGCTTACTAGGACCTCCTTCAATACCCACTGGTATTGGATGGCGGGGGTGCGAATGGCTTGATCCCCTCATATGTAAACTACTATTAATACATTAACCCGGCTACTTGGGAATGTATCCCTGCTGACTCAAACCACTTAGCTTAGGGTAACGTCATCTTCAAAAGAGGGGCCTACCACATTACGCATTAATAACTTAATTAATTATCTTTCAATATTCCGACCCTTTGGGATTGTATCCTTGCTGACTCAAACCACTGGGTTGAGGGTAACGTCACCTTCAAAAGAGGGGCCTACTACTATAACTAAGATAATCTCTTAAAAAGTGCGGAAATCATCAAAGGTTACATTAAAGGCGAGTCGGATCCAAGTGATTCATCTTGTCTATCTGTTTTATTTTATTTTATTTTTATTTTTCATCATTTTAGTTTTTATTTTTCATGTTTAAAAAACCTTTTCTAAAAATTTTGATTTGATTAGACGTTGAGGATAAACCGGTACTAAAAGCTCTTGTGTCCTTGGACGACCTCGGTATCTTACCAACGCTATACTACGCTCACGATGGGTGAACTTGCCCATATGTGTGTTTAGTGTTAGTAGAATATCGTGTTTTATAAATTTAAAACTTGACTAATGTGTTAAAAAGGGCTTAAAATATCAACAAAAACATATAACGCTACACTTGCATCAAGCAGCAGAAAAAGACTAATCAAAAGATCCTGCAATAGATCGAAGACATCAAGAGGCAAAAGAAGTCGGCAGAGGATCAGTCTCCATTGATTCCTAGGGTGTTAGATTTTGTCACCCCGGCATCAACAGATCAACAGTCCAAAGGATCCTCTTCTCAACCGAAAGGATCCTTTATCCTTCAACAAGGATCCATGAGAATGTCTCAGCCTTAAGGATCCTCCCTCTACACCGAAGGATACTTGGAAATGTTTGAGCCTCAAGGATTCTCAACTCGACTTCAATGATCCATGGGTTATCCAACAAGATCTTTAACACAGACCTTTCCTGGGTCTAGTGTCCTTCAGGATCAAGGATCCTTAAGGAGACAACCAATAAGAGCTTCTGAAGTCCACGAAGGAGATTTCATCCCCATGCAGACTATTGCTTCTTCTGGCCCTACTATAACGGCAGAGATGTCTTATCATAGATTCTCTTCCAGGATACCACCTGGGTCAACCAGGAGGTAACATTTTCAATAATATATCTTTAGATACTAATTATGGCTATTTCCAGGATAGAGGAATCAATCAGGCCATGGCTAGGGAATTACAAATGCTTAGGGATATAATATCTAGTATCCCAGGAATAGTCAAACCTATTCCTAAGATCCCAGACGGAAGCCATACGATATCTCATTTTACTCCACCAATTTGTAATGCAGAGATACCCAAGCACTTTCAAACCCCCAACATGAAGTTGTATGACGACACAACTGATCCAGAGGAGCATATAGCCCAATACAGAGAAATGATGGAGACAAACCCCATCCCTAAGAGACAAAAAGAAGCTTGCTTATGCAAGGGTTTTGGATCCACACTTACTGGATCTACACTAGACTGGCTGCTAAGTCTTCCTCTTTACTCTATTACTTTGTTTTCACACTTAGTTAATTTGTTTAATAATCAATTTTCTTGTATTAGAACATTTGAAAGGTTAACTAGTGACTTATATAGAATTACCCAAGCTCGTGATGAATCCCTTAGGGATTATGTCATTAAGTTCGGGAGGGAATCCTTAGAATGACTCCATGCAGAAACTTAGATGAAGTCAGGAATATAGCCTTGAGGTTCATTAGGTTGGAAGATGATAGCAGGATCCAAGATAGACTCAGTGGTCTTGCAAAACATGAGCACTATGATAAGAAACAAGGATCCTTGTATAAGAATAATAGATCCAAGCCCTATTCGAAAACAGATAACCAAAATATCTACGCAGTGGAACAAGATGAGGATGAAGAAGAATATCCTAGGATATCTGAATATTGTTTCCCTGTTGATACTAGTGAACTAATGTTTGCCTTGCAGAATTTAGGTGAGAAAGCAAGATGGCAAAGGAAGAACAAAAATTCAACTTCCTTTAAACACAAATCCAAATGGTGTGCATACCATGAGGATTTCGGGCATTTAACAGACGAATGCATTGCGTTAAGAAGAGAGATAGGCTATCTCCTCAGCAAAGGTCACTTAAAAGAAATGCTGGGTAGAAAGAAATCAAGGATCCAGGATCCTGAGAATGTACCAGAAAGAGCTGCTCCACATCCATCAGATACTCAACAAATCAACTTCATTTCTGGAGGATCGGATATTTGTGGCATTTCTTTCTTAAGAGCTAAAAGACATGCTAAGGAGACCTAATTGGAGAATGGTGACAGACTTATCAGAACTTCCACGTTGACGGATCAAAGAATAATACCCTTTGACGAGGATGATAGAGTTAACATTCAGGATCCTCATCCTGACGGTTTGGTTATAACACTATTTATTGCGAACCATTTTGTTCGCAGGATTCTCATAGATGGAGGAATTTTTGTGAACATTGTTCAGCTTGATATACTCAAGAAGATGAATATCCTAGAGTCTGAGATTATACAAAGATCCTTAGTCCTTGTCGGGTTCAGTGGTGAAACCAAGAACACGCTGGGGGACATCAAACTTCCAATATATATAGAGGGAGTTAATTCTTTCCAAACATTTTGTGTTATTGACAGTTTATCTTGTTGCAATGTGATTCTTGGCAGGCCCTGGATACATGAGATGAAGGTTGTTCCTTCAACCTATCACAAGTGTGTGAGGCTTCCAACCCCTTGGGGAATGGTAAAAATAGACAATGACCAGCAGGAAGCTAAAAACTGCTACACTTCGTCGATGAAGCCAGCTTCAAGAACAAGGGCAGCATAGCAATTACTGAAACCTTCAAGATATTTCATGGAGGCAAGGGAACGGGATATTAAGGAAGTAATTCTAGAACCCGAGGATCCTGATATTAAGGTATTCGTAGGATCAGGGATCTTTGATACTATAGAACAAGATCTCATATCCTTCCTTAGAAGAAGAAAATCAACTTTTGCATGGAAACATGAAGACATGACATGTATTTCTAAAGATATTATTACGCTTAAATTAGGTATAGACAAATCTTTCAGGCCCATCCATCAAAAGAAAAGGAAATTTGAACTTATGAGAACTGATATTATCCAAGAAGAGGTAAATAAACTCCTAAAATTAGGTATGATTAGGGAGGTAAAATATCCAAGATGGTTAGCCAATGTTGTGGTAGTACAAAAGAAAAATGGAAAGTGGAGGGTATGTGTCAGTTTTACTAACTTAAACAAGGCATATCCCATGGATCCTTTCCCACTCCCACACATTGACTCCATGGTGGATGCAACAGCTAGTCATGAATTGCTCACTTTTATGAATGCTTCATCTGGATTTCAACAAATACAAATGGAACCATCTGACCAAGAGGATACCACATTCATGATCCCTACTGGTATCTATTGTTATATGGCTATGCCCTTTGGACTAAGGAATGCAGGTGCAACGTATCAAAGATTGGTTAACATAATGCTCAAAGACCAACTTGGTGATACCATGGAGGTCTACATAGATGACATGGTAGTCAAATCCAAGAAGGCTGAGGATCACCTGAAGGATCTAAAGTTGCATTCAACAAACCTGATCGGTACAACATGAAGCTAAATCCTTCGAAATGCCACCTTGGTATTAAAGCAAGAAAATTCCTTGGATACATGGTGACCAAGAGAGGAATAGAAGCCAGTCCTGAACAGATAAAGGCCATTATAAACTTGAAATCCCTGACAAGTGCAAAGGATGTCCAAAAGCTAACAGGAAGGATCGCAGCTTTAAACAAGTTCATCTTAAAGTGTTTAGAAAAGTGCAAGGATTTCTATGACATCTTAAGAAAGAATAAGAAGTTTGAATGGACCGAGAAGCATGAAGATGCACTTAAAGATCTTAAGGATTACCTATCCTCAGCACCACCATTGATGAAACAGTGGATGGTGAACCCGTATCCTTATACCTAGTCGTCTCAGGTAATGTGGTAAGTGTTGTATTCGTTAAGGATCATGAAGGCCAACAAAACCCTGTCTATTATGTAAGTAAGAGCCTTCTTGATGCTAAATCCAGGTATTCTCATCTAAAAAAAATAATTCTTGCATTAATTATGGCTTCAACTAAACTAAGACATTATTTTGAAACTCATACCATTTTTGTATAAACTAACTTTCCAATTAAGAATTTTCTTAGAAAACCAAAAATTTCAGGTAGGATGGAAAAGTGGGCAGTAAAACTTAGTGCCTATGACATAAGATATGAGCCCAGGACCGCCATCAAATCACAAGAACTTGCTGACTTTGTGGCAGATTTTAGTAGTGACTTGCAGAAAGAAGCTGAATTGGAGGTTCAATAACTTGAAGAAACCAATGATCCTTGGGTACTCTTCACTGAGTGAGCCTCAAATGTCAAAGGAACTAGTTTAGGCATACTACTAAAATCACCACTATAGCCTGTGAATTTAAAGCCACTAATAAGGAGGTAGAATATGAATCATTAATAGCAGGTTTGCAATTAGCCAGACAAATGAGGATCAAGTATCTTCAGATTTATATAGATTCATTGCTGATTACTAACAACTTTAAAGGTTCATATGTTGTAAAAGGTTAAAAACTAATCAAATACTTAGAAATAGTAAAAGAACTTGCAAAATCTTTCGATTCCTTTAGCATCATACAGGTACCTAGAGAGGAGAACGTAGGGATAGATGCTTTAGCAAATTTAGGATCAGCCCTGAAAATCCCAGAAGATATACAGTTACCTATCATTCGCAGTCTCTTTCCTGCAATTGAGGAACATGATGTAATGGAGGTGGTAAAGGATCCTACAATAGCATCCAAAGATCCGCAATTGGATTCAGGGTCATGGATCCTCCCAATCATGAAATTCATTCAAAATGGAGAAATCCCTACATGAGAGAATCCTAGAGCCTTCAGAGACAAGGTATCTCAATTATATGACACTCTATATAAAAAGTCTCTTGCAGGTCCTTATTTACGATCCATCGAGGATCCTGAAATTCAAGGAACTATGATGCTTGTCAAAGGCACAGCAATATCCTACACCAGCGAACGGAGCCTCTATATCCTATTATCTCTTCTTGGCCATTTATGAAATGGGGGATGGATATAGTGGGCAAGTTACCAAAGGCATTAAGTGGAAAAGTCTTCATGCTTACTATGACTGACTACTTCTCCAAGTGGATCAAGGCAGAAGCATTCGTTCAAGTTAGGGAAAAGGAAGTTATATCCTTTATTAAAAGAAACATTATTACTAGATTCAGCATTCCCTCTGAAATTATATTTGGTAATGGATCCCAGTTTATTGGGAAAACAACAACTAATTTTGTGACAGTTGGGGGATCAAGATGATTACTTCTACAAAACTTCATCCACCAGCAAATGGCCAAGCAGAATCAAGTAACAAGATTAATATAAACAACTTGAAGAAGAAGCTAGGATCCAAAAGAGGGAAGTGGGCTAAAGAGCTACCATGTGTCCTTTGGGTTGATAGAATAACTCCAAAGAATGCCACAGGCCAAACGCCATTCTCTTTAGCCTTTGGAACTAAAGCAGTGATCCCTACAGAAATGGTGGTTCTTATAGCCAGAACAAGCATTCGTGATCCTTAGTCAAATAGTGAAAATCTGACCTAGGATCTAGATACTGTTAATGATCTTAGAGACCTAGCAAGGATAAGAATGGACAACTATCAACAAAGGATGGCTGGGGCAAACAATAAGAATGTCAGACTCAGAACATTTCAAGTTTGAAACTTGGTGTTAAGAAAAGCGTTCCAGAAAACTACTAACCCGACTGATGGTAAGTTAGCAACTAAATGGGAAGGCCCCTACTTGATAGAATCGGAAGCTGGAAAGGAGGCATAACATTTGTTAACCATGGAAGGTGATCTATTACCAAGAGCTTGGAATTCCATCCATATTAAAAAAATATTTTATGTAACGTGGATCAAGGATCCTTAAAGGATCACGGATCCTAATATCGGTAACTTTAACTTTATTGTTTGCTTTATTTCATACTTAATTTATTTACTATTTAAAACGATGTTAATATATATATAACATCTACTTTCACCAAATTTCAAGTTTTACAAAAGTCTTGGGCTCCATTCGGATAGACAAAGGTTTAAAGGGTTGGCCACCTCTCTCCCACATTTAAGGTATCAAATACCTTCTTAGATTTAAAGATTTCACCTTTCACACGAATTAGGTTTTGATACCCTGCCAGTAGCGCATGTTATCCAAGTATGGTTCAAGGCAATGGGACTAGTACACGCTTAGTGGCTGACAATTTCATCGTTGTTGGACATATGTCAGATCCTAAGTATATTGGTAGACGTACCATACATCCGTTATCCTAAGGTTTCTAACATTTTCATGTTAGCTAAGTTTTGGGATTTTCATGTCACTTAAGTTGGGCTTGTCCCCAGTATTTTTGGGCTTGTCCCCAGTTTCTTTGGGCTTGTCCCTAGTTATTATGGGCTTGTCCCTAGATTGTTTGGCTTAGTCCCAAGTTGTTCTTAACAGGTTTACGCGAATGTTAAAGATTCATAAATCTTTCTAAGAAGGATCAAGGACCCTAGAAGTTTATATGGCTAATCTATCTACATTATGGTAATGATCTAAGATATTTAATCCTAACTTGGATTCTATGGTATGTCTTACCTTTGCCTTATTTCTTTTATTGATTAATTTCATTCTAAGTTTTTTTATGAGCAAGAATCGATGATTGTCACACATCTACACAACATAATATCTGCAAATGCCATACATGTTTTTGAATAACGTATGTACTAATGAAACTAGAAAAGTGCAAACATAAGATATAGTTAAAAGCTTAAAGTTTATTTAAATACCACCAAGATTACCAGAATTATCAACATGGGCTTCACCAGCAAAATGTGGCCCATCCACCCAGGTTGAAGTAAGGTGTTATCAGTTGCTATTGTTTTGCAGGAAAAGTAAAGAAAGAAGGGTGATAAAGGCTTCATCCGCCACAAACAGGAGGACCCATCCACCTTTCTCACCCTTTAAATTGTCCGAATATTCAACGATCCTTAAACCTAGCAACTATTGTCTTAAGTTATTACAAACCAAATTATCCAATGAAAAACACCATCAACAAAAAAACAATAAAAAGTGGGCTCACGCCTAGGCGTAATTATCCTTCAGTGCCCACTGTTGTAGCCTCAACTGCTGCTTCACCACCAGCTCCACCAGCAACCTCCTTAGCTTCACTCGTCCCGGCCTCAGCTGTCTGCTTCACCACCGGCTCTGGCTCTTCTTCTCCGCCCAACTTCACCAAGGTCTGCTTCCAGGAAGCCAAATCCTAAGTGGACCTATCGAATTCAGAATCAATGGCTTCCTGAGCCATTTTGATCCTAGCCTGCAGCACAGTTCGGGTAGCATAGACTTTAGCCTCGTCCGGCGCCACCATGACAGCCTCCTGAAGACCCACCTCTACGAAAAGTAGTTGCTCCTCCAAGCCCTTCTCTTCCTTCTCCAGCTTCGAGATGGCTTTGTCCTTTGCAGCGGCGATGGATTGCATGCTAGCCAGGTTCTCTCCCATCTTGGCCATGCTCCTCTCATAGTGGGCCTTCACACGAGCGAAGCTCTACATACAACAGCATAAAAAGTCAGGATTCAAGATCCTAGAAAAAACTGACAAAATCACAAGTTCAGGATAAAGGATCCTTACCTCAGTCATGGACTCATGGAGCTGCCTCTATGCCTCAAAAGCATCACCTTCAGGCTCCATAACTTTCTTTCTTTTTGAGCCAGCCTTTGATCTGGTGGTCACCGCCCTTGACTCCGGGAGGCTCGGGCCCTTTGAAGGCTCCTTCTTGGAAGACCTAGGAGAGAGGATGCTGTCAATATCATTAAGACTGAACTTGTTTGCTGTCTTGTTAGCAGATTTCTGAGTACCTATCCCAAAAAGACAAACAGATAAGTGTTTCACTTTTTATATTTTACTAAATTTAAACAACAATCTATACAATTACTTACTTGACATATTATAGAACGATGAAGCGTTTTCTTCTGAATCCTTGATTCTCAACTTGAAGGTCCTTACTTATGGATCGAGATACAGGAAAGCTTCAACTCTATCTTCTGTTCCAGGGAGTTTAGCTAAACGAGCAAAGTTCGTCACTACATGCAAACAGAAAAGATAAGTCATATACAGGATATCTAAGGATCCTATAGCCTACCCTTCAAGATCCACTTTTTGGGTAAAGAATCCCCATTGGGGATTGAATCCTTTCTCACAAAGAAGAATTGATTCTTCCAAGTGGAGTCATTTTGGGTAGTTTTGAGGACCGGTAGTGGCTGATGGGGTTTTGCATTGAACAAGAAGCGACTAGAACCATGGTAACCAGAGAATAAAGATATGAAAGCTCCGACAAGCCAAACTCAAGGTCTTCACTTTTCAAGATCTCTTCCATAGTGAAGAGCACCCTCTATAGCATTGGCATGGCCTCACTATAGCTGATACCGGTCAAGTAAGGTCAGGGAAGGGGTAAGAAAAGCCCAGGATAAAAGGAAGAGCATGAAAACAAAACCACACCAAAGAAATCGCATTGCTGCGAGCTAAGGGGTTAAATGGCCGGAAACCAGTTTCTGGAGGAAAACAAGAAGCAAGGTTTTCGATTTCAGGATCAGTAAATTTACATATCTTCGACGAAGGATTCATCAAGGGATTTTGAGACCTGAGTTCATTATCCTTGTTTGGACTAACACCCGGAGAGGATCTCGTGCCTATCTTTGCCATGAATGAGGAAAGAAAAAGGCGAAGAATTTGGTGAAGAAGTAAGAGAGAAAGAGAGAGAATAATACCTGATTAAGTGTCACACCCCAAAAACGTCGCAGCGGAATATTTAACGTAGTGGAGACGGAAGTTGGTGCCCATTTATATCTTGTCGAGCGATGCATTTTATTGTTGGACATATTAGTTTATTTTAAACATAAGTTGTTAAGCGTTACGTTTTAAGTCACGACACAATCACATAGTTAAGATGTCTTTGATCCTCACGGATCTTATTACAAAAGTCCCAGAAAGTTTAAAAGATGACCAACATATTTAAAAGAAACAACATGCATCATTCACCACAAGATACGCCATGATTTCCCGAAGCCGATTTCAAGTACCTATAGAACACGTTAAAATCAAGTGTCAACACAAAGGAAGGTGAGTTCACTTAATTGTTTACTAACAGATTTTATTTCAAGGAAAACTTTCTAATTAGGTGTCTATTTGAAAAGAAAACATCTATGAAATTTTAGAAAGTCCATTTTATTTCCTTAATAAAATCCATGGGCTTCCATCGGTTCATTACTCCGACGATTGTAGTACAACCCAGGTTTTGTATATTAAATTCTAGTGTCTATTTTCAGACTCGTATGTTAGCTAGACGATACGAACTATATATTAACCATGCAGGGATAATCAAAGCTAGACAATAAACAGAATTTTAATTCGTCGTTTGACATTGAATCGGGGCAACCGGTCACGACGGGGTTGTCAACCCGATAGATCTACCAACAATTCCTCGCGTACCATACTTAATCTGATTAAACGACATCATGGGCACATGGTTCTTTCTCGAAGAACGAGATGATGTCTGCCTCACGTACAATATATATATCCTACTAATATGACAATTTAATATACTACGACTTACGAATTCCTTTGGCACTCAAGTTTTGAGATTCAGTCCGGAATTCATTCCCATTTTGTACGGTCTCATTTCTCTTAAGAAATACCGCTCTTTACCATATTCATTCCTCAAAATCGTTTTACTCCGAAACGCGTGACTTACCAAATTTATATATTTTCAGCGAAAATATATACGTTTTATATTAAAAGGCATGTTTTATTTCGAAAACAATTATTAAAGCCTTTTAACGACGTGTTCCACCCCCAAAATATATACAACACAGTAAAAAAAAGGGGGGGTTTAGTGACACTCACCTTTGGGTGCGTATTTTAATACCGCAATCCCAGAAATTGATTATATACGTCCTAATATGGGAACAATTCTAAATCAATATACATTTAATCACAAAAATCCTAAGTTTCTCTGTTTCTTAGAATTATCACATAACTTTGAGATTTTCTCGAAAAGTTGTCATTTTTTATTATGTTGGCACGTTAAAATATATATATATATGAGTCCATATATATATATTTATATATATTTATTATGATTTTGTGTTTTGAACGATTTTTATTGGTGACCATTATTGTGTAATTCCTTTAACCCTCCCGTTTATACATGATATACCTACAATTTGCGCGTTATAATATTTATACACAAACGTTCATATAATTTAACACCAAAAATCACGAAATCTTATTAATTTATCTATTTTGTCATTTTCAAAGCAAATACACACGAAATACCCTATATATATCAAATTTCATGTTCGACAAACAAGTTGCACATTTAACGTACTTTTACTGTTTTTACCGCATAATACGTACATGCATACATGCAAAAATTGAAATTTCCTTTTATTAGATTAACACTTAACATATTATCACATTTATATGTCAAAATCACTTAACACATTTTATCACAAAAGATTCACCCAAGATTCACCCATACTAATGTTCACTAACAAAAAAAATGCGTATTTTAGCGATTCGGTAACGTTTTTGAGCGTCGGAAGTCACCTATGACCAACCAAACACCAAGTAAACTTAAAATTAGTTAAAATACTTACTTTTAAACTAAAAATATCATTTTATTTACTGATCTAATTCAGTTTTACAGAAATCACCCGAAAAGCCGATTTTTGACCGTTTTAACGCATAGTTTTGCGTTAAGCGTTACTATAATCATCCCAACTCGAAACGACTTGACATTTTAACACAATACATGTTATTTACTAAGTAAAATAGTGGTTATAATCAGATTAGTGCAGTTTTTGTGTAAGTCACATAAATCATGCGATTTCACGTATTTTACAACTTTTAAAGCACCAAGTACAACATGCAAAGCTAGCAAACATTATGTCAAAGTTACATATCATTAAAAACTTAAAAATAACTTTATTTTAAGGTTTATAATCTGGTCTAAAAATATTTTTATCATAACATCATTTATCCATCATTTTGTGTACATACACCCACATGCATGACTATGCACAAGCACTTAATGCATATATATCATATCCTCATCATCTTACATAACCTTAAATGCATCTAAGAATACATTTACTTCATGTTTTTATAAATCACAACATGTTCATCTCATAATCATTAGATCATTTCACATAAATGCATCATTCCATCTTTATTTACATATGACAAAATTTTAGTGTATACACTTACATATACATACATACATACACGACATACACACATATACACATGCATAAACTTCCAAAACCTCACTTTTTAACACATCTACTTCACATCATGAAACCTTTTCAAGAACTTTCTTTTATGACTCTTTTACAACACATGCATGTAATCATCTTTTCAAAATCAAATCAAGTAAGAATCACTTAACAAAATCAAATCAAAACATAACTAAATACCCATATACATACAAGTTACGGCCACACACACATATGTACACACATCCATTTTTAAATCTCTTTAAAAACCCATTTGTCATTTGTTCTAAGTTAGTGTTTAGGTTTAAGAACAAGAGAAACTTCCATCATTATTTAAGATCGTCAAGAATCAAAACAAGATTTGTGAAATGAACTTTATACCTTCAAGATTTTAGATGGGTTTTTGAGAATAGATGATGAGATGGAGGTCGTTCTTGCTTGAAATCACTTCCAAACACCCTTTTTAGCTTGAATTTATCTTGAAAAGCCCTTGAATCTTCATGGAATGGTTGGAAATTTTTGAATGTGGGTGTTTAGAGGGGTGTTCGGCCGAGATATGAGAGAGAGAGGGAATGAAGAAATGATTTTGTAAATTTTGATTTTGTATTGGTTAGTTCTTTGAGTATGAAATAAGCTTAATCATCAATTCTAGTTTCAAGGTTCAACAAGTGACAAAACCAAGAGAAAGGTGGCCTCCCAAGCCGCCACCTTGCCCCTTATCTCTCCTAGATACACACAAAATTATATATATATATATATATATATATATATATATATATATATATAAATATATATACACATATGAAGTTTAATAGTTTAAACAAGTATTTTACTAGATACCGGGTATTTTATCTAGCGTTTTAAGCTCGTTTTAATGCGTTGTAAATTATTTTTAGCGCTCTATAAAAATAAACTCACCAAAATATTACTAAACAATATTTTGTTTGCCTGGACTGGCGACGCTGTCGGTATTTGGCAGTATGCGCTGTGCTACGCGGTACGCGTTAAAAATCGCAAAAATAGGAATTTAAGCGTTTTTATTTATTTTTGTCATTCTATAAGAATAAACTTATCAAATTATTGCTAAAATGATTTTCAGTTGTCTTGACGGGCTGCGTTGACAGTATTTTGTCGGTATACGTGCTGCATTGCGCGGTACGCGCTTAAACTCGAAAAATAGGGTTTCTTAGCGTTTTAATTTATTTTTCCTCATGAATAGGATTAAAATTATTATTTTAATCATAACAGACTATTTTTAGGATTTTAATACGGTCCGGGTGATCACCGAGGTTCGTTTTGCATTTTAACCGTTATGTGATAAGCGTCTATCTTACCGTTGCCAACATAATTTTTATCAAAGTTTAATTTTATCAATACACTAAATTTCACATATAAACACTATAATTAGCCAAATATAGTCCTATTACCTCTTCACAATACGTGCTATAATTATGCGGTACGGCCTGAAAAGTCGGGTGTCACAGTCTCCCCCTGTTTAGGAAATTTCGTCCCCGAAATTTTACTTCACAGGTTTTGTTTTCGCACTATATAAAATAATAAAATGAATCTATTGAATATAGTCTCATAGTTTCTACGATAAACTTGGATTCTTCCAAAGAATCCTTGTAGCTCTATATTACACGCGTTCTCGATTCCTAAACTCTTGTCTCAACACTCTCCACCCTTTCTAGAGTCCGACATTCGTAACCTTACATCAAGGAAATTCAAATCAAGGTTTCATCAAGGCGGATGCATCTCGTGGCGATAAACTTGATCAAACGAATTCCTTGTCCATAAACTCGGAAAACTATCTCGTCATTTCCATCACTTCAGGCAGTGTTTATTCTGTATGAAGATTGTGCAATCAGGCGTAGCACCGTAATTTAGATCGATACGAAGTTCGATCCATCTGGCAGGGAAGATCCAGGTAAGTCTTTTTAAGAAAACTTCCTGACAGTTGCGTTTTGATAGATATCTCTCCGACGTTCCTACATTCGGTTTCCGTATCCATCGCGTTTACAACAACGCTGGATAACCCCTTTCTCAACAACTCAGCATCCTCAAAATACTGACCTCTTCCGATTATCAATACTGACCTCTTCCGATTATCAATACTTAACCGTTATGTGATAAGCGTCTATCTTACCGTTGCCAACATAATTTTTATCAATACACTAAATTTCACATATAAACACCATAATTAGCCAAATATAGTCCTGTTACCTATTCACAATACGTGCTATAATTATACGGTACGACCTGAAAAGTCGGGTGTCACATTAAGGGTCTCTTGAATGATGATATATAAAGGGATTTTCTGATCTTTAAAGAAAATAAAGTCTCATCTTTAACCCTAGAATCTGCAATAAAGGTTATAGTTAGCCCAAGTCCTATCCGTCAGAGTGCAACGACTAGTTTGAATTTTATGGCAATATGACAGTTGTGATCATTTATCACAACATCCATATTTGGGGTAATTGTTAGGGACTAGAATTTTATTAGGATGGATCCCATATTCTGAGGCGTCGCCTAGATAACTTATCCTAAACGGACAGTGCAAGGTCTCGGAGGATCAAGGATCCTTAATATATTATGGATTCTAACAATTGTTCTCGATATTTTCTAATGTTTATATGCAGGATGGCGACGTGGTGGATCAAGTCTAAGCTGGAATATCAGTGAGAGGTTACTGGGAGCCAGCACGTGACTATTTTCCAACGGTTGTGAACGAGAACGTAGGTCAAGCAATTATTTCAGATTTAGTTTTTATAGTTATTCAAAAGGGGTTGATCAAGTGTTATTAGCTAACAACACACATTTGCATACATACACATTAAGAAGAGAGCTCACACTCGAACACTCTTAGTGATTATACGTTCATTGTACAACACTTGATCAACATCCGAAGTTGTATTCGTATTTATTGGTTAATATAGTTGGTGGTTGATAGTTTTCACCACCCGAGGTTTTTGTGCTGGCGATCTACTAGTGATCAAAGGCTTTCCTCATATAAATCATCGTGCACTATTTACATTTCTCGTTCATTTTTTTTCATTCAATCAAGCACTCTACCTCACAAACAAGTTTGATTACATTTTCCTTAAACAAATTTTTGATCAAAACAATTTGGCGCCCACCCTGGGGAAAGTGGTGCTTCAATTCGAAAGTTTTCTATCAATTTCAGCCTATTTTCATCAATACCATAACACTATGGCCTTTCAAGGAAAGTATGTTTCAACTGCCATGCCAACGACCACCTTATCACAAAGCTCCATGCCATTACCTCCATTTCCCCCACAATTCCAGAAGAATAATGAAACTGCTCATAAAAAGTCAACTTCGGTTTTCCAAGGATCCATGCCTTCTGCTACTTCCTCTTCTATAAATACTGATAATGATATTTCTATTTTGTATTCGCAGATGAGAAGCTATACGGAGCAGCAGAACATGACTAATTAAAGCCGGCAGAGGATCAGTCTCCATTGATGCCTAGGGTGTTAGATCTTGTCAATCCGGCATCAACAGCTCAACGATCCAAATGATCCTACTCTCAACCATAAGGATCCTTTATCCTTCAACAAGGATCCATGGGAATGTCTCAGCCTCAAGGATCCTCCCTCCACACCGAAGGATACATGGAAATGTTTCAGCCTCAAGGATCCTACTTCAATCAACAAGGATTCTTAACTCGAATTTAAGGATCCATGGATTATCCAACAAGATCTTTAAACAGACCTTTCCTGGGTATAATGTATTTCAGGATCAAAGATCCTTAGGGAGACAACCAATAAGAGCTTCTGAAGTCCATAAAGGATTTCATCCCAGTGCAGACTATTGCTTCTTCTGGCCATACTCTAACAGCAGAGATGTTTATATGCAGGATAGCAATGTGGTGGACCAAGTCTGAGCTGGAATATCGTTAATAGGTTACAGGGAGCTAGCACGTGACTATTTTCCAACGGTTGTGAACGAAGACGTAGGTCAAGTAATTATTTCAGATTTAGTTGTTATAGTTATTCAAAAAGGGTTGATCAAGTGTTATTAGCTAACAACACACATTCGCATACACACACATAAAGTAGAGAGCTCACATTCAAACACTCTTAGCGATTATACATTCATTATACAACACTTTATCAACATTCGAAGTTGTATTGGTATTTATTGGTTAATGTAGTTGGTGGTTGATAGTTTTCACCACTCGAGGTTTTTATGCCGGTGATCTACTATGATCAAGGGCTTTTCCTCGTGTAAATCATCGTGCACTATTTACATTTCTGGTTCTTTTTTTTTTTCATTTAATCAAGCACTCTACCTCACAACCAAATTTGGTTGCATTATCCTTTAACAAATTTTTGACCAAAACAATTTGGCGCCCACCATGGGGCAAGTGGTGCTTCAATTCCAAAGTTTTCTATCAATTTTAGCTTATTTCATCTATGCCATAACACTATGGCCTCTCAAGGAAAGTTTGTTTCAACTGTCATGCCAATGACCACCTTGTCACAAAGCTCCATGCCATTACCTCCTATTCCCCCACAATTCCTGAAGATTAATGAAACTGCTCAGAAAAAGAAAACTTCTTTTTTCCAAGGATCCAAGCCTTCTGCTACTTCCTCCTCTATAAATACTAACAATGATATTTATGTTTTGTATTCTTAGATGAAAAGATATATGGAGTAGCAGAACAAGACTAATTAAAAGATCCTGCGTGAGATCGAAGACATCAAGAAGCAAAAGAAGCCGGCAGAGGATCAATCTCCATTGATGCCTTGGGTGTTAGATTTTTTCCCTGAAGCATCAACAGCTCAACAGTCCAATGGATCCTATTCTCAACCGCAAGGATCCTTTATCCTTCAACAAGGATCCATGGGAATTTCATAGCTTATGGATCACGGATCCTCAAGTATAGCTTGGATCACGGATCCTCAGTTCAGTTTGAATTAAGGATCCTCAGGAGACGTTGCGGGAATAAGGATCCAGGATCCTCATTGTTATTCTGAACTAACAATTGTTTCCATCACCTTTTGGCTTGTTTTGCAGGTATGTTTCGAAGAGGACTTATTCCATCCGAGATTCCAGGGGAATATGCTCTTTATTTTCAACATGTGCACAGGCTGATGACCGTTGGTGGTGATCGTGGGTGAATGGCTGATTTTTCGGATAGTTAGTTAGGATATTTTTAGCTAGGATAAGAGGGGTATTGAGCTTATTTTTAGAAACCACTTGCAGTTCGCGAAACACACATAATTTCTGCTGCCAACTCTCGAATACACACACACTAGAAATCATTGTATCAAGCTCAATACTTCCGAAGTTGTAAACTTGTTTATCCAATATACTTGATAGTGATAGTTTTCACTATCCGAGGTTTTTTATGCCGGAGATCATTCATTGATCAAGGGCTTTTTCCTCGTATAAATCCTTGTGTCCACCACTCATTTCATTCATTCATTGTTCATATATTTGATCATTTAACTAAGCATCATACCTCATAAAATCAGATTTGGTTGCATTATCCTTGTGTGATTTTTGACCAAAACAGTTTGGCGCCCATCGTGGGGCAATCGGTGCTTCATTCTTGAAAATTTTTGTTCATTTCATTCATTTCTGTCCAATACCTTCAACTACATGGCTTCTCATGCGAAGAATACTTCAAGCTCCATGCAGGCGATCACCTCTTCACAGGGCATTCCACCTTTGCCTCCTGCTCCTTCTGGATCCCAGAAGAATGCTGAGAATGCTGCGAAGAAGCCAACCGTCGTTTTCACAAAAGCAACTACTGCTGTTTCTTCTAGTCCTACTAACAATGATCTTTATTCTTTGATTTTGCAGATGAAGGATTACATGCAGCAGCAGGACAAAACTAATGACAGGATCCTTCGTGAGATTGATGAGATCAAGAAATTGAAGAGATCAGCGGAGGATCACTCTCCATTGATGCCTAGATCACTAAATTTTGATACTCCAGTCATAACTACCCAGCATTCCACAGCATCAGGCATCCAATACCAGGGTAGATTATCGAGTATGCGCTATGGATCATCGGCAATGACACAGGCTCAAGGATCCTATTTTCAGCCTTCAGGATCCTCTCTTCAGCCTCAAGGATCCTCCTTCCAGCATCAAGGATCCTTCTCTAGTTCAGGAGGATACATGGGGACGCAGACAGGTCAAGGATCCTACTCTCAGTATCCAGGATCCTCATCTCAGGTTCAAGGATCCTTATCTCAGGCTCACGGATCCATGGATTATCCTCCAAGACCCCCAGCTTCGGTGTATCAAGGATCCAACATCTTTCAGGATCAAGGATCCTTAAGGAGTGTACAACCCAGAAGTTCAGAGATTCACTTGGGAGACTTCATACCCATGCAAACTATTGCTTCATCTGGTCCCTCAATCATGCCAGAATCACATCAATATGGATTCACATCAGGAATTCCACCCTTGAATCCATCAGGAGGTAACACTTTAAATACTTCTCATAATGTAACCATGGCTTTGTGCAGGATACAGGAATCAACCAAGTTATGGCTAGGGAATTACAAAAACTCAAGGATATGATATCCAGCGTTCCAGGAGTAGTTAAGCCCATTCCTAAAATTCCAGATGGGAGTCACATGATATCTCGCTTTGCACCACCTATTTGTGATGCATAGATACCAAAGAGATTTCAAACACCAAACATGAAGTTGTATGATGGCTCAACTGATCCAGAAGAGCATGTAGCTCAATACAGGTAGAGAATGGAGATCAATCCCATTGCTGAAAGGTTGAAAGAAGCATGTCTATGCAAGGGTTTCGGGTCCACACTAACAGGATCAGCTCTTAAATGGTTGCTAAGTCTTCCCCCTTACTCTATTACTTCATTTCCTAACTTAGTTAATTTGTTTAATAGCCAATTCTCATGCAGTAGAAGCTTTGAACGATTAACTAGTGATCTATATAGGGTAACACAAGGTCAAAATGAATCACTTAGAGATTATATAACTAAATCCAGTAGAGAATCCTTAGAGATTCCTAATTTGGATATTGCTACAGCTGTAGAAGCTTTCAAAATGGGTTTACTTAAGGATTCACAATTCTATGATGATCTTGTCATGACCCCTTGCAGGAATCCTGATGAAGTAAAAACCAGGGCCCTTAGATTCATCCGCTTAGAGGATGATAAAAGGATTCGAGAGAGACTGTCAGGATCCTCAAAGCAGGAGAAGCAAGGATCCTATTTCAGGAATAACAAATCCAAATCATACAACAAGTATGATAATCAAAACGTGCATGTAGTGGAGCAAGAAGAGGATGATGAAGATTATCCACCTATTTCTGAATATTGCTTTCATGTTGATAATAATGAACTAATCCTTGCAATGCAGAACTTAGGTGAGAAAGCAAGATGGCCCAGAAAGAGTGATAAGCCAGCTGCTACAAAAGATAAATCCAAATCGTGTGCCTATCATGAAGATTTCGGTCATCTCACTGATGAATGCATAGCACTCAGGAAAGAGATTGGTTACTTGTTAAGAAAAGGACATTTGAAGGAGCTATTTGGAAGAAAAAGTCAAGGATCCAGGATCCTGAAAAGATTCCAGAAAGAGCTCCTGCTCCTCCAGCTGATGCACAAATTATCAACTTCATTTCCGGTGGATCAGACATATGTGGCACTTCTTTTTCAGCAACCAAGATGTATGCTAAAGAGAAAAAGATGGAAAATGGGGATAGGCCTATTCGAACCTCAATCCTTACACAGGAGAAAGTTATATCCTTTGATGAGGATGATCGTGTGGATATTCAGGATCCTCATCATGATGGTCTTGTTATACATTGTTTATATCTAACCATTTTGTTTGCAGGATTCTCATAGATGGAGGAAGCTCAGTGAACATCATTCAACTTGATGTCCTCAAGAAGATGCACATCCTTGAATCAGAAATCATCCCAAGATCATCGGTTCTTGTAAGATTCAGTGGAGAAACCAAGAACACATTGGGGGACATTAAACTTCCCATTTACATAGAGGGAGTTAATTCTTTTCAAAAATTTTGTGTTATAGATTGCTTATCCTGTTGCAATGCTGTCCTTGGCAGGCCATGGATACATGACATGAAAGCAGTTCCATCTACATATCATCAGTGTGTGAAACTCCCTTCTCCATGGGGTGTGGTGAAGATAGAAAGTGACCAACAAGAAGCCAAAAATTGTTATACTTCATCAATGAAGCCAGCCTCAAGACCTAGGGAGCAATAGCAATTAAAGTATCCTCCAAGAGATGTCCAAGAGGCAAGAGAACAAGATGTGAAAGATATCCTAATGGATCCTCAGGATCCTGAATCCAAAGTTTTTATAGGATCCGGGATCCTCAATAACGTTGAAATGATCTAGTATCCTTCCTAAAGAGGAGAAAAGCTACCTTTTCCTGGAAGCATGAGGTCATGACAGGTATTTCTAAAGATATTATTACTCATAAACTTGGCATTGACAGGTCATTCAAACCCATACATCAAAAGAGGAGAAAGTTTACACCTGAAAGGAATGCCATCATCCAGGAGGAGGTAGATAAACTGCTCAGAGCAGGTATGATTAGAGAGGTTAAGTATCCAAGGTGGTTAGCCAATGTGGTTGTTGTTCAAAAGAAAAATGGAAAGTGGATGGTATGTGTCAATTTCACTGATTTAAACAACGCATGTCCCAAGGATCCTTTCCCATTACCCCACATTGACTCCATGGTAGATGCTACCGCGGGTCATGAGTTGTTGATTTTCATGGATGGTTCATCTGGATTCCAACAAATTCAGATGGAACCATCTGATCAAGAGGATATAGCCTTTATGACCACTACTGGTATCTATTGTTATATTGCTATGCCCTTTTGACTAAGAAATGCAGGTGCTACCTACCAAAGGCTAGTCAATATGATGTTTAAAGAACAAATTGGACACACAATAGAAGTCTATATTGATGACTTGGTGGTTAAGTCCAAAAGAGCTGAGGATCACCTTAGAGATTTAGAGGAAGCATTTGATATCCTTGAAAAATTCAATATTAAATTGAATCCTTCAAAGTGCCACTTTGGTGTAAAAGCTGGCAAGTTCCTAGGTTATATGGTGACAAAAAGAGGGATAGAGGCAAGTCCAGAGCAAATCAAGGCGATTGTGAATATTAAGTCTCCTGCCAATGCTAAGGATGTGCAAAGATTGACAGGAAGGATCGCAGCCTTGAACAAGTTCACCTCAAAGTCATCAGAGAAATTCAAGGAATTCTATGACATTCTGAGAAAGAACAAGAAGTTTGAGTGGACTGAAAAACATGAGAATGCTCTCAATGCCCTTAAGGATTACCTATCCTCAGCTCCAGCCTTAATGAAACCAGAAAAGAGGGATATATTATCCTCATACTTGGCAGTTTCTTCTAAGGCGGTAAGTGCACTCCTTGTAAAGGATCATGAAGGTACCCAACATCCTGTGTATTATGTAAGTAAAAGTTTACTTGATGCTGAATCCAAGTATTCACATTTAGAAAAACTTATCCTTGCTTTGATCATGGCATCTACTAAATTATGCCATTATTTTGAAACTCATGCTATTATTGTTAAGACTAACTTTCCAATTAAGAATGTCCTCAGAAAACCTGAAATGTCAGGAAGGATGGCAAAGTGGGCAGTCAAACTTAGTGCTTATGATATCAGATATGAACCAAGAATTGCCATCAAATCCCAAGCCTTAGCCGACTTTGTGGCTGATTTCAGTAGTGATCTACAAAGGGAAGCTGAATTGGAAGTTCAATAGCTTGAAGAGACTAAGGATTCTTGGATACTCTTCACAGATGGGGCTTCAAATGTCAAGGGAACTGGACTAGGCATACTACTAAAATCTCCACAGGGGGACATAATACCCCACTCAATTGCTTGTGAGTTTCAAACTACTAATAATGAGGCTGAGTATAAAGCCTTAATAGCTGGTTTGCAAATTGTCAAGCACATGAGGATCAGGTATCTTGAGGTACATGTAGATTCATTGTTAATTACTAACCACTTTAATGGTTCTTTTGCTGTTAAAGGTGAAAGATTAAACAAATATCTAGAGATAGTCAAGAAATTGGCAGACTCTTTTGTTTCTTTTAGTTTGACACAGGTACCTAGGGAAGAAAATGCAGAAGCTGATGCTTTAGCCAACCTTGGATCATCATTGACGATTCCAGAGGATATTAAAATTCCCATTATCCATATCTTGACTCCTGCTATTAAGGATCATACAACTATGGAAATAGTGGAGGATTCTGCAATCATACCTAGTGATGATGCATAGTCACATTCAGAATCCTAGATCCTTCCAATCCTGAGATATATACAACATGGAGAGATCCCTACTGGAGAAAATCCTAGAGCTTTCAAAGTCAAGGTATCTCAATTTACAATACTAAATAACATGTTATATAAACGATCTCTTGCAGGTCCATATCTAAGGTGTATTGAGGATCCAAAAATCCAAGAATTTCTGAAGGATTTTCATGAAGGAGATTGTGGAAACCACACTGGGGGCAGAGCACTGTTCTCAAGGATCCTTAGGACAGGATACTATTGGCCTACTATGAAAAAGGATGTTTTCGATTATGCAAGGAAGTGTGATGCTTCTCAAAGACATAGCAATATCCTTCATCAACCAGCGGAGCTCCTGCATCCTATATCCTCTTCTTGGCCATTCATGAGATGGGGAATGGATATAGTTGGCAAACTTCCCAAAGAACTAGGAGGGAAAGTGTTCATGCTTGCTATGACTGATTACTTTTCCAAATGGATAGAAGCTGAAGCCTTTGCTCAAGTTAGAGAAAAGGAAGTGATATCCTTTATTAAAAGAAACATCATTACTAGATTTGGCATACCCTCTGAAATTGTTTGTGATAATGGATCCCTATTTATTGGGAATAGAACCACTAACTTTTGTGACAGCTGGGGGATTAAGATGATAACATCAACACCAGTCCACCCACAAGCTAATCGTCAAGCAGAATCATCCAATAAGATCATCATCAACAACTTGAAGAAGAAGCTTGGATCCAAAAAGGGAAAATGGGCTGAAGAGCTACCTTATGTGTTATGGGCTGATAGAACAACTCCCAAGAATGCTACTGGCGAGACTCCATTTTCTTTAGTGTTTGGAGCTGAATCAGTGATCCCTACAGAGATGGTAGTTCCTACTGCAAGAAAAAGCATCCGTGATCCTGAAGGAAATGCTGAAAACTTGGTTCAAGATTTGGATACCATAGAAGAACTCAGGGATTTAGCAAGGATAAGATTGGTTAGTTATCAACAAAGTATGGCTGGAGCATATAACAAGAATGTCAGGATCAGGAAGTTTCAAGTTGGTGACATGGTGTTAAGGAAAGCATTCCAAAATACCACAAATCCTGCTAATGGTAAATTAGCACCAAAGTGGGAAGGCCCCTATCTTATTGAAGCTGAGGCAGGAAAGGGGGCATATCGTTTATTAACAATGGAAGGTGATCTATTACCAAGAGCTTGGAACGCTCTCCATCTAAAGAGATACTTCATGTAAGAAGGATCCAGGATCCTTGGTCATCCTCATATCTGGTATACATAAAGAGTCCTTAGAGGATATATGATCCTCATTCTGGTAATGATTTGATTCTAATTTATCTAATCCATTAATTTATTTGATTATAAGGAGAAAGATCCAGGATCCTTTATCCTTTTTCACTAAGTTATGAGTTTTGCAGAAGTTGGTGCATCTTTGACAAAGGATCAAGTATCCATTGAAGTTTCCTAAGTCTTTGGGTTTATCCCCAGTTTTTTGGGCTTGTCCCCAGTTTTTGGGCTTGTCCCCAGTTTAAGGTATCTATTAACTCCTACGAATCAGGTTCTTACACCTTCGCCAGTTGCGCACGATTATCCTAGTGCAGTTAAAGGCAATGGGACCAGTACCCGCTTTAGGGGCTGACAATTTCATTGTACTGGCTGTATTTAGGATCCTAAGTATAATGGTAGATGTACCATACATCCATTCCTAAGGTTTCTAACGTTTTCACGTTAGCTAAGGTTTTGGCATTTTCATGTCACTAAGTTTGGATAGTCGCCAGTATGGGCCATACTCCAGTTTACACAAGATCCTTTGGGCTTGTCCCCAGTTTTTGGGCTTGTCCCCAGATTGTTGGGCTTGTCCCCAGATACTAACATCTTCTTTTACAATTGGCTTAGTCCCAAGTTATCTCATATTTCAGGTTTCCAGAGCTGAACAGTTAAGGATCCAGGATCCTAACCATCTACAAAGTCTTATCTTTTGATTTTTTCAGTTGTAACTGTTAAGGATTTAGGATCCTAACTTGGATTTTCTGGTATGATCCTTGTTTACTTTAACTTTATTCTTGGTTTATCAATGTTGCCCTTATTCTTTGACAACTGGATATATGATCCTAAAACTGTTTCACTTCTCAAACTTTTTGATTAAAGGATATTTGATCCTTGATCATATCCTAAACTTTTTAACATAGAGTGATTTTTATACTTTCATCAATAACTTGTAGACTCTTAAATTGTACAATGATAATTAACAAGTAAATGTACACAAAATGAACAATACCAAGATAGCCAAAAGTTAAAAGTTTTATTTATTTATCAAACTTAAACCCTTTAAAGGTTGTTAAAATTGCCAACCCAAGCTTCTACCAGCAAAACGTGGCCCGTCCTCTTGGGTTGGCAAAGGGTGTCCATACTAAAGGTTCGATAAGTGCAGGAAATAAAAGGCGAGGGGCATCAAAGGCTTCATCCTCCACAAACAGAAGGACCCATCCACCTTTGCTACCCCCTATTGTCCCAAGGATCCATGATCCTTAAACCTAAAAACTATTGTTCACCACACAGACCATTGTTTAAAACATCATAACCAAAAAACCATTAAACCATAAAAAATGGGCTCCGGCCACGTCTAGAAATTTCCATCATCGCCCATTTGTGTAGCCTAAACCTTTGTTGCATCATCCACCTTCTTCTCACCACCTTCTGCCACCTCATGATCCTTCAATCCACTGCCTTCGGCTTCACCAGCTGATGCCCCCTCAGATTCATCCTCGTCATCCAGCTCAGCCAGCCTCTGCTTCCAAGCCTCCTGGTCCCATTCAGACCTGTCGAAGGAAGGATCCTCAGCCTCCTTAGCCATTTGCAGCTTGATCTTCAACATGATGATAGTAGCAGAAAGCTTAGCCCCATCCATGACTTCTGCCTTCTCTTTCTGGGCTGTGATCTGAGCCAGGACCACTTCTTTCTGCAGTAGGTTCACCTCCTTTTCAAGGGATGAGATCTTTTTATCCTTGGTGTTATGGGTGGTTTTTCTGCTTATATATCCGGAATGATATTCTGACTATGTTTCTTTTGTTGTGATCAGGATACCGGATCAGGATATTGGTAACATCCTGATGAAGTATCCTGGTAGTGGCTAATTAATTCACGTGCAGATTAATGGTGCAAGTCTATAACGTTCAAGTGGACTTCTTCTCCTAAAGACTCGGGCAAATATGTTGGAATATGAACGTTGAAGCCGGAAGATGTGGACTACAACGTTCACAAAGGGAATATTCGTTGTATCCCGGATTTGTAGGCTCGTTAGTTTGTTTTGGTTTACTATAAATAGGAGTGATTAGATCAGATAAGAACACACACAATCTCTCGTACACTCTTGCTCTCTAGCTGGAAACACTCACAATACACTTACACTTGTATTCAAATCGCATTGTAACACTTAGTTGATCCGTATCATATCCTGCACTGTATCCCGGTATTTGAAGTAATAAGAAGAACAAGGCTGCTGCGATTGTCAGCTCCCGAGGTTTTGTGCCGGCGATCTAGATTGATCAAGGGCTTTCCTCGTACATCTCGTGTCACCCTTTACCTTTTTGCTCATTGTTTGATCATAGATACAGCTCAATATCCTGAGCCGTATCCAGAAAACTGTTTTTGTTAATAACTTAACCAGCATATTTTTGATACACATTCTCAGCACACTACCTCACTTAACTAATTTGATCACTTAATTACTTTGGTAATTTTTTACCAAAACAATTTGGCGCCCACCGTGGGACAAGTGGTGCTATTTCTACTAAAATATTTTGCAAAATCATTACATGGTTTTCTATTTTCAAAACTTTTTGCTACACTATTTTCAATGGCTTCAAGATCAAACATGAGCTCTTCTACCGTGTCTGCTACAACATCTGCAACGGTTGGTTCGGTGCTTCCACCACCTCCTCTAAGGACGCAAGCTTCTTCACAGCCTCAGGATATTATCCCCACTCGGAATATTCAGGGATCTGCTCCTGTTTTGGCCTCTAATGACGAAATTCTGACTCTATTTGGCAGTATACAGGATCAGATGAAGCAGCAGCAGGAAACAAATCAAATGCTGATAAGAGAAATACAGCTCTTGAAGTCTGGTCCGAGTAGACCTGCTGAGGATATCGTCACTCCCCTGCAGCCAATAGCGTTGAACTTCAGTTCAGCAGTGTACACCGAGGATAACAGGGGGAATATTGTGCCTAGTCATTCCCAGAATCATACTCCTGAGATACCCTCTTCAGTTAGGGTGTCAACTGTGAGAAGTTCATGATATGCTTCAGGATATGGCCAGAATCCTTAGACTGGTAACGTGTCTAATAATAATAATACTCTTGCTACTAATGGTATTGGATCTTTGCCGGATGCAGGTATGACATCAGCATTTTCTAGGGAGCTTCAAAAATTGAAGGACATGATATCCAGTGTACCTGGGGTGGTCCAGCCAATTCCAGAAGTGTCCCAAGACAGCCACAGGATATCCCGGTTTGCATATCCTATTTGTGATGTTGAAATCCCAAAAAGATTTCAAACCCCCAACATGAAGCTCTACGACGGAACTACGGATCCCGAGAGCATATTGCTCAATATAGGGAAAGGATGGAAATTAATCCTATTCCCCCAGATCTTAAGGAAGCATTCCTCTGCAAGGGTTTTGGTTCTACCTTAATAGGATCAGCCTTAAAATGGCTCTTAAATGTTCCTCCTCATTCAATTACATCATTTGCTTATTTAGTCAATTTATTTAACAGTCAATTTTCTTGCAGTCGAAGTTTCGAAAAACTAACCAGTGATCTCTACAGGATAACTCAAGGACCTCAGGAATCCTTGAGAGATTATGTGAACAAGTTTAGCAGGGAATCTCTGGACATCCCACACCTTGATGTTGCAACAGCTGTGCAAGCATTCAAAATGGGTCTGCAAAAGGATTCCCAATTTTACCAGGATCTTGTAATGAATCCCTGCAGGAACCTGGATGAAGCTCGGATCAGGGCTTTAAGATATATTCGGCTGGAAGATGACAAAAAGATGCAAGCGAGGATGAATTCATCTTCATCCTACGAATCGACCAACAGGAAATCAGAATCCTCGTACAAGCCATACCGCTCTAAGCCATATGGCAGAAGTGACGAACATCCTAAGCAACAGCTCCTGAAAACACATGTGAAAATAGGTATGTCAGCATAAAAATGCCTGTGAGATACATAGGTTTTATGAAAATAGGATACATGACTTGAGTTTAAAGAAATGTTTAATAAAAGTTAGTCATGAACCTTGTAAATTGTTTTGTTAACCAAAGTCTTGTGAAAAATATATTGTTTGTGTAAAATGTATAAGTCCAAATTGAATGATCTAAATAACGCTACGACATGTAGTACAATACAAGCACTTATATATAGGAAGTACCAGCGGCGTATCCACCATGATTGTATCATACTACACACATCTCGTTACTTAAGTCACTTAAACAAACCACCAGTGTATAAAGTCCATGTTTAAACCAATTGTCAAAAAGTCCTTGTATAAACCATGTCAAATGTTAAAAGTCCAAATGTAGTCAAGTAATGTGTCAAATGTTATGTATGGTAAGTAAAGTGGAGTCACATAAACCAAATGTAAAAATGTACAAAACAAAGTAATTCGAATATATCAAAAGTTATGTTTTGCAAAGTAAATGCATGTTTTACTGATACAAACACTTATGTGGTAAGTTAACGCATACATTCAAGCCTTGAGACAGCAGGATAACCTTAGAGTAAAGATTACCAAAGTAAAATGTTTTCGGATTCAGTCATTCTTTACACCCAAACAAACCTAGGATGTTAGGAACGGGATTTGTCAAGTCCTATGGTACCATTACTTACTACCGAGCGGCGTAGCTAATGTTAATGAATGCGTTTTAGTCCCGTTGTACAAACCAAATGTCATATCAAATGTAAACATGTTATGAGAAAGCAATGTACTAAATATGCTAAGTTAACATACAAAGCAGAAAAGTCATGTAAATCAATTTGCTAGCATGTCAAGTAAACATACATAGCAAAAGAAGATGAAATTATGTATTAATAGTGTACTAATGAACATAGCAAGTATATATTATGAAAACATGGAAAGCATGAAAGTAACAAGTAGGCACATGTGTTTCACCCCAAAATGTTTGAAAAACGGTAAACAAGGGGACTATGTACTCACCTTTGGGTGCGTTTTATATGTTAACACAATCCCACAATTTGTTTATTCATCCTAAATTAAATAAGAATGAATAAATAATCAAAACTCACAAAAATACATGAGTTTCTCCGATACTTGGAATTTTCATATAACTTTGAGATTTCTCTAAAAGTTATTATTTTTGATTATTTTGGTGTATTTGTATATATGTACTCGAGCGTAACACACCTAATCTTGTCAACACTAACACATGATCATACACATATTGTAAAACACATAGCACATTGTAACACATAAAATAACCCATAAACAACCCATTCTAGTGTATGTCGAAAAACACTTATTTTTGCGATTCGGTAACATTTTTGGGCGTCGGAAGTCACGTATGACTAACCAATCACCAAGTAAACTTAATATAAGTTAAAATACTTATTTTTATACCAAATATATCAGTTTGGTTACTGATTTAAAACAGTTTTGCAAAAATACTCCGAAAAGGCGATTTTTGACCGTTTTACCGCATAGTTTTGCATCAAACGTTACCCGAACCATCCCAAATCGAAACGACTTGAAATTTTGACATAACCCATGTTATTTACTGAATAAAATAATGGTTATACTCATGATAGTTCAGGTCTTAAATAAAGCACATAAATCATGCAAATTTCACATAATTTACCACTTTTTAAGCTATATGTACAACATGCAAAGATATCAAACCTATGTCAAAGTTTCATGCCATTAAAATACATCAAATAATGTTATTTTTAGTGTTTGTAACCTGATCTAAAACAGTTTTGTCATATAGCCATTTTTCATCATCTCTTGAGCTTTAAATCAACATATTTTCATATGTACAAGTGCCTAAAGCATACTATCATAGTAACATCATTTTTTTATGAGTTTAAAAGCATCAAATATGAGATTTATTCAGGTCTATTTGCTGATGTATTTGGTCCTTTAACATAGCATACATAAATCACCAAATACTTGCATTTTTACCACCATTTAAGAACATGTAACAACATAAACAAGTACTTAACACGATATCAAACTTCAAGACTATACACACATATATATATGTACGGTCACACACATATATATATACATCTCCATTTTTATTTTGTAACAAGACCCTTTTTCATTTTAGATTTCAAGTTTAGTGAAAACCCCAAGATTCAAGAGAAACTTCAAATCATCAAGAACAACCAAGAATCAAAGTATGATTTAAACATTAGTGTTATACCTTCAAGATTCAAGTGGGTTGTGGGATGAGATTTTGATGATAGGAAGCTTGAGTCATTTGAAAACACCTTGGAATCACCTTTGGCTCTTCACCACCACTTTAAATATGGCTAGAAATGGAGCTTGAAATGAAGAACAAAGTTTGCAAAGGATGAATATGGAGAGAGAGAGAGAGAGAGAGAGAGAGGGAGAGGGGTGGACGGTTTGGGAGGGAGAGAGAGTGAGGATGTTGAGTGTGAATGAGAATGGAAGGATTATGTGAAGATATAGAAAGATATAGGAAGATTTAAAGGAAAGCATGCAAAGACACATGGCACACAAAGATCAAACACAATATATGAAAGATCTAGCAAATTTTGGTGGGTCCCCATGTATATTACAACCGTGAAAATGGATGGGGGGGTGAAGTGTAAGTTTTTATATAAACATGCCATATGTAGGCTAAAACGGGTGTTTAACTGGATACCGGGTATTTTATCTAGCGTTTAAATCCCGGTTTATGGCGTTCTAAATCATTTTTATTATTCTACAAAAATAAACTCGCCAAAATATTACTGAAATAAATTTCAGTTGCCTGGACTGGCTGCGTTGTCCGCGTTTTGCAGTAAAAACACTGTGCTGCGCAGAAACACGCGGTACGCGCTTAAACTTGAAAAATAACGTTTTTAGGTGTTTTAATTTATTTTTCATCACGAACCTGATTAAAATAGAATTTTAATCATAACAGAATATTTTTGGGATTTAAATATTATCCGGGCGGTCACCAACGTTAGTTTCGCAGTTTTGTCGTAAATAGTTCTTCAGTTCAAATAAACATGTTTTTCCCATACCGAATCCTTTGAACTTATTTCTAAGTTACGTAAAGGATATTTGGGGTATGTTTGGCTTACGTCACAGTTCCGGGGTGTACGTCACGTTAAACTAATTGCGTTTAAGCGCCAGTTTCGTATATCCTTCCAGAAAGTGATTTAAAGCTTGAAATCGGAATCGAATCAAATTGTAAAATCATCAAACATAAATACACACATAATAACACCAAAGCACATTGTTTTATTGATAATCCACATTGTTTTACATTATACGATGCTTACAGAACACAGTTGTCACAAAACTTGTTCATGATTCATTAGGTTTCTCGTTATCGCTTATATGCGTACGCTAGACTTACGTAACTAGTTTACGTAAGTTTGCCGAAACGGGTTTAACCTTATCATTTTTATTTCAAAATCCAGAATGTATTTAGTTTACCCATATTATACAAGTCTTCATACTTGCTGGGTCTAAATTAAATTCTATTCCGGTCATCGCTTAATCTAACGTATCATACTGTTTTTATTACTTTAAGCTAGCTGGTCTAAGTCTACGACTTAAATAGGACCCATTAGAATTCTAAATTGGTTATATATTACCATCATTCCAGACTAGAGCCTCCCGGTAAAAGCTATCTGCACTTAACTAGTGAATTATACGACTGAGTTATTTAAACCTTGTTGTGAATCGAGTATTAGCTCAGGTAAATACTTTTAACTTATTTTCCCTTATACGGGCTTGGGATACGGTAAATTATTACCGCTTGGTCGGGTATAGGATCACTTGGTCGGATTGTGACTAATAAATCCGCATAACCCGTTTTAATCCGTATTGTTTGATTCCATAAACATTGGGGGTTAATGCGACTGTGTCCTGGATATCCTCGGCTCATTTAATTGTAAGTGGCCATGACTTAAGCACGGAGTGTAGGCATACACCTGACAGATGCCAAAAATGCAAATATATACCCACATGGTTGGGGATAACTCATTCGTGGGTTTTATAAGTGGTGTGTCGGTTAATCATGTCCCGGCTTCTCTACCGGACCCTATATGTATGACAAACATGTAAATTTGTATACAAGATTACAAACATAATTGTCCTAATTTATAAAATATTTCCGTGCCTTGTGCACCTAAACCAATTTTCTTAAACATTTTCAAATGAGTTGGTTAATTGTATTTACCAGTGTAAACTGACGTATTTTCAAAAGACTAAGTGACAGGTACTATACGCAAATAGGCTGGGAGCTGCTTAGTGTCAATAAAGGATCTTGCAAATCCTTAGGATGCCTTAAAGTCTGCTAAACTTTGTTTTGTTCATTTTAGAATGATCTGCCTGTGGAATTGATATTACAAGCTCGTCTATAAATATTACATTGGTATTTTCAGACAACTGAGTTTGTAATAATATTTTATATTCCAAGACTTCCGCTGTGCTATTTTGTGTATGTTTGACTATGACGATACCAATCTTACGTCACGATACTCCCCACCGGGCCCACCGGGCTGAGCTGTAAATATCGGGGTGTGACAGGTTGGTATCAGAGCCAATGTTTGAGTGAATTAAACACTAGCCTTTTGTATTTAATCTCAGATGACACAATAGCATATTCCTTAGACCTTCTGAGTCTAGACTTAACATAGGAACGCTCTCATCCCTACTAAGTAAGAATTGTTTTCGATTTTATGTATTTTGAATATGTTGCCGATCAAAGAAGTCGTTGATGAAACTTCTCCTTATTTTGAAGCCAAGGAATGCCAAGCTTCGTACCACGGCCTGAATAAGTGTGTGACCGGTTTGGAGGAAGACCTTTATAGACTTATTCCCAAAACTAAACCTATTGAAACTTATAACCAGACTTCGGAGTCCATACTGGAGGTCCCTGAGGCTCAAATTTTGAAGTTTGTATCAATGGAGTCCATACCAGAAGTCCCTGAGGCTATAAAGATGATACATGTGAATGTTAAAAATCCCTATTTTCTTACCTCCAAGTTTTGGAATCCCAGACTTGGATTATATCTGTTAAAACCCAATCCGTGATTCAAATTATTTTTCTTCTAACCATTGAATCCTTGGATTCTACTTCTACAATGGATCATGATTTGGAATGATTACTTTATTCGCTAAGGTCTTTAGTGTCACTATTATGCGTGGTGAACAAAGAAAAGAAACAATCAGAATGAGGCAAGGAAGGCATTAGAAAATCATTCTTTAGTTGTATTTCATTTTCCTTTAAAGTCCATGTATGGGCATTTGATTATTGTAGTCCTTTGTGGACATATAATTTCATCATAGTTCCTGTGTGGACCTACCTCTTCTGATTAGACCTTGTATAGACGTTGTCTATCATAGTCCCTTCGTGGACATTATATTTCAATATAGTCCCTTCGTGGACATTATATTTAAATATAGTCCCTTCGTGGACATTACCTTTCAAAATAATCCCTTCGTGGACATTATACTCCACTATAGTCCTTTCATGGACATGTTATTTCATTATAGTCCCTTGTGGACATGATATTTCATTATAGTCCTTACGAGGACATAATATTCATTATAATCCCAATATGGACATATCTTTCAACTTAAGTCCCTGTGAGGACATTTGTTCAATATAGTCCCTCCGTGGACGTGTTACTTCATTGTAGTCCCTTTGTGGACATATTATTCCATTAGAGTCCCTTTATGGGCATGCTGTTTCATTATAGTCCTTTCATGGACGTGTTATTTCATTAAAATCCCTTTGTGGATATGCTATTTCAAAATAGTCCCTTCGTGGACATGATATTTCATTATAACCCTTTGTGAACATAATATTTCATTATAGTCCCTTCATGGACATGCTACTTAATTATAGTCCCTTCGTGGACATGATATTTCTTTATAGCCCCTTCGTGGGCATATTGTTTCAATATAGTCCCTATATGGACTTATAATATCTTATAGCCCTTATGTTGACTTATATTTCCTTTTAGTCCCTGCGTGGACAAGCTAGTTTAGGATAAATAAAGTCCTATTTAAGGGCATATAGTAATTTCCTATCGTTTAAAATGGAAAGTATTTTGAAATTATTGTATATGTATTCATTATATTCTTTGTTCAAGCGATCGTCACGATTTCATTCAAACTTTATTGATCCGCTAACTAATTTCAAAAAAATCCTCTTAATGGTATAACCTAGCCTATATGTCAATATGAACATGGCTATGATGGTAAAACCCTCTTAAGACAATAAATCTTTGTTAACATTCAAAAAATGTTAACACTCCTTGCTGTGTGACTTGAGAAACCACGCCAACCGTCAAGGTATTTGGACTACGTCCAAGCCTTAAAGCCTATATGATCAAATTAGTTCATGGCAAGTATCATTAACGTGATGATCATAATACAAACATCCATTAGTGATGAAGTGCCTACAAGCTAAACTTATTGTCCAATAAGACAACGAAAATTGTAGTCTACGACCCCCTGTTTAAAGATGTTGGACTATGTCCAAGTGTTATAGTCTATAAGATCAATATGATCATGACTAACATCATCTAATACGATGACCATATTATTTAACATCCTTTGGTGATGTTTTGCCTACGGGCCATATTATATTATCCATTTGTGACAAAGACAGTTGTAATCTTTTATGATTCCCTGTCAAAGGTAGTGAGCTATACTCAATCCTAATAGTCTATATGATCTATGCGATCATAACTAATATAATCTAATATGATGTGTGACACCCGACTTTTCAGGCCGTACCGTACAATTATAGCACATGTTGTGAATAGGTAACAGGACTATATTTGACTGATTATGGTGTTTATACGTGAAATTTAGTGTATTGATAAAATTAAACTTTGATAAAAATTATGTTGGCAACGGTAAGATATACGCTTATCGCGTAACAGTTAAAATGCGAAACGAACATCGGTGACCACCCGGACAGTGTTAAAATCCTAAAAATAGTCTGTTATGATTAAAATAATAATTTTAATCCTATTCATGAGGAAAAATAAATTAAAACGCTAAGAAAACTTATATTTCGAGTTTAAGTGCGTACCGCGCGATGCAGCACGTATACCGACAAAATACTGTCAACGCAGCCCGTCAAGACAACTGAAAATCATTTTAGAAATAATTTGATAAGTTTATTCTTATAGAATGACAAAAATAAATAAAAACACTTAAATTCCTATTTTTTCGATTTTTAACGTATACCGCGCATCACAGCGCGCATACCGCCAAATACCGACAACGTCGCCAGTCCAGGCAAACAAAATATTGTACAGTAATATTTTGGTGAGTTTATTTTTATAGAGCGCTAAAAATAAGTTACAACGCACTAAAACATGTTTAAAACGCTAGATAAAATACCCGGTATCCAGTAAAATACCTGTTTTTAACACCAATTTACATATGTATATGTATATATATATAATCTTGTGTGTATATAGGAGAGAGAGAGTATAGGTGGCGGCATAGGGAGGTGCCACCCACCTTAAAAATGAAAGAGTGTGACATGTGGATCTTGTGTCTTGAACTCAATCATTAAAACTTTACAAACACTTCACTTCATGAACTCCAAGATCAAAAATTTCATCTCTCTCTTCCTCCCTCATACACTCGGCCGAAACCCACTCTAAACACCCACATTCAAAAATTTCAAACTATTTTCATGAAGATTCAAGGTTCTTTCAAGATGATTTCAAGCTAAAAAGGGTGTTTGGAAGTGATTTCAAGCAAGAACAACCTCCATCTCATCAACTATTCTCAAAAACCCATCTAAAATCTTGAAGGTATAAAGTTCATTTCACAAATCTTGTTTTGATTCTTGATGATCTAAAATAATGATGGAAGTTTCTCTTGTTCTTGAGTTTAATCACAAAACTTGTATTCTACAAAGAATGAGATTTAAATCAAAGAAAAGTGAGTGTGTATATGTATGTACATATGGCCGAAAGTTTATGAGTGTGTGTGTGTTTTGTTGTGTTTTGATTTTGTTAAATGATTCTTACTTGATTTGATTTTGAAAAGATGATTACATGCATGTGTTGTAAAAGAATTATAAAAGAAAGTTCTTGAAAAGGGTCCATGATTTAAAGTAGATGTGTTAAAAAGTAAGATTTTGGAAGTATATGCATAAGTATATGTGTGTATGATGTGTATGTATTTATGTATATGTAAGTGTATACACTAAATTTTGTCATATGTAAATAAAGATGGAATGATGCATTTATGTGAAATGATTTAATGATTATGAGATGAACATGTTGTGATTTATAAGAACATGAAGTAAATGTATCCTTAGATGCATTTAAGGTTATGTAAGATGATGATGATGATATGATATATATGCATTAAGTGCTTGTACATAGTCATGCATGTGGGTGTATGTGTGACAACTGGCACGAAACCGGTAATTTCCGTACACTTTAACTATTAGTTAATGACTGCAATTATGTGCTTAATTGTCAGCAATGTCTGAACACATACTAAACAAGTGAATTCATGCACGTTGTATACTACAAAATATTGCTTTATGCATAAACGAGAGCGTTGTGTCAGTAATACTAGTAAACTCACCGGTAAGACACTTTGTGTCAACAGAACTGCAGAAAACAGTCTGACATTAAAATTGGAGCCTAGGTGTACGTCCAACGACAAGAATCATTAAAACCCAAGAGTACATACAAGGGTTTAATATATAGACATTACGAAAGCTAAAATACGCACTAAAAAGCACCCGAAATGCACTTTATGTGCAGAATTTTAATAAATTCAGCTCAAATCAGCATTTAAACATATGAATATTATGTAGAAATTTTGTTTTATCATCCAGAATACTTCCCTAAGTGTCGGGAATCGGAAGTATCACAAAAGGGAACTTAAAAGACACTAAAAGGTGCAATTTAGCACTTTAACGAATCGGTATCTAACCGAACAACCGGACATTACCCGGAACACCAAAATAATGCTAGAAGCATTGTTTTTATTTTTCTAAGCTAGTTAGGGTCCCCGTACAACCTAACACACTATATATTATATAACTTACTTAAAATCCTAACTAAACATAACTAGATCCTAACTATCCATTTGAAATCCAACCATAACCCCCCCCCCTCTAGTTGACGGTCACCCAAGGGGTGACCCACACCCATTTTCTTAATTATTTAATTGGTGGATGTTTGATATCTTAGAGACATATTATATGGAGGATAAAGCACTAAGTTGGTTTATAAATATGCATACTAGTTCTTCATTATCTCACTTCAACACAACTTAAATTGCTCTCTTCTTCCTCCTTCCTTTGTGTTCGGCCGAGATCACACACACACCCACCATCATCATCAAGTCTTGATCTAGCAATATTACATACATACAAAGGTGCAAGGTGACATACAAGGAGGCTCGGTGCTTTCGGAAACTCAAGAACCTCTCTATATTTCTTTTATCCACCTTGTTTACGCCTTGATTCTTCCCTAGCCACGAGCTAGTAGTAAGTGCTTCTAAACATCCTCTTGTTCTTGTTTAAAGTGGTTAATAGGTGATTTAACGGTTAAAACTCAAGAACACACAAGATCAAAACTAAAAGTCTTGAAAGAAAGATAAACTAGTTGGATAAAGAGAAGATATGTGTGTAAATCATGTGAATCTTGGATAGTGTTATTATTTGATGTTGTTTGTCACTAAAAGTGGGATGGATCATCATCTAGACATACTAGATCAGGTACAAGAACATGAACTAGTAGTATGTTAATGTTAGTGTTAAAATTAAGAAAGATGATGAAACTTTCCATCCATGAAACATGAACTTGGGTAAATATAAATTTTCTTGCAAAATAAGCTTCTAAACATGTAGATCTAAAGATCTACAAGTGGTTTTTCGGAAAAAAACCAAGTGAAAGATGCAAGTCTTGTTTAAAACCCGGATCTTACATGAACTAAATATATTTTTAGAAGATAAACAAGTGCGTAAACACTTGTGTGAATAAGAAAATTTAACAAGAAATATTTTTGAAAAATCTTGACTAGAAGTTGTAAAACTCCAAGTTCTTTAAAAATAAAGTTTTTAAGAAACTAATTTTATTTTAAAGGTAACAAGACTTACTAAATGTGCTAGTAAGTTACTACATATTTTTACAAACCTTCAAGTTCATAAGTTTGTGGTATATGCTTGTTTTGACAAGTTTGGTAATTAAAGATTGTGTTGTTGATATTTTTGACGATTTAAAAGAAAATAAACACATGTTTTGAAAACATGGGAAACCTCCATTTTTAGGGGAAACTCTGTCAAAATTTTTATAAATTTTGACACTTAGAAAAATATAAGTTTTTGAGAAACTTATTCCCTAAAAATGTATTTAAAAATATTACCAAGGTTTCCCTAATTTTTGGTGATAAGAAATGAGGATTTCTTCAAGAATAAAAATGGATATTAAGTACGTATATATTTTTGAGAAAAATATATATATTATTTGATCACCAACTTTTGTGCTAAGTGTATATAGTATGTGTTATACGTGCTAGTGTATTAAGACTTAAAAATACACTAAATACTCATGAGAAGTATAAACACAAAAATACACATACAACATACAAGATACATAATTCGGGTGCAAAGTGCAAAACACGAGATACTTATATTAATTTTTGAGAAAATAATATAAGTAAGATACTTAGTTAAAAATATAAAATATTTTTTAACACAACAATACAAATACAAAAGAGAGTGACTGTACTTGTGCGACGCAAGTCTAGTGACTAACGTTAAGAAAACGCGTATAGGTCACGACGTTAATTAAGCAAATCCGGTGAAGTTTACGACGCAAGGAACACAAAGTTGTGAGTTCATGCTCCCCCTTTTCTTTAACTGTTTTCAGTTTTATAACTTCGGGGGTGAAATACATGTTACAATTTTTACAATGTTTATAAATGGTATGATAACAAGAAGCACACTTGGTGAGGACGAGTACCAAGTGTGATGAGATATAAGAATACAAGAAGCGCACTTGGTGAGGACGAGTACCAAGTATGATGCGTTATGAGAAATGATACGAGAAATCGTGTCACGAATAGGGTACATAAGCACCATTAATCAACAATATACCTAGACCGCAGAACAAAAGGTTAGATCTAACGGGTGCCGGGCAGCCACACTCTCGGTGAGGACGAGAATCGAGTAGTGCTTTTGTGTCTCAGAATATGCCAACTAGAAAATGCCTAAGGTTTGGTGACTTCCTATGTCGTATCACATGTTAATGGCCTTGCAACCCATTAACAATCCTGGTACTTACAGGAATATTTTATTTACATAAAATTCATACCATACTAAAACTTGATTTATACTTGAAGTACGTGTGGTACTCAAGAAAAGTTGATTTATACTTGAGTGCGTAGGGAACTCAAGAAAACTTTAATTATACATGAGTACGTGGTGTACACATGAAAACTTGATTTAATTATGAAAACTCGATTTATACATGACACAAACTATGTTTTCATACAAAGTATACAAACGTGAAATACAAAAACTGCATGAATTCACACCAACATTATGTTGACGTTTTTCCAAAACTCACATGTATTTTAGGTAACTAGGATGGATGTGCGCGTGGTCTTACTCATGCTCGTGGATGTCGCTATGTTTATCATTAAATAAAGTTGTAACTTTTAAAACAATATGCTATCTCGTGTTATAAACACTTGACTTATGTTTTCAGTAATGTAATGTTTTGAAGTTACTTTTGAGCATGTAGTATGTTTACTCTTCGTATGCAATGAGAACCTTTCATGATCACACCTCGTGCTTCCGCCGCAGAAAGGGGTGTGACAGATTGGTATCAGAGCTGCGATTGTAGTGAACCAAGATTCCTTCTCGAGTCTAGTCTACAATCTCTAGGATCCTTTCACGAAAACAATTTTCAAAGAGTTTTCATTGCATAAAACGTCCCGCGACATCCACTACCTGAAACTGTTTACATGAGTCTAGAAAAGACACTACGAGACTTAGGGTGCACAAGAGTAGCACTCGTCTATGATTGAGAGGTAATTGCAATTATGTGTGATAATTAGCATATACTAGAAGTAGAATGTCACAAGTATACGTGACTTTATCTGAAAGCGATGGCCCATCTGAAGGAAGAAATACGAGGATGAAACGAACTGTGCGGACTGTGCAAGGAGTTACGTACTTATGTATGCATACATAATTATGGAATTCAGTGCACAGAAACCACAGCAAGTCTTGTCACGTATAGATTCCCTCAGTGCAAGCCTACTAAGTACTCTGCTAGAGTAATAATTGTTTGATGTCACTTATGTGGTATATACCTGTGAATATATATATACTACTACTGTCTATTATGACGATATCAAACAAGTGTTTAAACCCTGTTGTGTTATGTTCTGTCAGAACATGGCACCCAGGAAAGCTGTGAATGCTCGCAATGATGATCAACCTCCTCCTCCCCCACTGCCAAGAACGACTGAAGAGATGAACGCTCTACTGGAAGAAAGGATCTCCGCTGCTATCGCCCAGTACGAGGCAAACCGTACTCAAGACAGTGGAGGACCAAGCAACACTAGGCGTAATGGGAATGGAGATTCGTCTGGAGGCAATGCAGCTCAAGGTAACCTTAAGACAATTTGCTAAGCATGGAGAAATTTATGAACGATCTTTGTTTCATTATTTCTTCGATTGCTCACATGTGAATTGGTTGAATCAATTCCAGGCTGCACTTTCAAGCAGTTCCTCGACTGCAAACCGATGAACTATGACGGCACAGGAGGTGCAGTAGCCTTTGTACGCTGGACGGAGAAGACTGAAGCTACTATCCGCATGAGCAAGTGTACCGCAGATCAGCAAGTCACTTTTGCTACTGGGCTGTTTGTCGATGAAGCTCTGACTTGGTGGAACTTGCAAGCCCAAACCTTGGGCGATGATGCCGCTTATGGCCTAACTTGGGATGAACTGAAGGAAAGAATGAGAGAGAAGTATTGCTCTCGTGCTGAACTCCAAAGACTGGAAACGGAGTTCTGGCACCTAACCATGGAAGGTGCTGACATTAATGGATATACTCGAAGGTTCCACGATCTGTCTAGAGTGCTTCCCTACATGGTGACTCCCGAATTCAAGCGCGTTGAACGCTACATTTGGGGACTGGCCCCAGAGTTTCGCGGCATGGTAACTTCAGCCAAACCTCAAACAATCACCGAGGTTGTAACTCTGGCTGTCAGCCTGACTGAAGATTGTGTTCGTATGAAGAAGTTATCACTGAACCCAACAGAGAAGACCGAGACACATGTTAAGTCGTCCGGTGACAAGAAGAGAAAGCATTTGAATCTGAATCAAGCAACTCGTAACAACAAAGGTTTCAACAACAAGAAGCGTGGTGTTAACCCGCCTCAGGAGGCGAAGACCCTTGCAACCAAAGCATACCAAGGCTCCATGCCTAAATGCCAAAAATGTAAGTTTCATCATGAAGGAGCTTGTCGCATTCCAAGGTGCGACAAATGTGGTAGATTGGGTCATCAAACAGAAGACTGTTGGGGAAAAGGAAAGAACCGGAATGGAAATGGTGCTGGTAACAGGAATGGTAACGGGAAGGGGCGGAACCAAGGATGCTTCAGATGTGGAAGCAATGATCATTTCATGAAGGACTGCCCAGAGGGAAACAATGCTCAGGCTCGAGCATTTGTGATTGGAGCAAAGAACGCACGCAAGGACCCTAACGTGGTCACCGGTACGTTTCTCATTAACAATCACTTTGCATCCATATTATTTGACACTGGCGCCGATTATAGCTTCATGTCTGTGGAATATAAACGCATGCTTGGAATAGAATCTAGTAGATTAGAAATTCCTTATTCCATAGAACTAGCCAATGGTAAACTTGTTGAATCGGGCGAAGTTGTTAGAGGCTGCACACTAGAACTTGGTGAACGAAGATTTAACATCGACCTCTTACCTATTCAATTGGGTAGCTTCGATGTAGTAGTCAGAATGGACTGGTTGTCCAATAATAAAGCTGAGGTTGTTTGTCACAAGAAAATCATTCGCATCCCTTTGGCGAATGATGAAACTCTCATCGTGCATGGAGAAAAACGAGATGCACCTCTTCGAATTATCAGTTGTATGAAGGCACAGAAGTGCTTAAGGAAAGGATGTGTTGCCTTCCTAGCACACGTTGTAGATAAGAAGGCTGAGGAGCCGAAACTCGAAGACATTCCTGTGGTGAAGGAATTTCCTGATGTGTTCCCTGAAGATCTGCCAAGACTACCTCCGCAACGAGAAGTCGAATTCCGTATAGACTTGGTTCCAGGAGCCGCTCCTGTAGCCAAGGCACCCTATCGACTTGCACCATCCGAAATGCAAGAATTATCTACACAACTCCAGGAGTTGTTGGATAAAGGATTTATAAGGCCAAGCTTCTCGCCCTGGGGAGCTCCGGTATTGTTCGTAAAGAAGAAGGATGGAACTCTGCGGATGTGTATCGACTACAGGGAACTAAACAAGCTCACGATCAAGAATCGGTATCCACTACCGAGGATTGATGACTTATTTGATCAATTGCAAGGATCAAGCTACTATTCAAAGATCAACCTTCGATCTGGATACCATCAGCTGAGAATCCAAGAGGAAAGCGTACCAAAGACTGCATTCAGAACACGCTATGGGCACTACGAATTTCTTGTGATGCCATTCGGGCTGACGAATGCACCAGCGGTCTTTATGGATCTGATGAACCGCGTATGCAAACCATATCTTGATAAATTCGTGATTGTATTTATCAATGATATCCTGATTTACTCACGAACGAAAGAAGAGCACGAGCAACATCTCAGAACCATCTTGGAACTACTGAAGAAAGAGAAGCTTTATGCAAAGTTCTCAAAATGCGAATTCTGGATTCGCGAAGTACAATTTCTTGGTCACGTTGTGAATGAGAAGGGCATTCATGTAGACCCGTCCAAGATAGAAGCAATAAAGAATTGGGAAGCTCCCAAGACCCCAACTGAAGTTCGACAATTTTTGGGCTTAGCGGGCTATTATCGGCGATTCATCGAGAATTTCTCAAAGATAGCTCAACCGCTAACAACCCTTACTCAAAAAGACAAGAAATACGACTGGGGTTACAAACAGGAAGAAGCCTTTCAGCTACTTAAGAACAAGCTATGCGATGCACCGATACTATCATTACCCGAGGGCACTGATGACTTCGTGGTATACTGTGACGCTTCACGACAAGGCTTGGGTTGCGTGCTCATGCAACGCTAGAAAGTTATCGCTTACGCTTCAAGACAATTGAAGGTGCATGAAAGAAACTATACCACTCACGACCTGGAGCTAGGCGTAGTGGTATTCGCCTTGAAGATCTGGCGACACTATTTATATGGTACTCGATGTACAATCTTCACAGATCACAAAAGCCTGCAGCACATAATTGATCAGAAAGAATTAAACATGCGACAACGACGTTGGGTCGAGCTGTTGAACGATTATGACTGTGAGATTAAGTATCATCCTGGAAAAGCAAATGTTGTAGCAGACGCATTAAGCCGAAAAGAAAGGGTTAAGACCCTAAGGGTTCGAGCATTGGAAATAACTATTCGAACGAACCTCATTACACGCATTCGTGATGCACAACAAGAAGCCCTTAAGATGGAAAACCGTAAAGCTGAATACCTCCGGGGTATGCTAAAATACATGGTGCAAAATGAAGAGGGAGCCTTATACTTTAAGAAGCGTATTTGGGTTCCACTCTATGGTGGCATACGAGAAGTCATCCTTGATGAAGCGCATAAATCGAGATACTCGATCCATCCAGGATCGGACAAGATGTATCAAGACTTGAAAGAGTACTATTGGTGGCCGAGACTCAAAAGCGACGTTGCTGTCTATGTTGGAAAATGCCTAACCTGTGCTAAAGTTAAGGCTAAATATCAGAAACCGTCCGGCCTCCAACAACAACCAGAGATTCCCCAGTGGAAGTGGGAACAAATCTCGATGGACTTCATAACAAAATTACCCAGGACCCCGAGAGGGAACGACATGATATGGGTAATAGTCGATCGATTAACGAAGTCTGCGCACTTCCTACCGATCCGAGAAAAAGACAGCACTGGAAAGCTTGCTGAGATATACTTTAAAGGAAATCGTGGCACATCATGGAGTGCCGATCTCGATTATTTCAGACAGAGATGGACGCTTTGTCTCAAGAATCTGGCATTCCTTTCAGGAAGCCTTTGGATCTCAATTAGATCTAAGCACGGCCTTCCATCCACAAACAGACGGCCAGAGCGAACGGACTATACAAATGTTAGAAGATATGCTTCGCGCATGTGTCATGGATCTGGGCGGTAGCTGGGATACTCATCTACCTTTAGTTGAGTTTTCCTACAATAACAGTTATCATACGAGCATAAAATCCGCACCGTTCGAAGCTCTGTATGGCCGCAAGTGCCGATCGCCCTTATGTTGGGCAGATGCTGGAGATAAACGTATGGTTGGTCCTGAACTTGTACAAGAGACAACCGACAAGATTGCGCAGATCCGAGAGCGCATTAAGGCAGCTCGAGATCGACAAAAGAGCTACGCTGATCTGAAAAGAAAACCAGTAGAATTCGAGGTGGGAGACAAAGTGTTGTTAAAGGTCTCACCTTGGAAGGGCGTAGTAAGATTTGGAAAACGTGGAAAGCTGAATCCACGATACATCGGACCATTCAGAATATTGGAAAGAATTGGTACCGTGGCATACAAGCTGGAATTACCGGAAGAACTTAATAGAGTACATGATACGTTCCATGTATCCAATCTAAAGAAGAGTCCAACACAAGAAAACGTGATCATCCCGGTGGATGAAGTGCATATTGATGACGCCTTCCGATTTACAGAACAACCCGTTGAGGTTACCGACTGGAAAGTCAACAAGACCAGGAGGAGCACTGTTAAACTTGTCAAAGTATGTTGGAACTCTAAGCACGGACCCGAGTACACATGGGAACGCGAAGAACAGTTCAAAGAAAAGTATCCCCACCTATTCAAGAAGACTCCAGCGAGAGTTAGTTCAGCCTGAATTTCGGGACGAAATTCTTTTAACGGGGGGAGACTGTGACAACTGGCACGAAACCGGTAATTTCCGTACACTTTAACTATTAGTTAATGACTGCAATTATGTGCTTAATTGTCAGCAATGTCTGAACACATACTAAACAAGTGAATTCATGCACGTTGTATACTACAAAATATTGCTTTATGCATAAACGAGAGCGTTGCGTCAGTAATACTAGTAAACTCACCGGTAAGACACTTTGTGTCAACAGAACTGCAGAAAACAGTCAGACATTAAAATTGGAGCCTAGGTGTAGGTCCAACGACAAGGATGCATTAAAACCCAAGAGTACATACAAGGGTTTAATATACAGACATTACGAAAGCTAAAATACGCACTAAAAAGCACCCGAAACGCACTTTAAGTGCAGAATTTTAATAAATTCACCTCAAATCAGCATTTAAACATATGAATATTATGCAGAAATTTCGTTTTATCATCCAGAATACTTCCCTAAGTGTCGGCAATCGGAAGTATCACAAAAGGGTACTTAAAAGACACTAAAAGGTGCAATTTAGCACTTTAACGAATCGGTATCTAACCGGACATTACCCGGAACACCAAAATAATGCTAGAAGCATTGTTTTTATTTTTCTAAGCTAGTTAGGGTCCCCGTACACCCTAACACACTATATATTATATAACTTACTTAAAATCCTAACTAAACATAACTAGATCCTAACTATCCATTTGAAATCCAACCATAACCCCCCCCCCCCCCTCTAGTTGACGGTCACCCAAGGGGTGACCCACACCTATTTTCTTGATTATTTAATTGGTGGATGTTTGATATCTTAGAGATATATTATATGGAGGATAAAGCACTAAGTTGGTTTATAAATATGCATACTAGTTCTTCATTATCTCACTTCAACACAACTTAAATTGCTCTCTTCTTCCTCCTTCCTTTGTGTTCGGCCGAGATCACACACACACCCACCATCATCATCAAGTCTTGATCTAGCAATATTACATACATACAAAGGTGCAAGGTGACATACAAGGAGGCTCGGTGCTTTCGGAAACTCAAGAACCTCTCTATATTTCTTTTATCCACCTTGTTTACGCCTTGATTCTTCCCTAGCCACGAGCTAGTAGTAAGTGCTTCTAAACATCCTCTTGTTCTTGTTTAAAGTGGTTAATAGGTGATTTAACGGTTAAAACTCAAGAACACACAAGATCAAAACTAAAAGTCTTGAAAGAAAGATAAACTAGTTGGATAAAGAGAAGATATGTGTGTAAATCATGTGAATCTTGGATAGTGTTATTATTTGATGTTGTTTGTCACTAAAAGTGGGATGGATCATCATCTAGACATACTAGATCTTGTACAAGAACATGAACTAGTAGTATGTTAATGTTAGTGTTAAAGTTATGAAAGATGATGAAACTTTCCATCCATGAAACATGAACTTGGGTAAATATAAATTTTCTTGCAAAATAAGCTTCTAAACATGTAGATCTAAAGATCTACAAGTGGTTTTTCGGAAAAACCAAATGAAAGATGCAAGTCTTGTTTAAAACCCGGATCTTACATGAACTAAATATATTTTTAGAAGATAAACAAGTGCGTAAACACTTGTGTGAACAAGAAAATTTAACAAGAAATATTTTTGAAAAATCTTGACTAGAAGTTGTAAAACTCCAAGTTCTTTAAAAATTAAGTTTTTAAGAAACTAATTTTATTTTTAAAGGTAACAAGACTTACTAAATGTGCTAGTAAGTTACTACATATTTTTACAAACCTTCAAGTTCATAAGTTTGTGGTATATGCTTGTTTTGACAAGTTTGGTAATTAAAGATTGTGTTGTTGATATTGTTGATGATTTAAAAGAAAATAAACACATGTTTTGAAAACATGGGAAACCTCCATTTTTAGGGGAAACTCTGTCAAAATTTTTATAAATTTTGACACTTAGAAAAATATAAGTTTTTGAGAAACTTATTCCCTAAAATTTTATTTAAAAATATTACCAAGGTTTCCCTAATTTTTGGTGATAAGAAATGAGGATTTCTTCAAGAATAAAAATGGATATTAAGTACGTATATATTTTTGAGAAAAATATATATATTATTTGATCACCAACTTTTGTGCTAAGTGTATATAGTATGTGTTATACGTGCTAGTATATTAAGACTTAAAAATACACTAAATACTCATGAGAAGTATAAACACAAAAATACACATACAACATACAAGATACATAATTCGGGTGCAAAGTGCAAAACACGAGATACTTATATTAATTTTTGAGAAAATAATATAAGTAAGATACTTAGTTAAAAATATAAAATATTTTTTAACACAACAATACAAATACAAAAGAGAGTGACTGTACTTGTGCGACGCAAGTCTAGTGACTAACGTTAAGAAAACGCGTATAGGTCACGACGTTAATTAAGTAAATCCGGTGAAGTTTACGACGCAAGGAACGCAAAGTTGTGAGTTCATGCTCCCCCTTTTCTTTAACTGTTTTCAGTTTTATAACTTCGGGGGTGAAATACATGTTACAATTTTTACAATGTTTATAAATGGCATGATAACAAGAAGCACACTTGGTGAGGACGAGTACCAAGTGTGATGAGATATAAGAATACAAGAAGCGCACTTGGTGAGGACGAGTACCAAGTATGATGCGTTATGAGAAATGATACGAGAAATCGTGTCACGAATAGGGTACATAAGCACCATTAATCAACAATATACCTAGACCGCAGAACAAAAGGTTAGATCTAACGGGTGCCGGGCAGCCACACTCTCGGTGAGGACGAGAATCGAGTAGTGCTTTTGTGTCTCAGAATATGCCAACTAGAAAATGCCTAAGGTTTAGTGACTTCCTATGTCGTGTCACATGTTAATGGCCTTGCAACCCATTAACAATCCTGGTACTTACAGGAATATTTTCTTTACATAAAATTCATACCATACTAAAACTTGATTTATACTTGAAGTACGTGGGGTACTCAAGAAAACTTGATTTATACTTGAGTACATGGGGTACTCAAGAAAACTTGAATTATACATGAGTACGTGGTGTACACATGAAAACTTGATTTAATTATGAAAACTCGATTTATACATGACACAAACTATGTTTTCATACAAAGTATACAAACGTGAAATACAAAAACTGCATGAATTCACACCAACATTATGTTGACGTTTTTCCAAAACTCACATGTATTTCAGGTAACTAGGATGGATGTGCCCGTGGTCTTACTCATGCTCGTGGATGTCGCTATGTTTATCATTAAATAAAGTTGTAACTTTTAAAACAATATGCTATCTCGTGTTGTAAACACTTGAATTATGTTTTCAGTAATGTAATGTTTTGAAGTTACTTTTGAGCATGTAGTATGTTTACTCTTCGTATGCAATGAGAACCTTTCATGATCACACCTCGTGCTTCCGCCGCAGATAGGGGTGTGACAGTATGTACATAAAATGATGGATAAATGATGTTATGATAAAAATAGTTTTAGATCAAATTATTAACCTTAAAATAAAGTTATTTTGAAGTGTTTAATGATATGTAACTTTGTCATAATGTGTGCTAGCATTGTAAGTTGTACTTGGTGCATTAAAAGTTGTGAAATATGTGAAATCGCATGAATTATGTGACTTAAATAAAAACTGCACTAATCTTAATATAATCACCATTTTAATCAGTAAATAACATGAATTTTGTTAAAATATCAAGTCGTTTCGAGTTGGGATGGTTACGGTAACATTTAACGCAAAACTATGCGTTAAAACGGTCAAAAATCGACTTTTTGAATGATTTTTTATAAAAATGATTTAGATCAGTAAATAAACTAATATTTTTAGTTTCAAAATAAGTATTTTAACTAATTTCAAGCTTGCTTGGTATTTAGTTGGTCATATGTGACTTCCGACGACCGAAAACGTTACCGAATCGCTAAAATACGCACTTTTCAGTGAACATTAGTATGGGTGAATTTTGAGTGAATCTTATGAGATAAAATGTATTAAGTGATTTGAACATGTAAATTTTATTATATGTTAAGTGATAATTCGATAATGGGAAAATTTGACTATGCATGTATGCATGTACGTTTTGTGCGGTAGAAATGGTAAATTTGCGTTAAATGTGTGTACCTTGTTTGTCGAGCATGAAATTTAGTATATATGAGATGTCTTATGTATATTTGCTTTAAAAATGATAAAATAGTTAAGTTAGTAATGTTTCGCATGTTTCGTTGTTAGATTATATGAACATTTATGTATATATGTTACGACGCGCAAATCATAGATATATTACGTATAAACGGGAAAGTTAACGGATTTACACAATAATGGTCACCAATAAAATCGTTCAAAACGCAAAATCATAATAAATATATAAATATATGTGGACTCATATATATATATACATCTTAACGTGCCAACATAATAAAAAATGACAGCTTTTCAAGAAAATCTCAAAGTTATGTGATGATTCTAAGAAACTGAGAAACTTAGGATTTTTGTGATTAAATGTTATTTTGATTTAGAATTTGTTCCCATATTAGGACGTATATAATCAAATTCTGGGATTGCGGTATTAAAATACGCACCCAAAGGTGAGTGTCACTAAACCCCTCTTTTTACTGTTTTGTATATATATTTTGGGGGTGGAACACGTTGTTAAAAGGGTTAAATAATGTTTTCGAAATAAAACATACCTTTTACTATAAAATATATATTTTCGCTGAAAATATATGAAATTTGATGAGTTATACGTTTCACAGTAAAACGTTTTTGATGAATAAATATTGGATGTATGGTTTTTCTTAAGAGATACATGATCGTACAGTTGGGGTACGGATGCCGGCCTGGGTCTCGAGTGATGGAGATTCAGGGGATTCGTACACATAGTGTATTAAATTGTCATATTAGTAGGATATATATATTGTACGTGAGGCAGACATCATATTGTTCTTCGAGAAAGAACCCTGCGCCCATGATGTCGTTTAATCAGTTTAAGTATTGCACGGCAGGAATTGTTGGTAGATCTATCGGGTTGACAACCCCGTCGTGACCGGTCGCCCCAAGTCAATGTCAAACGACGAATTTAAAATTTGTTTATTGTCTAGCTTTGATTATCCCTGCATGGTTAATATATAGTTCGTATCATCTAGCTAACATACGAGTCTGAAAATTGACGCTATAATTTAATATACAAAACCTGGGCAGTATTACAATTGTCGGAATAATGACCCGATGGAAGGCCCATGGATTTTAACAAAGGAGTAAAATGGACTTTCTAAAACTACACGGATGTTTTCAAATAAAAACCTAATCAGAAAGTTTTCCTTGAAATAAAATTTGTTAGTAAACGAATAAGTGAACTCACCTTCCTTTGTGTTGACACTTGATTTTAACGTGTTCTACAGGTACTTGAAATCGGCTTCGGGAAATCATGGTGTATCTTGTGTTTGATGATGCATGTCATTTCTTTTAAATATGTTGGACATCTTTAAAACTATCTGGGACATTTTGTAATAAGATCCGCGAGGATCGAAGACATTTTAACTATGTAGTTGTGTCGTGACTTAAAACGTAATGTTTAATAACTTTTGTTTAAAATAAACCAATATGTCCAACAATAAAGTGCATCGCTTGACAAGATATAAATGGGCACCAAATTCCGTCTCCACTACGTTTAAATATTCCGCTGCGACGTATTTTGGGGTGTGACAGAAGTTGGTATCAGAGCCATTGGTTGTTAGCGAACTAGATGTTTTCGTGAAAAACACTAGACTTCAACCGAAGAATTTTGAGATATAAAGTCCAAAATTCTCGAAGCCAAGATTTCTAAATAAACATAGAAAATATTTTATCATGTGTGAAAACCATTATGTGTTTTATGTGCATACGTGATATTCTGCTTATTTGAGCCTTATGTGTTACTATTTACGTTGATCACACACTTACTTGTACGATTATATATGTGTCACAGATGTCGCACGAGCACGAGGTCATCGAGATCAACGACTCAAGTAGCGAGCCAGATTTCGAGACTTCACCCAGATCTATTTTACCAGAGGCACCTATCACGACCCCACAGATAGTTGGTATGGCTGACTTTGATTCATCATTTTGTGTCAACCCTGCTTTCGCTAGTCAGGTAGACCCCCGATATGCTTTCACAAGCAACGGGTGGATTGATGACAACGATGACGCTCCTCTCTCGATCCATGAGACAGGACAATCATCTGGCACAGTACCAGTTATCGATGACGTGATCAGAGATATCCCTGTGTTTGGAGGACCTTTCAGCATTGCACCAGCAGTGGATGCCACTATTGTCACTGCTCTACCATTAGAGTCATCCGTTGCTCCACCTGCTACTGTGATCGAGTCTGTTCCTGAGGTCCCTCCACCTGTTTTATCAGAGACACCTTTAACTGTTATTGAGACATGCGCATCTCCTACGCCTCTATTAGTGTATTATCGCCGCAGAAAGAGAGTTAGGTCTGCTGGAGAGGTAGCTTCTACGTCACAAGCTGAGACTGCATCTGCTTCTAAGAAGCAGAATGGAGTTTGGGTGGATCGATGTTGCCACTGTGATCGACAGTTCGCTGCCATGCGTGAAGAGCTGGAAACGACCAAGGGAAAGCTGAAGGACCTCGAGGGACAAGTCGACTGGTTTGATGAGTTAAAGGAGTTAGATGATAGCGCGATGAGTCAGATGCATTGGAGGATAGCAGATTTGGAGGAGTTGGTTAGGAAGATGCTAGATTTCATAGGGATGAAGCGTTAGGTGTTGATTATGTTTGTGGATGGTTGTTTGTTTTTGGTTGTTGTGTCTGGATACTCTCTTGATATTTTCTTTTCTTTTCTTTTGGGGGCCTGCGTGCCGATTATATTTTGTGATATTAGGTAGAAATTTTGTGAAAAACTTGTTTTGGATGTCGATGTAGACATACCGATGATTAGACATGATGTACTGGGAAACAAGTTGTTAAATTTCTATGATAATATCAGATAGTTAACTTTTGGTTTAGAAATTTTTCTCATTAATATGTGGATATTATACATGCGCTATGTTTGGTCCACTAATATTTAATGATTGAATTATTTTTATTTTGGTTATCGTCTCATGTGCTTATTATTGTTGTAAATAATAGAAACAACAAAAATGCCGCCAAAAGCAAAACCGGATACTGGACTACCTGCCACCCCAGAGGAGTTGGCACGACTCATAACTCAACACGTTAATACTGCCTTGGAACAGCGTGATGCTAATCAAAATGACGGTCAGAAACGTGATTGTAATACTCCTGGGCAGGATCTTGGTGGGACACAGATTGGAAACCCTTTAGGTAAAATAATGATCTGAAGGTTTTGGTTGTTCATTTGTCATGATCTCATTGGAACGTATTCCTGATTTCTAATAACTATATGAACAGTGCACCGGAGCGTACACAAAACAATCCAGGGTTGTAGCCCAAGATCATTTACTGGTGTTCTATGCAATGAAGTGACCTCGATATGCGTGATATCAGGCTATCAGAATGAGTCAGTTATCCGAGTGTTTCAGCGATCTGAACCTGAAATTGGAAATTCGAAGAAGCACAAACCCGAGAGCTCCAAGAAGACTCCCGAAGTTGGAAGTAGGAAGAAACGCAAGTTGGAGAAAGCAAGTTCAGCTAACCCTCAAGAGTCAGGAAAGGGTAAAGACGGCGATGGGCAAGAGAAGTGCGCCAGATGTAGCCAAACCGGGCATGTGACTTCCCAGTGTTACGCTAAGAGTACATTGGATGGAGCTGTGCTTGAAGGATGCTTTACATGCGGAGGACAAGGACACTACAAAAGAGGATGCCCGAATTCGAAAGGACAGGATGTTAAGAGTAATTCCGTTGGGACAAGTGTCAGGAAGGCAAGCGAGAGCCCTGCTAATGTTACCAGTATGTTTCGAATCAAAAGCCAATTTATGTTCATACTTATGATACTAAAGCTGACTGAGTTTCGTTCTAGAAACTATGAACCATTGTTGTGTTCACCTATAAGTAAGCTAAATATAAAGTGTCCGATAGAATTAATAATTGGTAAATTGATAGAAACTAGCGAGGTCGTTCGTAGTTATGGCATTTAGTAAGGTGATCGTAGTTTTAGTGATTGGATTCATATTGGTGGAATTGAGAAGTTTTGACAAAAATGCAAGAATGGATTCACTTTCAGAGGAAGAAATGAGGACTGTTGCTCGGAGAAGCTAGTTGGAATCTTTCGTCCCGATGATAATAGAAAGGCGGAAGCTGTTCGCGAGAAGCGATAGAGTCAAATGTTGAGTATTGATAGTCGGGAGTGGTCAGTATTGAGAGAATGCTGAGTTGTTGAGAAAGGGGTCATCCCGCGTTTGTAGAAAACGCGATGGATACGGAAACTGAATGTAGGAACGTCGGAGAGATTTCTATCAAAACGCAACTTTCTGGAGGTCTTCCTAAAAAGACTTACCTGGATCTTCCCTATGAGATGGATCAAACTTCGTAGTGATCTAACTCAGTGTGTTACGCCTGATTGCACAATCTTCATACAGAGTAAACACTGCCTGAAGTGATAGAAATGACGAGAAAGTTTTCAGAATCTATGAACAAGGAATTCATTCGATCAAGTTTATCGCCACGAGATGCATCTGCCATGATGAAACCTTGATTTGAATTTCCTTGATGTAAGGTTACAAATGTCGGACTCTGGAAAGGGTGGAGAGTGTTGAGATGAGAGTATATAAGTCGAGAACGTGTGTAATATAGATCTACAAGGATTCTTCGGAAGAATCCAAGTTTCTCGCAGAAACTATGAGACTATATTCAATAGATTCGTTTTGTTATTTTATTTTGTGCGAAAACAAAACCTGTAAAGTAAAAATTTCGGGGACGAAATTTCCTAAACAGGGGGAGACTGTGACACCCGGCTTTTCAGGCCGTACCGTATAATTATAACACATGTTGTGAATAGGTAACATGACTATATTTGACTGATTATGGTGTTTATACGTGAAATTTAGTGTATTGATAAAATTAAACTTTGATAAAAATTATGTTGGCAACGGTAAGATAGACGCTTATCGCGTAACGGTTAAAATGCGAAACGAACATCGGTGACCACCCGGACAGTGTTAAAATCCTAAAAATAGTCTGTTATGATTAAAATAATAATTATAATCCTATTCATGGGAAAAAATAAATTAAAACGCTAAGAAACCATATTTTTCGAGTTTAAGCGCGTACCGCGCGATGCAACACGTATACCGACAAAATACTGTCAACGCAGCCCGTCAAGACAACTGAAAATCATTTTAGAAATAATTTGATAAGTTTATTCTAATAGAATGACAAAAATAAATAAAAACGCTTAAATTCCTATTTTTGCGATTTTTAACGTATACCGCGCAGCACAGCGCGTATACTACCAAATACCGACAAGGACAGTTATAAATTTTAAGCTATGATTTCAGAGAATCAAAGCATGAAGGTTTGAACCTAGTTCATTACCTTTATCTGACAGGGAGTCATTGCTACCATTGTCTTTGGCTCATGTAGAAATGAGCAAGGGCTCGTAGGCATTATATTATCACATATGGTCAAAATATGATCATCTTATTTGATGATGTAAACCCATGATTCAGAGATCATTAAGTTGGGTTAGGGATCTTTTTAAAGAATCCATATATAAAATGACGTGTGTGATTTTAACGAATCACGCCTGCCAGGAGTGTTAACATATTTCCAGATGTTGACAGGGATTCGAATCTTTTAAACAGGTCTTACCATCATGGCCCGGCCTTTAAAATGACCCGAAGGCTAGGTTTCACTCTTAAGATTCTTATTAATAATTATCGCAGAACAATTTCTATATTGAAATGTTAATAAGGATCTGAACCTAAATTGAGGAACTGCCATCTTGGCCGGTCTTAATATGACCCGAGGCTAGGTCTTGTCCCTTTTTAGATTTTTGTCATTTTATTATAATGGTAGATCTTATAATATAGGAATGATAATTTACACATAACCGTTCCTTTAAGTTTTAAACAAGTATATGGTTGCCCTAAACGGGACTTCTAATAAAATGACTTGCCCATGCAAAGGCTAATCAGAAAATAACAAATGAATCAAATAAGGACAAAATAAAACGAATTTAGAGCTTATCCTATGTTCTTGTCTAGACTCAAGAATGTGCAATTGTGTAACTGAGATTAAACACAAAAGGCTAGTGTTTAATTCACTCAGTGTTGGCTCTGATACCAACCTGTCACACCCCGACTTTCCACGTGTCACCGGTGGGCCCGGTGGGGAGTATCGTGACGTAGTTGATAACATCATAGTCAAACAACACAATATATAAATGCACAGCGGAAGCAAAAGATAAATATTATTACATTCCGAATATAAAGTAATATCCAGTATTACAACGGAAGGTAAAGGATCCACAGGCGGATCTTAAAACATATCACTTGTTCAACAGACTTTAGACGCCTAGAACTTGCAAGATTCCTTATTAGCGCCCTGAGCTTCCAGCCAATTACGTTCAGTACCTGTCACTTAACCTTTTTGGAAAATACGTCAGTTTTCACTGGTAAATACACTCAACCGACTCATTTGAAAAGAATTTAAGAAAATTGATTTGAATGCACGTGGCACAAAATATCTTTATAATTTGATTAAAATGCACAGAGGCATAATTAACCTTTTTAACTTGGAACAATTATAGTTATAACCTTGTATACAGATTTACATGTTCGTTATACGTTCAGGGCCCGATGTAGAAACCGAGTCAAGATTAACAGACACGCCACAAGTATAGGCCCACAAGAGAGTGAGATACCGTTATTACTTAGTAACTGTCAGGTGTATGCCTACACCCCGTACCTAAGACGTGGCCATTTTATAATACAATGATGTCAGGGATATCCGGGACATGGTCATTAACCCCTAAAGGCTTTTATTTCAAACAATACAGATTAAACCGGGTTACCTCAATAATTTAACCATAATAAGATTAAATATTCAATACCCGACCAAGCGGTATTATTATACCGTATTCCAAGCCCGTATAGGGAAAATAAGTTAAGGGTATTTACCTGAGCTAGCTCCTGTCTTAAATAGCAAGAATCTAATAACTCAGCCGTACTCACTTAAGTAAGCGTAGGTACCATTTACCGGAATTCTCTAGTCTGGAATGATGGTATAAATAACTAATTAGAATGCTAACGGGTCTTTAATTTAGCCTAAGCTTAGACCGGTTAGTCTTAAGTTAATATACGGTTCAAACGCAGGATTAAGCGAAGACCGGATGGAATGTAAATTTGACCCGACAAGTTTGAAGACTTGTATAATATGGGTTTACTAAACACATTCTGGATTTTGAGACAAAAATGATAATGTTTAACCCGTCTCGGCCAACTTATGCAAACTAGTTACATAAGTCGAACCGAACGCGAAAAGAGCGTTACGGGTAACCGTAAGAGTCATATGCAAGTTTCCTGGGTTGATATGCTTTAAATATGTTAAAATACCAGCAAAGTAATTTCTATTATGCCCGGAACGGATTTAAACTCAACTTATGCCTCATAAGGGCATTTTGGTCATTTATATGATTATAAAAGATCTTATTTGCAAATCTGAGTTACGGGTCTGAATTATACAGTAAGTATACTTAACTTATTATGTTATAACAGTATGGTATGACCCGTAAGCAAAACTTATCATTTAAAACAAGACTTTGCGCCTTAGGGGCATTTTGGTAATTTAACAAAGGCTAAAAATGTCAAACTTGGAAATCTGAGTTTATAAACTTGTACTTACTGTTATTTTATAAAAATATGTTAAACACATCAGTAAATATAAGTCTTATGTGTTCAATATGGTTATAAGATATACTATGCGTTAAAAATGCCTAGAAAGGCGATTTGGAGCCGTTTTCGGGTTCGTAAAGGAAAGCTGAGATTTTTATACTTCCAGAAGGCTCAACATACTTTATTTAATAAATAAAATCAGTGGAAAGTGGTTTGGGGTCAATCGGATTTATAAAACTCGTTTTATGGCCAAAAAGGGCAAAACCGGCATTAACCGAATCAACTTAGCGACCTATGAAACGATCAGCCAAAAATTAAATAAAAATCATCAAAAATCCCAAAATATTATATAACATCAGTGGGTAAAAAGTTTTATACCAAAAAGTGGCCTTAAATAGGTTATATGCTAAATGCGCCGTTTATTTAACATAAAGATATAGTTTTACGATATCGGCCATAACTCAAAATCTGGACCACCAACTGATCTCAAATTTTCGGTGCAAGTTTATAAATTTGTAATAAAGATCTCTACTCTTTCACTTTTCCAAAAATCACGCTTTATTTTAAAAAGGGCAAAATAGTCAACTTTAAGCATAAACCGGTAACATGCATATGAATCGGTTATCTATGGAACAAAGATGTAAAAATTCCAGAGAGTTAAACTAAAATAAAAATGGTCAAAAATATGCTCTAATGCAGATCTTATCATGCATGGACGGATCCGAACCGATAGCCAAAGAAAAAGTCAATTTATGTGACTTTCGGTTCCGATTCGGGTTTAATACAGAAAATTGTCGAGTTGATCATGAAGAAACATGTTCTTACATTATTTACAAAGTTATTTTGATGATCAAACAGGTTGCATGTAGCCTACATTACTGATTATGCTTATTTTTGCAAAAACTCATTCTGTTGACTTTTTATGAAGAACTTTGACTCGACAATTAGCATGCTTAGAGTGTGAATCTGAACATACCCTTTTAGGGGTTTGTTATACTCATAAATACCAACTTGTTGGTACCTTTGATTCGAGATATGACTGAGCACATTTCGTTTAATTGCAAAGTCAAACTGTATTTACGTTATGTTTGACTTTCAGTAAGAACACTAAGTTAGAACGGATTTGCAAAGGATTTGAACACTTACAATAGTCCTAATAGAGCTTAGATATTACTAGGGAGCAGCCTTCACGTCAAGAGATGCTCCAGAAAAGATCTCGTGAATTTTGAAGTCTCAAGTGCTTGAATGTTGCAACTATTATGAACTTTAAAGGAGGTTTTGATCTGATTTATGCATGTTGCAGATGTTTTCAGGGGTTATAAAGAGCAAACAAAGGTCCCTAGATTGCATGTAATCGGATTGGTCAGTCCCTGAGTTGATCACAGCTGTGTACAAGTCGCAACAGGCAAGAACTGGCAGCTGGCGGTTTGCTGCTGTCGCTGGGCATGCGTCGCGTAGCGCGACACCCCCCTCGCGCTACGCGAGGGTGTGGTTTATCAGCTTTCATGTTTTTCAAATTTACATTTCAGTCCCTGAACTTATGTTACGTGTTTTGTTCGTTTATTTGGCACTCTAGACCCTCAAATCTGGTTTTTAGGAACCTAGGGACTTTTATAAACTTGGCAAAGTTCTCGGTTCGCTTTGCGCTTACCCGAAAAGTCACGAAATTCACGTTGACGCTTTTAGCCCCTCAAGTACGGTTTTGGCCATAACTTTCTCATACGATAATGAAACTTCATGAAATTTTTACCACATATTCTAGTGGGTATATTCTAGCATTACAAAGCTTCGGGGCTGCCAAGAGTTCACCCAGAGGTATAAATTCAACATGTTGACACTTTTAGTCCCTATAGTTTGTAATTCCTCACTTTCGTGCATTTTCCGCTTCGTATGATCCATGATCCATCCGTTTAAGGTTATAAACATTATGTAGGGTTATTATAGAGCCTATTTATCAATCGTTGACCCTTTGAACCCTTGAATTTACATAGTTTCACCGTTTGTCAACTTTAGTCCCTCTAAAGTTTGTTTTCACATATCCAAAGCTTATGACACGTGTCCAGACATTATTGGACGTAAATTTTCGAGGTGTTACATCCTCACCCCCTTAAAATAAATCTCGACCTCGAGATTTGCTTAAAGTAAAGGGAGTACTTTCTGTCCTGCACTGAACTTAAACTTCCTCAGTACATTTGGGCCTTTATGGCACTCCAGCTGTCCTCTATAATAGGTCATGTATCCTTTTGGAGTTTCTTAACCTGCCGATCCTAAATCGATACGGTTTGCTCAACATATAATAAATACGCATATCATTATGTGATAATGCTTCTCAACTTATTGGTGAAACATATCCCCAATTCATTAGTATGCAATGCACTGTATGCTCTGCCAAGCTCCTTAAGTAGGTTTTAGCTTATAAGCTAATTGATCTCGATACATTCAATTTTCCTTCGAACGAGTCTTCGTATTCAGAGCTTAACTAGCCTGATAATTTAACAAATTTGCACACCCTTCCTGGTGATCACTTTTGTTAAACTTTATTCCATAACAAGGACTTAGGAGGGTTGCTAACTTCATTAACCCTTGATTTTCTGCCGAATAATGGCAACTTACAATCGATTATGGGTTTGTTTGATCTTATTCGTTGTTTCCAATGCAACTCTTAGATCCGGACGATTGGGCTTACCAATCTTTTGTCTTAATATATGTTTAACATTCCATCTATACAAGGTTTCCAGAAGAGCAGCCTTGATACTTATATAACAACTATTATAGGAAAGCTAAATTTAAGGTGAGATGGTTATTCCAACCATTGCTTAAAACTAATCTTAAGGAATTAGCTAATCCTTGCCGTTAGTCGAACAAATCGACGATCCTGGGCAGCTGATAACAATTCTTACTTGTTGCCTAATTCGGGTTGCGGTAATCAATGCATAAGCAAAATGAACCGTCTTCCTTAATTAATTATACCGAATTCTTAGAATATTGAGTTAGGCTAAATGAACCTATATCTTAAATTTTTTACTTAATCAGGGTCTCCATCCTTCCAATGATGGTACTAGCCGTCTTGGAGATTTCATAATGATGCAGTCCCAAAATGGGATATAGATCTTAATTCTACTAGCCTCGCAGGAGGTAAACAGGGTATTCTTAGTGGAAGATACTTAGGTATAATGAGATTACAGAGATTTTCCAAATCTCAGGCTCTAATTCTTCCATTGATGTCGGTGTCAGATAATGACACATTCGTTTTACAAATGCAAGGATGTCCTAAGTAGAGATATTTACAAGGACATTTTATATTGGATATCTCCCTTGAATACTACTAGTCGTATTTGGTACAATATGATTATTGGGATATCTTAGGGGTTCCATGTATTAAACCTCCATGCTGATCAGACATGGAAATAATCTATGGGACACACTAGGATACGCCAATCCTCATATGACACTTTTATCAACATAGTTTGGCATTCGCAGGCGATAGAAAAATAATGAGCAAAATAATTAAAATAACATATGTTGTCGTACTCTATGCAAGGATAGAGTGCTCTTAGATTTTCGGAAGGATCTCTTGCCGATCTAAAAGAATCGGTTACTATGGTTTCCTTAGTAGTTATACCTTGTGGATGATAAAAATTCTGCTAAGTTTATGGTTCATAAAGATTTATTATTGCCTGTATTAAAAACAGGACACTTAGCAGAAATTATCATTGATAAATGATAAGGAGGTTTATTGCACAAGTGCTTATATTAAATTAGAATGGAGATTTTCACAAACTAGGCACCTAGCTCAGTTGGCTAGGCGCGCGAAAGGGTGCGGCCGGCCTAGACCCGGGTTCGAATCCGGGGACGGTCAGTTCCACCATTTTTTTTTTTTTTTTTTTTTTTTTTTTTTTTTTTTTTAATCGTACGGACCCGTGTAATTACGAGGGTTGTCTCATAAGGAGTCTTGATAATTAATTGCTTCTTATCACTCACAATATGGGCTTGATTTTTAAGGCAACCAATCGATTTTTATCACTATATTGAGTCCTTAAGTATGCAACCAAAAGTTTGCTATAAGGATATTAGAAAAAAATGATTTCTAATAGATATTAATATCAATATAGGATTTGTTGGAGCATTTTCGACGTAACATCGTCACTTCCTACCGGGCATTAAATGACCGGAGTCTTAATCAGGGGGAGACAACAGTTCTCAACCTTTATCATTCATAATATATTTATTCGTGCCAGTATTAAATAAGTTTCTACATAAACTGCTTGGTAACGAAAGGTACATATTATACTATTATTATTCTGCCCCATCTCTTGGGCGTTCATCCTGACAATTCGTGCGTCTGTTATCTTGGCCTACTCGGGCTTCTTCTGATTCCTAGGACAGTTGGTCTTGATATGCCCCTTCTCGTTGCAACCATAACAGGTTGCATCTTTCAACTTCTTGCAATCCAGGGTTTTATGTTCCCTAGACTTGCAAATTCCACACGGTAGAGGCTGAGACTCAAATCTGCATTTCCCAAGATGGTATTTCCTACAGGTTTCACACCTGGTCTTCTCTCCCGACTGCTGGCTGTCTCTCTTAAACCCGGAACTCTTCTTATCTTCAGAGTTCCTCTTCCTATCGGAGCGATGAGGATTCTCATCCTCCCTTTTTCGCTTTCCATCTTCCGAGACTTTGGCAGCCTTGTTTCTGATCACATCGAGTGTGAGAGATAGCGACAGATCTGCCGCTGACCTGAATGTAGTAGGTCTTGAAGCCTTAACACTGGCTTTGATTTCTGTGGCTAAACCCCCAATGAAGCGAGAAATTCTCTTGGGTTCTGGTGTGACCAAATAAGGAACCAATCGAGACTTGGTATTGAAGCTTGTAAGGTATGCTTGACAATCTAAGTTCTCCATGACCAATGTCAAGAATTCAGTCTCAATCTTCTCAACTTCATGTTGAGGACAGTAATTTTCTTTGATAAGAGTAACGAACTGATCCCAAGTCATCTTGTACAAAGGGATCTTCCCTGTAGCTTGAATGAGAGACTTCCACCATGCTAGTGCCTCTCCCTTGAACGATTGGGATACATACTTCACTACATCCCTTTCAGCACATCCGCTTATATCGACAATTGTGTCCATTTCATCCAACCAGGTCATACAATCTATTGCCCCTTTCTCCCCAGTGAAGTCCCGGGGTTTGCAGGAAACAAAGTATTTATAGGTACAGGACTTGGTATGCGGTTCATTATCGAACACTATCCTCTTGGATGGAACACTGTGTTCATTAGAAGAATATCGATCATCATCCTTCTTTGGTTCCTCTTTCTTAGAGGGCGGCTTGTTATTTGGCTCAGAATGAGTTTTAGGGATGGATTTAGGGTGGGGTACAGATGAGGCTTTACTATGTGTCTCGCTATATTCCGTAAACCGTTCCTCTATAGCTTTAGATACAGCTGCATCGATCAGTGAACGAAGCTCTCCTCTGGTTATATTAATCCTTTCATCATCGCGGTGTTCCAAAGGATGACTGTTCAATTCTTCCGACCTAGCCATGTAGTTTTAATTGCTACACAAGAAAATTAGGCAAGGTTTATACGGAAGTTTATACAGTTTCATCGTTCTAAACGATTTATTAACCATGGTAATATAAACCATATTGGTCAATCTATTTGTTACATTTATTTTTATTATAATTTATCCTAGTTACAAAACATTAAGGATATTAAAGTGGCGTAAAGGCCTAGCCACATGGACAGTTTTAAATTTACAAGCCATGATTTCAGAGAATCAAGGCATTAAGATTTTAGATATAGCACAAATGGTCTAGTCGCGTAGACAGGTTTAATTTATAAGCCATGATTTCGGAGAATCGAGGCATTAAGGTTTTATTGGCACAACAGGCCTAGTCACAAGGACAGTTATAAATTTTAAGCTATGATTTCAGAGAATCAAAGCATGAAGGTTTGAACCTAGTTCATTACCTTTATCTGACAGGGAGTCATTGCTACCATTGTCTTTGGCTCATGTAGAAATGAGCAAGGGCTCGTAGGCATTATATTATCACATATGGTCAAAATATGATCATCTTATTTGATGATGTAAACCCATGATTCAGAGATCATTAAGTTGGGTTAGGGATCTTTTTAAAGAATCCATATATAAAATGACGTGTGTGATTTTAACGAATCACGCCTGCCAGGAGTGTTAACATATTTCCAGATGTTGACAGGGATTCGAATCTTTTAAACAGGTCTTACCATCATGGCCCGGCCTTTAAAATGACCCGAAGGCTAGGTTTCACTCTTAAGATTCTTATTAATAATTATCGCAGAACAATTTCTATATTGAAATGTTAATAAGGATCTGAACCTAAATTGAGGAACTGCCATCTTGGCCGGTCTTAATATGACCCGAGGCTAGGTCTTGTCCCTTTTTAGATTTTTGTCATTTTATTATAATGGTAGATCTTATAATATAGGAATGATAATTTACACATAACCGTTCCTTTAAGTTTTAAACAAGTATATGGTTGCCCTAAACGGGACTTCTAATAAAATGACTTGCCCATGCAAAGGCTAATCAGAAAATAACAAATGAATCAAATAAGGACAAAATAAAACGAATTTAGAGCTTATCCTATGTTCTTGTCTAGACTCAAGAATGTGCAATTGTGTAACTGAGATTAAACACAAAAGGCTAGTGTTTAATTCACTCAGTGTTGGCTCTGATACCAACCTGTCACACCCCGACTTTCCACGTGTCACCGGTGGGCCCGGTGGGGAGTATCGTGACGTAGTTGATAACATCATAGTCAAACAACACAATATATAAATGCACAGCGGAAGCAAAAGATAAATATTATTACATTCCGAATATAAAGTAATATCCAGTATTACAACGGAAGGTAAAGGATCCACAGGCGGATCTTAAAACATATCACTTGTTCAACAGACTTTAGACGCCTAGAACTTGCAAGATTCCTTATTAGCGCCCTGAGCTTCCAGCCAATTACGTTCAGTACCTGTCACTTAACCTTTTTGGAAAATACGTCAGTTTTCACTGGTAAATACACTCAACCGACTCATTTGAAAAGAATTTAAGAAAATTGATTTGAATGCACGTGGCACAAAATATCTTTATAATTTGATTAAAATGCACAGAGGCATAATTAACCTTTTTAACTTGGAACAATTATAGTTATAACCTTGTATACAGATTTACATGTTCGTTATACGTTCAGGGCCCGATGTAGAAACCGAGTCAAGATTAACAGACACGCCACAAGTATAGGCCCACAAGAGAGTGAGATACCGTTATTACTTAGTAACTGTCAGGTGTATGCCTACACCCCGTACCTAAGACGTGGCCATTTTATAATACAATGATGTCAGGGATATCCGGGACATGGTCATTAACCCCTAAAGGCTTTTATTTCAAACAATACAGATTAAACCGGGTTACCTCAATAATTTAACCATAATAAGATTAAATATTCAATACCCGACCAAGCGGTATTATTATACCGTATTCCAAGCCCGTATAGGGAAAATAAGTTAAGGGTATTTACCTGAGCTAGCTCCTGTCTTAAATAGCAAGAATCTAATAACTCAGCCGTACTCACTTAAGTAAGCGTAGGTACCATTTACCGGAATTCTCTAGTCTGGAATGATGGTATAAATAACTAATTAGAATGCTAACGGGTCTTTAATTTAGCCTAAGCTTAGACCGGTTAGTCTTAAGTTAATATACGGTTCAAACGCAGGATTAAGCGAAGACCGGATGGAATGTAAATTTGACCCGACAAGTTTGAAGACTTGTATAATATGGGTTTACTAAACACATTCTGGATTTTGAGACAAAAATGATAATGTTTAACCCGTCTCGGCCAACTTATGCAAACTAGTTACATAAGTCGAACCGAACGCGAAAAGAGCGTTACGGGTAACCGTAAGAGTCATATGCAAGTTTCCTGGGTTGATATGCTTTAAATATGTTAAAATACCAGCAAAGTAATTTCTATTATGCCCGGAACGGATTTAAACTCAACTTATGCCTCATAAGGGCATTTTGGTCATTTATATGATTATAAAAGATCTTATTTGCAAATCTGAGTTACGGGTCTGAATTATACAGTAAGTATACTTAACTTATTATGTTATAACAGTATGGTATGACCCGTAAGCAAAACTTATCATTTAAAACAAGACTTTGCGCCTTAGGGGCATTTTGGTAATTTAACAAAGGCTAAAAATGTCAAACTTGGAAATCTGAGTTTATAAACTTGTACTTACTGTTATTTTATAAAAATATGTTAAACACATCAGTAAATATAAGTCTTATGTGTTCAATATGGTTATAAGATATACTATGCGTTAAAAATGCCTAGAAAGGCGATTTGGAGCCGTTTTCGGGTTCGTAAAGGAAAGCTGAGATTTTTATACTTCCAGAAGGCTCAACATACTTTATTTAATAAATAAAATCAGTGGAAAGTGGTTTGGGGTCAATCGGATTTATAAAACTCGTTTTATGGCCAAAAAGGGCAAAACCGGCATTAACCGAATCAACTTAGCGACCTATGAAACGATCAGCCAAAAATTAAATAAAAATCATCAAAAATCCCAAAATATTATATAACATCAGTGGGTAAAAATTTTTATACCAAAAAGTGGCCTTAAATAGGTTATATGCTAAATGCGCCGTTTATTTAACATAAAGATATAGTTTTACGATATCGGCCATAACTCAAAATCTGGACCACCAACTGATCACAAATTTTCGGTGCAAGTTTATAAATTTGTAATAAAGATCTCTACTCTTTCACTTTTCCAAAAATCACGTTTTATTTTAAAAAGGGCAAAATAGTCAACTTTAAGCATAAACCGGTAACATGCATATGAATCGGTTATCTATGGAACAAAGATGTAAAAATTCCAGAGAGTTAAACTAAAATAAAAATGGTCAAAAATATGCTCTAATGCAGATCTTATCATGCATGGACGGATCCGAACCGATAGCCAAAGAAAAAGTCAATTTATGTGACTTTCGGTTCCGATTCGGGTTTAATACAGAAAATTGTCGAGTTGATCATGAAGAAACATGTTCTTACATTATTTACAAAGTTATTTTGATGATCAAACAGGTTGCATGTAGCCTACATTACTGATTATGCTTATTTTTGCAAAAACTCATTCTGTTGACTTTTTATGAAGAACTTTGACTCGACAATTAGCATGCTTAGAGTGTGAATCTGAACATACCCTTTTAGGGGTTTGTTATACTCATAAATACCAACTTGTTGGTACCTTTGATTCGAGATATGACTGAGCACATTTCGTTTAATTGCAAAGTCAAACTGTATTTACGTTATGTTTGACTTTCAGTAAGAACACTAAGTTAGAACGGATTTGCAAAGGATTTGAACACTTACAATAGTCCTAATAGAGCTTAGATATTACTAGGGAGCAGCCTTCACGTCAAGAGATGCTCCAGAAAAGATCTCGTGAATTTTGAAGTCTCAAGTGCTTGAATGTTGCAACTATTATGAACTTTAAAGGAGGTTTTGATCTGATTTATGCATGTTGCAGATGTTTTCAGGGGTTATAAAGAGCAAACAAAGGTCCCTAGATTGCATGTAATCGGATTGGTCAGTCCCTGAGTTGATCACAGCTGTGTACAAGTCGCAACAGGCAAGAACTGGCAGCTGGCGGTTTGCTGCTGTCGCTGGGCATGCGTCGCGTAGCGCGACACCCCCCTCGCGCTACGCGAGGGTGTGGTTTATCAGCTTTCATGTTTTTCAAATTTACATTTCAGTCCCTGAACTTATGTTACGTGTTTTGTTCGTTTATTTGGCACTCTAGACCCTCAAATCTGGTTTTTAGGAACCTAGGGACTTTTATAAACTTGGCAAAGTTCTCGGTTCGCTTTGCGCTTACCCGAAAAGTCACGAAATTCACGTTGACGCTTTTAGCCCCTCAAGTACGGTTTTGGCCATAACTTTCTCATACGATAATGAAACTTCATGAAATTTTTACCACATATTCTAGTGGGTATATTCTAGCATTACAAAGCTTCGGGGCTGCCAAGAGTTCACCCAGAGGTATAAATTCAACATGTTGACACTTTTAGTCCCTATAGTTTGTAATTCCTCACTTTCGTGCATTTTCCGCTTCGTATGATCCATGATCCATCCGTTTAAGGTTATAAACATTATGTAGGGTTATTATAGAGCCTATTTATCAATCGTTGACCCTTTGAACCCTTGAATTTACATAGTTTCACCGTTTGTCAACTTTAGTCCCTCTAAAGTTTGTTTTCACATATCCAAAGCTTATGACACGTGTCCAGACATTATTGGACGTAAATTTTCGAGGTGTTACAGATTTATACGAGGAAAAAGCCCTTGATCAATGTATGATCTCTGGCATAAAAAACCTCGGGTGATGGAAAATACCGATCACCAACTATAATTATATAAATGATGATTACAACTCGGGATGATAACAAGCTTGTTACAAGGATCACTAGAGTGCAAAATGTATGTGATTGCCAATGAGTTGCCGAGAGCTTGTGAGAGAGTGTGTGTGTTTGCTAATTGTTCTAATTCAAGCTTGTTATCCCCTTTAAAAATAGAAATAATCTAAATAACAAACTACCCGCTAAATGTGCAAGCTACCCACGACTTCTAAAACGGTCATTAAGCTATGCACGTGCAGAATATTGAGAGCATATTCCCCAAGAATATCGGCAATACTAGGTCCAATGCGTATACTCCTGCAAAACAAGTTTAAATATAGTGGAAGCAACTGTTAGTGTTAGGATAACAATGAGGATCCTTAATTCAAACAGAATTGAGGATCCGTGATCCTGGCTGCATTTGAGGATCCGTGATCCTTAGGTTTAGAAAATCTATCCCTAACAATTGCCCCCAAAATATGAGGAATAAAATACAACTTAATGAGTCATATTTTTGATCTTATCTCCAACGAACTGAATAACGTAAATATAGCCGTTAGAGCAGGACTAGCCGTTACACATCATGCGTCAGCGAAGTGACAACCTGCAGAATTATCATTATATATGGGTTAGAGATAAGGATCAATTTGCATTTAAATTCGAGTGATACTTCCCTTGAAATCCTCATTCAAAGATCGGAACAGGTATCTCTCTTCTCCTTCTCTCTTCATCTGATTTTCCATTTCATCAAAATCTTAATATTACAATGAAGCTACGATCCTCCCCCGCCAAGGATCACCAGAAGGACAGTCCCCTAAAAAGCCAAGGGATTATCAAAAATCCCTCATCTGAGCTCTCTCGCTTCACCGACCCGGAGATTGACCGGATTCAGCACTGTTTCCCGGCGGATACCATCTTTAAACCTTTTGACCCTACTGCCAAAAGTGACTCCGTCTCCGACACTTGGGTTGCTTTTCCGGCCACCCCATTCTTGATAGGATTCTCCTATCCTTTCCCCACCTTCACCCAATCTTTCTTTGCACTCACCGGTATGTGCTATATCCAGGCCATGCCGATGATGTGGAGGGTTCTTCATACCCTAGAGAATATCATTGAGCAGGAAGGCATAGAGATAGGAATGTCGGAACTGGCTGAGTTGTATAATCTTGTGAGCCATGGTTCACACCGTTTCCTGTTCAAACATAAGCCTGGTGATCCTCATCCAATCCTTAAGACCACAAAGAATGATACCCACTGGAAAAACCGTTTCTTCTTTGTTAAGAGAGATTCTATTCCAGACGGGAAAGATCTCCCCAAAGAGTGGACCACCCATGGTAGGATATAGGATCCTTATAGAAGGATCATAGGATGATTTTGTTTCTGTTGAGGATAACTGATCCTTTTCTTTCTTTTTGTGCAGCTATCTCAGTTTCTCATCTCATTCAGTCCCCTGCAACAAAAGAAAGAATCGCTGCCTTTTGGAGCCTTGATCCTGCAGTTAGAACATTCCAGGCCAACACAAAGGATTCGCAAGAAGTATCCTCTAGTTCTGTCACCATGTCAAGTAAGTATTTATATTTATATATGATTAAATAGATATAGATTAAGGATACTTATCTGTTGTTTGCCATTTGTAGGTGCTGGAAAGTCCTCGAAATCAGCCTCTCGCTTCAGTGTCAGTGATCTTGATGCTTTCGCTGCCCGGTCCGGCAAGAAACGAATTGCTACTAGCCCTAGCGTCCCAATTCCTAAGGCTGTCAGCACCAAGGGAAAAGGTGGAAAGAAGAGGAAGACCGCCGACACTCTTGAAGGCCTGCCCCTCATCTGTCATCAGTTTGAAGAATACTTCTCTGAGGTAAGGATCCCTGATCCTTAAATCTATTCTGCCCATTTGAGGATAACGGATCCTGATGCGTGTCATTCTTTTACAGAAATTTGCTGAGATCCAAAAGCTTATGGATTCCTATGCTGAATAGGCTGAGCAAAAGGAGCTGGACTTCCAGAAGATGTATCTGGCTAAGGATCAGAAGATTGCCTCCCTGGAGAATGAGGTTAACTTAGTGAAGAGGGAACTGGTCCTGGCTCACATTACTTCTGATCAGGAGAAGGCTGAAGTGATGGAGGGTGCTAAGCTTTCTGCCGCCATTGCTATGCTCAAGATCAGGCTTCAGATGGCTAAGGAGGCTGAGGATCCTAACTTTGACAGGACTGCCTGGGACCAAGAAGGCTGGAAGGCCAAGCTTGCTGAGCTGGACGATGAAGAGGACACTGAAGAGGTTCTGGCAATTGAGGCTAGTGGCAGCGGGTTGAAGGATAAGGCTGAGGATGCAGCGGCTGGTGGTGATGATGATGGTGATGCAGCGAAGGTCTGAGCTGCAAAAATGGGTGATGATGGAAATTTCTAGACGTGGCTGAAGACCATTTTTTTGGTTTGGTAGTTTTTTGATTGTTGATGTTTTTGAACAATGGTGGGTCTGTAATAACTCTAGACAATAGTTCTTAGGTTTAAGGATCACTGATCCTTCAGACAATAGGTAGGATAACAAATGGTGGAGGAATCCTCTGTTTGGGGGATGAAGCCATTGTGATCCTGCCGTCTTTGTCACACCCCGACCGCGTAAAACAACAAATCGCGGCGGAAACATCGGGGCGTGTCGCGACAGAATTAATTGTTTCATAACCATGGCATACAAAGTTTTATTTATTTAATAAACAAGGGTGTTTCATTGTTTCAAACAGGAAAATAAAGAGTTCAGAACATAATTAAACATAGTCTATCATCTTTTAAAGTTTCTAAGGCACAGGTCCGCCCTAGTATCGTGATCAACATCCTATGGAAAAGCACCTGAAAACACACGTGAAAATAGGTACGTCAGCATAAAAATGCCTGTGAGATACATAGGTTTTGTGAAAATAGGATTCATGACTTATGTTTAAGAAAAATGTTTAGTCATGAACCTTGTAATTTGCTTTGTCATGTAAATCATTTGAAAACAATAAGATCAGATGATATGTATAAGTACAAGTCAGGTTAAAATAAATAACCATGTAAAAATGTGTTTGTATAAGATAAGTTGTTTGTAAATAAATGTCTAGTGAAAAGTAAGTTATTTGTATAAAATGTTATATGTATCAAACTGAAATGATTCAAATAACGCTACGACATATAATACCATACAAACACTTATATATAGGAAGTACCAGCGGCGTATCCACCATGCTTGTATCATATTACATACGCATCGTTACTTAATCACTTAATCAAACCAAACGATGTAAGATGTCTATGTTTAAACCAATAGTCAAATGTATTGAATAATATGTCAAGGTGTTTATGTCAAGATGTAAATCATGTCAAATGTCTATGTCGAATATCCATGTCAAATGTCCATGTTAAATATCCAAGTCAAATGTCTATGTCAAATATCCATGTCCAATAGTAGTCAAGTAATTGTGTAACAAATGTTATGTATGGTAAGTAAAATAAGACTACTTAAACCATAAGTAAAAATGTACAAAACAAAGTATTTTGAATATATCAAAAAGTTATGTTTTGCAAAGTGATGCATGATACATTGATACAAACATTTATGTGGTAAGTTAACGCATACATTCAAGCCTTGAGACAGTCGGATAACCCTTTCAGTCAAGGTTATCAAAAGAATTGTATTCGGATTCAGTCATTCCTTACATCCAAACAAACCCGGGATGTCAGGAATGGGATTTGTCAAGTCCTATGGTACCACTACTTACTCCCGAGCGGCGTAGCAAATGTTAATGAACGTTATAAAGACCCGTTTGTGCAAACCAAATGTCATAGCAGTTGTATACATGTCATATGAAAACAATGTACTAAGTATGCTTAGTTAACATACAAAGCAGAAAAGTCTTGTAAATCAAGGTGCTAGCATGCTATCAGTCAACATACATAGCAGAAAGGTAATGTAAATCAATGTGCTTAGCATGTTATTAGTCAACATACATAGCAGAAAAGTCATGTAAATCAATGTGCTTAGCATGTTATCAGTCAACATACATAGCAGAAAAGTAATGAAATCATGTACTATAATGTACTAACAAACATAGCCGGTATATGATGTGAAAACAGGAAAGCAGGAAAGTAACAAGTAGGCACATGTGTTCCACCCCAAAACAGTTTGGAAAACAGTAAAAGAGGGGTCTATGTACTCACTTGAGATTGCTCAGTTGTCAAAAGATAACCACCAAGTAATGCTATAGATCTCGGAATCAAACGACACCTAATATAGGTAACTATGTTAATAAACCGGACCTAAATCGGAAGATTGGATAGAATGAGGTTTCGTAAACCAAACGAGTGTCGGAACTCACGTGATATGGTTTAACAAAGCCTACATACTAAATGAAACTTAACATAATTGTTTACGACCCATTACGACCCGTTTAGGAAGCTTATGCTACTTTAACGTGTCGTGCGCGTGAAACGCGTTCGGACCGCCTAACTAGTACTATGACAAGTATTATATGCCTAAACATGTTACATAATCAGTTACGTGACAAAAGTTTAGGTTACATATGCTAAATTACCAATTATGTATGAAAAGGGTATTCTGGTAATTTACCTAAGGCATATAAACTACCTATCATACAACTACTTAAACGTCGTGACCATAAGGTATAACCTCGGAAGGTTATTCCCTATACTATGGTCACCTAATGTGTTTGGTCGGATCCGAATGATCGACCAAACTGGGTCGGGTTCGAAGGTATAGGCGATTTATTAGATCGCCTACCCTACGACCCTAGACAACGTGGTAATCAGTAGGCATAGTCCCAAGGGACTATGACCATCGTGATTACAATCACGTTGCGAAGTTCAAACGAACTTCGCATTGACCATTACTGGTCAACGCTGAAAGTCAAACTTTGTTTGACTTTCTGACTCGAAAAGCAGTAAAAATAAGGAAAAGAACGAAAGAATACTTACGAAGGGTCCCCGAATGCTAATCTAGATCAGTATAGTTCAGGTATGAAACAAGGTTTCAACTTAGAACACAACTAATAAGATTCTTGTGCCTTAAAACAATGAAAGGCATGGGGTATATATAGTATTCGGGTAACCGTTAGGATCGTTTCTTGAATAACGTGATCGAATCTCGTGCGTACACTTGTCGGAATGTTATGGTGCCACAAATGCTCCTTAACTTAGTGACACATCACTTAAAACATGTGGTTAAGAATTAATTGGTTGCAACTTGCAATTTAGAAACATTGAATCTGCCAGAACAGTCAGTCGCGTAGCGCGACTGGTAGCCCCTCAGGCGTCGCGCTACGCTAGCACCCCATCTGAATCAGAAAGTTTCATTTTTGGCAGCAATGGTCCCTGTTGTGTTTTAAGACCTTTTTCGATGCGTTTGAACCCCGTTAACCTCATTTCAAGGCTCTAAAATGAAGTTAAAGTATAGGGAACTCAAAACATACTCAAAAATATGCCGGAGGATGGTTCGTTTGGTCGTACGAACGCGATGTTCGCTTAATTACGACGGAATGCGCATAAGCGCGAAAAACGATCCAAATGACGCGACGAATGGATTTTTCTTAAGGCGAACACTAAAATAAAATGTAGTCATGCTTTCATAAATTTTTGGATGTCCAGATGTATTCAGAACGTAAGTTATGCGCGAAAATGCAAACTTGTGCACTTTTTGACACTTTTAGTCCCTGAATGTCCCAAAAGTTTATTTTAGCACACCGAACCCCTCAAAGCCTATTTCTAAGCTATGTCAAGGATATTTAAGGTGTGTTTAACTTATGGTTATGTTCCGGAATGTTCGTTACAGTTCAAATTGACATACTTTCGCAGTTTGTCATATTTAGTCCCTGTAAGCGAATTAACTTGTTTTTGCCATACCAAAGCCTTCAAAACTTATTTCTAAGTTATGTAAAGGTTATTTAAGGTATGTTGAGTATATGTTGATGTTCCGGAGTATTTCTCGCATTAAACTGAGTACGTTTACGCACTAGTTTGCGTATAACTCTCCAGAAAGCGATGTAGAGTTTGAAATTACATAAAAGTCAAAACATGAAAAATGTAAAACACAATCAAACAAACATTGGGATCAAATAACATTGTTTTATTGATAACAGAACTGTTCATAGTGATTACAAGCACAGTTGTTACAGTCTCCCCTACTTGTGGAAATTTCGTCCCGAAATTTATTTAGAGGAAACTCGTGGAAAAAGATGTGGATATTTCGCTTTCATTTGATCTTCGCGTTCCCAAGTAAACTCAGGTCCACGTTTAGCTTCCCAGCGAACTTTGACCAAAGGAATGCGCTTGCGTTTAAGCCACTTGACTTCACGTTCCATGATTTCCACTGGTTTCTCAACAAATTTCAGTGTTTTGCCAACACGAATTTCGTCAAGCGGTATGGAGAAGTTTTCATCAGCTGTACACTTCTTGAGATTGGACACGTGAAAAGTTGGATGAACATTTCCCAGTTCAGGAGGTAACTCAAGTCTGTAGGCTACCTTTCTGATTCTTTCGACGATCTTGAATGGTCCAACGTATCTAGGTGCAAGTTTTCCTTTCTTTCCAAATCTGATCACACCTTTCCAAGGTGAGACCTTAAGTAATACACGATCACCGACTTGAAATTCAAAGGCTTTGCGTTTTGGGTCCGCGTAAATCTTCTGACGGCTTCTAGCTGCCTGAAGGTTATCACGAACCTTCTTGACCTTGTCAGTTGTCTCTAAAATGAGGGCAGGTCCAGTAAGTTGAGCCTCGCCAATCTCATTCCAGCAGACTGGTGAACGACATTTTCGACCATAGAGAGCTTCGAAAGGAGCCATTTTGATGCTAGTGTGATAACTGTTGTTGTAGGAGAATTCAATCAATTTAAGATGTGAATCCCAGCTACCACCAAAATCGATCACACAAGCTCTAAGCATATCCTCCAGAGTCTGGATTGTTCTCTCAGATTGACCATCCGTTTGCGGATGATAAGCTGTGCTCAGATTAAGTTGGGTCCCCATGGCAGATTGCATGGTTCTCCAAAAATGAGAAGTGAAACGAGCATCTCTGTCAGAAATGATGTTCAAAGGAACACCATGTCGAGCCACTATTTCATCTACATAGATTTGAGCAAGTCTGTCAGTAGGAAAATCCTCGCGGATTGGCAAGAAATGTGCTGACTTTGTAAGACGATCAACGACTACCCAGATGGCATCATGACCTTTCTTTGTGCGCGGGAGTTTGGTAACAAGATCCATAGTAATGTTTTCCCATTTCCAAACTGGGATCTCTGGTTGCTCCAATAAACCCGAAGGACGCTGATGTTCAGCCTTAACCTTAAGACAAGTAAGGCATTTGGACACGTATAAGGCAATGTCTTTCTTCATACCAGGCCACCAATAGTGAATACGAAGATCCTTATACATCTTATCTGAGCCCGGATGAATAGAATAACGAGACTTATGGGCTTCATCCATAAGCAAGGCACGAAGATCATCCTGGCTTGGGACCCATAAACGGTCCATGAAGTAATATGATCCATTGTCCTTTAGTTCAAGAGCAGGTGTTATGTGGTAAGGAAATTCTTTACCCATCAAACCTTGTGAAACACAAGATTGTTGAGCTTGAGAAATGCGTGCTTGAATATCGGATCGAGCTTGAATAACAAATTGAACATGTACACAATGAAGCTTAGTACGTTCCTTACGACTCAATGCATCAGCTACGACATTCGCCTTACCAGGATGGTAGCGAATTTCGCAATCATAGTCGTTTAAAAGCTCAACCCAACGTCGCTGTCTCATGTTGAGTTCTTTCTAGTTGAAGATATGCTGAAGACTTTTGTGGTCAGTGAAAACCACACATTTTGTGCCGTACAAATAGTGTCTCCAGATCTTTAGAGCAAAGACTACTGCACCCAACTCAAGATCATGAGTGGTGTAGTTCTTCTCATGTATCTTCAACTGCCTCGATGCATAGGCTATGACTTTGTTCCTTTGCATAAGAACACAGCCAAGACCCAATTTCGATGCATCACAATACACGACAAAATCATCATCACCCTCAGGAAATGATAGGACAGGCGCATCGCAAAGCTTCTGCTTCAGGTGTTGAAAAGCTTCCTCTTGTTTGTATCCCCAATAAAAGGGCATTTTCTTCTGAGTTAGAGCAGTTAGAGGAACTGCAATCTTAGAGAAGTTTTCAATGAAGCGGCGATAATAACCCGCTAAACCAAGAAAAGAACGAACTTCAGTAGGAGTAGTAGGCGTATCCCAATCCTTAATCGCACTGATCTTGGAGGGATCTACATGAATACCTTGTTCGTTGATAATGTGTCCCAAAAATTGAACTTCTTTAAGCCAAAATTCGCACTTGGAGAATTTGGCGAAAAGTTGCTCTTTCTTCAGGAGTTCCAGAGTAAGACGAAGATGCTGCTCGTGATCAGCTTGCGTCTTAGAGTAAATCAAGATGTCATCGATAAAAACAATGACGAACTGATCCAAATAAGGTTTGCAGACCCTATTCATTAAGTCCATGAAAACAGCAGGAGCATTAGTCAAACCGAATGGCATGACTGTGAACTCGTAATGTCCATAACGAGTACGGAATGCTGTCTTCGGAATGTCTTCTTCTTGCACCCGAAGTTGATGATATCCAGATCGCAGATCAATCTTCGAAAAATAAGAAGCACCTTGTAAGCTCACGATAATCGATACACATCCTAAAGGATCCATCCTTCTTCTTAACAAAGAGAACGGGAGCACCCCAAGGTGAAAAACTAGGACGTATAAAACCTTTGTCAGAGAGCTCCTGAAGCTGCTTGGACAACTCTTGCATCTCAGACGGTGCAAGACGATATGGAGCTCTGGCAACGGGATTTGCACCAGGTATGAGATCAATGCGGAACTCGACTTGGCGTGCTGGAGGTAGACCAGGTAAATCTTCAGGGAACACTTCAGAATAATCCCGAATGACAGGAATATCTGAAATAGACTTACCCTTGCCTTTATCTTCTGTAACATGTGCTAAGAAAGCCACATAGTTCTTCTGCAGATACTTCCGAGCTTTAAAACAAGACATGAGTCTGAGACCACCGATAGGCTTCTCACCTTGGACCTGCAGGATCTCGCCTGTCGAAAGTGGCACACGAACAATCTTCTTAGAACAAACTATCTCTGCGTGATGCTTGGATAACCAATCCATTCCCACAATAACGTCGAAGCTTCCAAGTTGCATAGGCGCGAGGTCAATAGGAAAAAGATGGTCGTTAAGATTCAACTGGCAGTTGTGAAGAACATAATCAAGAATAATGGGTTCACCATTAGCAACCTCTACTGTCAAAGATTTGCCTAGTTTCGTTCTAGACACTCGAAGCATTTGCTCAAAAGATAAAGACACGAAACTCTTATCGGCACCGGTATCGAAAAGAACAGATGCAGGCTGATTATTAATAAAGAACGTACCGTTCACCACATTATCATCCGCCTGCGCCTCTTGGGCATTCATGTTAAAGACTCGGCCTCGAGCCGGAGCCGGATTCTGGTTCTGGTTCTGGTTCTGGTTGGCTAGCCTTGGGCACCGGTTCCTGTAGTGGGTCAGATCCCCACAATTGTAGCACGAACCAGGAGGAAAATGAGGTCGTGCAGCTTGACCTTGTTGCTGAGCAAGAGGCTGAGCAACCTGTTGGGCCTGATTTTGAACTGCCTGGTTCTGATTGCCAGGAATGCGGCAGTTCACAGCAAGATGACCAGATCTTCCGCAGTTGGTGCACTGACGACACTGGAGGTGCGGTTGATGATGGCCATTACACCTGTTGCACAAAGGTGCATTGCCAAAATAAGGTTTCTTGGCTATTGGCTGCGCAGGCTGATTTGGTGCAGCTTGAGCCTGTGCAGTAACGGCAAAGTTTTGGGAAGCCTTTCGCTTCCTAGCATTCTTTGAAGAACCAGAATTCTTCCCATTCCTGTTTTCACCTTTCTTACCATCCCCTTTGTCAGATGCCTGCTTCTTACCCTTGTCACCCTTCTTATGCAGCTTTCCCTTACGCACCTGCGACTCAGTCAGTGTCGCTGATAACTCGATCGCCTGACGGAGAGTGGCAGGGTTACTACCAGTAAGGATGTCTTGTACCGAGTCCGGTAGGCCGTCGATGTATCTCTCGATAGCCTTGTCGAGTGGGGTAACCATAGTCGGGCAAAGCAGACTCAACTCTTCAAACCTGTCAGTATATGCCCTGTGCTCTCCACTATCTTGCTTCAAATTATCAAACTCTTTCTCCAAGGCTCGCTGCTCATGACGAGGACAGAATTCCCTCATCATAAGGGCTCTAAGTTCAGCCCATGTCTGTGCGAGAGCAACTTCTGCACCTTGGTCCCTCATAACCCCGTTCCACCATGTCAAAGCCCTCTTCTGAAATACGCTCGAAGCAAACTCGACTTTGCGATTTTCGAGACACTGCACGTGGCGAAAAGTATTCTCTATGCTCTCAAACCACTGAAGAAGCCCAGTCGCTCCCTCAGAACCACTAAACTTGAGTGGCTTAGCTGAGTTAAAATCCTTGTATTTGCACGGACCATTGTTGTTGTTGTTGGCTTGTTGCCAATGAGCAAAGAGATTTTGAAACTGAGCAGCCATCTGCTGCGCAATAATTTCTGCCAGCTCGGCAGTAGCTATCTGGTTCTCGCGTCGAGGAGGCATTCTAAAAGAGGAAAACATGAAAAGAAACGAGTGAGATGATTGGATGAAAAGAATGAGATGATAAAAACAAGAATTGCAAACAGCATAGATGGTGGTCATTCGTCCGTATCACAAAGCAACCAAACGACTCACTGTGACTAATCAAAGTAAATGGGTCAAAAATAATGTATAATGAAGACATGCTCGCCTATAAGTGAACACTCATCCCAAGAATTCCCAGGTAAGCACAACTGGTCTCGCGTCTGATGAGATGTATACGAAGTGCTTGCCTAGACAGAAAACCCAGAATACAGGCATTCACCCTTCCAGTTTGCACATGTTCACATTATTTAAAACCCAAAACGTTTGACGGGATTTTGTAAATTTGAAGGCACAAGGCCAAAAACCAATAATGAAAAGGGTTCAAAACCATATAACAGAGGGTTCAAAACCTTGTAAAAATTTATTCAAAAAGAGATGATTGTTTTTCAAAAAAATCGTTTCGGAAAAATTTTGGTTCCTTGTTTTGTTAATCACCTAAGGATAGGTGATGTACATGTTTTAAGATCTAAACACAAGATAACTTGTGTTAGGTTCCTAGAAAAGTTATAGTCTAGGTCAAAGCATTACTAATAACCTAATTCCCTATAACCATTGGCTCTGATACCAACTCTTCTGTCACACCCCGACCGCGTAAAACAACAAATCGCGGCGGAAACATCGGGGCGTGTCGCGACAGAATTAATTGTTTCATAACCATGGCATACAAAGTTTTATTTATTTAATAAACAAGGGTGTTTCATTGTTTCAAACAGGAAAATAAAGAGTTCAGAACATAATTAAACATAGTCTATCATCTTTTAAAGTTTCTAAGGCACAGGTCCGCCCTAGTATCGTGATCAACATCCTATGGAAAAGCACCTGAAAACACACGTGAAAATAGGTACGTCAGCATAAAAATGCCTGTGAGATACATAGGTTTTGTGAAAATAGGATTCATGACTTATGTTTAAGAAAAATGTTTAGTCATGAACCTTGTAATTTGCTTTGTCATGTAAATCATTTGAAAACAATAAGATCAGATGATATGTATAAGTACAAGTCAGGTTAAAATAAATAACCATGTAAAAATGTGTTTGTATAAGATAAGTTGTTTGTAAATAAATGTCTAGTGAAAAGTAAGTTATTTGTATAAAATGTTATATGTATCAAACTGAAATGATTCAAATAACGCTACGACATATAATACCATACAAACACTTATATATAGGAAGTACCAGCGGCGTATCCACCATGCTTGTATCATATTACATACGCATCGTTACTTAATCACTTAATCAAACCAAACGATGTAAGATGTCTATGTTTAAACCAATAGTCAAATGTATTGAATAATATGTCAAGGTGTTTATGTCAAGATGTAAATCATGTCAAATGTCTATGTCGAATATCCATGTCAAATGTCCATGTTAAATATCCAAGTCAAATGTCTATGTCAAATATCCATGTCCAATAGTAGTCAAGTAATTGTGTAACAAATGTTATGTATGGTAAGTAAAATAAGACTACTTAAACCATAAGTAAAAATGTACAAAACAAAGTATTTTGAATATATCAAAAAGTTATGTTTTGCAAAGTGATGCATGATACATTGATACAAACATTTATGTGGTAAGTTAACGCATACATTCAAGCCTTGAGACAGTCGGATAACCCTTTCAGTCAAGGTTATCAAAAGAATTGTATTCGGATTCAGTCATTCCTTACATCCAAACAAACCCGGGATGTCAGGAATGGGATTTGTCAAGTCCTATGGTACCACTACTTACTCCCGAGCGGCGTAGCAAATGTTAATGAACGTTATAAAGACCCGTTTGTGCAAACCAAATGTCATAGCAGTTGTATACATGTCATATGAAAACAATGTACTAAGTATGCTTAGTTAACATACAAAGCAGAAAAGTCTTGTAAATCAAGGTGCTAGCATGCTATCAGTCAACATACATAGCAGAAAGGTAATGTAAATCAATGTGCTTAGCATGTTATTAGTCAACATACATAGCAGAAAAGTCATGTAAATCAATGTGCTTAGCATGTTATCAGTCAACATACATAGCAGAAAAGTAATGAAATCATGTACTATAATGTACTAACAAACATAGCCGGTATATGATGTGAAAACAGGAAAGCAGGAAAGTAACAAGTAGGCACATGTGTTCCACCCCAAAACAGTTTGGAAAACAGTAAAAGAGGGGTCTATGTACTCACTTGAGATTGCTCAGTTGTCAAAAGATAACCACCAAGTAATGCTATAGATCTCGGAATCAAACGGCACCTAATATAGGTAACTATGTTAATAAACCGGACCTAAATCGGAAGATTGGATAGAATGAGGTTTCGTAAACCAAACGAGTGTCGGAACTCACGTGATATGGTTTAACAAAGCCTACATACTAAATGAAACTTAACATAATTGTTTACGACCCATTACGACCCGTTTAGGAAGCTTATGCTACTTTAACGTGTCGTGCGCGTGAAACGCGTTCGGACCGCCTAACTAGTCCTATGACAAGTATTATATGCCTAAACATGTTACATAATCAGTTACGTGACAAAAGTTTAGGTTACATATGCTAAATTACCAATTATGTATGAAAAGGGTATTCTGGTAATTTACCTAAGGCATATAAACTACCTATCATACAACTACTTAAACGTCGTGACCATAAGGTATAACCTCGGAAGGTTATTCCCTATACTATGGTCACCTAATGTGTTTGGTCGGATCCTAATGATCGACCAAACTGGGTCGGGTTCGAAGGTATAGGCGATTTATTAGATCGCCTACCCTACGACCCTAGAGAACGTGGTAATCAGTAGGCATAGTCCCAAGGGACTATGACCATCGTGATTACAATCACGTTGCGAAGTTCAAACGAACTTCGCATTGACCATTACTGGTCAACGCTGAAAGTCAAACAAAGTTTGACTTTCTGACTCGAAAAGCAGTAAAAATAAGGAAAAGAACGAAAGAATACTTACGAAGGGTCCCCGAATGCTAATCTAGATCAGTATAGTTCAGGTATGAAACAAGGTTTCAACTTAGAACACAACTAATAAGATTCTTGTGCCTTAAAACAATGAAAGGCATGGGGTATATATAGTATTCGGGTAACCTTTAGGATCGTTTCTTGAATAACGTAATCGAATCTCGTGCGTACACTTGTCGGAATGTTATGGTGCCACAAATGCTCCTTAACTTAGTGACACATCACTTAAAACATGTGGTTAAGAATTAATTGGTTGCAACTTGCAATTTAGAAACATTGAATCTGCCAGAACAGTCAGTCGCGTAGCGCGACTGGTAGCCCCTCAGGCGTCGCGCTATGCTAGCACCCCATCTGAATCAGAAAGTTTCATTTTTGGCAGCAATGGTCCCTGTTGTGTTTTAAGACCTTTTTCGATGCGTTTGAACCCCGTTAACCTCATTTCAAGGCTCTAAAATGAAGTTAAAGTATAGGGAACTCAAAACATACTCAAAAATATGCCGGAGGATGGTTCGTTTGGTCGTACGAACGCGATGTTCGCTTAATTACGACGGAATGCGCATAAGCGCGAAAAACGATCCAAATGACGCGACGAATGGATTTTTCTTAAGGCGAACACTAAAATAAAATGTAGTCATGCTTTCATAAATTTTTGGATGTCCAGATGTATTCAGAACGTAAGTTATGCGCGAAAATGCAAACTTGTGCACTTTTTGACACTTTTAGTCCCTGAATGTCCCAAAAGTTTATTTTAGCACACCGAACCCCTCAAAGCCTATTTCTAAGCTATGTCAAGGATATTTAAGGTGTGTTTAACTTATGGTTATGTTCCGGAATGTTCGTTACAGTTCAAATTGACATACTTTCGCAGTTTGTCATATTTAGTCCCTGTAAGCGAATTAACTTGTTTTTGCCATACCAAAGCCTTCAAAACTTATTTCTAAGTTATGTAAAGGTTATTTAAGGTATGTTGAGTATATGTTGATGTTCCGGAGTATTTCTCGCATTAAACTGAGTACGTTTACGCACTAGTTTGCGTATATCTCTCCAGAAAGCGATGTAGAGTTTGAAATTACATAAAAGTCAAAACATGAAAAATGTAAAACACAATCAAACAAACATTGGGATCAAATAACATTGTTTTATTGATAACAGAACTGTTCATAGTGATTACAAGCACAGTTGTTACAGTCTTTTTATTCATGCACTTATTAGAACTCATAATCATGGACACCCTTTACCTACCCCAGCGGACGGGCCACGGATTGCTGGTAGATGCTTGGGGTAGGTAATTTTGACAACCTTTAGAGGGTTAACCTTTTGCTAAATAAATAAAAGTTTAATCTTTTGGTTTATCATGTGTTGTTATATTTGTGAATATGTTGCCTTTCAATTGTTACGATGCACTTTGTTTGAATTCATGAGTTAAGAACAAAAGTTTAGTAGATTATGCCAAAAAGTTTAGGATATGATCAAGGATCAAATATCCTATAATCGAAAAATTCAAAAAAGTGATGTAACTTAAGGATCATGTATCCTGTTGTCAAAGAATAAGGGTCATTTAGATAAACAAAGAATAAAATTAAGGTGATTAAGGACCATACCTGAGAATCCAAGTTAGGATCCTAAACCTTCAATACTTACAATCAGGATAATCATAAGACAAACCTTAATAAAAGGTTAGGATCAAGGATCCTTAGTTGTTTAGCTTCAAAAACCTGATATGTAACATAACTTGGGACTAAGCCAATATAAGAGAAGAGTTAGCAACTGGGGACAAGCCCAACAATCCGGGGACAAGCCCAATAAACTGGGGACAAGCCCAAAAAACTGGGGACAAGCCCAAAATTGGGGACAAGCCCAAAAAACTAGGGACAAGCCCAAAAACTGGGGACAAGCCCAAAGGATCTTATGTAAACTGGAGTATGGCCCTCACTGGCAACTATCCAAACTTAGTGACAGGAAAATGCCAAAACCTTAGCTAACGTGAAAACGTTAGAAACCTTAGGAACGGATGTATGGTACGTCTACCATTATACGTAGGATCCTGAATACAGCCAGTACAATGAAATTGTCAGCCCCTAAAGCGGGTACTGGTCCCATTGCCTTAAACTGCATCAGGATCATCGTGCGCTACTGTCAAAACTGGGGACAGGCCCTAAAAACTGGGGACTTCTGTGGATACTTGATCCTTCGTTAAGGATATTTCAATCTTCTGCAAAACTCAGAATTAAGTGAAGGAAGGATAAAGGATCCAGGATCCTTCTCCTTGTAAATAAATTAATTAAAGAAGTGGATAAATTGAGGTTAGATCATTACCAGAGTGAGGATCATCTATCCTCTAAGGATCCTTCATGAACTTCGGATACAAAAATACTTGAGGATCCTGGATCCTTATTACATGAAGTATCTCTTTAAGTGGACAGCATTCCAAGCTCTTGGTAGCGAATCTCCTTCCATTGTTAATAATTGATATGCCCCCTTTCCTGCCTCAGCTTCAATAAGATAGAGACCTTCCCACTTAGGTGCTAACTTGCCATCAGCAGGATTGGTGGTATTTTGGAATGCTTTCCTCAACACCATATCACCAACTTGAAACTTCCTGATCCTGACATTCTTGTTATAAGCTCCAACCATCCTTTGTTGATAACTAGCCATTCTTATCCTTGCCAAATCCCTGAGTTCTTCTATGGTATCCAAGTCTTGAACCAAGTTTTTAGCATTTTCTTCAAGATCATGGATGCTTGTTCTAGCAGTAGGAACCACCATCTCTGTAGGGATCACTGATTCTGCTCCAAACACTAAAGAAAATGGAGTTTGGCCAGTAGCATTCTTAGGGGTTGTTCTATCAGCCCATAGTACATAAGGTAGTTCTTCTGCCCATTTTCCTTTCTTGGATCCAAGCTTCTTTTTCAAGTTGTTGATGATGATCTTGTTCGTTGATTTTGCTTGACCATTGGCTTGTGGGTGGACTGGTGTTGATGTTATCATATTGATCCCCCAGCTGTCACAAATGTTAGTAGTTCTACTCCCAGTAAATTGGGATCCATTATCACAAACAATTTCAGAAGGGATACCAAATCTGGTAATAATGTTTCTTTTAATAAAGGATATCACTTCTTTTTCTCTGACTTGAGCAAAGGCTTCAGCCTCTATCCACTTGGAGAAGTAATCAGTCATGGCAAGCATGAATACTTTTCCTCCTGGTGCTTTGGGAAGTTTGCCAACTATATCCATTCCCCATCTCATGAATGGCCAAGAAGAGGATATAGGATGCAGGAGCTCTGCTGGCTGATGAAGGATATTACTATGTCTCTGACAAGCATCACATTTCTTGGCATAATCCACAGCATCCTTCTTCATAGTAGGCCAATAATATCCTGTCCTAAGGATCATTGAGAACAATGCCCTGCCCCTAGTGTGGTTTCCACAATCTCATTCATGAAAATCCTTTAGGACTTCTTGAATTTCAGGATCCTCTATGCACCTTAGATATGGACCTGCAATAAATCGTTTAAATAACATGTCATTTAATATTGTAAATTGAGATACCTTGATTTTGAAAGCCATGGGGTTCTCTCCTGTTGGAATCTCTCCATGTTGTATATATCTCATAATTGGGAGGATCCATGATCCTGAATGAGATTGTGCATTATCACTGGGAACGATTGCAGAATCCTCTTCTATTTCCATAGCTATATGATCCTCAATAGCAGGAGCCAAAATATGTATGATAGGAATTTTGATATCCTCTGGGATCTTCAATGATGATCCAAGATTGGCTAATGCATCAGCTTCTGCATTTTCTTCCCTAGGTACCTGTGATAAACTAAAGGAAACAAAAGAGAGTGTCAATTCCTTGACTATCTCTAGGTATTTGATTAGTCGTTCACCTTTAATAGCATAAGATCCATTAAAGTGATTAGTAATTAGCAATGAATCTACATGTACCTCAAGATACCTGATCCTCATATGCTTGGCAATTTGCAAACCAGCCAAGGCCTCATATTTAGCCTCATTATTAGTAGTTTGAAACTCACAAGCTATTGAGTGAGGTATTATATCCCCCTGTGGCGATTTTAGTAGTATTCCAAGTCCTGTTCCTTTGACATTAGAGGCTCCATTAGTGAAGAGTATCCAAGGATCCTTAGTCTCTTCAAGCTGCTGAACTTCTAACTCAGCTTCTCTTTGTAAGTCACTGCTAAAATCTTCCACAAAGTCAGCTAAGGCTTGGGATTTTATGGTAGTTCTTGGTTCATATCTTATATCATAAGCACTAAGTTTCACTGCCCATTTGGCCATCCTTCCTGACATTTCAGGTTTCCTTCGTGATCCTTGACTAGGACTGCACTTACTACTTTGGAGGATACCGCTAGATATAAGGATAATATATCCCCTTTTTCTGGTTTCATCAAGGCAGGAGCTGAGGATAGGTAATCCTTAAGGGCTTTGAGAGCATTCTCATGCTTTTCAGTCCACTCAAATTTCTTGTTCTTTCTCAAAATGTCATAGAATTCCTTTCATTTTTCTGATGACTTTGATATGAACCTGTTCAAGGCTGCGATCCTCCCTGCCAATCTTTGCACATCCTTAGCATTGGCAGGAGATTTGATATTCACGATTGCCTTGATTTGCTCTGGACTTGCTTTTATGCCTCTTTTTGTTACCATGTAGCCTAGGAACTTGCCTGCTTTAACACCAAAGTGACACTTTGAAGGATTCAAATTCATATTGAATTAGTCAAGGATATCAAATGCTTCCTCCAGGTTTCTAAGGTGATCCTCAGCTCTCTTGGACTTAATCACCATGTCATCTATATAGACTTCCATAGTGTGTTCAATTTGTTCCTTAAACATCATATTGACTAGCCTTTGATAAGTAGCACCTGCATTCCTTAGTCCAAATGGCATAGCAATATAACAATAGATACCAGTTGGGGTCATAAAGGCTGTATCCTCTTGATCAGATGGTTCCATCTGAATTTGTTGAAATCCAGATGAAGCATCCATAAAAGTCAACAACTCATGACCCGCGGTAGCATCCACCATGGAGTCAATGTGGGGCAATGGGAAAGGATCCTTGGGACATGCCTTGTTTAAATCAGTAAAATCGACACATACCCTCCACTTTCCATTTTTCTTTTGAACAACAACCACATTGGCTAACCATCTTGGATACTTAACCTCTCTAATCATACCTGCTCGGAGCAGTTTATCTACCTCCTCCTGGATAATAGCAATCCTCTCAGGTGCAAACTTCCTCCTCTTCTGATGTATGGGTTTGAATGACCTGTCAATGCCAATCTTATGAGTAATTATATCTTTAGAGATACCTGTCATGTCTTCATGCTTCCAGGCAAAGATAGTTTTTCTATTCTTGAGGAAGGATACTAGATCATGTTCAATGTTGCTGAGGATCCCTGATCCTATGAAGACTTTGGATTCAGGATCATGAGGATCCATAAGGATATCTTTTACATCTTGTTCTCTTGCCTCCAAGACATCTCTTGGAGGATGCTTTAATTGCTATTGCTCCCTTGGTCTTGAGGTTGGCTTCATTGATGAGGTATAGCAATTATTTGCTTCTTGTTGGTCACTCTCAATCTTTATCACCCCCCATGGACTAGGAAGCTTCACACATTGATAATATGTAGATGCTACTGCCTTCATGTCTTGTATCCATGGCCTGCCAAGGATAACATTGCAACAGGATAAGCAATCTATAACACAAAATTTTTTATAAGAATGAAGTCCTTCTATGTAGATGGGAAGTTTAATGTCCCCCAATGTATTCTTGGTTTCTCCACTGAATCCCACAAGAACTGAGGATCTCGGGATAATGTCTGATTCGGGGATGTTCATTTTCTTGAGGACATCAAGCTGAATGATGTTTACTGAGCTCCCTCCATCTATCAAGATCCTGCGAACAAAATGGTTAGATATAAATAAGGTAATAACAAGACCATCATGATGAGGATCCTGAACGTCAACACGATCATTCTCATCAAAAGTTATATTTTTTTCATGTGTAACAGTAGAGGTTCGGATGGGTCTATCTCCATTATCCATTTTGGTTTCCTTGGCATGTCTTTTGGCTCTTGAAAAGGAAGTACCACACATATCTGATCCACTGGATATAAAGTTTATAACTTGAGCATCTGCCGGAGGAGCAGGAGCTCTTTCTAGAACCTTTTCAGGATCCTGGATCCTTGACTTTTTTCTTCCCAAAAGCTCCTTCAAGTGTCCTTTGCTTAACAAGTAACCAATCTCTTTTCTCAGTGCAATACATTCTTCAGTGAGATGACCAAAATCTTCATGATATGCACACCATTTGGATTTGTCTTTTGTTGCAGCTGGCTTATCACTTTTTCTCGGCCATCTTGCTTTTTCACCTAGGTTCTGCATTGCAAGGATTAGTTCATTGTTATCAACGGAAAAGCAATATTCAGAAATTGGAGGATAATCTTCAGCATCCTCTTCCTATTCAACTGCGTGCACGTTCTGGTTGTCAGACTTGTTGTAAGATTTGGACTTGTTGTTCCTGAAGTAGGATCCTTGTTTCTCCTGCTTCGAGGATCCTGCCAGTCTTTCTTGGATCCTTTTATCATCCTCTAGTCGAATGAATCTAAGGGCCCTGGTTCTTACTTCATCAAGATTCCTGCAAGGGGCCATGACAAGATCATCATAGTACAATGAATCCCTAAGTAAACCCATTTTAAAGGCTTCCACAGCCTTAGCAATATCCAGATTAGGAATATCTAAGGATTCTTTTCTAAACTTAGTGATATAATCTCTAAGTGATTCATTTTGACCTTGTGTTACCCTATATAGGTCACTAGTTAAACGTTCAAATTTTCTACTACATGAGAATTGGCTATTAAACAGTTTAACTAGATTAGCAAATGAAGTAATAGAGTAAGGGGGAAGACTTAGCAGCAATTTAAGAGCTGATTCCGTTAATGTGGATCCAAAACCCTTGCACAAACATGCTTCTTTTAATCTCTCCGGGATGGGATTGATCTCCATCCTTTCTCTATATTGAGCTACATGTTCTTCTGGATCCGTCGAACCATCATACAGCTTCATGGTTGGTATTTGGAACCTCTTTGGAATTTCTGCATCACAAATGGGTGGTGCAAAACAGGATATCCGGTGGCTTCCATCTGCAATTTCAGGAATGGGCTTAACCACTCCTAGAACGTTGGATATCATATCCTTCAGCTTTTGTAATTCCCTAGCCATAGCTTGATTGATACCTGTATCCTTCAAAAAGCCATGGTTAGTGTTATAAGAATTATTCAAAGTGTTACCTCCCGAAGGATTCAAGTTTGGAATTCCAGATGTGAATGCATATTGACGGGATTCTGGTATAATTGAGGGACCAGATGAAGCATTAGTTTGCATAGGAATGAAGTCTCCTTGATGAACATTTGAACTTCTGGGTTGTACAATTCTTAAGAATCCTTGATCCTGGAAGATGTTGGATCCTTGATGTGCTGTGACTGGGGGTCTTGGAGGATAATCCAAGGATCTGTAAACCTGAGATGAGGATCCTTGAACCTGAAAGGAGGATCCTTGAACCTGAGAGGATCCTTGAACCCGAGAGGATCCTTGAGCCTGAGAGGAGGATCCCTGAACCTGAGAGGATCCTTGAACCTGAGAGGATCCTTGAACCTGGGAGGAGGATCCTTGAATTGGCTGCGTCCCCATGTATCCTCCTAAACTGGTGAAGAATCCCTGATGCTGAAATGAAGATCCTGAAGGCTGGAAAGAGGATCCTTGAGCCTGAGACATTGCCGATGATCCAGTACGCATTCCTGTTGATCCACCCTGGTATTGGATATCTGGAGCTGCAGTATGCTGGGAAGTTATGACCGGAGTGTCGAAATTCAGCGACCTCGGCATCAAAGGAGAGTGATCCTCCGCTGATCTCTTCAATTTCTTGATGTCATCAATCTCCCGGAGGATCCTTTCGTTGGTTTTGTCCTGCTGTTGCATGTAACCCTTCATCTGCACAATCAAAGAATAAAGATCACTGTTAGCAGGGCTAGAAGAAACAACAGAAGTTGGTGGTTTTGAGAAAACGGGGGTCGTCTTCATAGGATTCTCAGCATTCTTCTGGGTCCAAAAGGTGGTGGAGGCAAAGGTGGAACGCCCTGTGAAGAAGTGACTGTCGGCATAGAGCTTGAAGTGTTCTTCGCTGAAGAAGCCATATGGTTGAAGGTGGTGAACCGAAATGGTCACAATGAACAAAATTTCTCAGAAATGAAGTACCAATTGCCCCACGGTGGGCGCCAAACTATTTTGGTTAAAAATCAGACTAGGATAATGTAACCAAATCTTCTTTTGTGAGGTATGATGCTTGAATCAATGAACAAATGTATGAACAACTTGTAGATTAAATGAACAAGTGACACAAGGATTTAAACGAGGAAAAAGCCCTTGATCAATGTATGATCTCCGGCATAAAAAACCTCGGGTGATGGAAACTACCGATCACCAACTATAGGTAAATAAATGATGATTACAACTCGGGATGTTAACAAGCTTGTTACAAGGATCACTAGAGTGCAAAATGTATGTGATTGCCAATGAGTTTCCGAGAGCTTTCGAGAGAGTGTGTGTGTTTGCTAATTGTTCTAATTCAAGCTTGTTATCCCCTTTAAAAATAGAAATAATCTAAATAACAAACTACCCGCTAAATGTGCAAGCTACCCACGACTTCTAAAACGGTCATTAAGCTATGCACGTGCAGAATATTGAGAGCATATTCCCCAAGAATATCGGTAAGACTAGGTCCAATGCGTATACTCCTGCAAAACAAGTTTAAATATAGTGGAAGAAACCGTTAGTGTTAGGATAACAATGAGGATCCTGGATCCTTAATCCTGCAATGTCATCTGAGGTTCCTTAATTCAAACAGAATTGAGGATCCGTGATCTTGGCTGCATTTGAGGATCCGTGATCCTTAGGATTAGAAAATCTATCCCTAACAATGTATATGTAAGTGTATAAACTAAATTTTGTGATATGTAAATAAAGATGGAATGATGCATTAATGTGAAATGATATAATGATTCTGAGATGGACATGTTGTGATTTATAAGAACATGAAGTAAATGTATCCTTAGATGCATTTAAGGTTATGTAAGATGATGATGATATGATATATATGCATTAAGTGCTTGTACATAGTCATGCATGTGGGTGTATGTACATAAAATGATGGATAAATGATGTTATGATAAAAATAGTTTTAGATCAGATTATAAACCTTAAAATAAAGTTATTTTTAAGTGTTTAATGATATGTAACTTTGTCATAATGTGTGCTAGCATTGTAAGTTGTACTTGGTGCATTAAAAGTTGTAAAATATGTGAAATCGCATGAATTACGTGACTTAAATAAAAACTGCACTAATCTGAATATAATCACCATTTTAATCAGTAAATAACATGAATTGTTTTAAAATATCAAGTCGTTTCAAGTTGGGATGGTTACGGTAACATTTAACACAAAACTATGCGTTAAAACGGTCAAAAATCGACTTTTCGAATGATTTTTTATAAAATTGATTTAGATCAGTAAATAAACTAATATTTTTAGTTTAAAAATAAGTATTTTAACTAATTTCAAGCTTACTTGGTGTTTGTTTGGTCATATGTGACTTCCGACGACCGAAAACGTTACCGAATCGCTAAAATACGCACTTTTCAGTGAACATTAGTATGGGTGAATTTTGAGTGAATCTTATGAGATAAAATGTATTAAGTGATTTGAACATATAAATGTGATTATATGTTAAGTGCTAATTCGATAATGGGAAAATTTGACTATGCATGTACGTTTTGTGCGGTAGAAATGGTAAATTTGCGTTAAATGTGTGTAACTTGTTTGTCGAGCATGAAATTTAGTATATATGAGATGTTTTATGTATATTTGCTTTAAAAATGACAAAATAGTTAAGTTAGTAATGTTTCGCGTGTTTCGGTGTTAGATTATATGAACATTTATGTATATATGTTACGACGCGCAAATCATAGATATATTACGTATAAACGGGAGAGTTAACGGATTTACACAATAATGGTCACCAATAAAATCGTTCAAAATGCAAAATCATAATAAATAAATAAATATATATGGACTCATATATATATACATCCTAACGTGCCAACATAATAAAAAATGACAGCTTTTCGAGAAAATCTCAAAGTTATGTGATGATTCTAAGAAACTGAGAAACTTAGGATTTTTGTGATTAAATGTTATTTTGATTTAGAATTTGTTCCCATATTAGGACGTATATAATCAAATCTAGGATTGCGGTATTAAAATACGCACCCAAAGGTGAGTGTCACTAAACCCCTCTTTTTACTGTTTTGTATATATATTTTGGGGGTGGAACACGTTGTTAAAAGGGTTAAATAATGTTTTCAAAATAAAACATACCTTTTACTATAAAATATATATTTTCATTGAAAATATATGAAATTTGATGAGTTATACGTTTCACAGTAAAATGTTTTTGATGAATAAATATTGGATGTATGGTTTTTCTTAAGAGATACAAGATCGTACAATTGGGTACGGATGCCGGCCTGGGTCTCGAGTGATGGAGATTCAGGGGATTCGTACACATCGTTTATTAAATTGTCATATTAGTAGGATATATATATTGTACGTGAGGCAGACATCATATTGTTCTTCGAGAAAGAACCCTGCGCCCATGATGTCGTTTAATCAGTTTAAGTATTGCACGCAAGGAATTGTTGGTAGATCTATCGGGTTGACAACCCCGTCGTGACCGGTCGCCCCAAGTCAATGTCAAATGACGAATTTAAATTCTGTTTATTGTCTAGCTTTGATTATCCCTGCAGGGTTAATTTATAGTTCGTATCGTCTAGCTAGCATACGAGTCTGAAAATTGACGCTATAATTTAATATACAAAACCTGGGCAGTATTACAATTGTCGGAGTAATGACTCGATGGAAGGCCCATGGATTTTAACAAAGGAGTAAAATGGACTTTCTAAAACTACACGGATGTTTTCAAATAAACACCTAAGCTGAAAGTTTTCCTTGAAATAAAATTTGGTTAGTAAACGAATAAGTGAACTCACCTTCCTTTGTGTTGACACTTGATTTTAACGTGTTCTACAGGTACTTGAAATCGGCTTCGGGAAATCATGGCGTATCTTGTGTTTGATGATGCATGTCGTTTCTTTTAAATATGTTGGACATCTTTAAAACTATCTGGGACATTTTGTAATAAGATCTGTGAGGATCGAAGACATTTTAACTATGTAGTTATGTCGTGACTTAAAACGTAATGTTTAATAACTTATGTTTAAAATAAACCAATATGTCCAACAATAAAGTGCATCACTTGACAAGATATAAATGGGAACCAACTTCCATCTCCACTACGTTTAAATATTCCGCTGCGACGTATTTTGGGGTGTGACATGATGATCACATTATTTAACATCCTTTAGTGATGTTTCTCCTACGGGCCATATATTATATTGTCCACTAGTGACATTAACGGATGTGAGCGTTATGGGTCACTATCCAAGGTGATGGGCAGTGGCCAAGCCTTCTAGTCTATAAGATCGATAAGATCATGACTAATATCATCGATTATGATGATTATATATATATATATATATGAACATCCATTAGTGGTGTCAATTGATTTGCCTATGTGCCAAAAAGAATTGTCTTTTAAGACGATGACAGTTGTAGTCTATGACTCCCTTTCCAAAGGTGGAGAACTATGTCCGAGCTTTAAAGTCCCTGATCAAATAAGATTGCGACTTATATATTTAACATCCTTTGTGACCAGGCCTTTTGTGCCATATACATTTGTCCTTCGTGGCAAGGCCTTTGTGCCATATCGTTTAAAGTCCTTGTGACTAGGCCTCTTGTGCCATACTTATATGTCCTTTACGACAAGGCCTTCGTGCCATATGATTATTATGTCCTTCGTGATGGGCATATATGCTATATGTTAATATCTTTCGAGATGGCCTTTGTGCCAACACCTTAATGTCCTTCGTGACAAGCCTATGTGCTACATTTATTTGTCCTTCGTAACGGGCTTATGTTTCATATTTTAAAAGTCCTTGTGGCGAGCCATCGAGCTATCCAAAATCGTCAATATGAGAAAGACAGTGTGACATTTTGATTCCCTGTCTAAAAGGTAATGGACTCGGTACAAACCTTAAATGCCATTGGTGGTCCTTTTGTGACCTAGGTTAAATGTAATTGATATACATTCAAATAACATTCATTAGGAATGTTCATAACCTAACAGCCTATATGGTTTAATGATACCATGGCTAATGTATGTTAAGTCATCAAGATTAATAACTAGCTATTATAATGCAACTAAGCAATTGTTTAATTTGGTTTTTAGTACCAAGCTTCGAGTATGGCAAACTCGTATGAGGCAAACAATAGTCGCGACATTAATGATGCGGCAAATGCTAATAATGCTACGAATGTGAACATCAATGTTAATGAAGTTAATCTCCAAGCTGTGATTGACGCAGCTGTTGGAAAGGCCATGAAAAAGGTCATGAAAAAGTTCAAAGAGATGAATGCTACTCGCTCCAAATCTCATTCAAAACCACATTCATCTGCTCACGAGGAGAGCTTTGTTCACGCTTCGAATGTGTAGAATGAACCAAAGAAGATAATGTATAATGAGGAGCCCCGTTCCTCTAAAGGATGTACTTACGAGTACTTTGTCTCTTGCAAGCCAAGAGACTTCAATGGCGAAAAAGGGGCCATTGATTTCATGAAATGGTTGGACGAAATGGAAACCGTTGTGGAGATCAGCGGTTGTGCTAAGGAAGTCACCGTGAAGTATGTATCACAGTCGTTCAAGGGCGATGCCCTTATTTGGTGGAAGACATTAATAAAGTCCATGGGGAAGATACCCCTATACAATATGGGATGTTCCAAGTTTATGGACGTTATTAGAAAAACCTACTGTCCACGACATGAAATGGAAAAGGTGGAATCAGATTTTCTGACTCTCACCATGAAAAATCTAGACTGTCGGCAGTATGTCACCGACTTCAATTCATTGTCTAGGATGGTACCATATTCGATTAACCCAGGATCTAAGCGTAATGCACAATGTATTGGTGATTTAGCACCAGAGTTAAAATGGCATGTTAAAGCTTCAGAGCCTACCTCTTATAGATCCACTACAGATCTATCTCAGCCACTCATACTAGATAGGTTGAGAAGCAAGTCAGTCAAAACTAAGACTGACGGAAAAAGGAAAAGGGAGGAGCATAACTCCTAGAAATCTAAGAAAAAGGGTAAGTCTGGGCCTAATAAGAACCAACGAAAGTCCAATAAGAAGCATCTATGCAAGACCTAGAACAAAAGGCACTGGGGACAGTGTCGAACAAATCAAAGGCCAAAGCAGTGTGGCATCTGCAAAAGAACTGGTCATCAGTCCCATGAATGTAGAAACTTAAAGAATGCGGTCTGTTTCAGCTGTGGCAAGAAAGGCCACATCAGAACTAACTGCCCTAAAGCTGCCAAAGAAGGTACAGCTAAGTATAGAGAGGCTAAGAAAGGAAATGCCTAAACCTTCCTGATGAATGTCGGAGGCAATAAATATCAATAATATCATCAGGTACATTCCTTATCATGAATCAAAGATATTTTGCTAAGAATTATGTTTTAATTCAGATACTAATAAGTCTTTCATAGATCATAAGCTTAGCAAACTTTTAAATTAAATTATGAGAACTCCAAATATTAAGTAAAGGGTAGAACTTACCAACGAAATCATAGAAACCGTTCCTTATATTCTCGTTGAATAATCCTCATCCATAAAATCTAGAGTACTCTTTCTCCAGATGGAGTACGACAATATATGTTATTTTATTTATTTATCTCATTGATTTCTATCAACTGCGAATACCAAACTATGTTTGATAGAAGCGCCATATGATAATTGGCGGTATCCTAGTGTGTCCCATAGATTGCTTTCATGCCTGATCAGTATGAAAGTTTAATGCATGGAACCACTAAGATCTCCCAACAATCATATTGTACTAGTATCAGCTAATGGTATTCAAAGAGATATCCACTATAGAAATGCCTAAGTAGGTGTCTCTACTTAAGGCATCCATGTACTTGTACAACGAATGTGTCATTTATGTGGCACAAGTGACGGTAGATGTGCCGAAGCCTAAGATTGAAAATATCTCTATCATCTCTGATTATCCTGAAGTCTTCTCCAAAGAACTACCCTGTCTACCTCCTAAGAGGCAAACAGAGTTAGGATTGACATCCTACCAGGGGCTGTATCTATTGTAGAAGCTCCATATTGGTTAGCATCAAATGAGCTTTACGGATAAGGCTCATAAAGCCTAGCTCATCATTCTGAGAGCTCTGGTATTGTTATTTAAGAAGGACGGTTCAATGCGGTTGTGCATTGATTACCGCAAGATTAACAAGGTAACGATTGGGAATTGTTATTCGCTGTCCAGGATCGTCGATTTGTTCGACTAATCATGATGGCATCTATTTCTTTAAGATTGATTTGGATAGTAGTTGGAATGACCATCTCACCTTAAATAAGTTCTCCTATAACTAATAGTTGTTATATAAGCATCAAGGCTGCTCCTTTGGAGGCCTTGTATGGAAAAGAGTGTCAAACCCCGTTTGTTGGACAAAAGTTGGGAAGGCCCAACTAATAGAATCTGAGATTGTCCCAAAGACAACGGATAAGATAATACGAATCCATGATCATCTGAAAGCAGCCAGTAATCTGCAGAAGAGCAACGATGACAAAAGGCACAAACCTCATAACGTTCCAAGTAGGGAACAAGTTATACTGAAAGTACCACCCTGGAGAGGCGTGATACGGCTCGATAAGAAGGGAAAGTTAAGATCTAGATATATAGGATTGTTCGAGAAAACCGAATACGTCCGATCAGTAGCCTATAAGATAAAACTTACTTAAGGAGCTTAGTGGAATTCACAATGTGTTCCACATTTGTAATTTAAAGAAATATATAACCAATGAGTCGCTAGCATTGTCACATAATGATGTGGAGATTAATGAAAACCTACGGTTTGTTGATAAACGGGTATCGATCAAGGATCGACAAGGTTAAGAAGCTCAGACGGAATCATATACCTATTAAAGGTTAAGCGGGATGCCCATAGAGGCCCCAAATAAACATGGGAGGTCAAGTCCATTATGCGACAGAAGTACCCCCATCTTTTTGAGAAAATCTCAAGGTCGAGATTTCTTTTAAGGGGGTGAGGATGTAACACCTCGTAAAAACATGCCCAATGATGTGTTGACACGTGTACTAAATCCTAATGAAGTCAAACATTGACTTTGAGGGACTAATCTTATCAAACTTTAAAACTTTGAATATGAAAGGATTGAAATTGTCAACATGCTTAACTAAGCCTCTGAATGACCATACATGGTATTCGTATTCTCTTATTAAGCCACTTGTTGGATAAATGAAACCGTTTGCCATAAAATACAAAAGTTTGTGTAACAAAAGGTTAAAAGTGTCAACATGTTAATTCTTACCTCTGAGTGACCTTTTAACGAACCTGGAGCATCGTAATGTTCAAACATACCTTCGAGAATGCCTAATGTTGGCTGTTTAGGGCTTTGATGCCATTAAACGATAATACGCACAAGTTTACGCGTAAAAACGACCAAAAGTGTCAACGTGTAAAACTACACCTTGGAGAGACCTTTTAAATGATCTGGGAACTCCGTAATGCTCGGTCGTACACCCGGGTGTGCCTAAGATTGGCCACTAGAGGTTCTCGTACCTTATACTAACATAACATAATTGTCACACCCCGATATTTCCAAGTATTACCGGTGGGCCCGGTGGGGAGTATCGTGACGTAATTGATATCGTCATAGTCAAATGTATAAAGTTTAATGCACAACGGAAGTCTTGGATGAAAATAATATTACAAAACCGAAATTTAAAGTATAATTAAATATTATACAAACGGTTGTATATGGATCCACAGGCGGATATTAAAACAGAATTATAAATATTGTTCAACAGACTTTAGACGTTTAGAACTTGCAAGATTCCTTATTAACGCCCCGAGCTCCCAGCCAATTACGTACGATACCTGTTACTTAGTCTTTTTGGATAAATACGTCAGTTTACACTAATAAATACAATTAACCGACTCTTTTGAAAAAAATTATGAAAATTGGTTTAAATGCACAAGGCACAAACATTTTATAACTTGGGACAATTATATTAATAACAATCTTGTATCAGATTTACATGTTTGTCCAACATTTAGGGCCGGTATAAAAGCCAAACAAGATTAATCGACAAACCACAAATATAAACTCACAAAAAGTTTCCTCACGAGTGAGTATATCTTTTACATACACAACAGACATGTGTATGCCTACACCCCATGCTTAAGTCATGGCCATTCATACTTTTTGAATGAGCCAAGGATATCCAGGAGACGGTCATTAACCCCAAATGTTATTTGTTATCAAGCAATACTGATTAAAACGGGATTATACAATTTAAACATATTCGATTAAAAGGTTTCTACACCCGACCAAGCGGTAATAATTTACCTTATCCCAAGCCCGTATAAGGGAAAATAAGTTAAAAGTATTTACTTGAGCTAAATGTAATTTATTCTCAGTCCTATATTCTAATCAGCAAGTGCAAGTACTCCTACCGGGGCTCTCAATCTGGAACGAAGGTTTTATTAACCTATTAGATTCCTAACGGGTCTTATTTAAGTTGTAACTTAGACCGGTTAGTTTAAAAAAAAGGTTTACGGTACGAAACGCTAGATTAAGCGGTGACCGGGTTGGAATGTGATTTAGACCTGATAAGTATGAAGACTGTTTATAATGGGTAAACTAAATACATTCTGGATTTTGAAGTAAAAATGATAAGGTTTGACACGTTTCGGCTAATTAATGCAATCTAGTCACATAAACCGTACCGAATGCGTATAGGCACAACGGGTAACCGGATGAGTCAAGTACAAGTTCCAATAGTTATTATGCTTAAAATATGTTGTGATATCAGTAGAATATCAACAATTATGCCCCAAATGTATTTAAGGCAAATTTAAGTCCCGAAAGGATATTTTGATCATTTTAAAGTTTATAAGAGAGGTTTAAACATAAACTGAGGTTCTGGTCTAAAAAATTCTGTAAAAATATTTATTTTATGTTGTTATATCAGTAAGATATCATACATATGTGTGTTTAATTATTTATAGCCAAACTATGCACCGTAGGGGCATTTTGGTCATTTCACATATGCTTATATGGTTAAGTTTGGAAATCTGAGTTCAAGACTTATACTTACTGTTAAAGTATAAATTATTTTTAAGATCAGTAAGTAACAAGTCTTAGGTGCCAAATATGGTTTTAAACCATACTATGCGCCTAATTCGCATAAAAGTCGATATTTGACGATTTTTGAGATGTTTAAGGAAATCTGAGATTTTGATCAGCCTTAACTGTTTAAAATATTTTATTTAATATATAAAATTAGTAGAAAAAGGTTTGACATGTAAATGATGTGTAAATCTCATTTTATTAGCGAAAAGGGTATTATCGTCAATTACCGTGTCCATGCAAGAACTCTATGTTATGGTCAGTATAAAATTTGAACAAAAATTCTAAAATTCCCTAAAAATTACATTAAAATAGTATGTAACAAGTTTGGTGCCAAAAAAATGGGTTTAGATATGATTTATACTGAAAATGCAATTTAATTAACAAAAAGTTCTGTTTTACGATATCTTGCATAACTTTAATTTGAGACCATAAACTGATGTCAAATTTTTGTGACATACTTATATATCAGTAATAAAGCTTTTTGTCCTCTTACATTTTTAAAAATCTTGTTTTAATAACAAAAGGGCATAATGGTCAATTTTAAGCAAATAACGGAGCATGCAATTAATCTTTGATTTCTAAGGGACCATGTGGTATAACTTCAGAGAGTTATACTAACACATAATATGGTCACAAAGGAATCCTAAGGCATAACTAAACTAAGCTAAATTGGGTCAGAACTGAAAGTCAAAGCAAAAGTCTAATTTCGCGACTTTCGGTTATGAACCGAGCCTAAACTCAGAATTGTCGGGTTGAACATGCCTAAACATGTTCTTATATTATTTACCAAGTTGTTTAAGTAATAAAATGTATTTTATAGCTTCTACATTATCAGTTATGAATTATTTTGTAAAAACTGACTCGTTTGACTTTTCTGTTAAGTAGTTTGACCCGACAACTGACCAAGTAAAAGTGATAACTAGAAGGTGCCCTTTTAAGGGTTTAACACCTACATAATTACCAACACATAGCCACTTTCAATTCGAATAATGGCTGGACCGTTAGTGATTAATTACAAAGTCAAAGCGTAATTACGATATCTTTGACTTTCGGTCATTAAACTAATAAAAGCTTAACTACAGAAGCTAAGAACACTTACAAAGGTCCTTAGCAAGAAGATTTGAACTAATAGAGCTTCCTTAAAGACTAGGATGCTCCAGAGCTAATGCTTTGAGTGTTTGAATTCTAATTTTGAAAATGGCAAGTTCAAATGCTCAACTTTGGGCTCTATTTATAGGAGAGGAGGATGGATCAAGATTAATCCAAGTGTCCCTAGGTGAAATATGATGCTTCCAAGTGTCTAGTGGTTTTACAAAACTGTTAACTTGCTGCTGATTTCGAATCTAGTTGCAGAGATTGAGAAGAAATTGCATGGATTGCATGTTGGCAGCTGCCAGTTTTGGCTGCAAATGGGTTTCCGTCACGCCACGCGCCAGACCAGGCTAACCCTAGCGCGCCACGCGAGACCACAAGTTTTAAAGTTGTTTTGTTTTGTTGCAACATCAGTACCTGCACTTTCTGAACTCGAATAACTGACTTTTCTTGCATGATGAGTTCACATGATCAGGTCTGAGATGTTCTAGGGAGTGGGAACATGCATTCATATGTTTTGGATGTTTTGAAAAAGTTTCTCGATTGAAGAATTGCCATATTTACACTTTTGACCCTTTTCTTGGAAATTTCAATTTTCATCACAAGATTGAACCGGATCTTAACAAAATCTTTATCAGATATTCATGGGAGTATATTAATACATTACAAAGCTTCAGGAACATTAAAAGGTCACTCAGAGGTAAAAATTAACATGTTGACACTTTTAACACCTGTGTTTTGTAACTTTTGATTTTTAAGCACAAACGGCTTCTTGTGTCCGTCAATTTATTCAATCACAAATACGAACATCTTATGAGGTCATTTAGAGGCACAAGTTTGGCATGATGATGCTTTTGGTCCTTCTATTTACATCTTTTCATTGTTTGGCGGTTTTAGTCCCTCTAGTTGTCTTTTAACATGATCAGGGTTTATGACACGTGTCACCACTGTATTGGACATGATTTTGCAAGGTGTTACATCCTCTCCCCCTTAAAAGAAATTTTGACCTCAAGATTTACTAAAATAAATGAGGGTATTTTTGTTTCATCGTGGATTCCACTTCCCACGTATATTCTGGGCCTCTACGGGCATCCCGTTTTACCTTGACGATTGTCACATTCTTTCTTCGAAGCTTCTTAACCTGTCGATCCTCGATCGACAAAGGTTTTTCAACAAACTTTAAGCTTTCGTTAATCTGCACGTCCTTATGAGACATTGCTAACGACTCATTGGCTAAACATTTCTTTATGTTGCAGATATGGAATACATTATGAATTCCACTAAGCTCTTCAGGTAGATTTAGCTTGTAGGTTACAGTTCCTACACATTCGATAATCTCGAATGGTCCGATATATCTTGGGCTCAGCTTGCCCTTTTTGCCAAATGTTATTACTCCTTTCCAAGGCGACACTTTGAGTAATACTTTATCACCCACCTCGAATTTTAGAGATTTACGCCTCTTATCTGCGTTGCTTTTCTGCCTATCCCTGGCAGCTTTCAAACGATCACGGATTTGGACAATCTTATCCGTCGTCTCGAGGACTATCTCAGGTCCTGATAGTTGGGTTTCTCCAACTTCCGCCCAACAAACTAGCGTTCTACACTTTCTTCCATACAAGGCTTCAAAAGGCGCGGCCTGAATGCTCGAATGATAACTATTGTTGTATGAAAACTCAATCAAGGGAAGATGGTTATCCCAACTTCCACCCAAGTCAATAACACAAGCACGCAGGATGTCTTCTAATGTTTGAATCGTACACTCACTTTGCCCATCCGTCTGAGGATGATAAGCAGTACTGAAATTCAAATGAGTGCCTAAAGATTGCTGAAAGCTTTTCCAAAAATGAGATATGTATCTTGTATCCCATCAGAGATAATAGATACTGTCACTCCATGGAGAGATACAATCTCATCCACATATAGCTGGGCTAGTTTATCGAAGCTATGCGTCTCCTTTATGGGTATAAAATGAGCTGACTTCGTCAGTCTGTCGACTATAACCCATATTGTATCATTTCCATGTTTCGTCTTTGGTAACTTGGTGATAAAGTCCATAGTTACCATTTCCCATTTCCAAGTGGGAAGTTCAGGCTGTTGTAGTAAACCTGACAGCCTTTGATGCTCGGCTTTAACCTGTGCGCACGTCAGACATTTAGCCACATAAGCGGCTATAGATTTCTTCAAACCTATCCACTAGTAATTCGCCTTCAGATCCTAGTACATCTTATCACTGCCTGGATGGACTGAATATTTTGAACTATTAGCTTCTTGGAGGATTACATCTCTAAGTCCTCCATAAATTGGAACCCAGATTCGACCATTCAATCTTAGGATTCCATCCTTGCCACAAGACAATTGATCAGCAGTTACGTCCAACTTCTCAATCGGAAAGTTAGGTTCCAGAATAGCTTCCTACTGAGCAGCTAACAACTTTTCATTCAAGCTGTTCCTTAATTCGATGCTTTTGGCATTGATCCTTATAGGTTTAATTCTTTCCTTTATGCTCAGCGCGTCAGCAACAACATTTGCTTTTCCCGGATGATAGCGAATTTCAACGTTTCCATCTAGCGTCGCTTCCTCATATTGAGATCTTTCTGGTTAAATAAATTTTGAAGGCTCTTGTGATCTGAATAGATCACACACTTGGTTCCATAAAGATAATGCCTCCAAAGCTTTAGTGAAAATACAACGGCACCCAACTCCAGATCATGGGTGGTGTAATTATTTTCATGCACCTTCAATTGACGGGATGCATAGGCAATGACCTTGCCTTTTTGCATAAGCACACAGCCCATACCTGTGTGCGATGCATCACAATAAACCACAAACTCTTCGGCTCCTTCTGGCAATGTCAACACGGGAGCATTGCTTAAATTTTGTTTAAGAATCTCAAAGGATTCTTATTTATTGGGACCCCAATCAAACTTTATATTCTTGCGAGTTAACGAAGTTAGAGGTGCAGTAATCCTTGAAAAGTTTTCGATGAAACGCCTGTAGTAACCTGCCAATCCTAAGAAGCTGAGAATCTCTGTAGGTGTCTTAGGCGCTTGCCAATTCATAATCGCTTCAATCTTAGCGGGATCCACCTGGATACCACGCTCGCTTACTACATGTCTAAGAAACTGGACTTCACGAAGCCAAAATTCACATTTAGAGAACTTTGCGTAGAGCTTCTCTTGCTGCAGAAGTTTAAGGATACACCTGAGATGTTTTTCGTGATCAGTTAGATTCTTTGAATAAATAAGAATGTCATCAATGAAGACAATGACAAATTTGTATAGATACGGCTTGCAAACGCGATTCATTAGATCCATGAATGCTGCAGGTGCATTAGTGAGCCCGAAAGGCATCACTAAGAACTCGTAGTGACCATATTGTGTTCTGAATGTAGTCTTGTGCACATCTTCGGTTTTGACCTTCAACTGATGATAACTTGACCTCAGATCAATCTTGGAGAAGTAACTTGCTCCTTGAAGCTGATCGAACAAATCGTCGATCATGGGCAATGGATATCTGTTCTTGATTGTAACTTTGTTCAGCTCACGATAATCGATGCATAGACGCATCGAGCCATCTTTCTTCTTCACAAATAGAATGGGCGCTCCCCAAGGATACGAGCTAGGTTGAATAAAATCTTTTTCCAACAAATCATCCAATTGTGTTCTTAATTCCTTCATTTCTGTCGGTGCCAACCGATAAGGAGCTCGTGCTACAGGGGCTGCTCCTGGAATGATATCGATCCTGAATTCCACTTGTCTGTCTGGGGGTAAACCAGGAAACTCTTCAGGAAAAACGTCTGGATATTCAAAAATAACAGGGATGTCTTTGATCTTGGGCTTTGGCTCATCAATGGTCACCAGTGCCATGTAAATGACACAACCTTTCTTCAAGCACTTCGATGGCTTAAGCATAGATACTTGTTTAGGCAATCCATACTGTGTATCTCCTTGAATTGTAAGTGACTCACCATAAGGAGTTTTGATAACCATTTGCTTCTTATCACAGGCAATTTGAGGTTGGTTAAAAGATAACCAATCCATGCCAATAACTATATGAAATCATGCTAGCTTCATTGGTAACAAAGACAACGGAAAGGAGTGGTTCCTAATGGATATGAAACATCCATCTAAAATTTTTGAAGTAGTCTCTAAAGTACCATCGGCCAATTCTACCTCATATTTTATGTCTAGAGTTTTAATAGGCAGATTTAACAGTTTACAAAATTTATTGTCTACAAAAGACTTATCTGCGCCAGAATCAAATAGAACTCTAGCATAAACATCATTGATGAGGAAAGTACCTGTTATGACGTTATCATTCTGTACTGCCACCTGGGCGTTCATCTGGAAGACTCGTGCGTTTGTTTTCTTGGCCTCTTCAGGCTTCTTTGCAAGTTTTGGGCAGTTGGTTTTGATGTGCCCTTTCTCGTTACAGTTGTAACAAGTAGCGTTCTTTAACTCCTTGCATTCTAAAGTCTTGTGACCCTTAGTCTTGCAAATTCCACATAGTTTAGCATGTGGGTCGATCGTACATTTTCCAAAATGACGCTTTCTGCAGTTCCTGCATTTGGGTCTGTTATCAGACTGACTCGAGTTTTTCTTGAACTCAGAACCTTTCTTATGATCAGAATTCCCCTTTTTCTTCTTGTTAGATCGATGAGACCTCTCCTCTTCTCTTTTCCTCTTTCCCTCATCAGAAGTCTTAACAGACTTATTCCTGATAGCATCTAATGTGAGGGATAGAGACAAGTCCACCACGGACCTGTAAGTGGTAGGCCTGGATGCTTTGACATTTCCTTTGATCTCTGGTGCTAGGCCTCCAATAAAATGCGCTATGCGTTTAGGTTCAGGGGTGACTAAATAGGGAACCAGACGGGACATGGTGTTGAAACTCGTCACGTATGCCTGACAATCCAAATTCTTCATGACCAGAGTCAAGAAGTATGTTTCAATCTTTTCTACCTCATGCTGAGGACATAAGTTTTCCTTGATTAGTGCAACAAATTGCTCCCAAGACAAGTTATAAAGCGGAGTCTTCCCCGTGGATTGGATCAATGATCTCCACCATGCCAACGCTTCTCCTTTAAACGATTGCAAAACAAACTTCACAATATTCTGTTCCGCACAAACACTAATATCTACTACAGTATCCATCTCATCGAGCCATGTCATACAATCAATGGCTCATTTTTCTCCGGTAAAGTCCCTTGGCTTGCAAGAGATGAAGTATTTGTAAGAACAAGTTTTGACATGTGGCTCCTGATTAAGCATAATTTGTTTGGATGGGATACTTTTCTGATTCGACGAATGATGAGAATCATCCTTATGAGATGTGTGTGTCTTGGAAGGTGGTTTTGTATGAGGTACAGACTGGGTCCTAGTGCGAGTACCACTTGGTTCTTTGAATTGTCTGTCAATGGCTCAAGTGACAGCATTATCTATCATTGCTTGTAAATCTGCACCCGTTACATTCATTCTTGTATTGTCATTCCTCATATTGGGATGACTGTTAACCTCGTCTGATTCAGGCATGCTAAAGTTTGTTTTCTATAAAACAATTGACAATAATTTTTGTTTAGAAGTTTATTATGGAATCATCATTTTCGATGATTCATTAACCATGGTATGAATAGACCATATTTGGTTAATTTGATAATCAGGTTTATTTTAAACTTTTCATTATAGTTAATCCAGTTATAAACTATTAAGGATATTAAAATGGCACAAAAGGCCTTGTCACAAGGACAGTTTTGAATTTATAAGCCATGATCTTATAGGATCGAGGCATTAAGGTTTGAACATAGTTCATTACCTTTCTTGACAGGGAGTCATAGACTACAACTGTCTTTTGTCTTTTAGGACAATAGGTGTAGCCCGTAGGCATTTCATCATTAATGGATGTTTATAATATGATCATTTTATTTGATGATTTGAACCATGATTTCTAGATCATTAGGCTAGATAAGGAATTGGAAGAATCCAATATAACGATGACTAGTGTGATTTTCTCGAACCACACGTGTCAAGAGTGCTAACACGTTCTCAGGTGTTAACAAGGATTTATTATCTTAAAAAGGTTCTACCATCATGGCCATGTCTTAATGACACATAGGCTAGGTTATACATTTAAGATTTCCTTTTAAAATTTGAATGGCAGATCAATTAAAATTGATTTGATATTTTGATTTGTTTCATATAGTATATGCATATATATAATGACAATAATTTTTTTTACAATAAAACATTCCATAAATTGTAAGCAGTACAACAACTGCCCTAAACGGGACTTTTAAATAAATAACTTGTCCACACAGGGACTAAAATAAGAAATACAAGTCCACGCAGGGACCAAATACATAAATAAATGTCCACGCAGGGACTAAATTGAAATTTTAAAAATTACACAACAATAAATAGGGATTTTAATAGTCCCTCTTCTTCTTCCCCTTTATAAGGCTTGCCAAACCCTTTAGTAGACCACGGCGGCTCCTACGCTCTTCGTCTACCCTTTGTTCCACCTCATGCAACCGCTGGAGGATTTCTTGCTGCTGCGGTGGCTGGATTTGTGGCGGCTGCGGTAGCTTCTGCTGCTGAGGTTGAGAAGGTGGTGGGTATTGATACCCATATGCTGGGTACCTAGTTGGGTACGTTGCTGGAAAGGGTCCAGGATAGAGAGCATTGTAGTTGGCTGCCTCGACGTATGGGTCAACGACAGGGGCATTGTTGTAATTGTAACCCGAGTAAGCTTGCTGCTTAAACGGGTTATACCCAGCTGCACCTGGGTATGATGGAATTAGGTTTTCAAAACCCATGGGCGGTATTGCTGGTGCGACTGGTGCAGAGTCGACTTTAGTAACTGGGTTTGAAGGCCCACCCATTTGCGGGTCTTCATACAGCGGAAGAAGAAAATGTCACGCAAAGATGACGAACCTGTAACTATCGATGTCGCTGTATGCTGATCAATGAAATTCGGTCGTTGAATTGGTGATTCAGAAGTGTAATTTTGAGTGAATCTTTGAGTTTTGAGTGAATATTTGAGATACAGTCGTCTTTTATTGTTTGAGAGAGAAAGAAAGTAAAAAGGTAAAGTTGTGAAATGTGGATACAAAGAAGACATGTGGATTCTAAATAGTAATGTACAAACAACATTACTTAAGATACAACATGCAATAGCACACAACACATGTTATGCTTAGAGTACAAGCTGTTGCTAGAGTGTTAGGGGTGCTGAAATGGAAACCCCCACTCATGAACATCCGTGCACCTCTTCTTCGCCTCGGTGGTTCGGGAGGGGGTTGCTGTTCTGGCGCTGGCGGTGGCGGCGGCGTGACCGCCTAAAAATGTGGGTCCTCAGAAGGGACCTGCTGGTGTGATGGCGAGTTGCAGTGAGGGGGAGTGTACTCCTACTTGTATGAAGCCCATCTTTTGGCCCAAATATCAGGGCCCTTGTAAGGCGAACCATGGAAGGATGATCCGCTAGATATTTCAATGGGATGCGTGGGCGTCCCAGATGGCGGCATCTCAGGATCTGGATCTTCGTCCATATCCATGTTATGATACTCCGGAAAGTGGTCGGCCGGTCCCAAAGGTTTTGACCCTCTGGTTCTTCTACCAGGTTCATCGGGTTGAACCGGCTTTGAAAATATGGTGTCGGGTTCTGGAAGGAGTGGTGTGAACCCGATCGTTGCAGAGGAATGAAAGAGTGGTGAGAGTCATTGGGCTCGTCCTCCTGCTGCGGCCGAAAGGAATGGTGATAGGATGGTGTGGAACTGAGCGAGACAGAGCGTCTCGGAGGCTCAAGGTATGTCCTCCAGTCTTCGTGAGAACTTGATCCGTATGAAGCTGATGGTGTACACCGATGAGATGGTCCGGCTTCATGGTCGTTTCTAGTAATTGGAGCTTTTCCTCTTCCTCCTCAGCCTCTCACTCTTGGTGGCATTTTTTGCTTTTGATCCTCTTAAAACAAAAGAAACAACAAAAGACAAAAACCAATTAAGATTAGGATTAATCCTAAGTCCTTTGCCTAGACTCGGAAGTCAACGAATGCGCAACTGTGTCATTGAGATTAAACACAAAAGGCTAGTGTTTAATTCCCTCAATGTTGGCTCTGATACCAACCTGTCACACCCTGATATTTCCACGTATTACCGGTGGGGAGTATCGTGACGTAGTTGATATCGTCATAGTCAAATGTATACAGTTTAATGCACAGCGGAAGACTTGGATGAAAATAATATTACAAAACCGAAATTTAAAGTATAATTAAATATTATACAAACGGTTGTATATGGATCCACAGGCGGATATTAAAACAGAAATATAAATATTGTTCAACAGACTTTAGACGTTTAGAACTTGCAAGATTCCTTATTAACGCCCCGAGCTCCCAGCCAATTACGTACGATACCTGTCACTTAGTCTTTTTGGAAAAATACGTCAGTTTACACTAATAAATACAATTAACCGACTCTTTTGAAAAAAATTATGAAAATTGGTTTAATAGCACAAGGCACAAACATTTTATAACTTGGGACAATTATATTAATAACAATCTTGTATCAGGTTTACATGTTTGTCCAACATTTATGGCCGGTATAAAAGCCGAACAAGATTAATCGACACACCACAAATATAAACTCACAAGAAGTTTCCTCACGAGTGAGTATATCTTTTACATACGCAACAGACAGGTGTATGCATACACCCCGTGCTTAAGTCGTGGCCATTCACGCTTTTTGAATGAGCCAAGGATATCCAGGACACGTTCGTTAACCCCCAATGTTATTTGTTATCAAGCAACCCTGATTAAAACAGGATAATACAATTTAAACATATTCGATTAAAAGGTTTCTACACCTGACCAAGCGGTAATAATTTACCGTATACCAAGCCCGTATAAGGGAAAATAAGTTAAAAGTATTTACCTGAGCTAAATGTAATTTATTCTCAGTCGTATATTCTAATCAGCAAGTGCAAGTGCTCCTACCGGGCTCTCAATTAGGAACGAAGGTTTTGTTAACCTATTAGATTCCTAACGGGTCTTATTTAAGTTCTAACATAGACTGGTTAGTTTTAAAGAAAGGTTTACGGTACGAAACGCTAGATTAAGCGGTGACCGGGTTGGAATGTGATTTAGACCCGACAAGTATGAAGACTTGTTTATAATGGGTAAACTAAATAAATTCTGGATTTTGAAGTAAAAATGATAAGGTTTGACCCGTTTCGGCTAATTTATGCAATCTAGTCACATAAACCGTACCGAACGCGTATATTCACAATGGGTAACCGGATGAGTCAAGTAAAAGTTCCAATAGTTATTATGCTTAAAATATGTTGTTATATCAATAAGATATCAACAATTATGCCCCAAATGTTTTTAAGACCAATTTAAATCCCGAAAGGGTATTTTGGTCATTTTAAAGTTTATAAGAGAGGTTTAAACATAAACTGAGGTTCTGGTCTAAAACATTCTGCAAAAATATTTATTTTATGTTGTTATATCAGTAAGATATCATACATATGTGTGTTTAATTATTTATGGCCAAACTATGCACCGTAGGGGCATTTTGGTCATTTCACATATGCTTATAAGGTTAAGTTTGGAAATCTGAGTTCAAGACTTATACTTACTGTTAAAGTATAAAAATTTATTTTAAGATCAGTAACTAACAAGTCTTAGGTGACAAATATGGTTTTAAACCATACTATGCGCCTAATTCGCATAAACGTAGATACTTGACGATTTTTTAGATGTTTAAGGAAATCTGAGATTTTGATCAGCCTTAACTGTTTAAAATATTTTATAATACCCGAAAAGGGTATTATCGTCAATTTCCGAGTCCATGCAAGAACTCTATGTTATGATCAGTATAAAATTTGACCAAAAATTCTAAAATTCCCTAAAAATTATATTAAAACAGTAGGTAACAAGTTTGGTGCCAAAAATTGGGTTTAAATATGATTTATGCTGAAAATGCAATTTAATTAAGAAAAAGTTATGTTTTACGATATCTTGCATAACTTTAATTTGAGACCATGAACTGATGTCAAATTTTTCTGACATACTTATATATTAGTAATAAAGCCTTTTGTCCTCTCACATTTTTTAAAATCTCGTTTCAATAACAAAGGGGGATAATGGTCAATTTTAAGCAAATAATGGAACATGCAATTAATCTCTGATTTCTAAGGGACCATGTGGTATAACTTTAGAGAGTTATACTAACACATAATATGGTCACAAAGGAATCCTAAGGCATAACTAAACTAAGCTAAATCGGGTCAGAACTAAAAGTCAAAGCAAAAGTCTAATTTTGCGACTTTCGGTTACGAATCGAGCCTAAACTCAGAATTGTCGGGTTGAACTGAAAAGTGATAAAATGTATTTTATAGCTTCTACATTATCAGTTATGAATTATTTTGTAAAAACTGACTCGTTTGACTTTTCTGTTAAGTAGTTTGACCCGACAATTGACCAAGTAAAAGTGATAATTAGGAGGTGCCCTTTTAAGGGTTAACACCTATATAATTACCAACACATAGCCACTTTCAATTCGAATAATGGCTGGACTGTTAGTGATTAATCACAAAGTCAAAGCGTAATTATGATATCTTTGACTTTCGGTCATTAAACTAATAGAAGCTTAACTACAGAAGCTATGAACACTTACAAAGGTCCTTAGCAAGAAGATTTGAACTAATAGAGCTTCCTTAAAGACCAGGATGCTCCAGAGCTAATGCTTTGAGTGTTTGAATTCTGATTTTGAAAATGGCAAGCTCAAATGCTCAACTTTGGGCTCTATTTATAGGAGAGGAGGATGGATCAAGATTAATCCAAGTCTCCCCAGGTGAAATATGATGCTTCCAAGTGTCTAGTGGTTTTACAAAACTGTTAAATTGCTGCTGATTTCGAATCTGGTTGCAGAGATTGAATGGATTGCATGCGGGCAGCTGGCAGTTTTGGCTGCAAATGGGTTCCCGTCGTGCCACGCGCCAGGCCAGGCTAACCCTGGCGTGCCACGCGAGACCACAAGTTTTAAAGTTGTTTTGTTTTGTTGCAACATCAGTCCCTGCACTTTCTGAACTCGAATAACTGACTTTTCTTGCATGATGGGTCCACATGATCAGGTCTGAGATATTCTAGGGAGTGGGAACATGCATTCATATGTTTTGGATGTGTTGAAAAAGTCTCTCGATTGAAGAATTTCCATATTTACACTTTTGACCCTTTTCTTGGAAATTTCAATTTTTATCACAAGATTGAACCGGATTTTTACAAAATCTTTATCAGATATTCATGAGAGTATATTAATACATTACAAAGCTTCAGGAACGTTAAAAGGTCACTCAGAGGTAAGAATTAACTTGTTGACACTTTTAACCCCTGTGTTTTGTAACTTTTGATTTTTAAGCACAAACGGCTTCTTGTGTCCGTCAATTTATTCAATCACGAATACAAACATCTTATGAGGTCATTCAGAGGCACAAGTTTGGCATGATGATGCTTTTGGTCCTTGTATTTACATCTTTTCATTGTTTGGCAGTTTTAGTCCCTCTAGTTATCTTTTAACATGATCAGGGTTTATGACACGTGTCACCACTGTATTGGACATGATTTTGCGAGGTGTTACAATAATAGATATGGAAATATTGTGCTAAAAGTGGCAATTTATGAAAGTTAAATAGTGACTAAAAGTTCAAGGGACTATAACTGCCAAATCAACAAAACTTTGAAGTTGGAACGGACAGAGTCGCGGGCCGTGACCTGTGGGCCTGTTGTCTTCGCGGGCCGCCAGCAAGAGAAACAGCAGCACATGTTGTTTATTTTATTTTGTTGTTTTGTTATTCCTTTTGCTTGAAGCCCACACTTATCTCGATTTTTTCAAACAAAACAAGGGACTTGTTAATGGTTTTAAACACCTGTTTTAACACTTGTAATCATCCTAATGAGTTCCTAAAACACTTGGGAATCATCCACAACTTTCCAAATACTATATATAGGGGTGTTCTTCCACCATTTTTCTTTGCACCTATCATTCTTTCTCTCAATATTGGAGGACCATGAGCAATTGGGGACTTCCTTTAAGTTTTCTTCAGTCCCTAGAACCACTTGTAAGTGATCCTTTAGTGACTGGTTCGTTTATTTGGCTATTAAATTTAAAAAGTCAAGTATTTATGATAAACCCTTTGACTTTCACTTAGACCATAAATGGTCAAGCCATTGTTCGCAACGAACATGGCTACGTGATTGTAATTAGGTAGGTGTTAATCCCTCAAAAGGGTACCTCCTAAGAATCACGTTTGCTTGGTCAATTGACGAGTTAACATAATATTGTTTTAAAAAGTCAACGGGTCAGTTTTTTTGATATAATTGCGATATGAGTTTAGAAGTGTTCTAAAATAAGTTTTATCATTTAAACAAATTAGTAATACTTATTAGAACATTTGTAAACATGTTCGGCTCGTCAATTCCAGTTTTAGGGTCGGTTCGCAACCGAAAGTCGTGAAGTTTGACTTCTGCGTTGACTTTCGATTATGAACCGAATTAGACTAGTATGCTATTGATTTTAAGTTCCGTTATGATCGTAATATGATGTAGCATAACCCTTTGAGGTTATATTACATGATCTTTATAGTAATCTGAGTTTTATGCAAGTTACCGTAATTATGCCATACTTTGACCATTATGCCCTTTTTAGCCAAAATAAGGTTTTAGACACCAATAAGCTTGCAAATGATTTAGGTACTGATATGTTAACATGTTTAACATATCTTGATGTTACAAATCTGACCACAAACTGAGTTTGCATATAATTTAGTAAATTGTGCTTTAAGTTTGCAATAACCTTTAGGCCGTAGATCGGTTTTAAGCATAATTTCTCATACAAAAATCATTGCCTACTGATGTAATATCATAATTAGGATAATTTGGGATGTCTATTCAGTTTACAAACTGAGTTTACGCATACGTTCTTGAATTATGTCTTTAAATGACGATAATGCCCTTTTTTGCAACCAAAATGGTTTTAAAGCATAATTTTCATACAAAACCTTTTGACCACTAATATGTTATATTAATTAACATATTTGGATCATATAAACCTGCTCATAACATTAGTTGTCCTTAAACGTCGCACATATCGTCATTTAATGATTTTAACGCCATTTCGGCGCGTAGTATGGTTTTAAACCATATCTAGTAACCAAGACTTGTTACCTACTGATTTTATAACTCATTTAAAATGTTTTTACAGTAGTTGCATGCTATAAACTCAGATTCCAAAATTAGCTTTCAAAATTATGTGTGAAATTACCAAAATGCCACTATGGAGCATAGTTTGGTCTTAAACTATAAAACGCACATATGTTTGATATCTTACGATATTATATCATAAATAAGGTGTTTTCACAGAATTTTTATGGTCGTGACATCAGATTGTACGCAAGTTCCTTTTATACGTCGTAAAATGACCAAAATGCCCTTATGAGGAATAGTTCGATTTTAAAACCTTAACGGGCATACAAGTTGATATCCTACTGATATTATAACTTGTTTAAAGTATATTGGCATATGGAACTTGTTCATGAGTCATCTGGTTACTCGTTATCGCTTATACGCGTACGGCTAGACTTACGTAACTAGTTTATGTAAGTTTGCCGAAACGGGTTTAACCTTATCATTTTTACTTCAAAATCCAGAATGTATTTAGTTTACCCATATTATACAAGTCTTCATACTTGCTGGGTCTAAATTACAATCTATTCCGGTCATCGCTTAATCGAACGTATCATACCGTTTTTAATACTTTAAGCTAGTCGGTCTAAGTCTACGATTTAAATAGGACCCGTTAGCAATCTAAATTGGTTATATATTACCATCATTCCAGACTAGAGCCTCCCGGTAAAAGCTATCTACACTTAACTAGTGAATTATACGACTGAGTTATTAAAACCTTGCTGTGAATCGAGTATTAGCTCAGGTAAATACTTTAACTTATTTTCCCTTATACGGGCTTGGGATACGGTAAATTATTATCGCTTGGTCGGGTATGGGATCACTTGGTCGGATTGTGACTAATAAATCCGCATAACCCGTTTTAATCCGTATTGTTTGATAACATAAACATTCGGGGCTAATGCGACCATGTCCTGGATATCCTTGGCTCATTTAATTGCAAATGGCCACAACTTAAGCACATGGTGTAGGCATACACCCGACAGATGCCAAAAATGAAAATATATACCTACATGGTTGGGGATAACTCCTTCGTGGCTTTTATAAGTGGTGTATCGGTTAATCATATCCTGGCTTCTATACCGGGCCCCATATGTATGACAAACATGTAAATCTGTATATAAGATTACAAACATAATTGTCCCAAGTTATAAAAGATTTCCGTGCCTTGTGCACCTAAACCAATTTTCTTAAACATTTTCAAATGAGTCGGTTAATTGTATTTACCAGTGTAAACTGACATATTTTCAAAAGAGTAAGTGACATGTACTATACGCAAATAGGCTGGGAGCTGCTTGGTGTCAATAAAGGATCTTGCAAATCCTTAGGATGCCCTAAAGTCTGATAAACTTCATTTTGTTCATTTTAGAATGATCCGCCTATGGAATTGATATTACAAGCTTGTCTGTAATTATTACGTTGGTATTTTCAGACAACTGAGTTTGTTATAATATTTTATATTCCAAGACTTCAGCTGTGATATTCTGTGTATGTTTGAGTATGACGATACCAATCTTACGTCACGATACTCCCCACCGGGCCCACTAGACTGAGCTGTAAAGTGGTTTGCCAACTCTCCAAAGTTTTTGGGTTTATCCCCAGTTTTTGGGCTTGTCCCCAGCTAAGGTATCTTATACCTTCTAAGGTTTAAAGGTTTTCACCTTTCACACCAATTGGGTTTTGACACCCCGCCAGTAGCGCACGTTTATCCAAGTATGGTTCGAGGCAATAGGACCTGTACACGCTTAGTGGCTGACAATTTCATTGTTGTTGGCCATATGTAGGATCTCAAGTATAATGGTAGACGTACCAACATCCGTTATCCTAAGGTTTCTGGCGTTTTCACGTTAACTAAGGTTTTGGCATTTTCATGTCACTTACATTGGGAAAGTCGCCAGTTTGGGCCAGACCCCAGATTACACCCGTTTATTTTGTCTTGTCCCCAGTTATTTGGGCTTGTCCCTAGTTGTTATGGGTTTATCCCCAAATTATTTGGCTTAGTCCCAAGTTCATTTTTCTTACAGGATCTTGGAGCTTTAAAGGTTTGCAAGTTCTGACAATAAGGATCCTCGATCCTTAAAACTTTAACAAATTTTCATAATGTGTATGGAGGAATGACTTGTAAGGATATAGAATCCTAACTTGGATTCTCTGGTATGTTTTATCCTTAACTTTGTTTATGTTACAAATTACTTTTTATCCTTTCCGGTTAAGGATTTATGATCCATATTCATTGAAACAATTGATGTTTTCTACTAAACTTAACATCATCAAACTTTTAACAACTTATGATTCTACAAATAATTGATGATAATACATTTGAATATGGAAAGACAAGCATAATAATAAGAGAAACTTTAAGGATAAAGGTATAACAACGAACATAGCCAAAAGTTTAATATTATTTAAACCCATTCATTATATACCAAAATCATCTGGCCTGGATTTCCCTAGCAAACCGTGGACCATCCCACCTAGACCGGATAGGGCTATCTAACAGTTAAAGTGTTTACGTAGAAATTAAAGTGCAGGAAATTAAAATGGCAGGATAACAAAGGCTTCATCCCCTAAACATAGGATCCCTCCACCTTTTGTTATCCTACCTATTGTCTAAAGGATCAGTGATCCTTAATCCTAAGAGCTATTGTTTAGTGTTATTACAGACCCATTGTTTAGAATAAAAAACATCATGTCACACCCTCAAAATCCACAAGCAGAGTATTACTGCGAGGATTGTAACTGACCAGGATCATACCACCAATCATAATAAACATTAAATAAAGTAAAGTAAAACCAATGTAGCTAAACGTTTTAAAGTTCACCAAACCCAAGTCCAAAACCAAATTTAAAAAGTCAGCGAAAGCACAAGTTCAGAAACCAAAATATACGTTGAACGTTTTTTAAGTTTATCATGAACAAACAGCGGTTCATGTCCCACAACGACTCCTTTCCCATGCAAGCTCCAGCAAATAACCTAACGACCTACAACGCATGTGGTAACGTGTCAACAAAAAGGTTGGCAAGTTCACAGTTGGTTGTCTATTTTAGCATTGTTCTAAAAACCACAGGTTGTTAAGTTGTTTCGAAAACCAAAAGTTACCCAGTTCCATGTTCCCATAACCATACACCGTGGGGGCTGCCCCATGTTGTAAACCACTAGAACCGTTACCAAATTGACTACTGACTTAAGTCATGTTTATGTGCCCTGCGTCAATGTTTATCATTATTGACTAATGCCTAAGTACATTAGTCCACTCCTGTCCTCTGCGGCACGGTGTGAGGCTTGTCAGACCTAATAGCGCTATTTAACTAATGACCCGTTCGCCAATGGCCCGACGATTAAGTCGATATAAAATGAGGGACTTCAGATAGAGTTTTATCTAGTAAGTTTAAGATTGTCCTACACAAGGAGGACCGAGGTACGTATTCTACCTAAGGAGAATACGTAGGATGTATCCCACCTAAGGGGGATTGTTGTTAATTAACCCATTCCCTAACCACTAGGAATCCTTACTTAACCCATTCCCAAACCACCGGGAATCCCATGCTTTGACGAAAGTGTGAACTCACCTTTGGTTGCTCGGTTAGACTCTTAAAAATAGCTAACAGTCAAGGTTGGTCAATCACGTCCTAGTATGATTACCATTTAGTTTGTTAGTGATTTCAAATAAAGCACAAAGTTCCTACACGCATCTACCACATAACATGCACTCACTTTAACAGTTCACGCCCTTACATACATTCCACCTTTTAACTACTCAAGAGCAAGCATACGATATTTCACATAACACTTTCATTGACATATAACAAGTGGGATCATTATCAGATAACATAACCGACATTTAGACACGCAAATCACCCCTTATATTGTTTCAACTTTAACATCCAAAACTGGGTTGTTTTCGGGTATTTTAATAAAATAGTTAACTTGTTCCAAAAATTCCCAAAATTTTACAAAATGTTCTAAATGGTCCAAATATTATTGTGTAAAAATCTCATGATCCAATTCATTAACAATTATTTTATAAAAATCATTTAGTAGGCTGCAATCAGATTCGTCACTTTCTGACTGCAGTCTACGGAAAAATTCATTTAAAATTCATCATAAGTCCGATTGACCAAATTCCAGTTGGAGATTCATGTTGACACCTAACGCCATCTGCTGCGCATATATCACAACCCAGTTCACAATATTCGTTCAGATATGATGGAAAACATAAGTTGCATTTTCTGCAGAATTCTGCAGCTTTGCGCACTGAAACGGAATAAATCATTTAAAGTAGTAAACGGCGTCCAAAAATTATGATTCCAGTTCCATTGGAATCATATTTTGTAATAGCATGTCTTAGACTTTAGAAAATAAATTTTTCGTTTTGTTAAGATCTGGTTACAGCCAATGAAAATTGGCTGCAGAATTTAGGACATAATCTGTTTCAGCTTAAAACAATCCCATACAATTTCAGTCGTTCTTCTTAGCGAATCATGTGATCATACAACCCTATAACACCATATTTTCAGGTCATACAAGTCCCTTACCCAATAAATCAGTGAACACTCATCACGGTTTGTCAAATAACCGTCAAACACTAAACCCTAATTTCTATCCACGTGAGTATTCATGCATAATCGATCATATAAACCCGTAACATGCCATTCGATTCTAATCATGAAATCCAATGAATATCTATATCATAATCAACTCAAAAACACAGCCACATAAACACAAAACATCGTAAACCGAAAACTGCCAAGAATACTAACCTTGAGGAGAGATGAGGGAACTAGAGAGAGGAAGGGATCGATGAAGGGGGGGGGGGGGTGTTTGTGTCTGCTGCCGTCGCACTCCACAAGAAGGATTTTAGGGTTTTTTTGTTCTAATCTTTCTCATGCACAACAACATATACGTAAACTTATAAAATAAAAGAGGAGGTGGGGCGGTTTGGTTATTGGGTCATAAAGGGGTTGGGGTTGGGTTGGTTTGGGCCAAATTGGGGATGGGTTTGTTTTTGGTTTGGGCTGAGACTAACACCACAAGTGTGTGCGGTCGTGGGGTGGTGTGTGACCCGAGAGTTTGTGTGATAAGATTTAAAATACGCATTACATATGATATCCTACTAACACTCAATCATTCAGTATAATCAAACACTTTTAATTAAACGTATAACGTACTCGCAAGTTACAACGTAACACACAACGTTAAAAGGAATCAGTATACAGAAAAGACTTGAAATTACGAGTTATCACAGCATCCCCAAGTTGAAAGAAATTTCTTCCCGAAATTTAGCACACGGTCACTGAGGAAGCTAGTTTTGTTGAGCGTTTTCTTGGGGTATCACATCATCCCCCCATTGGTTTGGAATTTCGTCCCGAAATTCAGTAGTAGCTCCAGTATTGGACTCTTCTTTATTAAACAACTGAGGATACTTGTGTTTCATTTGGTCTTCTCGTTCCCAGGTAAACTCTGGGCCACGGCGTGAGTTCCAACGAACTCGAACAATAGGTATCTTACTTCGTTTGTGGGTTTTGAATTCTCGATCCATGATTCCCACCGATTCCTTGACGAAACACAACTGGTCGTCGATAGTGAGTTCCTTGAAAGGAACAGTGAGGGTCTCATCTGACAGACACTTCTTTAGATTCAACATGTGAAAGACGTTGTGAGCACCACTGAGCTCTTCGGGCAGGTTCAATCTGTACGCCACCTTGCCGATTTTCTTAGTGATTTCGAAAGGTCCTACATACCGCGGATTAAGCTTGCCCCGTTTGCCAAAGCAAACCACACCTTTCCAAGGTGAGACTTTAAGTAGCACTCGATCCCCAACCTGGAACCTGGGCGGTTTCCTACGCTTATCAGCGTAGCTTATCTGGCGGTAACGAACTGTCGCCGTTCATTGTCGGATTTGGGCAATCTTTTCCGTTGTGTAGAGAACGAGTTCTGGGCCGGTAATTTGGCTGTCACCAACTTCTGCCCAGCATTGAGGTGGTCGGCATTTCCCCCCATACAAAGCCTCGAACGGAGTAGCCTTGGTGCTGGTGCGGTACTATTGTTGTATGAAAACCCCACTGAAGGTAGATGCCTTCCTAGCCATTACCAAAGTCGATCACACATGCTCGAAGCATGTCTTCTAGAGACTGGATGGTGGGTTCAGTCTGCCCATCCATCTAAGGGTGATACGTTGTGCTCATGTCTAGACATGAGCCAAAAGGATTTGTGCATCGCCTGCCACAAATCAGATGCAAAGCACGGGCCACGATCGGTAATGATAGAGGTTGACACTCCATGCCTAGCAACCACTTCTTTCAAGTAGATATCTGCGAGTGTAGAAAAACTTATCAGTTTTTGTGATTTCCGGGAAGCGTGCAGACTTGGTCAGTCGATCCACAATCACCCAGATGATATCGTTTCCTCGCCGAGATCCAGGTAAGCCAATGACAAAATCCATGGAAATCTGCTCCCATTTCCATGTGGGAATCTCGGGTTATTGCAGTGATTCTGATGGCTCCTGGTATTCCACCTTAACCCTAGCATAGGTCAAGCATTTACTAACACAGGTTGCGATGTTAGCCTTCGTGTGGGGTCACCAGTAAAAAGTTTTGAAATCTTGGTACATATTGTCAGAACCAGGATGCACCGAGTAACGAGACTTGTGCGCTTCGTCCATCACAAGCTCTCCTAAGTTCCCATAGAAGGGGACCCATACACGATCTACAAACTAGTAAGTACCATCTTCCCTGAGTTCAAGTCGCATTTCCATACCCCGTAGGGACTCAGCTTTAGGATTCTCTTCCTCTAATGTTATAACTTGAGCATCACGGATTTGGGTAGGAAGGCTACAGTGAATAGTAAGCTGTAATGCACGTACACGCTTAGGTTTGGTTTCCTTACGACTGAGGGCATCAGCCACAATGCTGGCCTTGTCCGGATGATACTTGATTGTGCATTCGTAGTCATTAAGGAGTTCGACCCATCGATGCTATCGCATGTTCAACTCCTTCTGATCCAAGATATGCTGGAGACTCCTGTGATCGGTATAGATGGTGCACTTGGTACCGTACAAGTATTGTCTCCATATCTTGAGTGCAAACACTATAACTCCCAACTCCAAATCGTGGGTAGTGTAGTTCTTTTCGTGAGGCTTGAGTTAGCGTGATGCGTAAGCAATGGCTTTCTCACGTTGCATCAACACACAACTAAGTCCTTGGATTGACGCGTCACAATACACAACATCGTCTTCTGGGCCTTCCGGTAACGAAAGAAATGAGGGTGCTACAAAGTTTCACCTTCAATTGTTGAAATGCGGATTCCTGAGCAATTTTTCGAGTTAGAGTTGCGAGGGTCTGTGCATATGGTCAAGAAAAACGGCTTCGCAACGTCAAAAGTCGTTCGTTGGAAACTAAACATAAGGTTGTTTGTGTTGTAGGTGCTACATGGTAAAGTGTAGGTATCGTTCAGATTCCTACTAGTTCTTGGAGTAGGTTCAGATGTCGTCAAAGAAAACAAGTGGCATATCCGTCAAGGTAGGCTAAATTTGAATGCCATGACTGAGAATCTATATCAGTCGTACCGAGTTCCAAGGACAGTGCTTGTGATATCATCATATCTGTGATATCCATGGCCCATTGCTCCTCGAGTAACGTTCGTAGAGAGTAACTCCTCCAAACGAGAGTTCGTGAAGAAAGTTGTTAGGATGAGGATCATGGGATTCGAGAAGTTTATCGCGACTGGATGTGGAAATATGCAAAAGGGTAGTCGCAATCGATGCGTAGGCGTTTAAGAATCCGTAGTAGGGGTTTACCTGTCGTCGAGGGTATAGCTAGTGGTACACAAGTTGCATAAAGTTAAAATGAAGAACACCGTTTGTCGAATAGAGGTGCCACGCTGGTATATTAAGCATAACAAGAATTAACCAGAGAAGAATGGTTGTCGCACAAGTTTGCAGTGTTAAGGTTTGCTGAAAATTCCGTCAAAGTTGTTGGGTTCGCCCACATGCAAAGGAGGAATAGTTCACCTTGATCCATGAACTTAGATGAGTTTGCGATTTATCGAGTCGATAAGCAATCAAGTTCGGGGGAGTGTCCTTAAGTCTTAGATGTGATCATACAACCCTATAACACCATATTTGCAGGTCATACAATTCCCTTACCCAATAAATCAGTGAGCACTCATCAAGGTTTGTCAAATAATCGTCAAACACTAAACCCTAATTTCTATCCACGTGAGTATTCATGCATAATCAATCATATAAAATAGTAACATGCCATTCGAGACTAATCATAAATCCAATGAATATCTATATCATAATCAACTCAAAAACACAACCACATAAACACAAAACATCGTAAACCGAAAACTGCCAAGAATACTAACCTTGAGGAGAGATGAGGGAACTAGAGAGAGGAAGGGATCGATGAAGGGGGGGGGTGTTTGTGTCTGCTTCCGTCGCACTCCACAAGAAGGAGTTTAGGGTTTTTTTGTTCTAATCTTTCTCATGCACAACAACATATACGTAAACTTATAAAATAAAAGAGGAGGTGGGGCGGTTTGGTTATTGGGTCGTAAAGGGGTTGGGGTTGGGTTGGTTTGGGCCGAATTGGGGATGGGTTTGTTTTTGGTTTGGGCCGAGACTAACACTACAAGAGTGTGCGGTCGTGGGGTGGTGTGCGACCCGAGAGTTTGTGCGATAAGGTTTAAAACACGCATTACATATGATATCCTACTAACACTCAATCATTCAGTATAATCAAACACATTTAATTAAACGTATAACGTACTCGCAAGTTACAACGTAATACACAACATGAAAAGGAATCAGTATACAGAAAAGACTTGAAATTACGAGTTGTCACACATCAACAACCATAAAAAAGTATAAAAAAATGGGGTATGGCCTAGGCATCAACATCCATCATCGCCCATTATCGTAGCATCACCAACCGCTGCAGCATCACCATTAGCTTCACTACCAGCACCACCCTTTGGCTCCTTGGCTTCACTTGTCCCTGCCTCCAGTGTCAAGACCTGATCCTCTTCAGCTTCACCACCAAGGTTGAGGAGAGCCAGCTTCCATCCATCCACATTCCAAGCCGAGCGATCAAAGGCCGGATCCATAGCTTCTTGAGCCATTTTAATCCTAGCCTGGAGAACGGTGCAGGCGGAACAAACCTTAGGATTCTCAGTTGCATTCACCTGTGCTTCGTGGATCCCGATCTCCGCAAACATGAGCTGCTCGTCCAGGCGATTCTTCTCCTTCTCCAGTTGGGCCAGTTTTTTTGTCCTTGGTTGTTGCTATTTTACGAAGATCAGTGAGCTTCTCCTCTGCTTCGGCCAGGTCCCTCTCTTGAAGAGCTTGGATGCGGACAAATCCCTATAGGTTACAAGAATAGGAGTTCAGGATCAGTGATCCTTAGCGGAAGAAAAACAAAATACTTATGAGGATCCAGGATCCTTACCTCGGTGATGATTTCATGGAAGTGACGTTCAATCTGGTAGGCATCCTCGGAGTTATCAGCTGGCTTCTTCCTCCTGGAACCGGTCCTAGCACGGGTTAACATTGTTTTTGGCTCCGATTGGCTTGGGCCTTTGGCCAGCTCCTTCTTGAGTGAGTGAGGAGATATCATGCTATCGATGTCACCAAGAGCAAATTTGGAAGCAGACTTGGAAGCAGATTTCTAAGCACCTATTCAAACAACAGAAAGATAAGTATCCATGATCCTTAACTTTATTACATTCTTTAAACATTTTAAAACATATTAATACTTACTTGACATGGTTAAGAACGTGGATGATGCTTCAGCTAGATCTTTAACCTTCGGTTTGAGTGTCCTGACAGTGGAATCCAGGGCCCAAAATGTTGCTTATCTTTGCTCAGTTCCTGGTTGTTCAGCCAGGGAAGAGAAATTGCTCACTGCACAAACAAATAAGACAGGGTCAGTTATCCTCATAAAGAAAAAAATTAAGTTCCTACAGTTCTATCCTAAGGATCCTATATCCTACCTGTTATGGGTGGTTTTCTGCTCATATATCCTGACTAATATTCTGACTATGTTTCTTTTGTTGTGGCCAGGATACCGGATCAGGATATTGGTAACATCCTGATGCAATATCCTGGTAGTAACTAATTAACTCACGTGCAGATTATTGTAACAACTCTATAACGTTCAAGTGGACTTCTTCTCCTTGAGACTCGGGCAAATCTGTTGAATTATGGATGTTGAAGCCGGAAGACGTGGACTACAACGTTCACATAGGGAATATTCGATATATCCCGGATTTATAGGCTAGTTAGTTAGTTTTGTTTTACTATAAATAGGAATGATAGGATCAGATAAGAACACACACAATCTCTCGTACACTCTTTCTCTCTAGCTGCAAAGACTCACTACACACTTACACTTGTATTCGAATTGCATTGCATTGTAACACTTAGTCGATCCGCATCATATCCGGCACTGTATCCTAACGTTTGAAGTAATAAGAAGAACAAGGCAGCTGTGATTGTCAGCTCCCGAGGTTTTGTGCCGGCGATCTAGATTGATCAAGGGCTTTCCTCGTACATCCCGCGTCACCCTTTACATTTTTGCTCATTGTTTGATTATAGATACAGCCCGATATCCTGATCCGTATCCTGAAAACTGTTTTTGTGAACAACTAAATTAGCATATTTTCAATACACATTCTTAGCACACTACCTCACTTAACTGCTTCTGTAATTTTTGACCAAAACAATTTGGCACCACTGTGGGGCAAGTGGTGCGATTTCTACTAAAAGCTTTTGCAAAATCATTACTTGGTTTTCTATTTTCAAAACTTTTTGCTACACTATTTTCAATGGCCTCGAGATCAAACATGAGCTCTTCTACCATGTCTGCTACAACCTCTGCAACAATTGGTTCGGTGCTTCCACCACCTCCTCCGAGAATAGAAGCCTCTTCACAAGGAACTGAAATTCATGTGGCTCGGGATGTTATCACCGCTCGCGATATTCAGGGATCTGGTCCTGTTTTGGCCTCTAATGAAGAAATTCTAACTTTATTTGGTAGTGTACAGGAACGGATGAGGCAACAGCAGGAGACCAACCAAATGCTGATGAGAGAGATACAACTCTTGAAATCCAGCTCAAGCAGGCCCGCTGAGGATACTGTCACTCCCTTGCAACCTAGGGCTTTAAACTTCAGTTCTGCAGTATATACTGAGGATAACAGGGGAAATATTGTGCCTAGCCATTCTCAGAATCATACTCCTAAGATACCCTCTTCGGTTAGGGTGTCAACTGTGAGAAGCTTAAGATATGCTTCAGGATATGGCCGGAATCCTCAGACTGGTAATGTATCTAATAATAATAATACTCTTGCTACTAATGGTATTGGATCTTTGCAGGATGCAGGTATGATATCAGCACTTTCCAGGGAGCTTCAAAAGTTAAAGGACATGATATCCAATGTCCCTGGAGTGGTCCAGCCAATCCCAGAAGTATCCTAGGATAGCCACAAGATATCTCGGTTTGTATATCCTATTTGTGATGCTGAAATCCCAAAAAGATTTCAGACCCCAAACATGAAGCTCTATGATGGAACTACGGATCCTGAAGAGCATATTGCCTAATATAGGGAAAGGATGGATCAACCCTATCCCTCCGGATCTCAAGGAAGCATGCCTATGCAAGGGTTTTGGTTCTACCTTAACAGGATCGGCCTTAAAATGGCTCTTAAACGTTCCCCCTCATTCAATTACATCGTTTGCTCATTTAGTCAATTTATTTAATAGTCAATTTTCTTGTAGTCGAAGTTTTGAAAAACTAACCAGTGATCTCTACAGGATAACTCAAGGACCTCAGGAATCCTTGAGAGATTATGTGAACAAGTTTAGCCGGGAATCCTTATATATCCCGCATCTTGATGTTGCAACAGCTGTGCAGGCTTTCAAGATGGGATTACAGAAAGATTCTCAATTTTACCAGGATCTTGTAATGAATCCCTGCAGGAACCTGGATGAAGCTCGGAACAGGGCTTTAAGATATATTCGACTGGAGGATGACAAAAAGATGCAAGAAAGGATGAATTCATCCACAACCTATGAGTCGACCAACAGGAAATCAGAATCCTCGTATAAACCATATCGCTCTAAGCCATATGGCAGGAATGATAGCAAAAAAATGAATGTTGTTGAAGATGAGGATCCTGAGGAATATCCTGAGTTGTCCGAATATTGTTTTTTTGTTAATATACCTGAACTGATGTATGCTATGCAGGGTTTAGGAGACAAAGCTAGGTGGCCCCGGAAGAATCAACAAAAAGCTGATTGGAAGGATAAGTCCAAATGGTGTGCCTTCCACGAGGATTTCGGACATGTTACTGTGGATTGCATTGCTCTAAGGAAAGAAATAAGCTATCTCTTGAGCAAGGGATATCTGAAGCACCTCCTGGGAAGAAAGAAGAATAAGGGTCAGGATACTGAGAAGGATCCTGAGCGAGCGACGTCACCTCCTCCGGATGCCAAGATAATTAACTTCATTTCAGGAGGATCCGACATTTGCGGGACATCATATTCTGCGGAAAAAAGGCACGCGAAGGAGTCCAAGGCAGAGAGTGGAGATAAGCCAACCAAGATGTCAACCCTCACGACTGATAAAGTGATCACGTTCGATAGTGATGACAGGGATACTGTCCAGGATCCTCACCATGATGCTTTGGTAATAACTTTATATGTTGCTAACCATTTTGTGCGCAGGATACTGGTGGATAATGGCAGCTCCGTCAACATAATTCAGCTGGATACATTGAAGAGGATGAACATATCCCCGATAGATATTACTTCGAAATCCACAGTGCTTGTTGGGTTCAGTGGAGAAGCCAGGAATACCGTGGGAGAGATAAAGTTACATGTGTATGTTGAAGGGGTCAACTCAATGCAGCGCTTTTGTGTCATGGACTCCTTATCCTGCTATAATATTACATTAGGTAGGCCCTGGATCCATGATATGAAAGCTGTGCCGTCAACCTATCATCAATGCATCAAGATCCCTACCCCTTGGGGAGTAGTCAAGGTGGAAAGTGATCAGCAGGAAGCAAAGGAGTGTTATTCTTCTTCGATGAAATCCTCGACAAAGCCTAATGTAGCATAGCAATTAAAGATGCGAGCCCAGGATATCGTGGAGGCATCAGAGCAGGATGTAAAGAAAATTATCCTGGATCAGGATAATCCAGATATCTCAGTGCTCGTAGGAACCAATATCCCTCAGGATATTGAAAATCAATTGACTAACTTTTTGAAATGCAGGATGTCAACATTCGCGTGGAAACACGCGGATATGACATGTATCTCTTAAGATATTATAACTCACAAGCTTGGAATTGATAGATCTTTCAAGCCTGTCCAACAGAAACGAAGGAAGTTTTCTCTGGAACGGAACACAATAATTCAGGAAGAAGTTGAAAGATTGTTAAAGAGCAAGATGATTAGGGAAGTGAAACTTTCCAAATGGCTAGAAAATGTAGTTGTAGTGCAAAAGAAAAACGGGAAATGGAGAGTCTGTGTGGATTACACAGACTTGAACAAGGCTTGTCCCAAGGACCCATTTCCTCTACCTCATATTGATTCAATGGTAGATGCTACTGCTGGCCACGAGATGTTAACCTTCATGGATGCCTCCTCAGGATTCCAGCAGATCCAAATGGAACCCTCGGATCAGGAGGATACTGCTTTCATGACACCAACAGGTATTTATTGTTATACTGCTATGCCTTTTGGTTTGAAAAATGCAGGTGCAACGTATCAAAGATTGGTGAACATGATGTTCAAAGACAAGCTGGGGGACACCATGGAGGTATACATCGATGACATGGTAGTAAAATCTAAGAAGGCTGAGGATCACCTCCAGGATATTAAGGGGGTATTTGATATCCTGGATCAATATAACATGAAGCTAAACCCTTCTAAGTGCCATTTTGGAGTGGGGGCAGGAAAGTTTTTAGGATATATGGTGACTAAAAGAGGGATAGAAGCGAGCCCAGAACAGATCAAAGCCATCTTGGATATCAACTCACCCTCCAATATGAAAGATGTACAAAGACTGATGGGACGAGTAGCAGCATTAAACAGATTTATCTCAAGATCCTCGAAAAAATGCAAGGAATTTTATGATATCCTTAAGAAGTTCGAATGGGGGGAGAAGCATGAAGCAGCCTTGCAGGATTTGAAGCAGTATCTTTCGACTGCACCTCTATTGATGAAGCCTGAGGATTGTGAACCATTATCCCTGTATCTCGCAGTATCAGGGAATGCTGTAAGTGCTGTTCTTGTAAAGGATCATGAAGGTCAGCAGTATCCTGTCTATTATGTTAGCAAAAGTTTATTAGATGCTGAAACTAGATATTCTCACCTAGAAAAATTGATATTGGCCTTAGTCATGGCATCGACAAAACTTAGACATTATTTTGAGACACATAGGATTCATGTTAAAACTAATTATCCTATTAAAAATGTGCTTAGGAAACCTGAGATGTCAGGCAGGATGGCTAAGTGGCCAGTAAAATTAAGTGTCTATGATCTAGTATATGAACCTAGAAATGCCATAAAGTCTCAGGCTCTAGCTGACTTTGTGGCTGATTTCAGTAGTGATATTCAAAATAAAGTAGACCTAGAAGTTCAACAGCTAGGAGAAAATTTAGAATCCTGGACATTATATACTGATGGTGCATCTAATGTAAGAGGTGTAGGTTTGGGTATACTACTAAAATCGCCACAGGGGGACATATTACCCCAGGCTATTAGATGTGAGTTTCCAGCCACTAATAATGAAGCAGAATATGAAGCTTTAATTGCAGGATTAGAATTGGCTAAGAGCATGAATATCAAGAGTTTGCAAGTATATGTTGATTCCTTGTTAATTACTAATCATTTTAATAGATCCTACGCAGTTAAAGGTGAGAAGTTAATCGAGTATCTCGAAATTCTCAAAAAAAATTGCAGGATATTTCGATGTTTTTACACTTGAACAGGTACCAAGAGAGGATAATGCTGAAGCCGATGCTTTAGCAAATCTAGGATCATCAGTTAAGATATCGGAGGGAACCCAAATACCAATACTACATATCTTGTATCCTGCGATGGATCTTCTCAAATCTCATGATAAGGTAGTAGTAAGTATCCAGGATCCTGATGATGAGTATCCTGAGGAGGATCCTAAGTCCTTGACGGCTCCAATTATAAGATATCTCAAGGAAGGACACATCCCAAAGGATGGAAATCCTAAGGCCTTTAGAATGAAGATATCACGATTCACTATTATAAATAATGTTTTGTATAAGAAATCTCTTGCAGGACCATATCTGAGGTGCTTGGAGGATCCCGAAACCAAAGAAATGCTTCCGGAAATACACAAAGGGGATTGTGGTAACCATACTGGGGGCATGTCGTTATTCTCAAAGGTATTAAGAACAGGATACTATTGGCCGATGATGAGAAAAGATGCTACAGAATATGCTCAAAAATGTGATGCATGTCAAAGACACAGTAACATATTGCATCAACCTGCTGAACCACTTTATCCTATTGCTTCCCCTTGGCCATTCATGAAGTGGGGGATTGACATAGTAGGAAAATTGCCAAAAGCTCCAGGGGGAAAAGTCTTCATGCTGGCAATGACTGATTATTTCTCCAAATGGGTTGAAGCTGAAGCATTTGTTCAAGTTAGAGACCAAGAAGTAGTATCCTTCATAAAAAGGAATATCCTGACCAGGTTTGGAGTACTAGCCGAGATAATTTGTGACAATGGTTCTCAGTTTATAAGTAAGAGGACTACTGACTTTTGCAAGAGTTGGGGAATTAAAATGATTACATCCACGCCGGTACATCCTCAAGAAAATGGACAAGCAGAATCCTCGAACAAGATAATTGTTAACAATTTGAAGAAAAGACTTGGAGCTAAGAAGGGAAGATGGGCAGAAGAATTACCCTTTGTTTTATGGGCTGATAGAACGACAGTAAAAAGTGCAACTGGCCAAACCTCATTTTCCTTAGTATTTGGAGCAAAAGCAGTGATCCCGACAGAAATGGTGATACCTACAGCGAGATCCAATCTCCGGGATCCTGAGCAGAATCCTGAAGCCCTATGCCAAGAATTAGATACTATTGATGAGACAAGAGATGCAGCAAAGCTAAGGATGGCAACATATCAACAGAGGATATCCAGAGCATATAACAAGAATATAAGGACTAGAAGGTTTCAGGTTGGAGATTGGGTATTAAGAAAGGCTTTTCAGAATACTACTAATCCTGCTGATGGAAAGTTAGCTCCTAAGTGGGAAGGACCCTATGAGGTAGAATCAGAATCTGGGAAAGGAGCATACCGATTTAAGAATATGGAGGGGGATATACTACCAAGATCCTGGAATGCTATACACCTCAAAGCCTATTTCAAGTGAGTTTAGAATTTAATTTCTAACTCAGGATTGTATGAATTCTATCTCTTTTAATATATTTGATATTTGAAACCAATACTGACTTAAGCATCGGAGGGGTGTTAGCCAGGCTAACACCCACCTTAGTTTACAGTTGTTTTGCAGTATATGCTTCGGGGTATAGCTCCAGGATACACACTCAGGATACTTCGAAAGATTAGAGGATTGGCCCCCTCTCTCACGTTTAAGGGATCCTGATCCCTTCACGGGTTTAAAGGTATTCACCTTTCTCACGAATTGGGTTTAAACACCCCGCCTGGAGCGCAAGTTATCCAGGGATAGTTCAAGGTGGCGGGACCAGTTCATATAAAAGTGGCTGACAATTTCGTTACTGCTGCCAATATACTGGATCCTCAAGGTATATGAGGATTGATCACCCTCTCTCATGAAAGGGTATTTTCATACTCTCTAAAGTTTAAAGGTTTTCACCTTTCTAAGTCTTGGAGTTTATACACTCCCGCCTGTAGCGCATGAAAACTTGGGATTTTCCCCAGAATACTTATGGGTTTATCCCCAGAACACTAAGGATTTATCTCCAGTATATTTTTGGGTTTATCCCTTGAAATACAAAAATATTCAAACGATTGCAATTGATACCCAAAAAATTTCTAAGTATTGAAAAACATAATACACAGGGGACATTCATACTGAGGCAATTGTACAAAACTCAAAGGATCAAGCTCGAACCCAGTACACTAAGTGTCCCAGACTAGGGACATCTTCATTGGAAAGGTTGCAAAAGGATTGAAGAATGAAAGTGGGGTTGCACCCTATTTCTGGTATGATCTTTCCTTTAAAAAACCTTGTCTAAATCGGTTAAGTTTTTGAAACTATGTTTGACAAAAGCTTGAATATCCTGATTGGGATATGTTCTCAGGATATATTTTCAGAATATATTTTTAGAATATGTTTCAGTATATTTGGTTGGAATATTTGGGACATGATACTTGGATTAAAAACTAAAACTGTATTCTAGTCAAAAAAGTGTTATCGAAACAAACTTTGTAAAATAAAAATGAACTGTCCCTTTTCTTTTAAAACTTTATCTGAGTTGTTTGAGTTATAAAAACCCTATTTGACAAAAGTCTTTATAGGATATTTGTGAGTATGCTGATCAAGATATTTTCATAAGAAATAATTGCACTAAGTTTGGAACATTGAAATTCAAACTAAGCAATGCATAACAAGAATTGAAAAGAGACAACAATAAATAAGGTCAAAAGAAAGTTATATTATTAACATAGCAAAAGTTGTGCTTCTGGTTTCATCTCAAACTGAGATCCATCCACCAAAAGCACAACTGGTTTCTAACCATATTTATGTAATGGTTGAAGGTTTCATCTCAAACCGAGACCCATCCACCTCCAACTGTTATATTGTTCAAAACAAACGATACTGATTGATGACCAAGGGCTTCATCCTGAAACTCAGGACCCATCCACCTTTGGCCATCGTATTGTTTTAAGTGCAGGAAATGTAAATTGTTTGAAAGATAGGAAATAGAAATTGTTCCAACAAGTACAACCATAAATTTGAAAAAAAATGGGCCCCGGCCTTAGCATCAACATCCATCATCACCCATTTCTCTGCATTAAAGGGGCAGCACCCTCTTCCATGACTTCATCAGCAACATCCTTTCCAGTATCCTTCTCAGCCTCGCCACCAGTGCCAGTTAGCTTTTCAGTCGCCTTGGAAGACCCCTCATCTAAAGATTTAGCATGATGCTCTACAGGATTACCGCCAAGGCCCCTTAGCTTCGTCTCTCAGGCGTCAACATTCCAAGAAGGGCATTCAAAGCCCCGGGCCCTGGCCTCGTAAGCCATTTTTTGCCTAAACTGAAGAAGGGAGATGACGATGGAGCTTTTCAGGCCTTCCCGGTAAGAGGTCATATCCTGTTCATGCTGAGCTTGGGCGGCGTCGAGATAGACTTGGGCTTCGTGAGTAACTTTCTTGATGGCAGCCTGGTGTTCCTGAGTCATAGCTTTGAACTTGTCCTCATAATGTTCAGATTTAGTAGCAGCGATCATACCTTGATCGGAAATGGTGACCTCGGCTTTCTTCAATTTGAACTCAAGCATCTTGTTGAGCCCGCAGGATTCTTCGTACAAGTGAACCAGACGTTCGAGGCCCTACAACGAAAAACGCAGGTATTATTGTATAATAACCAAGATACTGGTTTGAAATATATGCAGGATATGGAATAAGGATCTATACCTGGTTGAGAAAGGAAGTTATGAACCCGCTTGCCTCCATGAATCCGTGATTCTCGTAGGGAAACGTCTCGGGAGTGACATGCGAATCAATCTCTTTCCTCTTACGAGAACTAGAGGTCCGGGGCTTAGTGGTTGGCGAAGGCTTGGGGATGATGACGTCTTTAGAACTGGTAGGCTTGGATGAAGTAATAGGTTTGGGACTTGGCACTTTCTTGACCTGGACAGGATCAGAGTAATTGTCCAACTCCTCGAGGTCGAAAACTTCTGGGATTTTGACTGGTGCTGCACAAAATGAGAAATTCTAAATCTTTTCTACTCTTTCATTATACTACGCTAATCAATTGTTTGCAGAATAACTCTTACCAGACATATCAGACGATGAATATTGGCTGGAACTCGGGAGGTGTGTGGAAAAGCTCCTATCACCTTTCGGTAACTGGTAAATTGCTTTGATTCTCTTTTCAGATTCTTCAGTGGGAGGGGCTACTTCTTTGAAGTTCACTGCATAAAGGCCAAATAAAAAAGTATCAGCACAAGGTATAGGCCCAAAAGATATTTGGGGATATTCTTAAAACCCGAAACCCTACCGGTGGTTAACCACTCCACCGGAAGACTAGCACCCTCGTAGATGGAATCTCGCCTAACGAAGAAGAATTTCCGTTGCCATCCATCCTCATTTTTGGTGGCTTTGAGAATGAGGGGTTTGCTGGAAGTGGAAAAGAGTAAGAATGAATAATTACCTGGAGACATTGTTAATGATAGTTGGTTTTCAAACAGAAAAAAAGAAGATATAGGGGCGTAATAGATAGCCATTGAGTGTAAACCGCGTTGGAAGTTGTCCAATGTTATCTCGATCGTCACTTCAACTTAATAACCTCGATTTAAGAGATAAGTTTTAAAATATATCCGTTGGAATTGGTATACCAACAGATATATTTTGGGGACAATTGTTATAGGTGGTTTTCTGCTCATATATCCTGACTAATATTCTGACTATGTTTCTTTTGTTGTGGCCAGGATACCGGATCAGGATATTGGTAACATCCTGATGCAATATCCTGGTAGTAACTAATTAACTCAGGTGCAAATTATTGGAACAAGACTATAACGTTCAAGTGGACTTCTTCTCCTTGAGACTCGGGCAAATCTGTTGAAATATGGACGTTGAAGCCGGAAGACGTGGACTACAACGTTCACATAGGGAATATTCGATATATCCCGGATTTATAGGCTAGTTTTGTTAGTTTTGTTTTACTATAAATAGGAATGATCGGATCAGATAAGAACACACACAATCTCTCGTACACTCTTTCTCTCTAGCTGCAAACACTCACTACACACTTACAATTGTATTCGAATTGCATTATAACACTTAGTCGATCCGTATCATATCCTACACTGTATCCTGATGTTTGAAGTAATAAGAAGAACAAGGCAGCTGTGATTGTCAGCTCCCGAGGTTTTGTGCCGGCGATCTAGATTGATCAAGGGCTTTCCTCGTACATCCCGCGTCACCCTTTACATTTTTGCTCATTGTTTGATTATAGATACAGCTCGATATCCTGAGCCGTATCCTGAAAACTGTGTTTGTGAACAACTAAATTAGCATATTTTCATAACACATTCTTAGCACACTACCTCACTTAACTGATTTGATCACTTAATTGGTTCGGTAATTTTTGACCAAAATACTACCCTTCAAAGACCACTTTTTAGGAAGATTATTCCCTAGAGGATTAGTGTCTCTCATCACAAAGAAGAATTGAGTTCTCCAGTTAGTGTCATTCTTAGTGGTTTTGAGAAGTGGGAGTGGTAGCTGGGGTTTAGCTTTAAACAAGAATCTATGGGATCCATGTGAAACAAGCTTATAAAGACGTGACAACTCCGAAGATTGAAATCCAATCCTTCATCCTTGATGATCTGCTCGAGAGTATACAACACTCTCCATAACATTGGCATGGCTTGACTGTAAGACAGACCAGTCAACATGAAGAAGTGTTGGGTGAATTCATGGAAAGGGTAGGAATATCCAATTTGGAATGCGGCTGCTGGAAAACAAACCCATGTGGAGGATACTAAATCGCTTTTGAGAGAAAAATCAAAAGGATGGAACACCGTTTCTAGAGGAAAATAAGTAAAAAACTGATCAATCTCAGGATCAGTGAATCTATAAAACTCTAAAGAAGGAGTCTCCAGCAACACTTGACTCTTTGGTGGGCTATCAGAGCCGTGATCCTTGTTTGGTGATGATCTAGTGACCATTTTTGTCATGATGATGCTGAAAAAGATGAAGGATTAAGAAGAAAGAAAAGGATTTTCATAAATGTATACATACCAGTGTTATGTTATCATGGGGGTGAAAATAAACAATTTACTAAATGTGAAGCAGAAACAGATGGCGAGATAAAGTTGTCCACATCGGTTCGTCAATATGTTTAAGATTTTAAGGGGGAGTATGTTTTTGAAAATTTGAAAAATCAAAAACATCTGAAAATTTGAAAAAGTACAAAAACATAATTTAGACAAAAAAGTTAGTGTAAAAAGAGGAAATGATAGTACATCAGTAGACAGTCACAGCATGCTAAAGAATTGGAAATTTAAAAAGTGATAAACAGTCTCACTGATGATATACCAGTAGGGTTTTACACATTTAGTAAGTTGATTTCAAGATATAAACCTAAATCAAAATCTTAATTTGTGGGTAACATCTCTTGGATATATGGACTTAGTACTCTGGAATTTCGTTTGAGAGACTCCTTGATTCTGAGATATTAGGTCTTTATACTTATTGATATCTGGGGTATTATACAAGATCTTCTGATTTTGCGTCAGCAATGGTCTAGATCTTGTAGAATAATTTTGCACTTAAACCCCAACACTACATAAAAATTGAAAATATCGAAAGATATATCAAGTGCAGTTCAGAATATTCCTAAGTGGAACACACCTTAAGTCAAGCCTTCATCTCTTTGTCTGAACGGTAGTTCTAACCTGAGCTCTCAAGGCCTCGCACTAACCCAGAGACAGATATCATTTAGGTATATTCACCTGTAAGACTGAATTCAGGGAATCTTGATACGCGAGTATATTCTGAGGTGGGACACGCGTTTAAGTTAGTTCCTAAAACATTAATCTCGTAGCTTGAATTAATTGAAGGTTGTGTGAAATTTAAATGGATCAGTATACTGGCAATCTAAGTGAATCGTTTAAAGCTTACAGTTTAAATAGATCAACGGTGTTGGTGATTTGTCATAAACTGATATGATCCTCTGGCACAAACTCAACAAAAATACGTCTGTAAATATATTGTTGTTTGTTAGGGGTTAATTTTTATAACTATGGATCACTTATCCTTAGACCGTCATGGATCACTAATCCTTAATAAATGATGTAGGAAGTCTGAGGATCACGGATCCTTATTATTTCATAACTTTGCTAACAATTGTTCTCTGTATTTTCTCATGATAATATGCAGGTCATGGACGACGTGGACCAAGTCATGCCGAGAATCTCGGTCCATATTCATTGAAGATGCCTCACATGTTGAATTAGCTCAACGTATACTAGTTTGGACATGGTCATCCTACATTTTTGGACTTAGTTGTTATTTCCATTTAAAGGGGTTGATCAAGTGTTTATAGGCAGATTAATGTTAGCAGAAACACACACACTTTCTCGAATACAAGCTCTCGAATACAAGCTCTCGAATACACTCTCACATTAGCAAACATCCATTGTACCACACTTGATCAACATCCGAAGTTGTAAACATTTTTGTTCAATATACTTGATAGTGATAGTTTTCACTATCCGAGGTTTTTTATGCCGGAGATCTCATAAGGATCAAGGGCTTTTTCCTCATATAAATCATTGTGTTCATTGTTCTTAATATTTCACATTTGATCACATACTTATTTAACATACAAGCACACTACCTCACAAAATCAGATTTGGTTACATTATCGTTTGTTTGATTTTTGACCAAAACATTGTTGTTGCATTTCATTTCAGATAAAATCCAAAAAGATTTTAGGAGTGTTTTAGCATAAATTTTGCAAAATTCAAAAATATTTTATTTCTACTTTATGTTTCGACATATGATATTGGAAAATCGAATTTCAAATTCTAAATATGCTGAACATGTCTCGGAAAAATTAAAAGTTCATTAATTTGAAACTTGAATTTGAAAATGAAATTTTAAAAATTGTTTGAATCTGTCAACCAAGGTCATTAATTTGGGCTTGGTAGATAATTGGATAGTCAAGATCATTAATTTGAATTTGATTATCTGTGAGGGTTGTTGAAGTTGATCATGCTTAAAAAGTAAAATATGATAATAAACATTTATATGTTTAGAAAGCTCTCACAAGTAAAATCAAAACGTTTATTTGAATATGAGAAATTCATGACAGGGAGCTTAAAGAAAGGGGGTAAGATTAATTATCAAATCTTAGAGTTTCGGAGCATCGTTCAAGGGGGAGATTATGGTTCTTCTTTTATCACTTGAATATTTAATTCGAGGCAGATCAAGACTAAACTTCGCATATTTCTAAGCTATGTCCAAGGGGGAGTCTGTGAATGCACTATTTGTATATCCATAGTTAGAATCTATGTGTATGTGTAAAGTCTAATGTCTTGAGTCTGTAAAATAAACCAGACAGAGGTTTCTCTGTGTGTTGTTAGGTAATTTAGGTTATCTTAGGATTCAGCACGATATGAATGGAACGGATCTGAACAAGAATTATGTCATCATTCTTAATGATGACATCATATATCATTACATCATCAAAATAAAGCATACAGAAAGAATAAGTACACAAGATATTTTGCATGGAAAATGGAATTCACACGAGAGGGTTTCAACTAACATGAAAGAATGGGAATTATCATCTCGTACGACTACAGCAATCAACTCGCATGAGTAGGGAATGCTGATTGGAACGAGAGGACAACTACTAAATGGGATGAGAGGAAGAATCCTATAAATAGGAATACAAGTCATTCATTTATAATAGTTCTTGACACACTTTTAAACACGGTTCTTCAAGTTCATCAGAGTTCAACAACATCGTTTAAGAACACTTCTGTTCACATCATGTCGATCCAATTTTGAGTGTTCCTTGTATAGATTGAGTCGAAACTTTGTCTGGTTGTCATTGTTTTGTAATAAGATGATGGTTATTTATGGTTTTTGTGCATGATTACGGTTCGGTTTAATGGATTTCGCACGTTAAACCGAATTCACCGCAGAGCTAGTGATGGACTACGATCCGATCCTGAACTCACAAGGATATATGGAGACATTTCCAGCTCAAGGATCCTACTTTAACAATCAAGAATCCTCATCTAGAGTTCAAGGACACATGGATCACACATCCAGGCCTCCAGTACAGACCTACCCAGGACCCAATGTCTTTCAGGATCAAGGATCCTCAGGGAGACAACCATGGAGAACCTCTGAAATTCACGAAGGGGATTTCATCCCTATGCAAACCATTGCTTCTTCTGGCCCTACTATTATACCAGACATGTCTTATCCTAGATACACTATTGGGATACCAACTTCAAACCAATTAGGAGATAATAACTTTAATACATCTTTTGATACTAACTTTGGTTACATGCAGGATGTAGGAATCAATCAAGCTATGGCCAAGGAGTTGCAGAAACTCAAGGACGTGATATCTAGTGTCCCAGGAGTTGTCAAACCCATTCTTGAGATTCCAGATGGAAGTCACAAAATATCTCGCTTTGCACCTCCCATATGCAATGCTGAGATACCAAAAAAGTTAGTAGTTCTACTCCCAATAAATTGGGATCCATTATCACAAATAATTTCGGAAGAAATTGCAAGCTGCAACAAAAGTTAGTAGTTCTACTCCCAATAAATTGGGATCCATTATCACAAATAACTTCGGAAGGAATTGCAAATCTAGTAATAATGTTTCTTTTAATGAAGGATATGACATCCTTTTCCCTTACTTGAACAAAAGCTTCTACTTCTATCCATTTGGAGAAGTAGTCTGTCATAGCTAGCATGAATACTTTTCCTTCAAGTGCTTTAGGGAGTTTGTCTACTATATCCATCCCCCATTTCATGAATGCCCAAGAAGAAATTATTAGATATAAAGGCTCCGTTGGCTGATGTACGATGTTGTTATGTCTTTGGCAAGCATCACATTTCCTTGCATACTCTACAACATCCTTATTCATTGTAGGTCAATGGTATCCTATTATAAGGATCCTTGAGAATAATGCCCTGCCCCTAGTGTGATTTCCACAGTCTCCTTCATGAAAATCCTTCAAGACTTCTTGAATTTCTGGATCCTCAATACATCACAAATAGGGACCTGCAAGAGATCTCTTATACAACATGTTATTTAATATAGTGAATTGAGATACCTTAACCCTGAAGGCTCTGAGATTCTCCCATGTGAGAATTTCCCCACTCTGAATACATTTCAGAATATGAAGGATCCATGAACCTGAATTTGGCTGCACATCATCACTAGGTACAATTGCAGTATCCTCCACTATCTCCATTGCTTCACTTTCCTCAATTGCCGTAGAAAGAATATGGATGATGTGAATCTTCACATCCTCTGGTATTTTCAAGGATGATCCTAGGTTTGCTAAGGAATTTGCCTCTGCATTCTCCTCTCAAGGTACCTATGTTAAGCTGAAAAAATCAAAAGAATATGCTAGCTTCCTGACTATTTCTAAATATTTGAGTAGTTTTTCTCCTTTGACATATATATGATCCATTAAAATGGTTAGTGATTAGCAATGAATCTATATATACTTGAAGATACATGATCCTCATTTGCTTAGCTAATTGCAAACCTGCTATTAAGGCCTCATATTCTGCCTCATTGTTAGTAATTTGGAAATCACATGCAATGGATTGGGGGATTATGCCCCCCTGTGGCGATTTTAGTAGTATGCCTAGTCCAGTTCCTTTGACATTTGAGGCTCCATCTGTGATGAGTGTCCAAGGATCCTTGGTCTCCTCAAGTTATTGAACCTCTAGTTTAGCTTCCCTTTGTAGATCCTGGGTTCTTATTTAATGTAATATGCACAAAGCTTGACTGCCCACTTTTCCATTCTACCTGACATTTTAGGTTTCCTAAGAACATTCTTAATAGGAAAGTTAGTTTTCACAATAATAGTGTGAGTTTCAAAATAATGCCTAAGTTTAGTGGAAGCCATAATTAGAGCAAGAATTAATTTCTCAAAATGAGAATACCTGGCTTCAGCATCAAGAAAGATTTTACTTACATAGTATATAGGATGTTGTTGGCCTTCATGATCCTTAACTAACACTGCACTTACTGCTTTACCTGAAACAGCTAAGTACAAGGAAAATGGCTCACCATCTTCTGGTTTCATTATGGCTGGTGCTGAGGATAGATAATCCTTGAGTGCAGCTTCATGCTTTTCAGTCCACTCAAATTTCTTATTCTTCCTCAGTATATCATAGAAATCCTTGCACTTATCTAAAGACTTTGAGATGAACCTATTTAAGGCTGCAATCATTCCTATTAGCCTCTGTACATCCTTAGCATTGGTTGGAGACTTTATATTTACTATTGCCTTTATCTGTTCAGGACTAGCTTCAATCCCCCTTTTGGTCACCCTGTATCCTAGGAATTTCCTAGTTTTGACACCAAAATGACACCTTGAAGGATTTAGCTTCATGTTGTACTAGTCAAGGATGTTAAATGCCACATCTAGATCCTTAAGATGATATTCTTCTTTCTTGGACTTAACCACCATGTCATCAATGTAGTCCTCCATAGTGTTTCTAAGTTGTTCTTTAAACATCATATTCACCAGTCTTTGATAAGTGGCACCTGCATTTCTCAATCCAAAAGGCATAGCAATATAACAGTATATGCCAATGGGGGTCATGAATGCTGTATCCGCCTGATCAGATGGTTCCATTTAGATTTGTTGAAATCTAGATGAAGCATCCATAAAAGTAAGCAATTCATGGCCCGCTGTTGCATCCACCATGGAGTCAATGCGTGGAAGTGGGAAATTATCATTGGGACATGCTTTATTTAAATTAGTAAAGTAACACATACCCTCCACTTTCCATTTTTCTTTTGGACAACCACCACATTGGCTAACCATTTTGGATACTTGACTTCCCTAATCATACCTGCCTTCAAGAGTTTGTCCACTTCTTCTTGGATAATGACATTCCTTTCACGTGCAAACTTCCTTCTCTTTTGATAGATTGGCCTGAATGATTTATCAATACCCAATTTATGAGTAATAATGTCTTTGGAGATACCTGTCATATCTTCATGCTTCCAAGCGAAGGTAGACTTTCTTCTCTTTAAGAAGGATAATAGATCCTGCTCTATACTATCAAGGATCCCAGATCCTATAAAAACTTTGGATTCAGGATCCTCAGGGTCCAATACTATATCCTTGATGTCTTGCTCCCTTGCCTCCATGACATCCCTTGGAGGATACTTTAATTGCTATGATGCCCTTGGTTTCGAAGTTGGCTTCATTAAAGAGGTGTAACAGTTCTTTGCCTCTTGTTGATCACTTTCTATTTTCACCACTCCCCATGGGGTTGGTAGCTTCACACATTGATAATATGTCGAAGGAACAACTTTCATATCTTGTATCCAGGGCCTGCCAAGGATCACATTGCAACAAGACAAATAGGTAATAACACAGAATTTCTGAACAGAGTTTACCCCCTCAATGTAGATTGAGAGTTTGATATCCCCCAGCGTGCTCTTTGTCTCTCCGTTGATTCCTACAAGGACTGATGATCTCAGAACTATTTTTGACTCCGGGATGTTCATCCTTTTGAGGACGTCTAGTTGAATAATTTTCACGGAGGTCCCACCATCAATAAGGATCATGCGAACAAAGTGGTTAGATATAAATAAAGTAATGACTAAGCCATCGTGATGAGGATCCTGGATATCAACACGGTCATCCTCATCAAAGGATATAATTTTCTGTTGAGTCAGAGTGGAGGTTCGGATAGGCCCGTCTCCATTTTCCAGCTTAGTCTCCTTAGCATGCCTCTTTGCTGTCAAGAATGAGGTTCCACATATATCGGAGCCTCCGAAAATGAAGTTGATAATTTGAGCATCTAGAGGTTGTGCAGGAGCACTTTCTGGCACTTTTTCAGGATCCTGGATCTTCTTCCTTCTGAGCAGCTCTTTCAAGTGACCTTTGCTGAGGAGGTAACATATCTCCTTTCTGAGTGCAATGCATTCATCAGTAAGGTGGCCAAAGTCTTCATGGTATGCACACCATTTTGATTTATCCTTGTAGGATGTAGACTTTTCATTCTTCTTAGGCCATTTAGCTTTCTCGTCTAGATTCTGCAAAGCAAGCATCAACTCACTATTATCAACAGAAAAACAATATTTAGAAATATGAGGATATTCTTCCTCATATCCTTCTTGTTCAACTGAATGAACATTTTGATTGTCATGCTTGGAGTATTGCTTGGATCGATTGTTCTTGTAAAACGATCCTTGCTTCTCCTATTTAGATGTTCCAGATAACCTGCCTTGGATCCTTTTATCATCCTCTAGTCGGATAAACCTTAGGGCCTTGTTTCTTACTTCATCTAAGTTCCTACAAGGTGTCATAACAAGATCATCATAGAAAGGATAATATTTTTGCAATCCCATTTTAAATGCTTCTACAGCAGTGGCAATGTCTAAGTTTGGGATTTCTAAGGATTCTCTACCAAATTTAGTAACATAATCTCTAAGTGATTCATCACGGCCTTGGGTGATCCTATATAAGTCACTGGTTAACCTTTCAAAGGTTCTACTACAAGAAAACGGGTTATTGAATAAGTTAACTAAGTGTGAAAATGAAGTTATAGAATAGGGATGAAGACTTAGCAGCCATTTTAGTGCTCATCCAGTAAGTGTGGATCCAAAGCCCTTGCATAAAAAGGCTTCTTTTAATCTTTCAGAGATCGGGTTGATTTCCATCCTTTCTCAATAATGATCCACATGTTCTTGTGGATCACTGGTACAGCCACAAATTCTGCAAAAGCCTGAGACTTTATAGCAATCCTAGGTTCATATACTAAATAATTTGCACTTAGTTTTACGGACCATTTAGCCATCCTACCAGACATTTCAGGTTTCCTAAGCACATTTTTAATAGGATAATTAGATTTTATATGAATCCTATGTGTTTCAAAATAATGCCTGAGCTTAGTTGATCCCATGACTAAAGCTAATATCAATTTTTCTAAGTGTGAGTATCTAGTTTCAACATCTAACAAACTTTTACTGACATAATAAACAAGATACTACTGACCTTCGTGATCCTTTACCAAGACAACACTTACTGCATTCCCTAATACTGCAAGATATAGGGACAGAGGTTCACCATCCTCGGGCTTCATCAGCAGAGGTGCACTTGAAAGATATTGCTTCAATCCTTGTAGAACAGCTTCATGTGTTTCTCCCCATTCAAACTTTTTGTTCTTCTTCGGGATATTATAAAATTCCTTGCATTTCTCTGAGGATCTTGATATGAACCTATTCAACGCTGCTACTCTTCTAGTTAACCATTTTACATCCTTCATGTTAGATGGTGATTTGAGATCCAGGATAGCTTTAATCTGTTCTGGGCTTGCTTCTATCCCCGTCTTGGTCACCATATATCCTAAAAACTTTCATGCCCCCACTCCAAAATGGCACTTAGCAGGGTTCAGCTTCATATTATAATGGTCCATGATATTGAAGGCACATTCTAAATCCTGGAGGTGATTCTCCACTTTCTTGGACTCCACCACTGTTTTGGTCAAAAATTACCGAAGCAATTAAGTGATCAAATTAGTTAAGTGAGGTAGTGTGCTAGTGTGTTTGTAAAAAATATTCTGATTAAGTTATTAACAAAAACAATTTTCAGGATACGGCTCAGGATATCGAGCTGTACCTACAATCAAACAATGAGCAAAAAGGTAAAGGGTGACGCGGGATATACGAGGAAAGCCCTTGATCAATTTACATCGCCTGCACAAAACCTCGGGAGCTGACAATCACAGCTGCCATGTTCTTCTTATTACTTCAAATATCAGGATACAGTGCAGGATATGATACAGATCGACTAAGTGTTACAATGCGATTCTAATACAAGTACAAGTGTAAGTGTATTGTGAGTGATTGCAGCTAGAGAGCAAGAGTGTTCGAAAATAATGTGTGTTCTATCTAATCCAATCAATCCTATTTATAGTAAAACGAAACTAACAAACTAGCCTATAAATCCGGGATATAGCGAATATTCCCTTTGTGAACGTTGTAGTCCACGTCTTCTGGCTTCAACATTCTTATTTCAACAAATTAGCCCCAGTTTTCTGGAGAACAAGTCCACTTGAACGTTATAGACACGCTTCATTAATCTGCACGTGAATTAATTAGTCATTACCAGGATAATGTGTCAGGATGTTACCAATATCCTGATCCGGTATCCTGATCACAATAAAAGAAACATAGTCAGAATATTGTCCAGGATATATGAGAAGAAAACCACCCATAACAATTGTCCCCAAAATATATCTGTTGGTATACCAATTCCAACGGATATGTTTTAAAAATCTTATCTCCTATACCGAGGCAATTAAGTTGATGTGTCGGTTGAAATGACTCGCTACAACTTCCAACGCGATGTTTACTCAACACCCCCTATATCCAGCCTATATCCACTCGAATCGTTTGCTTTATGATCATAACAATCCAAGAAAATTTCAGGTGTTCTTCTTCCCTTTCTCTTCTGTTTTTTTCCTTACTAAGATCCTCCATGGCCAGCCAAACTAGAACCCAAACAGCAGACTTTGTTCCTTCCTTCCGTGAATAGAACCTGCTAAAAGAACCCTCAATGGAGGTGTGTTCATTCGATAATGGTGATATCGCAGCCTTACAAACTTCCAGTGCCTTCCCCGCCGAAGCAATCATTCATCCGTTTGATCGAGAGGTCCGTTCAGAATTTTTTTCCGACGAGTGGGTATGCTTTTTCGCTTATCCTTTCTCAATAGGGCTCCGATATCCATTCCCAACCTTCATATCTCGCTTTTTTGATATTACCGGCCTTAGTTATGCCCAAATCATGCCTATGGTTTGGTGTGTGCTAGTTACCTTGGACCAAATTAAAGCTCGTCATGTGCCTGACCTGTGCATCGAAGATCTTTCGATGGCATATCGTCTAAGATCTCATGGTAACAACCGTTTTCTCCTCTTCTCCACTTCTAAGAACCCCCTGATCCTCAAGGCCACTAAGAACAAAGATCAGGGGCAAAGAAAGTTCTTTTTCGTAAAAAGGGATTCCATCGCTAAGGATTTTGACCTGCCAGTAGAGTGGTTGACTTCGGGTTGGATTTAGGGTTTTAGGAATATCCCAAGTCGTATCCTGAGACTGTATCTTGAACTGATATCCTGATATATTTATTTTTTGCAGTGAACTTCAAGGAATTGGCTCCTCCAAGTGCTGAATCAGAAGGAAGAATAAAGGAAATATACAAGCTCCCGAAAAGTGAAAGGACCTTTACCTTGTTATTCACAAGCTCAAGCCAAAGATCAAGTCCCAACATGTCTGGTAAGTATAATTTTACAAATTATATTCTAAAAGTATATATGAAGGCTGAGTGTTTCTCCCCTTTACGCAGTGCCGGTCATAAATCTTGAGGGATTCGAACTCGAGGAATTGGATAGCTATTCTGGTCCTGTGCAAGTCAAGCAGGAAGCGAATCCTAAACCAGCTGTCATGTCAGAACCCACCAGCTCCAAAGCCGCCACTGCTTCAAAGCCACGTAGCTCCAGTTCCCGTAAGAGGAAGGAGCCAGACTCCCCTGTTGCCTCAGAAGTCTTTCCATTCGAGAATCATGGATTCGCGGAGTCCAGCAAGTTCATGAGTGTCTTCCTTAATCAGGTAGGTATCCTCGTCCTATATCCTGCACATATATGTTGATTACAAATTTTGAGTACACATACTGATACCTGTTCACCTGTTTGCAGGGTCTTGAATGGTTGGTGTTCCTGTACGAGGATTCATGTGGTCTGAACAAGATGCTGGAGGCTAGGTTGAGGAAGGCAGAGGCCACCATTGTAGATCAAGCAGCAATCGCCACCGCCAAATCACAACACTATGAAGATAAATACAAGGCGATGATCCAGGAACATCAAGCCGTCCTCAAGAAGGCTACCCAAGAAGCCCAGGCTAAATATGATGCAGCCCAGGTTCAACATGAACAGGACATGGCCTCTTATAGGGAAAGCCTTAAGGGTTCCGTCATTATCTCTCTCCTCCAAGCCAGGTTGAAAATGGCCTATGAGGCCAAGACCATGGGCCTTGAATGCCCTTCGTGGAATGTTGAAGCTTGGGAGGCGAAGTTGAGAGATCTCGGTGGCAATCCCGTGGAGCATCCTGCGAAGCCTGCTGTTGAGGAGCCTACTAAGGTGGCTGAGAAGGTGGCTGATGCAGCTAAGGATACTGGAGCAGATGCTAGTGCTGATGAAGCCATGGTCGAAGAGGCTGCTGCCCCTTGAGAGCAGCGAAATGGGCGATGATGGATGTTGATGCTAAGGCCGGAGCCCAGTTTTTAAATTTGGTAGTGTGTGGTCTTCAAACAATTTCTTTTTCCTGTCTGTTAAACAATTTTAATTTCCTTCATTAAGACAATATGATGGCCAAAGGTGGATGGGTCCTGAGTTTCAGGATGAAACCCTTGGTCATCAGTTAGTATGGTTTATTTTGAACAAAATAACAGTTGGAGGTGGATGGGTCTCGGTTTGAGATGAAACCTTCAAATGTTAAGTAATTAGGGTACAAAACTAATCGTGCTTTTGGTGGATGGGTCTCGGTTTGAGATGAAACCAAAAGCACAAACTTTTGCTATGTTAATAAACTAACCTTCTTTTGGTTTTATCCATCGTTGTTCATTTTTCTTTTGCAAAGCTTGTTTTGATAACTGTTGTTTGATTCGAATACGGCTTCAATTTTCAATCTTAGTGTATTATTTCAAAAATTCTGACCAAATATCCCAAAATATATCCTGAGAATATATCCTGATCAGGATACTCGTAAATGTTATAACCAAACTTTTGTTAAACATAGTTCCAGAAATTTAGACAATTCAGATAAGGCTTTTAAAGGAACAAAAAGGAAAGATTATACCTGTTTTGGTCAAAAATTACCTAAGCAATTTAGTGATCAAATTAGTTAAGTGAGGTAGTGTGCTAAGAATGTGTATCGAAAATATCCTGGTTTAGTCATTTGTAAAAACAGTTTTCAGGATATAGCTCAGGATATTGAGCTATATCTATAATCAAAAAGTGAGCAAAAAGTAAAAGGTGACACGAGATGTACGAGGAAAGCCCTTGATCAATCTAGATCACCGGCACAAAACCTCGGGAGCTGACAATCGCAGCTGCCTTGTTCTTCTTATTACTTCAAATGTCAGGATACAGTGCAGGATATTGACCAGATCATTGCTAAGTGTTACAATGTTTTTCAGAAAGTGAGAGTTGCGAGAGAAAGTATGAGAGCTCGAGAGTAGTGAGTGTGATGATCTATTCGATCTGGTTTATCCGTATATTTATAGTTATAAAATGAAAACAAAATCTCCTATAATTGGGGGATGCCAGCGAATATTCCCTAGTTAACGTTGGAGACCAAGTAAAGTGGCCTCAACGTTCTTCTTCGAACAACTTGGTCCGAGTCTTCAGGGGAAGAAGTCTTCATGAACGTTGGAAACTTGAGCTCGTACTCCTTCACACAATCCGTTAGTAATCCTCAGGATACAGTATCAGGATGTTCCCAATATCCTGATTCAGCATCCTGGTTATGAACACATATTATGTAATCAAGATATAATTCAAGATACTATCCAGGATATGGGCTCAGAATTTCACCCATAACAATTGTCCCCAAAAATGTTACCGTTGAGGATCTTGAGACTAACGGTTACATTTTTCACGACAAACGAGGCAATTAAGAGATAAAACCCCTGATTTGACTGCTTGTAACTGCTCAGACTGAATTCACTCATTACTCCCCTATATCTTCTCAATCCAATCCCATTTAATCTCCATCGAAGAGTAAAAGGTAAAATCCTCTTTCTCATCTTCATCTTCTTTCCCTCTTTTCTGCACATTATTCTGGCGATCATATGGCGAGGCAAACGAGATCTAGCTCCGGCGATTCTGCCCCCGCATTCATTCACCAGAATATTCTCCAAGATCCGGAGAAAGAAATATGTTCTTTTGGCAGTGCTCACTTATCGGCCCTCAAAACCTCCGGCATCTTTCCGAAAGGGACGGTTTTCCGGCTGTTTGATCGGGAAATCCGATCGGACATGGTTTCTGATGAGTGGCTGTGCTTCAACGCCTTTCCTTTCACCTTAGGGTTACAATTCCCGTTTCCTGACTTTATTACCGAGTTTTTCAACATCACTAAAATCTGCTTTAGTCAAACAATGCCAATGCTTTGGCGAGTTTTGCTTGTCCTTGATCAAATCAAGAACAAGCACTTTCCTGACCTCTCTGTTCATGACCTCCCTTTAGCATACCGGCTTAGATGCCACAACTCTTGTCGATTCTTATTCTACTCTACCTCCAGTGACCCACTGATACTCCGTGCCACCAGGAACGAGGAAGAATGGAAATCTAAGTTTTCCTTTGTAAAAAGAGATTCAATCCCTGGTGGAGCGGATTATCCGGTGAAGTGGTTGAGAAAGGGTAGGATTTAGGGTTTTAGGATAATCCTGTCTTACATCTTGTCTTATATCCTGAACTGGTTTCTTTATTTCCTTGTATACAGCTGATTTCAGAAAGCTTGCACCTCCTCTAGCTGACTCACAGAAGAGAATTGATATCATCAGACTTCTTCCAGAAGTTGAAAGAAGTTTCAATCCGTTTCCAGCATCTCCAAGCCAACTCTCTAGCTTAAACATGTCTGGTAAGGATCCTGCCCAATATCCTGCATACATGTCTTTATTTGATATGATTAAAAAGAATTTTAAAGTCACTCCATGTATGCAGACTCCAGCAAAGTTCCAATCCTCCTGGACCTTGATGAACTTGACAGCTATCCCACTCCAGTCAACGTTAAGAAGGAAACTCCTGCCACCACCAGCTCCAAACCGGCCACGGTTCCTATGCCCAACACAAGAACTTGTGCCTCTACTTCCAAGAAGAGGAAGGGTTCCGAGACCAGCACTCCAGCTTCCGAAGGGTTTTCTTATGAAGAACTCATCTTTTCTGATTCCTTAGAGCCGATGACTTCCTTCCTTAACAAGGTAATATCCTGGTACTATATCATGCGTACATATCCTAATGGAATACTTTGGTTAGTAAGTTTTAACTCATACCTGAATTTTGACTTGCAGGGTCTCCAGCATCTGCTCCATCTTTATACTGATGCCTGTAGTACAGCCAAGCTCTATGAGGCCAAGATCAAGAAGCTTGAGACCACCGTTGCTGACCAGGGTGTGATTGCTGAGGCCAAGAGCCGGCACTACGAGGATAAGTTGAAGAAGGTGACTCATGAAGCCGAGGTTAAGCTGGCATCCATCCAAGTTGAGCATGAACATGTCATGATCTCTTTCCGGGAAGGAATCAAAAACTCTGCCGTTGTCTCCCTGCCTACAAGCTCGTATCAAGATGGCTTATGAGGCCAAGGAGACAGGTCTTGAGTGCCCATCCTGGCCGGTTGATTCCTGGGTGGCAAAGCTGAAGGAGCTTGGTGGTAATCCTGTGCCATATCCTGCTAAAGCTGGGGCTGGTGAGACTTCCAAGTCAGCAGAGGTGGCGGACAAGGCTGGAGAGAAGAAGGATGCTGGGAAGGATGCTGGAGAGGATGCTGGTGAGGATGCTGCTCAGGATGCTGAAGCCGAGAAGACGGAGAAGGCTGGTGGTGATGCCGCTGTGTGAGGGAATTCAAGTGGGCGATGATGGATATTGATGCCTAGGCCGGAGCCCACTTTTTTAAATTTGAATGTTGGTCTGTACTCCAAAACAATTTACTTTTCCTGCATTTTACTTTTCCTGCATTTTACTTTTCCTGCACTTGAACAATTTATATTTCCTGCATGCTTTTTGAACAATCAATAGTTGAAGGCGGAGGGATCTTGGGTTCCAAGACGAAACCTTCAACTGTTTATGTAAATATGGTTTAGAACTAATTGCACTATTGGCGGATGGGTCTCGTTTTGAGATGAAACCATCAGTGCACCCTTTTGCTTATGAATAATAACTAACCTTTCAACCTTATCTTTGTTGTTATGTTTTTATTGCATATGTTTTATTCTGATAATATTGTTCCTCAAACATTCTAGGAAACATTTTGGGGAAAATATCCTGAAAGTATTCTGAAAAATATCCCGAAAAGTATTCTGAAAATATTTTGATCAGGATACTTGTTACTCAAAAACTTTAGTTACTTAGATAAAATTTCAAAAGATAAAAAAGGAGAGATCATACCAAAGTCTCTTAGAGAGTTGATTCTAATCTTCCATCGCATGGATGTCCCCAATGTACATTTTGAAATTTGAGTCCATCCTTTGAATTGTATTAAGGAGTATGTCCCATGTGTTCAGCATATTTGAAGACTTAGGAATTTCTCAATGTAAACACAACCTTATTTTGTCCTTAGACTTTAGTTTTTCTGGGGATAGACCCTAAATATCCTAGGGATAAACCCTTAATATCCTGGGGATAAACCCTGATTTTCATGCGCTACAAGCGGGAGTGTATAAACTCCAAGACTTAGAAAGGTGAAAACCTTTAAACCTTAGAGAGTATGAAAATACCCTTTCGTGAGAGAGGGTGGTCAATCCTCAAATACCTTAAGGATCCAGGATATAGCCAATAATAACGAAATTGTCAGCCACTTTTACAAGGACTGGTCCTGCTATCTTGAACTATCCCTGGATAACTTGCGCTCCAAGCGGGGTGTTTAAACCCAATTCGAGAGAAATGTGAATACCTTTATACCTTTGAAGGGATAAGGATCCCTTAAACATGAGAGAGGGGGCCAATCCTCTAATCTTTCGGTTTATCTTGAGCATATATCCTGGAGTGATATCCTGAAGCATATCCTGCAAAACACCTTCGAACTAAGGTGGGTGTTAGCTTGGCTAACACCCCTCCGATGCTTAAGTTAGTATTGGGTTCAAGAGAATAAATAAATTCAAACATATTTAAAAGAAATAGAATTCATATTGTCCTGAGTTAGAAATTATATTCTAAACTCACTTGAAATAGAGCTTAAGGTGTATAGCATTCCAGGATCTTGGTAGCATATCCCCTTCCATATTCTTGAGTCGGTATGCTCGTTTCCCAGATTCTGATTCAACCTCATATGGTCCTTCCCACTTGGGAGCTAACTTTCCATCAGCAGGATTAGTAGTATTCTGAAAAGCCTTTCTTAACACCCAATCTCCAACTTGAAACCTTCTAGTCCTTAGATTCTTGTTGTATGCTCTGGATATCCTCTGTTGGTATGCTGCCATCCTCAGCTTTGTCGCATCTCTTGTCTCATCCACCGTGTCCAATTCTTGGCACAGAGCTTCAGGATTCTTCTCAGGATCCTAGAGATTGGATCTTGCTGTAGGTATCACCATTTCTGTCGGGATCACCGCTTATGCTCCAAATACTAAGGAGAACGGAGTTTGCCCAGTTGCACTCTTTACTGTTGTTCTGTCGGCCCATAAAACAAAGGGTAACTCTTCTGCCCATCTTCCTTTCTTAGCTCCTAGTCTCTTCTTCAAATTGTTGACAATTATCTTGTTCGAGGATTCTGCTTGTCCATTTGCCTGAGGATGTACTGGTGTGGATGTGATCATTTTAATTCCCCAACTCTTGCAAAAGTCAGTAGTCCTTTTACTTATAAACTGAGAGCCATTGTCACAAATTATTTCGGCTGGTACCCCAAACCTGGTCAGGATATTCCTTTTTATGAAGGATACTACTTCTTGGTCTCTGACTTGAACAAATGCCTTAGCTTCAACCCATTTGGAAAAATAGTCTGTCATTGCTAGCATAAAAACATTTCCTCCTTGAGCTTTTGGCAATTTTCCCACTATGTCCATTCCCCACTTCATGAATGGCCAAGGGGAAGCAATAGGATATAGTGGTTCAGCAGGCTGATGCAATATATTGATGTGCCTTTGACACGCGTCACATCTTCGAGCATACTTTGTAGCATCTTTCCTCATTGTCGGCCAATAGTATCCGGTTCTCAACACCTTTCAGAATAATGATCTGCCCCTAGTGTGGTTACCACAATCCCCTTCGTGTATATCCTGAAGCACTTCATTAGTTTCGGGTATGGTCCTGTAAGAGATTTCTTGTACAAAACATCATTTATAATAGTAAATCGTGATACCTTCATTCTAAAGGCCTTAGGATTCGCATCCTTTGGGATGTGTCCTTCCTTAAGATATTTCATGATTGGAGCCGTCCAGGATTTAGGATCTTCATCAGGATCATGACCAGGATCCTGAATACTTGGTACTTCCTTATCCTGAGATTTGAAAAGATCCACTGCAGGATATAGGATATGTAGTATTTGTATTTGAGTTCCTTCCGGTATCCTGATTGATGATCCTAAATTTTCCTAGGCATCTGCTTCAGCATTATCCTCTCTTGGTACCTGTTCAAGTGTAAAAACATCGAAATATCCTACTAATTTTTTGAGAATTTCGAGATACTCGATTAACTTCTCACCTTTAACTGCATAGGATCCATTAAAATGATTAGTAATTAACAGGGAATCAACAAATACTTGGAAACTTTTAATATTCATGTTCTTAGCCAACTCTAATCCTGCAATCAAAGCTTCATATTCTGCTTCATTATTAGTGGCAGGGAATTCACACCTAATAGCCTGGGGTAATATGTCCCCCTATGGCGATTTTAGTAGTATACCCAATCCTACACCTCTAACATTAGATGCACCATCAGTATATAATGTCCATGATTCTGAGGTTTCTCCTAGTTGTTGGACTTCTAGGTCTACTTCATTTTGAATATCACTACTGAAATCAGCCACAAAGTCAGCTAGAGCCTGAGACTTTATGCCAATTCTAGGTTCATATACTAGATCATAGGCACTTAATTTTACCGACCACTTAGCCATTCTTGTAGGATCGGGGATTCGATCAAACGAGTCGATCAGAAGAATTCTAGATCAAATTAGAGGCGGAATTCATTGATTTGATCTTCATTCAGCTAGATATGCACTTAGAAGTAGATTAAATGTCGTTTGTATTGATTTCACAACGTTACACGAGCTGGCGACAGTTCGGCAGAGCTTCGCTACCGGAATCAGAATCGTTACAAATGAAAACACAAGACCCACTATTTATATGAAGCCCAGGTCGCACGAACCAGACATGTCCAGGTCGCACGAACTTGTTAGTTCGCACGAACTGGCCAGGTCGCATGAACCTGCTGGTTCAGACCTGTTTCCCGTTTCTTTCGTACAACGTGTCTTGGTCTATCTACCTAGTTACATGACTCGATACAAGACGAAGTCAATAGACATATGCACTAACAAACTCCCCCTTGGATGTTGACGAGTCTTTAGTGTATTGCGTCTTCAGTCTTGATCAGTCTTCTCGCTCTCTCCAAAGTATCTTTCTTTGTAAGCATCCTTCAATCTCTCTCTTACTCTCCTGTCTTCAGACTCCCCCTTTCAATAAGCTGGGATCGCAGTCTGGAATCTTCTATCTACAGGCTTTCACATGTTCAGGAATGTCTCCTGGCTCTCCGTAGTAACAGGATCAGAAACCTGTCTCTAATCTGCATATGATTACGCGGAAAATCCTCAGGAGTCAAAATCTAGCCTCTTTCAAATCTTTTTACCTGCACATACTCTACCCAAAACATTATAACAATTTTAGAAACTACTTGAAACATTCTCAAATCAACATAATTTCTCATTTATGATCTCTGCTTAACCACTTGTATTCGTAACACTCAAATTTTGGTTTCAAATTAATGAACCATTTAATCATTTCTCATTTCAAACAAACTCTCCCAACCCTGTTGTCATTCATGTTCAGCACTTAAAATTTTGAAAATCAGCTTTCCAACATCAGTTGTCGAAAATAAGATGAAATAAAATCTTTTTGATTTTTCAAAATTTTATGCTAAAATACCCTCTTTTTGGTTTTTTTTTTTAAGATTTTCAGTGTGTTAAAATGCAATAAAGAAATATTTACAGACAATATTTTTGTGAGTTTGTGTAAGAGGATCATATCAGTTTTTTACAAATCACTAGCACCGTTGAGCTTTAAACACTTTAAGATCTAAACGATTCACTTAGATTGTCAGTATACTGATCCACTTAAATTTTCACATAAAGTTCAATTGTTTCGAGATACGAGATTAGTGTTTTAATGAACTTAAACTTATTCGCGTGTCCCACCTCAGAATATACTCCCGTATCCAGACTCCTATATTCAGTCTTACAGGTGAATGTACACTAATGATATCTGTAAATGGGTAATGCGAGGCCATGAGAGCTCAGGTTAGAACTTCCGTTCAGACAAAGAGATGATGGCTCGACTTTTAGGTGTGTCCCGTTTGGGGATCTTTTCTTCAACAGCACATGATTAGCATTTTTCAATGTTTCATCATTTTTTATGCTGAGGGTGAGCTTTATGATTAAAGCAGTGCAGAGCATTATACGAGGACTAGGCTATTGCTCCCGCAAAATCAGAAGTCCCGGTATAATACCCCAGATATTATCACGCACAAAGACCTAGTATGTCAGAAATAGAAAGCCCTTCAAACAAGATTTCAGGGGTTACCTATATATCCGAGAGATTTTCCCCACGAGATAAGTAAGTATTTCATATTTAGGTTTATATCTCGACAACAATCTACTAAGCGTGTAAAAATCTACTGGCATATCATCAGTGAGACCGTTTATCACATTTTAACTTTCCAATTCTTTAGCGTACTGTGATTGTCTACTGATGTACTATCATTTCCTCTTTTTTCACAACAAAACTCATTTTGATTTTTCGATGTTTTTGGTTTTTAGATTTTAACTTGTTTTTGGATTTTCAAATTTTCAAAATTTCTAAATTTTTTACTCCCCCTAAAATCAAAAATATGTTTCAATTTTTTATTTTTCGGGAAAATTTGAAAACATTGCTTTTACTTTCAAAAAAAAACTGTACAAATAAAAATGACAAACTGATGTGAATTGCTTCAATTCTCCATTCTCTTGGCTTAAACAATCAGAACTCCCCCTGACAACAAACTATTTTCCCTTTATGATTTCAAAACACTTAAGTTTGTTTTAATCAAAATGGGTTTTCCGGAAAATTAGTTTTGTTAATTTCACACATCATGGGGTTTCATCACATTGTTCTTTTAACCACTTATACAAATTATCACTCGTAGATTTTTCACACACACATTTTTCAAGAATGATGCCGATTCATGCTCCACGATTACCAACTTGGGAGCTCCGGCAAGTCAGGATTTCAAACAAAGAATGCTGACACCCAAGCCTGACCAGCTTTGGGTGCATCCGAGTTATTTTCACTCGGTGTGTAAATTCTCCTCTTTGATTCATAAAATTCTTTTACCCCTTTTTCCCTTCCATCAACCATCTTACCAAAGATATGTTTCACTTTGCCATTAAACGCTTTTTCGACATCAAATTCTTTCTTTTCAGAATAGAATTGATTCGAAATCTCTACTTTTCCAACTTTTCGTTAAAATTTTCAGTCCACAATGGTGGAAAGTTTGTGTCATCCATTGGCGGAACTGAATTTTCTCTTTTTAGCTCAACTTGTGGCTCCTCTGTCTTTGACGAGTCAGATTCATCGCCAGAAAGTGGCTCCTTTGCTTCCGAAGAAACAAATTCATCTCCAGATTTAACATCTGATTTCTTAGCAACCCACATTTGGTTGTTAAGATTCACTCTTCTTTTGTAAAACCTTTTGGAACTCTCACAAATTTAAAATGTAGAATTTTTAAACACTTTGAATTTGTCCGTTGGTGGTTCATTTTCATCAACAATTTTTTCTTTAAGTTTAGAAAGAACTTCCTATTTTATGTTGGTTGCCATTGGACAGTTCCAGGCGATGTGACCAACTTTTTTGCATTTATAGCAAGTTCTTGTTTCCTTTTTGGTTCCAAACACGTTCTTCTCAAACTTTTGTTTTTCAGCAAGAAATTCCTTGTTAGACTGTTTCCAGAAAGCTTTTTCCTTTTCTTCTTCTGAAGAAGCACCTAAAACAAATAAAGTTTTTGATTTAAAATCTTTAATATTTTGATTATTTTCAACATCAAAACCCAACCCCTTCTTTTTGAAATTGCTTTTATGATTCGGTTTCTTTTGATGACCTGGACCGAAACCTTTCTTTTTGTTTAAACGTTGTTGAACTCTAGAAGTATATTTAGGTTTTGAAAATCCCATTTTATCTTTTATTTCTAAAAACTTTATTTTTATCAATTTAAAAACTGTTTTAATATTTTCAATTTTCACATTTTTAATTGTAAATTCCTCATCAGAATATAATTTGTCTGAATCATTCAAAGTATATGCCACTTTATTTGTTTCGTCGTTCAAATTATTTTTTGATATCAGAAAATCTTTATTGTAAACCCTTTTGACCGATGATTTCGAACTGTCAACTGATCAACCACTTTCTTTATTAACTCAGACTCATGATCAGTGTCAGACGATGTGAATGTGATGTCAATGTTGTCTGGTAACTCGTCAGTTGTTTCGGACTTTAACTGTATATTGACTGCCTTTTTGACTTGTTCCAAATTTGGTTTTCTGGGAGAATAACCTTCCCAGATCGGAGGCGGACACTTGTTATAATTTGCACTTTGTTTCTTACCGGTATCCGTACCTTCCGATTTCTTATCTTGAAAGGCTTCAAAACCTGCTACTGTCGGATAAATTCTATTAATCAAGTAATCAGAATTTGAGTAACTCATTAGCAATCGTCTGATTCTTTCATTCTCAATCTTTTCAGTCTCCAATTCCTGCTTCAATTTTGCACACTCTTCAATATAATGATTGATGGCCTTCTTCTTAGACATCATCACTTCATTCATCATTATCAAAGCATCTTCCCTTTCTGAGTTTGTTTTTTCCAACTGGTTTACTGTTCTGTTCAACACATCATAAGATTCTTTCACGTACTTAACATCGAACAACAAATTTTCTTTCATCTTGTCTAGCTCACTAAACTTCGTATCTTTCTCTTCACAATGTTTGCATGGTTCTAAACATTCCAGACAAGGTTTTGTGACCTCTATAATCTTTTCAATAACTTTAACCTCTTCACTCTGTTCATTCTTCTCTTCCACCTGAACAACATTCTCACATTTTACCTCTTTCTTTTCTTTTGCTGCTCGTTTCTCCTTTAGCTTCTCCAATTTATCTGCAAAATAAAATTTGAAACTTTCAGGAGATAAATGAGTTTTACCAATGTTTATTTGATTAATTTCTTCATCATCATCACTGCTATCAATTGATGATTGATCAAAGACAGGTGTCTTTTCTGAACTATCTTCCGAAGAAACAGACTCTCCATCTTGAATTTTCTTATCATTTGCAAACACATCCATCCATTCTTTCATCAACTCTGGCTCTTGAATGATCTGTGCAATAAATGCTCTAAACTTTGAGTTACTTTCAGCCGGAATATATTTGTCCTAGCTAAATCCCTCTGGCAATATTTCATCTTCTTGATCTGGAGGCATATTAATACAAGCTTTCTTCTTTCCATCTTCAATCGGAATAGCACGGGATGATGATGGTTGTTGAGCTACCTGATGATATATTGCTTTCCGATAATATTCATTGTTCCCGAAAGGATTCTGAGCTCCACCTGCTTCTCGGTTGGTACATTCCCTCTTGAAATGTCCTTTTTCCCTGCACCGAAAACAAGTGACTTTAGACTTATCAAAACCTAAAGTAGAAACATTAGCATCACGTAAGTCATCTCTTCCGGTAATCTGCTTAAATTTCTCAGCTCTCCTCAACACACTTGCTAAACACCACTTAATATCCATTAGCTCCAATTCCTCAGCATCAATCTGATCGTAATCCTCTTTTGTTAACATAGGATTTCTGATTCTTCCCGCAACCAAACTCTCATATGATTCTAACACGGTAACTAGTAATGCCATATGACCTTTAGCGACTTCTTCAGAAAAATTCTGACCGTTCTGAAGATGCAACGCGATGTTGCATTGTAGCACATGACCATTACCATTGTTTGAGCTTTGAGACTGATAATTTGAAGCTGGAATATTAGGATTAACACTCGGATATGAAGAAAATCCATTGTTGTTGATTGAGCTTTGATTGAGTGATCCGGATGAGTTTTCTGCGCTGAAAGCGGTTTGGATCTTCGGACTTGCTTCAACATTTTGAACATTACCTTTGAAATACATCTTGATATCTTGTTGACCACTTGAATTGTTCATTCTAGCGATCTTTTGTTGTTCAAGATCTTGTCCTTCAAGTTTTTCAATGAATTGAGCAATTGTCAATCTATCATACTCTCCGGTGTTCTTCAAAATCATAAGATATGTACCCCATTCTTTTTTAGGTAAAGCATCGGCTAATTTTTCAAACCATTCCTCTCGATCTTTATTGATATCCAACCGACTCATTGAACGTACTAAATGACAATATCTCTCAATAAGAGTCTTTGTAGTTTCACCTGGCAAACTTGAGAACAATTCAAATTCTTTCTTTAATAGTGACTTTTTATTCTTGATCATCTCTTACTTCCTTTGAAATTTGTACGAAGTGCTTCCCAAATCGAACGTGCACTATCATCTTGTGACAACTGGCACAAACCGGTAATTTCCGTACACTATAATTATTGCTTAATGACTGCAATTATGAGTTTAATTGTCAGTAATGTCTGAGCACATGATTAAACAAGTGAATTCATGCACGTTGTATACTACAAAATATTGCTTTATGCATAAACATGAGCGTTGCGTCAGAATAATAGTAAACTCACCGGTAAGACACAATGCGTCAGCAGAACTGCAGAAAGCAGTCAGACATCAGAATTGAGGCCTAGGTGTAGGTCCGACGACAAAAATACATTAAAACCTTAGAGTATGTGTAAGGGTTTAATTTATGGACATTGCGAAAGCAAAAATATGCACTAAAAAGCACCCGAAGCGCACTTTAAGTGCAGAATTTATACAATTCAGCAATAAATCAGCATTTAGACATATAAATATTATGCGGAAATGTCGTTTTATTATCCAGAATATTTCCCTAAGTGTTGGGAATTGAAAGAGTACAAGAAAGGTACTTAAACGACACTAAAAAGTGTAATTTAGCACTCTAACGAATCGGTATGTAACCGAACAACCGGACTATACCCGGAACATGAAAATATTACTATTTTCACTATCTATAATTTTCTAAGCCAGTTAGGGTCCCTGATTACCCTAACACCCGTGGTAACGCATAGCACACAAGTAACTAAGTTAAATACTTAACTTAACCTATTTAACATAACCATCACCTAACTACACTAGTTTGGATCGAACCCCCCCCCCCCCCCCCCTTGCTCATAACCGGCCCCATAACTAGGGGAGACACCAAAGTACAAGACTTATTATTTTATTAGATTATGTTTAATATCATGGTGACATATAAACCTTTGGATAATACACCTTAATCTTTCCTATATATACACACCTACACTTGAGATAATCACTATCATTTTTTCACCAACACACTCTTTCTCTCTTGCTCTCCCCTACCTTCGGCCGAACCCTCTCCCACTCACCATCACACTTTCAAGTTTAGTTCTTGACATTTCAACATCATACACACTTCAAGGGTCACGTATTAGGAGCCTCGGAGCAAGCGGAACACGAAGGACCTCTACCGTTAGCTTTTATCCACCTCTTTTTCGTCAAGATTCTTCCCTAGCCCCGAGCTAGAGGTATAACACTTAAAACTTGTTTTTAAGCTTATCTAAGGTGGTTAAAAGGAATATTGTCGGTTAAATATCGTTAACTTACATTTTGAAGCTTTAAAGTCTAGTAAAAATACTAAAATGGTGGTTAATAACACATGTGTTGTGTAAAAGTTGTAGTATTTGGAATATGAGATTTTTGAGACCCGATCTATGATGTGGTAGCTCGGATCATCGTTTAACCCGACTTTGTAAGATCATGGATCTTCACATAAGCTCGTTTTTGGTTACTACAAGGGTTAAAAGGCGAAACTCTACCACACTAGAGACATGAACTTGTGTAAAATATTTTACTTGTGTAAAAGTAATTTAACCTGTACATTGGTGTTTAAAACTAGCGGATCTACGTATCTGCAAGTGGTATTTTCAAAAGACCAAGCATCAAAAGAAATCACATGTTCTAAACCGGATCTTACACAAACAAAAGTGGTTTTTGTGAACAAACAAGTGTGTACTTGTGTAACAAAAGTTTTAACGAAGAAATAGTTTTCGTAAAAACCGACTAGAAGTTGTAAAACTTCATATTCTTTAAAAATAAAGTTTTTAAGAAATTAAACTTATTTTTAAAGATAACAAGACTTACTAAATGTGCTAGTAAGTTACTACACATTGTTGTAAATATTCAAGTTCATGAAAGTAGTGATTATTGTTGATAATTGTTGTTGCTGATTATTGATGATTGATGATGATTTAAAAGAAAATAAACACACGTTTTGAAAACGTGGGAAACCTCCATTTTTAGGGGAAACTCTGTCAAAATTTTTATAAATTTTGACACTTAGAAAAATGTAAGTTTTTGAGAAACTTATTCCCTAAAAATGTGTTTAAAAGCATTAACAAGGTTTCCCTAACTTTTGATGATAAGAAATGGTGATTTCTTGAAGAATAAAAATGGATAATAAGTATATATTTTTGAGAGAAAAATATATATTATTTTATCACCAAATTTTGTGCTAAGTGTATATAGTATGTGTTATACGTGCTAGTGTATTAAGACTTAAAAATACACTAAATACTCATGAGGAGTAGAAATATAGAAATACAGATACAAAACACAAGATACATGATTCGGGTGCAAAGTGCAAAACATAAAAGACTTATATTTATTTTTGGAGAAAATAATATAAGTAAGATACGTAGTTAAAAATATAGAATATTTTTAACACAAGAAAATATACACAAAAGAGAGTGACTGTACTTGTGCGACGCAAGTCTAGTGACTAACGATAAGAAAACGCGTATAGGTTACGACGTTAAGTAAGCAAATCCGGTGGAGTTTACGACGCTAGGAACGCAAAGTTGTGAGTTCATGCTCCCCCTTTTCTCTTTAACTGTTTTCAGTTTTTATAACTTCGGGGGTGAAATACATGTACAAAAGTACAATATTTATAAATGGTATGATATAAATACAAGAAGTACACTTGGTGAGAACGAGAACCAAGTGTGACGAAATATAAGAATATGAGAAGCGCATTTGGTGAGACGAGAACCAAGTATAAGGCGCTATGAGAAATGATAACAAGAAACGCGCTTGGTGAGAACGAGAACCAAGTAGGAGGCGTTATGAGAAATAGTGTCACGAATAGGGTTCAGAAGCACCATTAATCAACGTATACATTCAGACCACAGAACAAAAGGTTAGATCTAACGGGTGCCTGGCAGCCTCACACTCGGTCGGGGCGAGAATCGAGTGGTGCTTTTGTGTCTCAGAATATACCAATTAAATGCCTTAGGTTTGGTGACTTCCTATGACGTGCCACAGGTTAATGGCTTTGCAACCCATTAACAATCTGATAATTACAGAAATACTGTATTTACATAAAATTCATACCATACAAAATTGATATATAACTTGAAGTACGTGGGGTACTCAAGAAGATTGAATTATACTTGAAGTACGTGGGGTACTCAAGAGAATGAGAATTAAACTTGAGTACGTGGGGTACTCAAGAAGAAATTGAATTATACAGATGTACGTGGTGTACACATGAAACTGGATTTATATATGAAAACTTGATTTACTCACAAACTATGTTTTCATACAAAGTATACAAACATGAAATACAAAACTGCATGAATTCACACCAACTTTATGTTGACGTTTTTCCAAAAACTCACATGTATTTCAGGTAACTAGGATGGATGTGCGCGTGGTCTTGCTTATGCTCGTGGATGTCGCTTGTGTTTAACTTTAAATAAAGTTGTAAACTCTTGAGACAATGTTTTAAGCTGTCTAGCGATGTAAACGCTAAACTTATGTTTTCAAATTATGGTATTTGATGTTATTTTACGAGCATGTAGCATGTTTACTCTTCGTATGCAATGAGAACCTTTCTTGATCACACCTCGTGCTTCCGCCGTAGAAAGGGGTGTGACAGATTGGTATCAGAGCTGCGATTGTAGTGAACCAGGATTCCTTCTCGAGTCTAGTCTACAATCTCTAGGATCCATTCACGAAAACAATTTTCAAAGAGTTTTCATTGCATAAAACGTCCCGCGACATCCACTGCCTGAAACTGTCTACATGAGTCTAGAAAAGACACTACAAGACTTAGAGTGCACTAGAGTAGCACTTGTCATTGACTAGAAATTACTTGCAATTATGTGTGATAATTAGCATATACTAGAGGTAGAATGTCACAAGTATACGTGACTTTACCTGAAAGCGATGGCCCATCTGAAGGGAGAAATACGAGGATGAAACGAACTGTGCGGACTGTGCAAGGAGTTACGTAATTATGGATGCATACGTAATTATGGAATTCAGTGCACAGAAATCACAGCAAGTCTTGTCACGTATAGATTCCCTCAGTACAAGCCTAATAAGTACTCTGCTAGAGTAATAATTGTTTGATGTCACTTATGTGGTATATATACCTGTGAATATATGATACTACTGTCTAGTGTGATGATATCAAACCAATGTCTAACCCTGCTGTGTTATGTTCTGTCAGAACATGGCACCCAGGAAAACTGTGAATGCTCGCAATGATGATCAACCTCCACCTCCCCCACTGCCAAGAACTGCTGAAAAGCTGAACGCTTTGCTAGAGGAAAGGATCTCCGCTGCTATCGCCCAGTACGAGGCGAACCGAACTCAAGACAGTGGAGGACCAAGCAACGCTAGGCGTAATGGGAATGGAGATTCGTCTGGAGGCAGTGCAGCTCAAGGTAACCTTGAGATACTGTACTAAGCATGAGGAAATTTATGAACGGTCTATGCTTCATTATTTCTTCGATTGCTCACATGTGAATTGGTTGAATCAATTCCAGGCTGCACTTTCAAGCAGTTCCTCGACTGCAAGCCGATGAACTATGACGGCACAGGAGGAGCAGTAGCATTTGTGCGCTGGACGGAGAAGACTGAAGCTACTTTCCGCATGAGCAAGTGTACCGCGGATCAACAAGTCACTTTTGCTACTGGGTTATTTGTCGATGAAGCTCTGACTTGGTGGAACCTGCAAGCCCAAACTTTGGGTGATGACGCCGCTTATGGCCTCACTTGGGAGGAACTGAAGGAAAGGATGAGAGAGAAGTACTGCTCTCGTGCAGAACTCCAAAGGCTGGAAACAGAGTTCTGGCACTTGACTATGGAAGGTGCTGACATCAATGGTTACACTCGAAGGTTCCACGACCTGTCGAGAGTGCTTCCCTACATGGTGACTCCTGAATTTAAGCGTGTGGAACGCTACATTTGGGGACTGGCCTCAGAGTTTCGTGGCATGGTGACGTCGGCCAAACCACAAACAATCACTGAGGCTGTAACTCTGGCTGTCAGCCTGACTGAAGATTGTGTTCGAATGAAGAAGCTATCATTAAACCCAACAGAGAAGACCGAGACGCATGCTGAGTCGTCCGGCGACAAGAAGAGAAAGCATGCCAGTTTGAACCAAGCAACTCGTAACAACAAGGGTTTCAGCAAGAAGCGCGACACTAATCTGCCTCAGGAGATGAAAACCCATACAACCAAAGCATACCAAGGCTCCATGCCTAGATGCCAAAAGTGTAAGTATCATCATGATGGAGCTTGCCGCATTCCAAGGTGCGACAAATGTGGTAAATTGGGTCATCGAACAGAAGACTGTTGGGGAAAAGGAAAGGACCGAAGTGGAAACGGTGCTGGTAATAAGAATGGCAACGGGAAAGGGCAGAACCAAGGATGCTTCAAGTGTGGAAGCAATGATCATTTCATGAAGAACTGCCCAGAGAGAAACAACGCTCCGGCTCGAGCATTTGTGATTGGAGCAAGAGACGCACGCGAGGACCCTAACGTGGTCACCGGTACGTTTCTCGTTAACAATCACTTCGCATCCATATTATTTGACACTGGCGCCGATTATAGCTTCATGTCTGTGGAATTTAAACGCATACTCGGAATAGAATCTAGTAGATTAGAAATTCCTTATTCCATAGAACTAGCCAATGGTAAACTTGTTGAATCGGGCGAAGTTGCTAGAGGCTGCACGCTAGAACTTGGCGAACGAAATTTTAGCATCGATCTCTTACCTATTCAATTGGGTAGCTTCGATGTAGTAGTCGGGATGGACTGGTTGTCCAAGAACAAAGCTGAAGTTATTTGCCATGAGAAAATCATTCGCATTCCTTTGGCGAATGGTGAAACTCTCATCGTGCATGGAGAAAAACGAGACGCGCCTCTTCGGATCATCAGCTGTATGAAGGCACAGAAGTGCTTGAGGAAAGGATGTGTCGCTTTCCTAGCACACGTTATAGACAAGAAGACTGTGGAGCCAAAACTCGAAGACATTCCTGTGGTGAATGAATTTCCTGATGTTTTTCCCGAAGATCTGCCCGGACTACCTCCGCAACGACAAGTCGAATTCCGTATAGACTTGGTTCCAGGAGCTGCTCCTGTAGCCAAGGCACCCTATCGACTTGCACCATCCGAAATGCAAGAATTATCTACACAGCTCCAGGAGTTGTTGGATAAAGGATTCATAAGGCCAAGCTTCTCACCCTGGGGAGCTCCAGTATTGTTCGTGAAGAAGAAGGATGGAACGCTACGAATGTGTATCGATTACAGGGAACTGAACAAGCTCACAATCAAGAATCGGTATCCGCTACCAAGGATTGATGACTTGTTTGATCAACTGCAAGGATCAAGCTACTATTCCAAGATCGACCTTCGATCTGGATACCATAAGCTGAGAATCCAAGATGAAAGCGTACCAAAGACTGCATTCAGAATGCGATATGGGCACTACGAATTTCTGGTGATGCCGTTTGGGCTGACGAATGCACCAGCGGTCTTTATGGACCTAATGAACCGCGTATGCAAACCATATCTCGATAAATTCGTGATTGTATTTATCGATGATATCCTGATTTACTCGCGAACGAAAGAAGAACATGAGCAACATCTCAGAACCATCTTGGAGCTACTGAAGAAAGAGAAACTTTATGCAAAGTTCTCGAAATGCGAATTCTGGATTCGCGAAGTACAATTTCTTGGTCACGTGGTGAATGAGAAAGGCATTCATGTAGACCCGTCCAAGATTGAAGCAATAAAGAATTGGGAAGCTCCCAAGACCCCAACCGAAGTCCGTCAATTTTTGGGCTTAGCGGGCTACTATCGGCGATTCATTGAGAATTTCTCGAAGATAGCTCAACCGCTAACGACCCTTACTCAGAAAGACAAGAAGTACGACTGGGGTCACAAACAAGAAGAAGCTTTTCAGCTACTTAAGAACAAGCTCTGCGATGCACCGATACTATCGTTACCCGAAGGCACTGAAGACTTCGTGGTATACTGTGACGCCTCACGACAAGGCTTGGGTTGCGTGCTCATGCAACGCCAAAAAGTCATCGCTTATGCTTCAAGACAACTGAAGGTTCACGAGAGAAATTATACCACTCACGACCTGGAGCTGGGTGCAGTGGTATTCGCCTTGAAGATTTGGCGACATTATTTATATGGTACTCGATGTACAATCTTCACAGATCACAAAAGCTTACAACACATATTTGATCAGAAAGAATTGAATATGCGCCAGTGACGTTGGGTCGAGCTGCTGAATGATTATGACTGTGAGATTAAGTACCATCCTGGAAAGGCGAACGTTGTAGCAGACGCGTTGAGCCGAAAAGAAAGGGTTAAGACCCTAAGGGTTCGAGCATTGGAAATGACGATTCGAACGAACCTCACTGCACGCATTCGTGATGCACAACAAGAGGCTCTTAAAGAAGAGAACCGTAAAGCTGAATACCTCCGGGGTGCATTGAAATACATGGTGCCAAACGAAGAGGGAGCCTTATACTTCAAGAAGCGTATTTGGGTTCCACTCTATGGTGGCATACGAGAAGTCATCCTTAACGAAGCCCACAAATCGAGATATTCGATCCATCCAGGGTCGAACAAGATGTATCAAGACTTGAAAGAGTACTACTGGTGGCCGAGACTCAAAAGCGACGTTGCTGTTTATGTTGGAAAATGCCTAACCTGTGCGAAGGTTAAGGCCGAATATCATAAACCGTCCGGCCTACTACAACAACCAGAGATTCCCGTGTGGAAGTGGGAACAAATCTCGATGGACTTCATAACGAAATTACCCAGGACCCCGAGAGGGCACGATATGATATGGGTAATCGTTGATCGATTGACGAAGTCTGCGCATTTCCTACCAATCCGAGAGAAGGATAGCACTGGAAAGCTTGCAGAGATATACTTAAGAGAAATTGTGGCACGACATGGAGTGCCAATCTCAATCATTTCAGACAGAGATGGACGCTTTGTCTCAAGAATCTGGCAATCATTTCAGGAAGCCTTTGGATCTCAGTTAGATCTAAGCACGGCATTCCATCCACAAACAGACGGCCAGAGCGAACGGACTATACAAACGTTAGAAGATATGCTTCGCGCATGTGTCATGGACCTAGGCGGCAGCTGGGATACTCATCTACCTTTAGTTGAGTTTTCCTACAATAACAGCTATCATACAAGCATAAAAGCCGCGCCGTTCGAAGCTCTGTACGGCCGCAAATGCCGATCGCCCTTATGTTGGGCAGACGCTGGAGATAAGCGTATGGTTGGTCCTGAACTTGTACAAGAGACAACCGACAAGATTGCGCAGATCCGAGAGCGCATTAAGGCGGCTCGAGAGCGACAAAAGAGCTACGCGGATCCAAATAGAAAATCGGTAGATTTCAAGGTGGGAGACAAAGTGTTGTTAAAAGTCTCACCATGGAAGGGCGTAGTCAGATTTGGAAAGCGTGGAAAGTTGAATCCACGATACATCGGACCATTCAGAATATTGAGAAGAATTGGTACCGTGGCATACAAGTTGGAGTTACCGGCAGAACTTAATGGAGTACATGATACGTTTCATGTATCCAACCTGAAGAAGAGTCCAACGCAAGAAAACGTGACCATCCCGTTGGATGAAGTGCATATTGATGAAGCCCTCCGATTTACAGAACAACCCGTTGAGGTTACTGACTGGAAAGTCAACAAGACCAGGAGGAGCAGTGTGAAACTTGTCAAAGTACGTTGGAGCTCTAAGCACGAACCTGAGTACACATGGGAACGTGAAGACCAGTTCAAGAAAAAGTATCCCCACCTATTCAAGAAGACTCCAGCGAGAGTTAGTTCAGTCTGAATTTCGGGACGAAATTCTTTTAACGGGGGGAGACTGTGACAACTGGCACAAACCGGTAATTTCCGTACACTATAATTATTGCTTAATGACTGCAATTATGAGTTTAATTGTCAGTAATGTCTGAGCACATGATTAAACAAGTGAATTCATGCACGTTGTATACTACAAAATATTGCTTTATGCATAAACATGAGCGTTGCGTCAGAATAATAGTAAACTCACCGGTAAGACACAATGCGTCAGCAGAACTGCAGAAAGCAGTCAGACATCAGAATTGAGGCCTAGGTGTAGGTCCGACGACAAAAATACATTAAAACCTTAGAGTATGTGTAAGGGTTTAATTTATGGACATTGCGAAAGCAAAAATATGCACTAAAAAAGCACCCGAAGCGCACTTTAAGTGCAGAATTTATACAATTCAGCAATAAATCAGCATTTAGACATATAAATATTATGCGGAAATGTCGTTTTATTATCCAGAATATTTCCCTAAGTGTTGGGAATTGAAAGAGTACAAGAAAGGTACTTAAACGACACTAAAAAGTGTAATTTAGCACTCTAACGAATCGGTATGTAACCGAACAACCGGACTATACCCGGAACATGAAAATATTACTATTTTCACTATCTATAATTTTCTAAGCCAGTTAGGGTCCCTGATTACCCTAACACCCGTGGTAACGCATAGCACACAAGTAACTAAGTTAAATACTTAACTTAACCTATTTAACATAACCATCACCTAACTACACTAGTTTGGATCGAACCCCCCCCCCTTGCTCATAACCGGCCCCATAACTAGGGGAGACACCAAAGTACAAGACTTATTATTTTATTAGATTATGTTTAATATCATGGTGACATATAAACCTTTGGATAATACACCTTAATCTTTCCTATATATACACACCTACACTTGAGATAATCACTATCATTTTTTCACCAACACACTCTTTCTCTCTTGCTCTCCCCTACCTTCGGCCGAACCCTCTCCCACTCACCATCACACTTTCAAGTTTAGTTCTTGACATTTCAACATCATACACACTTCAAGGGTCACGTATTAGGAGCCTCGGAGCAAGCGGAACACGAAGGACCTCTACCGTTAGCTTTTATCCACCTCTTTTTCGTCAAGATTCTTCCCTAGCCCCGAGCTAGAGGTATAACACTTAAAACTTGTTTTTAAGCTTATCTAAGGTGGTTAAAAGGAATATTGTCGGTTAAATATCGTTAACTTACATTTTGAAGCTTTAAAGTCTAGTAAAAATACTAAAATGGTGGTTAATAACACATGTGTTGTGTAAAAGTTGTAGTATTTGGAATATGAGATTTTTGAGACCCGATCTATGATGTGGTAGCTCGGATCATCGTTTAACCCGACTTTGTAAGATCATGGATCTTCACATAAGCTCGTTTTTGGTTACTACAAGGGTTAAAAGGCGAAACTCTACCACACTAGAGACATGAACTTGTGTAAAATATTTTACTTGTGTAAAAGTAATTTAACCTGTACATTGGTGTTTAAAACTAGCGGATCTACGTATCTGCAAGTGGTATTTTCAAAAGACCAAGCATCAAAAGAAATCACATGTTCTAAACCGGATCTTACACAAACAAAAGTGGTTTTTGTGAACAAACAAGTGTGTACTTGTGTAACAAAAGTTTTAACGAAGAAATAGTTTTCGTAAAAACCGACTAGAAGTTGTAAAACTTCATATTCTTTAAAAATAAAGTTTTTAAGAAATTAAACTTATTTTTAAAGATAACAAGACTTACTAAATGTGCTAGTAAGTTACTACACATTGTTGTAAATATTCAAGTTCATGAAAGTAGTGATTATTGTTGATAATTGTTGTTGCTGATTATTGATGATTGATGATGATTTAAAAGAAAATAAACACACGTTTTGAAAACGTGGGAAACCTCCATTTTTAGGGGAAACTCTGTCAAAAATTTTATAAATTTTGACACTTAGAAAAATGTAAGTTTTTGAGAAACTTATTCCCTAAAAATGTGTTTAAAAGCATTAACAAGGTTTCCCTAACTTTTGATGATAAGAAATGGTGATTTCTTGAAGAATAAAAATGGATAATAAGTATATATTTTTGAGAGAAAAATATATATTATTTTATCACCAAATTTTGTGCTAAGTGTATATAGTATGTGTTATACGTGCTAGTGTATTAAGACTTAAAAATACACTAAATACTCATGAGGAGTAGAAATATAGAAATACACATACAAAACACAAGATACATGATTCGGGTGCAAAGTGCAAAACATAAAAGACTTATATTTATTTTTGGAGAAAATAATATAAGTAAGATACGTAGTTAAAAATATAGAATATTTTTAACACAAGAAAATATACACAAAAGAGAGTGACTGTACTTGTGCGACGCAAGTCTAGTGACTAACGATAAGAAAACGCGTATAGGTTACGACGTTAAGTAAGCAAATCCGGTGGAGTTTACGACGCTAGGAACGCAAAGTTGTGAGTTCATGCTCCCCCTTTTCTCTTTAACTGTTTTCAGTTTTTATAACTTCGGGGGTGAAATACATGTACAAAAGTACAATATTTATAAATGGTATGATATAAATACAAGAAGTACACTTGGTGAGAACGAGAACCAAGTGTGACGAAATATAAGAATATGAGAAGCGCATTTGGTGAGACGAGAACCAAGTATAAGGCGCTATGAGAAATGATAACAAGAAACGCGCTTGGTGAGAACGAGAACCAAGTAGGAGGCGTTATGAGAAATAGTGTCACGAATAGGGTTCAGAAGCACCATTAATCAACGTATACATTCAGACCGCAGAACAAAAGGTTAGATCTAACGGGTGCCTGGCAGCCTCACACTCGGTCGGGGCGAGAATCGAGTGGTGCTTTTGTGTCTCAGAATATACCAATTAAATGCCTTAGGTTTGGTGACTTCCTATGACGTGCCACAGGTTAATGGCTTTGCAACCCATTAACAATCTGATAATTACAGAAATACTGTATTTACATAAAATTCATACCATACAAAATTGATATATAACTTGAAGTACGTGGGGTACTCAAGAAGATTGAATTATACTTGAAGTACGTGGGGTACTCAAGAGAATGAGAATTAAACTTGAGTACGTGGGGTACTCAAGAAGAAATTGAATTATACACATGTACGTGGTGTACACATGAAACTGGATTTATATATGAAAACTTGATTTACTCACAAACTATGTTTTCATACAAAGTATACAAACATGAAATACAAAACTGCATGAATTCACACCAACTTTATGTTGACGTTTTTCCAAAAACTCACATGTATTTCAGGTAACTAGGATGGATGTGCGCGTGGTCTTGCTTATGCTCGTGGATGTCGCTTGTGTTTAACTTTAAATAAAGTTGTAAACTCTTGAGACAATGTTTTAAGCTGTCTAGCGATGTAAACGCTAAACTTATGTTTTCAAATTATGGTATTTGATGTTATTTTACGAGCATGTAGCATGTTTACTCTTCGTATGCAATGAGAACCTTTCTTGATCACACCTCGTGCTTCCGCCGTAGAAAGGGGTGTGACACATCTTGTTGAAGTAATATGAAAATGTCTTCTTTCACAGCTTGTTGAAGTAAACTTGTCATCATTTTTCTGCCTTGTACATTTCTCTCTCTTTTTCCGTAAATTCAGAAATATTCTTTATAACTCCCACATTATTATGAGGTCAAACGTACTTAGTGTTTTGGTCAAAAATCAGACGAGGATTATGCAACCAAACTCTCTGTTACGGGGTATGATGCTTGAATTGGTAAACAACAATGAGGATCACTAAGAAATGAATTGCACAGGAGACACAAAGATATATACGAGGAAAAAGCCCTTGATCAATGTATGATCTCCGGCATAAAAAACCTCGGGTGATGGAAACTACCGATCACCAACTCAAATTAAACAATAATTCTTTTACAACTTCGGATGATAGCGAGCTAAGTACAAGGATCACTATAGTGTATCGTGTAGAAATGTATGAAAAATGCTAAGTGTTTTTCCGAGAGCTGGTGAGTGCAGTTGTACGAGTGTGTGTAGCCAAAAATAGCCAAGTCCTCTCAAAAATAGCTCGCTACCCCCTTAAAATTAGAAAATATCTAGCCTAACTAACTGTACGCATTTCGTGCCTTCTCCCCACGTTCTCCATAACGTTCACAATGGTCAAGCACGTGCAGAATTGAAGGGAATATGCTCCAGGAATATCGCCATGACCAAGTCCAAGCCGGTACTCCTGCAAAACAATACCGAATTCAAAGTGAACAATCATTAGTATAAGGATCCTTAGGATGATCCATGATCCTGATCCTGAAATACTTCCGAGGATCACTAATTGTCACAGAAGTAAGGATCACCAAACAGGATAACACTTGAGGATCACAGGTCAGTAAGAAATCCTCCCCTAACAATTGCCCCCAAAATATAAGGAGTAATATTGTAAATAAACGAGTTATATTTTGTCGATCTTATCCGCAACAAACTAACGGATATATAGCCGTTAAGATCGAACTAGCCGTTGGAATCCTGACGTCACTGAGGTGACTTATCCTGCAAAATCATCATTATAAATGGCAGTTAGAGATAAGAGCGAAAGGGCATTTAAATCCGAGCGTTTCCTTTTTAAATCCTCATCAGAAGACTTATTCAGGTATTCTCTTTTCCTCTTCTTCTTTCTCTTACTCTGCTTTTCTTTCTTTACCATCATCTCGTCAAAAATGATGCTCCGAAACTCACCGGGCAAGGATCACAAGAACAACAGCCCCTTAAAGAGCCAAGGAATCATCAAAGATTCCGCAAAAGAACGCTGTTGTTTCACCGATCCACAAATTGATAGAATTCGCTATTGTTTCCCGGCGAAGACCATTTTCAAATCCTTTGATCCCACTGCTTTGAGTGACTATATCTCTGAAACTTGGATTGCCTTTCCTGTTACCCCATTCATCATAGGATACACCTATCCTTTTCCAGCCTTTACCCAATCCTTTTTTCCCTTACCGGCATCTCCTACATCCAAGCTATGCCGATGATCTGGAGGGTCTTATATACCCTTGAAAGGATCATCGAGCAAGAAGGGATTGATCTAGGAATGTCGGAGTTGTCTGAGATGTATGATCTCACAACGTTTGGATCCCACCGATATTTGTTTAAACGAAAACCTGGTGAAGAACACCCCATTTTTAAAGCCACCAAGAACGATACAAACTGGAAACGACGCTTTTTCTTCGTCAGAAGAGACTCTATCCCAAACGGAAAGGATCTACCCAGGGAGTGGTCCACCCATGGTAGGACAGAGGATCCTGAGAAGGATCACCAGATAATCTTGCTCTTGTGATAGGATCACTAACCCCTCCTTTTGTTTTATGTTATGCAGCTATCACTGTTTCACACCTCATACCGTCTCCTGATACCAAGGAAAGGCTTGCTGCTTTTAGAAGACTCGGTCCTGAAACAAGATCATTCAAGACAATCACCCAGGATTCTCAAGAGGTATCCTCAGGCTCAGTCACCATGTCAAGTAAGTATCCTGTTTTTTGTATAGTTAAAGATTTAAATAAATAGTTAAATAGAAATAGGATAAGGATACTTATCTTGCTTTGAATGTGCAGGTGCTGGAAAAGCTTCAAAATCTGCCTCCAAGTTCAGCGTGACCGATCTGGACAACGTACGATCCTCCAAGAAGAAGCTTCCTGCCAGCCCAACTGTTTCGATCCCCAAGGCACCCGTTAAAGGAAGGGGTGGCAAGAAAAGAAAAGCCTCGGAGGCTGAGGATCTGCAAGGTCTGCCCCTGATTCGCCACCAGTTCCTTGAATACTTCAACGATGTAAGGATCCTTGTCCCTGCTTTAGGTACCCAGCTTATTTGAGGATCACCTGTTCTTGAACTGTTCTTTATCTTCTTTGCAGAAATTTGCTGAGATTGAAGACTACGTTGGGCATGTCGAGGAGCAGGACAAGAAGATTGCTGACCTCCAACAAGTCGCATTGCTCAAGGATCTTAAGATTGCTGACCTCCAAAAGGACCTCCAAAAGGACCTCCAAAATGCCAAAGCTGAAACGGCCAAGATTCTGATCAATGCTGATTACGAGAAGCATGATATCACCCAGGATGCTAAAGTCTCTGCTGCCATAGCGATGTACAAGACTAAATTGCAGATGGCCTTGGAAGCTCAGGATCCTGACTTCGACAGGAGCAACTGGGATGTGGAAGGATCGAAGGCAAGGCTGGCTGAGCTGGATGATGAGGAGGAGGCTGAGGAGATCCTGACGATCGAGGCTGAAGGCAGTGGCAAGGATCATGGTGGTGAAGCTAGTGGAGCTGGAGATGGTGATGCAGCGAAGGTGTAGGCTGCAGCAATGGGCAATGATGGACACTTCTAGACATAGCCGGAGCCCATTTTTTTTTAGGTTTGGTGGTAGTTTTTGTTAAACAATGGTTGGTTTGTATTTGAACAATAGTTTTAGGATTAAGGATCTAGGATCCTTTTGATAATAGGTAGGATTACAAATGGTGGAGGGATCCTCTGTTTGGCGGATGAAGCCATTGTGATCATGCCGCCTTTGATTTCCTGCACTTGCTATAACCGCATAAACAATGGACACCCGTTGCCAACCCATGTGGACGGGCCAAGTTTTGCTGGTAGAAACGTGGGTTGGCAATTTTGACAACCTTCGACGGTTAAACTTTTGTTAATAAAATAACTTTAATCTTTTTTGGCTTATCTTGTGTTGTTATCCTTGTTTGTCCTTTTAATTTTCAATTGTTTTGATATACACTTGTCTGAATAAGAAAAGTTGAACAAATTAGATACAAAATATTTAGGATATGATCCAGGATCAAATATCATATAGTTGAAAAATTCCAAAAAGTGGTATATTTTAAGGATCATGAGTTCAGTTGTCAAAGTACAAGGGTTATTCAAATAAACAATGAATAAAATCAAAATAGTTAAGGATCATACCTGGGGATCCAAGTTAGGATCCTAACCCTTAATACTATAACTAGGATAACCATAAGACAAACCTTAGTAAGAAGTAAGGATAAAGGATCCTTGGTTGTTTAACATCGAAGACCTGAAATAGAACATAACTTGGGACTAAGCCAATATAAGATAAAAGTTAGCAACTAGGGACAAGCCCGAAGGATAACTGGGGACAAGCCCAAGGATAACTGGGGACAAGCCCAAGGATCGTGTGTGAACTGGAGTATGGCCCTAACTGGCGACTATCCAAACTTAGTGGCATGAAAATGCCAAAACCTTAGCTAACGTGAAAACGTTAGAAACCTTAAGAACGGATGTATGGTACGTCTACCATTATACGTAGGATCCTAGGTATAGCCAGTACAATGGAATTATCAGCCCCTAAAACTAGTACTGGTCCCCCTGCCATGAACTATACCAGGATCATCGTGCGCTACTGGCGGAACTGGGGTCAAGCCCAAATAACTGGGGTCAAACCCAAGTAATTGGTTGCTTTTGTGGATAACCATCCTTTTGCTAAGAGTACCTGAACCTTCAAAACTCAGAATCACGTGAAAGGGGGATAAAGGATGCAGGATCCTTATCCTTATGTGAGAAAGTAAGGAAATGAAATAGTTTGAGATTAGAATGTTACCAAAATGAGGATCATCTGTGCTCTAAGGATCCTTCAAGGATACATATCATGTGAGGATCATAGGTCCTTATCATATAAAGTATTTCTTCAAATGGACAGCATTCCAGGCCCTGGGTATCAAATCACCTTCCATTGTTAGCAATCGATATGCCCCCTTTCCTGCCTCAGCTTCAATCAAGTTAGGGCCTTCCCATTTTGGTGCCAACTTTCCATCAGCAGGATTGGTGGTATTTTGAAATGCTTTCCTCAACACCATATCACCAATTTGGAACTTCCTGATCCTGACATTTTTGTTGTAAGCACCAGCCATCCTTTGCTGATAACTGGCCATCCTTATCCTATCCAAATCCCTTATTTCTTTTATAGTATCCAGGTCTTGAACCAAGTTCTCATCATTTTCCTCAGGATCACGAATACTTGTTCTAGCAGTTGGAACCACCATTTCTGTAGGGATCACTGATTCTGCCCCAAATACCAAAGAGAATGGAGTTTGGCCTGTAGCATTCTTAGGAGTTGTCCTATCAGCCCAAAGCACATAAGGTAGTTCTTCTGCCCATTTCCCTTTCTTGGATCCAAGCTTCTTCTTCAAATTGTTGATGATGATCTTATTGGATGATTCTGCCTGACCATTAGCTTGTGGGTGGACTGGTGTTGATGTTATCATCTTAATCCCCCAACTGTCACAAAAGTTAGTAGTTCTGCCCCCAATGAATTGGGAACCATTATCACATATAATTTCAGAAGGAATACCAAATCTAGTTATAATATTTCTTTTAATGAAGGATATAACTTCCTTTTCTCTGACTTGGGCAAAAGCTTCAGCCTCTATCCACTTGGAGAAGTAATCAGTCATAGCAAGCATGAACACTTTTCCACCAGGTGCCTTAGGGAGCTTACCAACTATATCCATACCCCATCTCATAAATGGCCAAAAGCAGGATATAAGGTGCAAAAATTCAGCTGGTTGATGAAGGATATTGCTGTGTCTCTGACAAGGATCACATTTCTTAGCATACTCCACAGCATCTCTCTTCATAGTTGGCCAATAGTATCCTGTCCTCAGGATCCTTGAGAATAATGCCCTGCCTCCAGTGTGGTTTCCACAATCTCCTTCATGGAAGTCTTTAAAAACTTCTTGGATTTCAGGATCCTCAATGCATCTTAAATATGGTCATGCAAGAGATCGTTTATACAACATATTATTTAAAATTGTGAATTGAGATACCTTAATTTTGAAAGCCCTAGGGTTTTCTCCTGTAGGAATCTCTCCATGTTGTAAGTATCTCATGATTGGGAGGATCCACGATCCTGAATGAGATTGAGTATCCTCACTAGGGATAATTGTAGAATCCTCTCCTATTTCCATAGCCACATGATCCTCGATGGCAGGAGCCAGGATATGGACAATGGGGATACTTGTATCCTCTGGGATCTTCAAAGATGATCCTAGATTAGCCAATGCATCAGCTTCTGCATTTTCTTCCCTTGGTACCTATGTCAAACTCAAGATACAAGCTATAGAGTGGGGTATTATGTCCCCTGTGGCGATTTTAGTAGTATTCCAAGCCCTGTTCCTTTGACCTTTGAGGATCCATCAGTATAGAGTATCCAAGGATCCTTGGTCTCCTCAAGCTGCTGGACTTCTAATTCAGCTTCCTTTTGCAAATCACTACTGAAATCTGCCACAAAGTCAGCTAATGCTTGGGATTTAATGGCTGTCCTGGGCTCATATCTTATATCATATACACTAAGCTTCACTGCCAACTTAGCCATCCTTCCTGACAATTCAGGTTTCCTGAGGACATTCTTAATTGGAAAATTAGTTTTGACAATAATGGCATGAGTTTCAAAATAATGTCTCAATTTAGTAGATGCCATAATTAATGCAAGGATAAGTTTTTCTAAGTGTGAATACCTGGATTCAGCATCAAGTAAACTCTTACTTACATAATAGACAGGATGTTGTGTACCTTCGTGATCCTTAACAAGGACGGCACTTACTGCTTTTGAGGATACCGCAAGATATAAGGATAACACATCTCCTTTTTCTGGTTTCATCAAGGCCGGGGCCGAGGATAGGTAATCCTTAAGAGCTCTTAGGGCACTTTCATGCTTCTCAGTCCACTCGAATTTCTTGTTCTTCCTTAGGATATCATAGAATTCCTTGCACTTTTCTGAGGATTTGGATATGAATCTGTTTAAATCTGCAATCCTGCCTGTTAACCTCTGAACATCCTTAGCATTGGCAGGGGACTTGATGTTCACTATAGCTTTGATTTGTTCTGGACTGGCTTCAATGCCTCTCTTTGTCACCATATATCCTAAGAATTTACCTGCTTCAACACCAAAGTGACATTTTGAAGGATTAAGTTTCATGTTATATTTGTCAAGGATATTGAATGCTTCCTCCAAGTCCCTTAGGTGATCCTCAGCCTTTTTTGGATTTTACCACCATATCGTCTATGTAAACCTCCATAGTTTGTCCAATCTTATCCTTGAACATCATATTCACTAGCCTTTGATAAGTTGCACCTGCATTTCTTAGTCCAAATGGCATAGCAATATAACAGTATATACCAGTTGGAGTCATAAAGGCTGTATCCTCTTGATCGGATGGTTCCATCTGAATTTGTTGAAATCCAGATGAAGCATCCATAAAAGTTAACAGTTCATGACCCGCAGTTGCATACACCATGGAGTCAATGTGGGGTAATGGGAAAGGATCCTTGGGACATGCCTTATTTAAATTAGTGAAATCGACACATACCCTCCACTTTCCGTTTTTCTTTTGAACAACAACCACATTGGCCAACCATCTTGGATACTTGACCTCTCTAATCATACCTGCTTGGAGTAATTTCTCTACCTCCTCCTGGATAATGGCATTTCTTTCTGGTGCAAATTTCCTCCTCTTTTGATGGATTGGTTTGAAGGACCTATCAATGCCAAGTTTGTGAGTGATTATATCTTTAGATATACCTGTCATGTCTTCGTGTTTCCATGCAAAGGTAGTCTTTCTCCTTTTGAGGAAGGATATGAGGTCTTCCTTCATTTCGCCAAGGATCCCTGATCCTATATAAACTTTAGATTCAGGATCATCAGGATCCACAAGGATTTCTACTACATCCTGCTCTCTTGCCTCCAAGACATCCCTTGGAGGATGCTTTAATTGCTATTGCTCCCTTGACTTTGAGGCTGGTTTCATTGATGAGGTGTAGCAGTTCTTAGCTTCTTGCTGATCACTATCAATCTTCACTATTCCCCAAGGACTAGGAAGTTTCACACATTGATGATAAGTGGATGGGACTGCCTTCATGTCATGTATCCAAGGCCTGCCAAGGATAACATTACAACAAGATAAACAGTCAATAACACAAAATTTTTGGTAAGAATGTAGGCCTTCGATATAGATTGGGAGTTTAATGTCCCCCAGAGTATTCTTAGTCTCGCCACTGAATCCCACGAGCACAGAGGATCTTGGTATGATATTGGATTCAGGAATATTCATCTTCTTGAGGACATCAAGCTGGATAATGTTCACAGAGCTTCCTCCATCTATAAGGATCCTGTGAACAAAATGGTTAGAAATAAAAAGAGTGATAACCAAACCGTCGTGATGAGGATCCTGAATGTCAACACGATCATTCTCATCAAAAGTTATGACTTTTCCTTCGGAGACACTGGATGTTCGAATGGGTCTATCTCCATTATCCATCTTGGTTTCCTTTGCATGTCTTTTAGCTGCAGAGAAGGATGTTCCACAAATGTCTGATCCTCCAGAAATAAAGTTTATAACTTGTGCATCTGCTGGAGGGGCTAGAGCTTTTTCTGGGATCCTTTTAGGATCCTGAGTCCTTGACTTCTTTCTCCCCAATAATTCTTTCAAGTGCCCCTTGCTCAACAAGTATCCAATTTCTTTTCTCAGTGCGATGCATTCTTCTGTGAGATGCCTAAAATCTTCAAGATATGCACACCACTTTGACTTATCTTTAGTTGCAGCTGGTCTGTCATTTTTCCTGGGCCATCTAGCTTTATCACCTAAATTCTGCATCGCAAGGATTAGTTCATTGTTATCAACAGAAAAACAATATTCAGAAATTGAAGGATAATCCTCATCATCCTCTTCTTGTTCAACAGCATGCACATTCTGGTTATCAGATTTGTTATAGGATCTGAACTTGTTGTTTTTGAATGAGGATCCTTGGTTCTCTTGCTTTGAGGATCCTGCTAACCTCTCCTGGACCCTTTTGTCATCCTCTAGCCGGATGAACCTAAGGGCCCGAGTTCTTACCTCATCTAGATTCCTGCATGGTGTCATAACAAGATCGTCATAGAATAATGAATCCCTAAGCAATCCCATTTTAAAGGCTTCAACAGCCGTAGCTATATCCAGGTTAGGAATATCTAAGGATTCTTTACTAAATTTAGTGATATAATCCCTTAATGATTCATTATGACCTTGGGTTATCCTATACAGATCACTAGTTAAACGCTCAAATTTTCTACTACAAGAAAACTGGTTATTAAATAGGTTAACTAGATTAGCAAACGAGGTAATAGAGTAAGGGGGAAGACTTAGCAGCCATTTAAGAGCTGATCCAGTAAGAGTGGATCCAAATCCCTTGCACAGACATGCTTCCTTTAACCTTTCTGGGATGGGATTGATCTCCATCCTTTCCCTGTATTGTGCTATGTGTTCTTCATGATCTGTTGAACCATCATACAACTTCATGGTAGGCACGTGGAACCTCTTGGGTATCTCAGCATCACAGATTGGTGGTGCAAAACGAGATATCTTGTGGCTCCCATCTGCAATCTCCGGGATAGGCTTGACCACTCCTGGGACACTTGATATCATATCCTTTAACTTTTGCAATTCTCTGGCCATGGTATGATTGATACCTGTATCCTGCATAAGGCCATGGTTAGTGGTGTAAGAATTATTGAAAGTGTTACCTCCCATTGGGTTCAAATTAGGAAGAGCGGATGTGAATCCATATTGTTGGGGCTCTGAAATGACCGATGGACCGGTAGAAGCAATGGTCTGCATTGGAATAAAATCTCCCTGATGGACATCGGAACTCCCTGATTGCAAACTCCTTAAGGATCCCGGAATCTGGAAGGATCCATGAAACTGAGAGGATCCTTGAACCTGGGAGGATCCTAGGACGTAGGAAGATCCTTGAACCTGGGAGGATCCTTGAAACTGAGAGGATCCTTGAACCTGGGAGGATCCTGGGACGTAGGAAGATCCTTGAACCTGGGAGGATCCTTGAAACTGAGAGGATCCTTGAACCTGGGAGGATCCTGGAACATAGGAGGATCCTTGAACCTGGGAGGATCCTGGGACGTAGGAAGATCCTTGAACCTGGGAGGATCCTTGAAACTGAGAGGATCCTTGAACCTGGAAGGATCCTTGAAATGGCCAGAACCCTTGAATCTGCTGCGCTCCTGAGTATCCTCCTGAGCTTATGAAGGATCCTATATGCTGAGGATGGGATCCTGCTGGTTGGAAGTATAACCCTGAAGCCTGAGTCATTGCTGATGATCCGTAATGCACTCCTTTTGGTCCTCCCACATATTGAACGTCTGGAACCACTGAAGGCTGAGAAGTTATAACCAGAGTATCGAAATTCAAAGATCTGGGCATCAGTGGGGAATGATCCTCTGTCGATCTCTTCTATTTCTTGATGTCTCCAATTTCTCTAAGAATCCTTTCATTGGTCTTATCCTGCTGCTGTATATGCTCCTTCATCTGCAAAATCAGAGTAAACAAGTCACTAGTAGTGGGAGTATAAGAAGCAGAAGAAGTTGGAGGTTTTGAGAAAATGGGAGTTGGTTTCTTCTCGACATTTTTCTGAGGTCCAGAAGGTGGTGGAGGCAAAGGTGGAATGCCCTGGGATGAATTGACTGCAGACATCGCACTGGAGGTGTTCTTTGATGATGAAGCCATCTGCTTGGATGAAACGAACCGAAATGATCACAAAAATGAGAATTTCTTAGGAATGAAGCACCAATTGCCCCACGGTGGGCGCCAAACTGTTTTGGTAAAAAATCAGACGAGGATTATGCAACCAAACTCTCTGTTACGGGGTATGATGCTTGAATTGGTAAACAACAATGAGGATCACTAAGAAATGAATTTCACAGGAGACACAAAGATTTATACGAGGAAAAAGCCCTTGATCAATGTATGATATCCGGCATAAAAAACCTCGGGTGATGGAAACTACCGATCACCAACTCAAATTAAACAATAATTCTTTTACAACTTCGGATGATAGCGAGCTAAGTACAAGGATCACTATAGTGTATCGTGTAGAAATGTATGAAAAATGCTAAGTGTTTTGCCGAGAGCTGGTGAGTGCAGTTGTACGAGTGTGTGTAGCCAAAAATAGCCAAGTCCTCTCAAAAATAGCTCGCTACCCCCTTAAAATTAGAAAATATCTAGCCTAACTAACTGTCCGCATTTCGTGCCTTCTCCCCACGTTCTCCATAACGTTCACAATGGTCAAGCAATTGCAGAATTGAAGGGAATATGCTCCAGGAATATCGCCATGACCAAGTCCAAGCTGGTACTCCTGCAAAACAATACCGAATTCAAAGTGAACAATCATTAGTATAAGGATCCTTAGGATGATCCATGATCCTGATCCTGAAATACTTCCGAGGATCACTAATTGTCACAGAAGTAAGGATCACCAAACAGGATAACACTTGAGGATCACAGGTCAGTAAGAAATCCTCCCCAAACACTTAGTTTCAATACACTCCCAAGACCTTAGATGATTTGCTTGAACCCAGTTTTCGAATAGTTATTGCCAACTGTAATATTCTTCAATGCTCATCAGCTTTGGGGGTTTCTGCAACGTTCCCGTTTCATTTTCCATATTTACATTCTGAGCAACGGTAACAGGAGTACCCGGGGGCAGTAGCAAATGCATTATAAAATTCGTTATCCATGTTTCGATGTCGAGTGTTTACAACAACAAAATTTCAAATGATCTGAATTTTTGAAATGAACTAGAAGCCTCAAACGATCTGGAATTCAACTTCACATGACCTGAACTAATTTCACACGACCTGGATCACTTCACACGACCTGGATCTATTTTCAAACGAACTGAGCAACTTTCAAACGACCTGGTACACCTCGTGCGACCTGAAGTGTTCAAACCGTACGACCTGTTGTTGTTTCAAGTGAACTGATCAACTCGTGCGAGCTGGATGTTCAGCTCGTGCGACCTGAATGATTTCCAAACGACCTGAAAGTATCTCGAACGATCTGACAATTGTTTCACGCGATTTGGTCAATTTTATCATGTTTTAAGTTGATTTAGGTATTGATTTGTTCACGGATTGTTTAAAAAAGTGTTTTACGTGTTATATCACAAAATCAGATCATTTTAACCGTAAAAACTCAGTAATTTTGATGAAAAAGTGTAGAAATTGAGTAGAAATGAGTAGAAATCAGATTTTATCCGTGAAAACAAGCTGAAATGGTAAGAACTCTTCCTCCTGAGCTCTGATACCACTTGTAGGATCGGGGATTCGATCAAACGAGTCGATCAGAAGAATTCTAGATCAAATCAGAGGTGGAATTCATTGATTTGATCTTCATTCAGCTAGATATGCACTTAGAAGTAGATTAAATGTCGTTTGTATTGATTTCACAACGTTACACGAGCTGGCGACACTTCGGCAGAGCTTTGCTACCGGAATCAGAATCGTTACAAATGAAAACACAAGACCCACTATTTATAGGAAGCCCAGGTCGCACGAACCAGACATGTCCAGGTTGCATGAACCTGCTGGTTCAGACTTGTTTCCCGTTTCTTTCGTACAATGTGTCTTGGTCTATCTATCTAGTTACAGGACTCGATACAAGACGAAGTCAACAGACATATGCACTAACAATTCTACCTGACATCTTAGGTTTCCTAAGCACATTTTTAACAGGATAATTAGTTTTAACATGAATCCTATGTGTTTCAAAGTAATGTCTAAGCTTTGTTGATGCCATAACTAGGGCTAATATCAATTTCTCTAAGTGTGAATATCTAGTTTCAGCATCTAACAAACTTTTGCTAACATAATAGACAAGATACTGCTGACCTTCGTGATCCTTTACTAGAACAACACTTACTGCATTCCCTGATACTGCAAGATACAGGGATAATGGTTCACCATCCTTGGGCTTCATCAATAGAGGTGCGGTTGAAAGATACTGCTTCAATTCCTGCAAGGCTGCTTCATGTTTTTCTCCCCACTCGAATTTCTTATTCTTCTTCAGGATATCGTAAAATTCTTTACATTTCTCTGAGGATCTCGATATAAATCTGTTTAATGCTGCTACTCGTCCTGTTAATCTTTGTACATCTTTCATGTTGGAAGGGGATTTGATATCCAAGATAGCTTTGATCTGTTCTGGGCTTGCTTCTATCCCTCTTTTAGTCACCATATATCCTAAAAACTTTCCCTTCCCCACTCCAAAATGGCACTTGGCAGGATTTAGCTTCATGTTATATTGATCCAGGATATCAAATGCTCCTTTAATATCCTGGAGGTGATCCTCAGCCTTCTTAGATTTCACTACCATATCATCAATGTATACTTCCATGGTGTCCCCCAGTTTATCTTTAAACATCATGTTCACCAATCTTTGGTACGTTGCACCTGCATTTTTCAAAGCAAACGGCATAGCAGTATAACAATAAATACCTGTTGGTGTCATGAAAGCAGTATCCTCCTGGTCTGAAGGTTCCATTTGGATCTGCTGGAATCCTGAGGATGCATCCATAAAGGTTAACATCTCATGACCGGTAGTTGCATCCACCATTGAGTCTATATGAGGTAGAGGGAATGGGTCTTTAGGGCATGCTTTGTTCAAGTCTGTGTAATCTACACAAACTCTCCAGTTCCCATTCTTCTTTTGAACCACGACCACATTTGCTAGCCACTTTGGAAATTTGACCTCCCTAAACATCCTGGACTTCAATAATATTTCAACCTCTTCTTGAATGATTGTATTTCGTTCAGGAGCAAACTTCCTTTTCTTTTGCTGAACAGGCTTGAATGACCTGTCAATTCCAAGCTTGTGAGTAATAATATCTTTGGAGATACTTGTCATATCCTCATGCTTCCATGCAAATGTTGACATCCTGCATTTCAAAAAGTTAGTTAACTGATCCTCAATATCCTGAGGGATATTGGTTCCTACGAGCACCGAGATATTTGGATTATCCTGATCCAGTATAATTTTCTTAACATCCTGCTCTGAAGCCTCCGCGATATCCTGGGCTAGTATCTTTAATTGCTATCCTGCTTTGGGCTTGGTTGAGGATTTCATTGACGATGAATAACATTCCTTCGCCTCCTGTTGATCACTTTCCACCTTGACTACTCCCCAAGGGGTAGGGATCTTGATGCACTGATGATAGGTTGACGGCACATCTTTCATATCATGGATCCACGGCCTACCCAATATAATATTGTAACAGGATAAAGAGTCCATGACACAGAAGCGTTGCATTGTGTTGACTCCTTCCACATATACTGGCAGCTTTATCTCTCCCACAGTATTCTTAGCCTCTCCACTGAACCCAACAAGCATAATGGACTTTGAAGTAATATCCATCAGGGATACATTTATCCTCTTCAATGTTTCTAGTTGAATAATGTTGACGGAGCTGCCATTATCCACTAGTATCCTGCGTACAAAATGATTAGCAACATATAAGGTTATTACCAAACCATCATGATGAGGATCCAGGACATTATCCCTATCATCACTATCGGACGTGATCATTTTATCAGTCGTGAGGGTTTTTATCCTGGTTGGCGTATCTCCTCTTTCTGCCTTAGCCTCCTTTGCATGCCCTTTTGCTGATGAGTATGAAGTTCCACAAATGTCGGGTCCTCTTGAAATGAAGTTAATTATCTTGGCATCTGCAGGAGGTGATGCCGCTCGTTCAGGATCCTTCTCAGTATCCTGACCCTTATTCTTCTTTCTTCCCAGGAGATCCTTCAGATATCCTTTGCTCAGTAGATAGCTTATTTCCTTCCTCAGGGCAATGCAATCTTCCGTAACATGTCCGAAATCCTCATGGAAGGCACACCATTTGGATTTATCCTTCCAATCTACGTTTTGTTGGTTCTTCCTAGGCCACCTTGCTTTGTCTCCCAAACCCTGCATAGCATACATTAGTTCAGGTATATTAACCGAAAAACAATATTCTGACATTTCAGGACACTCCTTAGGATCCTCGTCTTCAACAACATTCACTTTCTTGCTGTCATTCCTGCCATATAGCTTAGAGCGATATGGCTTGTACGAGGATTCTGACTTCCTGTTGGTTGATTCGTGGGTTGAAGATGAATTCAACCACTCTTGCATCTTTATTGTTAGGGGAGGATTTCTCAATGATCAGTGATCCTCAATTACTGTTGGGTTTGGTGATCCTCACTTCTGTTTGAATTGGTGATCCTCAGAAGTATTACAGGATCAGGATCATGGATCATCGTAAGGATCCTTATACTAACGATTGTCTACTTTGAATATGGTGTTATTTTGCAGGAGTACGAGCTTGGACTTGGTCTTGGCGATATTCCTGGAGCATATTCCATGACTTATTCCGCACGTGCTTAACTGAAGTGGACATTATGGAGTTCGTGGAGGACTTGCATGAAATGCGGAATGTTTGTTAGCTTAGATATTTTCCATTTTTAAACGGGATAGCGAGCTAAATAGAAACACTTGGCTATTTTTAGCTTAACACACACACTCTTGCAACTGCTCTCACCTGCTCTCGATAATTCACTTGGCGATTACACACTTTTTTATACAATACACTATAGTGATCCTTGTAATTAGCTCGCTATCATCCGAAGTTGTAACACATTTCTTATTTAATTTGAGTTGGTGATCGGTAGTTTCCATCACCCGAGGTTTTTTATGCCGGAGATCATTCATTGATCAAGGGATTTTTCCTAGTATAAATCTTTGTGTCACTTATTCATTTCGTTTCTGAGTGATCCTTAGTGTTGTTCATTGATTCAAGCAACATACCTCACAACAGAAAGTTTGGTTGCATTATCATTGCTTGATTTTTTTACCAAAACAGTTTGGCGCCCACCGTGGGCCAATTGGTGCTTCATTCCTAAGAAAATTCATGCTTTTGTGGTCATTTCGGTTCATTACAACCAAGCAGATGGCTTCCTCAACAAAGAATACATCAAGTTCTATGCCGGCAATCAGTTCTTCACTAGGCGTTCCTCCTTTGCCTCCACCACCTTCTGGATCCCAGAAGAATGCTGAGAATGCTGCGAAGAGACAAACCCCCATTTTCACAAAACCACCAACTTCTTCTGTTTCAACTAATCCTACTACTATTGATCTTTACGCTCTGATTTTGTAGATGAGGAATCATGCACAAGAGCAGGACAAAACCAACGAAAGGATCCTCCGGGAGATCGCTGAGATCAAGAAACAGAAGAAATCAGTGGAGGATCACTCCCCTCTGATGCCAAGGTCGCTGAACTTCGACACTCCAGTCATAACTTCCCAGCACTCAGCAGCTCCGGATGTGCAATACTTGGGTGAATTACCAGGAAGACGTCATGGAACAACAACAATGAGTCAGGCATTTGGCTCTCACTACCAGCCTCAGGGATCCTATTTTCAGCCATCGGGATCCTCTATTCAGCATCAAGGATCCTTCAGCTCAGGAGGATATTTGGGAACGCACACGGTCCAAGGATCCTCCCAGGTCCAAGGATCCTCCCAGGTCCAAGGATCCTCCCAGGTCCAAGGATTCTCTATTGTCCCAGGATCCTTTCAGGTTCAAGGATCCTCTCAGCCTCAAGGATCCAATGTCTTTCAGGATCAAGGATTCTTGAGAAGTATGCAGCCTCAGAGCTCGGACGTTCATCAAGGAGACTTCATACCAATGCAGACCATTGCTTCATATGGTCCTTCGATCATACCAGAATCCCGTCAATATGGATACACATCTGGAATTCCAAACACGAATCCTGTGGGAGGTAACACTTTTAATAATTCATACAACACTAACCATGGCTTAATGCAGGATACAGGTATCAATCAGGCTATGGCCAGGGAGTTATAGAAGCTCAAGGATATGATATCCAGTGTTCCAGGAGTGGTTAAACCCATTCCTGAAATTGCAGACGGTAGCCATAGGATATCTCGTTTTGCACCACCCTTATGTGATGCTGAGATACCCAAAAGATTCCAGATACCATCCATGAAACTGTATGATGGTTCAACGGATCCAGAGGAGCATGTAGCTCAATACTGGGAGAGGATGGAGATCAATCCAATTCCTGAAAGGTTAAAAGAAGCATGTCTATGCAAGGGATTTGGATCCACACTCACATGATCTGCTCTTAAATGGCTGCTAAGTCTTCCCCCTTACTCTCTTACTTCATTTGCTAATCTAGTTAATTTGTTTAATAGTCAATTCTCTTGTAGTAGAAAATTTGAACGATTAACTAGTGATTTATATAGGGTAACTCAAGGTCAAAATGAATCACTTAGAGATTACATCACTAAGTTTAGTAAAGAATCCTTAGATATTCCCAACTTGGATATTGCTACGGCTGTAGAAGCCTTTAAAATGGGATTGCTTAGGGATTCATTATTCTATGATGATCTTGTGATGACACCTTGCAGGAATCTTGATGAAGTAAGAACCAGGGCCCTTAGGTTCATCCGCCTAGAGGATGACAAAAGAATCCAGGATAGATTGACAGGATCCTCAAAACAGGAGAAGCAAGGATCCTACTTCAGGAACAACAAATCAAAGTCTTACAACAGATCTGATAACCAGAACGTGCATGTAGTGGAACAAGAAGAGGATGATGAGGATTATCCTCCTATTTCTGAATACTATTTTTCTGTTGATAACAATGAACTAATCCTTGCAATGCAGAATCTAGGTGAGAAAGCTAGGTGGCCGAGAAAAAGTGATAAACCAGCTGCTACAAAGGATAAGTCCAAGTGGTGTGTATATCATGAGGATTTCGGGCATCTCACTGAAGAGTGTATTGCACTAAGAAAGGAAATTGGTTACTTGTTGAGCAAGGGGCATTTGAAGGAACTTTTGGGACGAAAGAAGTCAAGGATCCAGGATCCTGAAAGGATCCCAGAAAAGGCTCCTGCTCCTCCAGCAGATGCACAAGTTATAAAATTCATATCCGGTGGATCAGACATTTGTGGTACTTCCTTTTCAGCAGCCAAGAGACATGCCAAGGAAACCAAGATGGATAATGGAGATAGACCCATCCGGACGTCCACTGTCACCGAGGATAAGATCATAACTTTTGATGAGGATGATCGTCTTGATGTCCAGGATCCTCATCATGATGGTCTTGTAATTACATTGTTTATTTCTAACCACTTTGTTCGCAGGATCCTTATAGATGGAGGAAGCACTATGAACATCATTCAGCTTGATGTCCTCAAGAAGATGAATATCCTGGAGTCTGATATTGTCCCAAGATCCTCAGTACTTGTGGGATTTAGTGGGGAAACCACAAACACATTGGGGGACATCAAACTCCCAATCTATATTGAAGGATTGCATTCTTATCAAAAAATTTGTGTTATAGATTGCTTATCTTGTTGCAATGTTATCCTTGGCAGGCCATGGATACATGATATGAAGGCAGTTCCATCCACCTATCATCAATGTGTAAAGCTTCCAAGTCCTTGGGGAGTGGTGAAAATTGAGAGTGATCAACAAGAAGCTAAGAATTGCTATACCTCATCAATGAAGCCAGCCTCAAGACCAAGGGAGCAATAGCAATTAAAGTATCCTTCAAGAGATGTCTTGGAGGCAAGAGAGCAGGATGTGAAAGAAATCCTCATGGATCCTGATGATCCCGAATCTAGGATCTTCATAGGGTCAGGGATCCTTAGCGAAATCGAGCAGAATCTAGTATCCTTCCTTAAGAGGAGGAAATCCACCTTTGCCTGGAAACATGAAGACATGACAGGTATATCTAAGGATATAATTACTCATAAAATTGGCATTGACAGGTCATTCAAGCCTATACATCAAAAGAGGAGGAAGTTTGCACCTGAAAGGAATGCTATTATCCAGGAAGAGGTAGATAAACTACTTCGGGCAGGTATGATAAGAGAGGTTAAGTATCCAAGATGGTTAGCCAATGTGGTTGTTGTTCAGAAGAAAAATGGAAAGTGGAGGGTATGTGTCGATTTTACTGATTTAAACAAGGCATGTCCCTAGGATCCTTTCCCATTACCCCACATTGACTCCATGGTGGATGCTACCACGGGTCATGAGTTGTTGACTTTTATGGATGCTTCATGTGGATTTCAACAAATTCAGATGGAACCATCTGATCAAGAGGATACAGCCTTTATGACCCCAACTGGTATATATTGTTATATTGCTATGCCATTTGGACTAAGGAATGCAGGTGCTACTTACCAAAGGCTTGTCAATATGATGTTCAAGGAACAAATTAGACACACTATGGAAGTCTATATTGATGACATGGTAGTTAAGTCCAAGAAAGCTGAGGATCACCTTAAAGACTTGGAAGAAGCATTCAATATCCTTGATAAATTTAATATGAAACTTAATCCTTCCAAGTGTCATTTTGGTGTTAAGGCAGGTAAATTCTTAGGCTATATGGTGACAAAGAGGGGCATTGAAGCAAGTCCAGAGCAAATCAAGGCCATTGTGAATATCAAATCTCCTGCCAATGCTAAGGATGTGCAAAGATTGACAGGCAGGATCGCAGCCTTGAACAGGTTCATATCAAAATCCTCGGAAAAGTGCAAGGAATTCTATGACATCCTGAGGAAGAACAAGAAATTTGAATGGACTGAGAAGCATGAAAGTGCCCTCAAAGCTCTTAAGGATTACCTATCCTCAGCCCCTGCCTTGATGAAACCAGAAAAGGGGGATGTGTTATCCTTATACTTAGCAGTATCCTCAAAAGCAGTAAGTGCGGTCCTTGTTAAGGATCACCAAGGTATACAACATCCTGTTTATTATGTAAGTAAGAGTTTACTTGATGCTGAATCCAGGTATTCACACTTAGAAAAACTTATCCTTGCATTAATTATGGCATCTACTAAATTAAGACATTATTTTGAGACTCGTGTCATTATTGTTAAGACTAATTTTCCAATTAAGAATGTTCTCAGGAAACCTGAAATGTCAGGAAGGATGGCTAAGTGGGCAGTGAAGCTAAGTGCATATGATATAAGATATGAACCAAGGACTGCCATCAAATCCCAAGCCTTAGCTGACTTTGTGGCAGATTTTAGTAGTGTTTTGCAAAAGGAGGCTGAGTTAGAAGTCCAACAGCTTGAAGAAACCAAGGATCCTTGGATACTATTCACTGATGGAGCCTCCAATGTAAAAGGAACAGGTCTTGGAATACTACTAAAATCGCCACAGGGGGACATAATACCCCACTCCATAGCTTGTGAATTTCAAACTACCAACAATGAGGCTGAGTATGAAGCCTTGATAGCTGGTTTGCAAATTGCTAAGCATATGAGGATCAGGTATCTTGAGGTACATGTAGATTCATTACTAATCACTAATCACTTTAATGGATCCTATGTTGTTAAAGGTGAGAAGCTAATCAAATATTTAGAGATAGTCAAAGAATTGGCACTCTCTTTTGTATCCTTTAGTTTAACACAGGTACCAAGGGAAGAGAATGCAGAAGCTGATGCATTAGCCAATCTAGGATCATCCTTGAAGATCCCGGAGGATATAAGGATCCCTATTATCCATATCTTGACCCCTGCTATTAAGGATCATATAACTATGGAGATAGGAGAAGATTCTGCAATCATCCCTAGTGGTGATACTCAACCTCATTCAGGATCATGGATCCTCCCAATCATGAGATACATACAACATGGAGAGATTCCTACAGGAGAAAACCCAAGGGCTTTCAAAATTAAGGTATCTCAATTTACAATATTAAATAATATGTTGTATAAACGATCTCTTGCAGGACCATATCTAAGATGCATTGAGGATCCTGAAATCCAAGAAGTCCTAATGGATTTCCATGAAGGAGATTGTGGAAACCACACTGGGGGCAGGGCATTATTCTCAAGGATCCTGAGGACATGATACTATTGGCCAACTATGAAGAAGGATGCTGTGGAGTATGCCAAGAAGTGTGATCCTTGTCAGAGGCATAGTAATATCCTTCACCAACCAGCAGAGCTCTTGCATCCTATATCCTCTTCTTGGCCATTCATGAGATGGGGAATGGATATAGTTGGAAAGCTTCCTAAGGCACCTGGTGGAAAAGTATTCATGCTTGCTATGACTGATTACTTCTCTAAGTGGATAGAGGCTGAAGCCTTTGCTCAAGTCAGAGAAAAGGAAGTTATATCCTTTATTAAAAGAAACATTATTACTAGATTTGGTATCCCTTCTGAAATTGTTTGTGATAATGGATCCCAATTTATTGGGAATAGAACTACTAACTTTTGTGACAGCTGGGAGATTAAGATGATAACATCAACACCAGTCCACCCACAAGCTAATGGTCAGGCAGAATCATCCAACAAGATCATCATCAACAATTTGAAGAAGAAGCTTGGATCCAAGAAAGGAAAATGGGCAGAAGAACTACCTTATGTGCTTTGGGCTGATAGGACAACTCCCAAGAATGCTACTGGCCAAACTCCATTTTCTTTGGTGTTTGGGGCAGAATCAGTAATTCCTACAGAGATGGTGGTTCCAACTGCAAGAACAAGCATTCGTGATCCTGAAGAAAATGTTGAAAACTTGGTTCAAGACTTGGATGCTATAGAAGAAATCAGGGATTTGGCAAGGATAAGGATGGCTAGTTATCAACAAAGGATGGCTGGAGCCTACAACAAAAATGTCAGGATCAGGAAATTCCAAGTTGGTGATATGGTATTATGGAAAGCATTTCAGAATACTACCAATCCTGCTGATGGAAAGTTGGCACCAAAATGGGAAGGCCCCTATTTGATTGAAGCTGAACCAGGAAAGGGGGCATATCGATTGCTAACTATGTAAGGTGATTTGCTACCAAGAGCTTGGAATGCTGTCCATTTGAAGAAATGTTTCATGTGACAAGGATCCATGATCCTTACACGACAAGTATCCTTGAAGGATCCTTACAGAACAAATGATCCTCTTTCTGGTAATATTCTAATCTCTAACTATTTCATTCTTTAATTATCTCATATAAGGGTAAGGATCCTGCATCCTTTATCCTCCTTTTACATGATTCTGAGTTTTGAAGGTTCAGGTATCCTTAACTAAGGATTGAGTATCCACAGAAGTATCCAGTTATTTGGGCTTGACCCCAGTTTGGGCTTGTCCCCAGTTTCGCCAGTAGCGCACGATGATCCTGGTATAGTTCATGGCAATGGGACCAGTACTCACTTTAGGGGCTGAAAATTTCATTGTACTGGCTATATTCAGGATCCTACGTATAATGGTAGACGTACCATACATCCGTTCCTAAGGTTTCTAACGTTTTCACGTTAGCTAAGGTTTTTGCATTTTCATGTCACTAAGTTTGGATAGTCGCCAGTGAGGGCCATACTCCAGTTTACACACGATCCTTTGGGCTTGTCCCCAGTTATCCTTTGGGCTTGTCCCCAGTTATCCTTTGGGCTTGTCCCCAGTATATTGGGCTTGTCCCCAGATTTGTTGGGCTTGTCCCCAGTTTCTAACTCTTATCTTATATTGGCTTAGTCCCAAGTTGTATCCTATTTCAGGTTTTTGGAGATAAACGACCAAGGATCCTTGATCCTTACTTTCTACTAAGGTTTGTCTTTTGTGTTATCCTGATTATAAGTGTTAAAGGATAGGATCCTAACTTGGATTCTCAGTTATGATCCTTAACTATTTTGATTTTATTCATTATTCATTTGAGTAACCCTTATCCTTTGACAACTGAACTTATGATCCTTAAAATATGTTACTTTTCAGAACTTGTCGACTATAGGATATGTGATCCTTGATCATATCCTAAACTTTTTGAGGATATTTGTTAAATATTTCTTTATCTGATAAATTTAAACAAAATGAACATCACAATAATTGAAAAGAAAAGTACTAACAAGGATAGTAACATGGGAGATAGCCAAAAAGTTAAAGTTATTTTATTCACAAAAGATTAAACACTTTAAGGTTGTCAAAATTGCCAACCCACGTTTCTACCAGCAAAACGTGGCCCGTCCACATGGGATGGCAAAGGGTGTCCATTGTTCATAGAACTAGAAAGTGCAGGAATCAAAAGACGGCAGGATCACAATGGCTTCATCCCCCAAACAGAGGATCCCTCCACCATTTGTAATCCTACCTATTGTTCAAGGATCCATGATCCTTTAACCTAGTTACTATTGTTCAAGATACAACCCATCATTGTTCAACAAAAACACCATAACCAAAATAAACTACCAAATTCTAAAAAAATGGGCTCCGGCTACGTCTAGAAATGTCCTTCATCGCCCATCCATGCAGCTTACACCTTCGCTGCATCACCATCACCTCCAGCTCCAGCACCATCACCTGCTTGATCCTTGCAACTGCCACTCGCCTCGATTGCCAAGACCTCACCAGCCTCTTCTTCGTCATCCAGTTCAGCCAACCTTGCCCTCCAGCCCTCAACGTCCCAGTTGCTCTTGTCAAAGTCAGGATCTTGAGCTTCTTCGGCCATTTGCAACTTGGTTTTGTACATAGCAATGGCAGCGGAGACTTTGGCATCATTGGTGATTTCAGCCTTCTCTTGGTCGGCAGTGATGTGAGCCAGGACGAGTTCCCTCTTTACCAGATTGACGTCATTTTCAAGGGAGGCAATCTTCTTATCCTTGGCTAGCATGATCTTTTGGAGGTCCACACACTTCTGCTCAATCTCTTCAACATTGCCTACGTAGTCCTCGATTTCAGCAAATTTCTGCAAAAAGACAATGTGAAGTTTAGGATCACATGATCCTCAAGTGGGCAGGATAATTAAGCTAAGTCAGTGATCCTCACATTAGCAAAGTACTCGAGGAATTGATGGCGGATCAGAGGCAAGCCTTCCAGATTATCAGCTTCAGAGGTCTTCCTTTTCTTACCACCCTTGCCCTTGGAATTGGTTGCCTTGGGGATCGTGACAGCTGGAGTAGCAGCAGACTTCTTCTTTGAGGATCGGACAGTGTCAAGGTCAGTGACACTGAATTTGGAGGCAGATCTTGAAGATTTTCCAGCACCTACACATCCAAAACAGATAAGTATCCTTATCCCTTTTCTATTTAACTATTTACTTAAATATTTAATTACATATAAACAGGATACTTACTCGATATAGTGACAGAACCTGAGGATACTTCTTGAGAATCCTGGGTGTTTGTTTTAAATGATCTTCTTGCAGGATCAAGTCTCCGGAACGCGGCAAGCCTTTCCTGTGTTGCAGGTGTTGTGATGAGGTGTGCGACAGTAATAGCTGCAAAATAGAAACAAAAGGACGTTAGTGATCCTTAAACAAAAACAAGGTCATCTGGTGATCCTTCTTAGGATCCTCTATCCTACCATGAGTGGTCCATTTTCTAGGCAGATCCTTTCCATCAGAGAGAGAATCCCTTCTGACAAAGAAGAATCGCCGTTTCCAGTTGGTGTCATTCTTAGTGGCTTTGAAGATTGGATGTTCTTCACCGGGTTTGTGTTTGAGTAGATATCGGTGGGATCCATGGGTAACGAGGTCATACATCTCAGCAAACTCCGACATTCCCAGATCAATTCCTTCATGTTCGATGATCCTTTCAAGGGTATATAAGACCCTCCAAATCATTGGCATCGCTTGAATGTAGGAGATGCCGGTGAGAGAGAAAAAAGACTGGGTGAATTCAGGGAAAGGATACGAGTATCCTATTATGAATGGTGTGACTGGAAAGGATACCCAGGTTTCAGAAATATAATCACTGAGAACGGTGGAATCAAATGGTTTAAAATCGGTGTTTGCCGGAAAGCAATGTCGGATCCTGTCTATCTGTGGATCAGTGAAGCAACATCGTTCTTTTGCAGAATCTTTTATGATCCCTTGGCTTTTCAAGGGACTGTCCTTCTTGTGATCCTTAGCCGGTGAGGATCTTAACATCATCTTGATTATGACGGTGGTGAAGAAGGAGAAACAGAGTGAGAAGATAAAGAGAGAAAGGAAAGAGAAATACCTGATCAAGTCTTCGAATGGAAATTTAAAGAAGGAAACGCACGAATTTAAATGCTCTCTAACCCTTATCTCTAACTTCAATTTATAATGATGATTTTGCAGGATTGTCACCTCAATGACGTCATGTTAGCAACGGCTAGTCAGGATTCAACGGCTATATATCCGTTAGTTGGTTACGGATAAGAACGAGAAAATATAACTCGTTATTTTACATTATTACTCCTTATATTTTGGGGGCAATTGTTAGGGGAGGATTTCTCAATGATCAGTGATCCTCAATTACTGTTGGGTTTGGTGATCCGCACTTCTGTTTGAATTGGTGATCCTCAGAAGTATTACAGGATCAGGATCATAGATCATCGTAAGGATCCTTATACTAACGATTGTCTACTTTGAATATGGTGTTGTTTTGCAGGAGTACGAGCTTGGACTTGGTCTTGGCGATATTCCTGGAGAATATTCCATGACTTATTCCGCACGTGCTTAACTGAAGTGGACGTTATGGAGTTCGTGGAGGACTTGCATGAAATGCGGAATGTTTGTTAGCTTAGATATTTTCCATTTTTAAACGGGATAGCGAGCTAAATAGAAACACTTGGCTATTTTTAGCTTAACACACACACTCTTGCAACTGCTCTCACCAGCTCTCGATAATTCACTTGGCGATTACACACTTTTTATACAATACACTATAGTGATCCTTGTAATTAGCTCGCTATCATCCGAAGTTGTAACACATTTCTTGTTTAATTTGAGTTGGTGATCGGTAGTTTCCATCACCCGAGGTTTTTTATGCCGGAGATCATTCATTGATCAAGGGCTTTTTCCTCGTATAAATCTTTGTGTCACTTATTCATTTCGTTTCTGAGTGATCCTTAGTGTTGTTCATTGATTCAAGCATCATACCTCACAACAGAAAGTTTGATTGCATTATCATGGCTTGATTTTTTGACCAAAACATTTATGTCATCCTCCAGTCGAATATATCTTAAAGCCCTATTTCGAGCTTCATCCAGGTTCCTGCAAGGATTCATTACAAGATCCTGGTCAAATTGAGAATCATTTTGCAATCCCATCTTGAAAGCCTCCACAGCTATTGCAACATCAAGATGTGGGATATCTAAGGATTCCCGGCTAAACTTGTTCACATAATCTCTTAAGGATTCCTTAGGTCCCTGAGTTATCCTGTAGAGATCACTGGTTAGTTTTTCAAAACTTCGACTGCAAGAAAATTGACTGTTAAATAAATTGACTAAGTGAGCAAATGATGTAATTGAATGAGGAGGAACGTTTAAGAGCCATTTTAAGGCTGATCCTGTTAAAGTGGAACCAAAACCCTTGCAGAGGCAAGCTTCCTTAAGGTCCGGAGGGATAGGGTTAATTTCCATTCTTTCCCTATACTGAGCAATATGCTCCTCAGGATCTGTGGTTCCGTCATAGAGCTTCATGTTGGGGGTTTGAAATCTCTTAGGGATTTCAGCATCACATATAGGATATGCAAATCGAGATATCTTGTGGCTATCCTGGGACACTTCTGGGATCGGCTGGACTACCCCAGGTACATTGGATATCATGTCCTTTAACTTCTGAAGCTCCCTGGAAAGTGCTGATGTCATACCTGCATCCTGCCAAAATCCAATACCATTAGTAGCAAGAGTATTAGTATTATTAGACATGTTACCAGTCTGAGGATTTTGGCCATATCCTGGAGCATATCCTGAACTTCTCACAGTTGATACCCTAACCGAAGAGGGTATCTCAGGAGTATGACTCTGGGAATGGCTAGGCACAATATTGCCCCTGTTATCCTCAGTATACACTGCTGAACTGAAGTTCAATGCTCTTGGCTGCAGGGGAGTGACAATATCCTCAGCTGGCCTACTCGAACTAGACTCCAAGAGCTGTATTTCTCTTATCAGCATTTGATTTGTTTTCTGCTGCTGCTTCATCTGATCCTGTATGCTACCAAACAAAGTTAGAATTTCATCATTAGAAGCCAAAACAGGAGTTCTCCCTAAGGCAGCAAATCCTTGAACATTCTGAGTGGGGATAATATCCCGAGCCACATGAATTTCGGTCCTTCTTGGAGGAGCCTGAGGCTATGAAGATGCTTGTGTCCTCGGAGGTGGTGGAAGCACCGAACCAATAGTTGCAGAGGTTGTAGCAGACATGGTAGAAGAGCTCATGTTTGATTTTGAGGTCATTGAAAATAGTGTGGCAAAATTTTCGAAAACAGAAAACCAAGTAATGATTTTACGAAAGCTTTTAGTAGAAATAGCACCACTTGCCCCACGGTGGGTGCCAAATTGTTTTGGTCAAAAATTACCTAAGCAATTTAGTGATCAAATTAGTTAAGTGAGGTAGTATGCTAAGAATGTGTATTGAAAATATCCTGGTTTAGTCGTTTGTAAAAACAGTTTTCAGGATATAGCTCAGGATATTGAGCTATATCTATAATCAAACAGTGAGCAAAAAGTAAAAGGTGACACAAGATGTACGAGGAAAGCCCTTGATCAATCTAGATCGCCGGCACAAAACCTCGGGAGCTGACAATCGCAGCTGCCTTGTTCTTCTTATTACTTCAAATGTCAGGATACAGTGAAGGATATTGACCAGATCGTTGCTAAGTGTTACAATGTTTTTCAGAAAGTGAGAGTTACGAGAGAGCTCGAGAGTAGTGAGTGTTGTCACACCCCGACCACGTAGAACAACAAAACGTGGCGGAAACGTCGGGGAGTGTTGTAACAGAATTAATTGTTTCAAATCCATGGCAATTGAAGTTTCGTTTTATTAATCAAACATGAATGTTTACATTTTTTTAAACAAGAACCAAAGAGTACATAACATAAATTAACTATTTCTTGTCACGTTTTAAGTCACTAAGGCACAGGTCCGCCTAAGTATGTCTTGATAAGTCCTATGCATCATCTCCTGAAAACACATGTGAAAATAGGTACGTCAGCATAAAAATGCCTGTGAGATACATAGGTTTTGTGAAAACAGAATTCATGACTTATGTTTGAGAAAATGTTTAGTCATGAACCTTGTAATTTGCTTTGTCTTGTAAATCATTTGAAAAACGATAAGATCAGATGATATGTATAAATAAGAGAATAATGTATGGTTAAATGAATAACCATGTAAAATGAGTTTGTATAAGATAAGTTGTTTGTAAATCAATGTCTTGTGAAAAGTATGTTATTTGTATAAAATGTTATATGTCTCAAATTGAAATGATTCAAATAACGCTACAATACGTGATACCATACAAACACTTATATATAGGAAGTACCAGCGGCGTATCCACCGTGCTTGTATCATATTACATACACCTCGTTACTTAAATCACTTACTCAAACCAAACCACCAAGATGTAATGTTTAACAATTGTAGAAATGTTTATGTATAGTCAAATGTCTATCGTCAAATGTAAATCATGTCAACAGATACAAATGGTTCACACGGTTCAATAGTTACAAACGGTTCATATAATCAAAGGGTTACGACGGTTCACATAGTCAAATGGTTACAACGGTTCAAAATGTAGTATAATGTGTTCATATACTGGATGAGCATATGCAACAGAAATGCAATGTAAAACAATGTACTAAGTATGCACGTAATGGACATACATAGCATAAGTGTAATGTAAAACAATGTACTAAGTATGCACACAATGGGCGTACATAGCATGAAATGTATTGTAAAGTGATGTACTAAGTATGTACACAATGGGCATACATAGCATAAAATGTATTGAAATCATGTACTATAAATGTACTAATAAACATAGCAAGTATATGATGTGAAAATGGGAAAGCATGAAAGTAACAAGTAGGCACATGTGTTTCACCCCAAAACAGTTTGGAAAACAGTAAAAGAGGGGTCTATGTACTCACTTGAGATTGCTTAGTAGTCCTTGAGTAACAACCAAACAATGCTAGAGATCGCGGATATCAAACGGCACCTAATATAGGTAACTATGTTAATAAACCGGACCTAAATCGGAAGATCGGGTAGAATGAGGGTTCGTAAACCAAACGAGCATGGAGACTCGTGTAATATGGTTTAACAAAGCCTACATATTAAATGAAACCTAACATAAGTGCTTACGACCCATTATGACCCGTTTAGGTAGCTTATGCTACTTTAACGCGTCGTTCGCGTAAAACGCGTTCGCCTAGCTAGTCCTATGACAAGTATTATATGCCTAAAATGTTTAATTATGTTACATAATCAGTTAAGTGACGAAAGTTTAGGTTACATATGCTTAATTACCAATTACACATGAAAAGGGTATTTTGGTAATTTACCTAAGGCATATAAACTACCTATCATATAACTACTTAACGAAGCGACCATAAGGTATAACCTCGGAAGGTTATTCCCTATATACTATGGTCACCTAATGTATTTGGTCAGATCCTAATGATCGACCAAATGGGTCGGGTTCGAAGGTATAAGCGATTTATTAGATCTCTTACCCTTGCGACCCTAGACAACGTGGTAATCAGTAGGCATAGTCACAAGGGACTATAACCATCGTGATTACAATCACGTTGCGAAGTTCAAACAAACTTCGCATTGACCATAAACTGGTCAACGCAGAAAGTCAAACAAAGTTTGACTTTCGGACTCGAAAAGCAATAAAAGAACGAAGGAACACTTACAAAGGGTCCCCGAATGCTAATCTTGATCCAAGTAGCTCAGGTATGAAACAAATGTTCCAACTTAGAGCTTCTCAAATCAAAATTCTTGTGGGTTTTGCAATGGAATGGGGGGGGGGGGGTATTTATAGTTTTCGGGGAGCCGTTAAGATCGTTTCTTGTTAACCGTGCTTTGATCTTGGCCATACACCTCAAGAACATGGTTTTACAAAACCATTTGAGCCCCTAGTATTGCCCAATACCATGTGCACAAGAGGAATGGACCTGATTCAATGTTTCTGCAAGTTTTCTGCTGTCTGGGGACTGCTTGCGCACCATAACACTAATAGTGTTGAGGTGCGCAAGGACCTATTTTGGCAGAATGGCAGATTTGGTCCCTGTTGTGTAATAAGCTCATTTCCGACACGTTCAAGGCCCGTTAACCCCATTTTAAAGCTCTAAAATGAAGTTAAAGTATAGGGAACTTAAAATGTGCACAAAAATATCTCGGATGTCGGTTCGTTTGGCCGTACGATTGCGTTGTTCGGTTAATTACGACAGAATGCGCATAAGCGCGGAAAACGATCCAAATTGTGTGACGAATGGATTTTTCTTATGCCAAGCACTAAAATAAAATATTTTAGTGATTACATAAATTTTTGGATGTCCGGATGTATTCAGAACGTAAGTTATGCGCGAAAGTGCAAACTTGTGCACGTTTTGACGCTTTTAGTCCCTGAATGACCCAAAAGTTTATTTTAGCATACCGAACCCCTCAAAGCCTATTTCTAAGCTATATAAAGGATATTTAGGGTGTGTTTAACTTATGGTCATGTTCTGGAATGTTCGTTACAGTTCAAATTGGCATACTTTCGCAGTTTGTCAAGTTTAGTCCCTGTAAGCGATTTAACTTGATTTTGCCATACCAAAGCCTTCAAAACTTATTTCTAAGTTATGTAAAGGTTATTTAAGGTATGTTGAGCCTATTTCACTATTCCGGAGTGTTCGTTGCATTAAACTGGTTATATTTACGCATCAGTGCGCGTATAACCTTCCAGAAAGCGATTTAGAGCTTGAAATCGAACAAGAATTGATATGTGCAAAAGATACACATATTTATACAGATCCCAGGTATGAAATACAATATTTCATTGGCTTGGAATTTGTTTGATGGTCGCAGTGACCCAGGTGTCACAACTGTGATGATCTATTTGATCTGGTTTATCCGTATATTTATAGCTATAAAATGAAAACAAAATCTCCTATAATTGGGGGATGCCATCGAATATTCCCTAGTTAACGTTGGAGACAAACTAAAGTGGCCTCAACGTTCTTTTTCAAACAACTTGGACCGAGTCTTCATGGGAAGAGGTCTTCATGAACGTTGGAAACTTGAGCTCGTACTCCTGCACACAATCCGTTAGTAATCCTCAGGATACAGTATCAGGATGTTACCAATATCTTGATTCAGCATCCTGGTTATGACCACATATTATGTAATCAAGATATAATTCAAGATACTATCTAGGATATGGGCTCAGAATTTCACACATAACAATACCAGATACAGAGTACAATCCTATGCTTAAACTTCCATCCTTTTGCAAGCTTTCCATCGTAGATGTCCCCAGTATGGGATACTTAGTGGACTAGGCCCAAGCCTGATCCCTGGAGCTTTTCACAATGCCTTAGTAGGAATGTCCCCTGTTCATGTCATTGTCAAATACTTAGGAACTCTTGTGATCACAACTGATTTCACAGTTATGTATAACTTTTAGTATCACAGGGGATAAACCCTAAATATCCTGGAGATAGATCCTTAATATTCTGGGGATAAACCCTGAGCATACTAGGGAAAATCCCAAATTTTCGTGTGCTACAAGCGGGCGTGTATAAACTCCAAGACTTAGAAAGGTGAAAACCTTTAAACCTTAGAGGGTATGAAAATACCCTTTCGCGAGAGAGGGTGATCAATCCTCATATACCTTTAGGATCCAGGATATAGCCAATAATAACGAAATTGTCAGCCACTTTTACATGGACTGATCCCGCTATCTTGAACTATCCCTGGATAACTTGTGCTCCAGGCGGGGTTTTTAAACCCAATTCGGGAGAAAGGTGAATACCTTTAAACCTGTGAAGGGATCAAGATCCCTTAAACGTGAGAGAGGGGGCCAATCCTCTAATCTTTCGAATTATTCTGAGTGTATATCCTGGAGTCATATCCCGAAGCATATTCTGCAAAACAACCTTAAACTAAGATGGGTGTTAGCCTGGCTAACACCCCTCCGATGCTTAAGTCAGTATTGGCTTTGAGGTGTTAACCTTAAACTAAAATAGAATTATATTTAAAAGAGATAGAATTCACACCATCTTGAGTTAGAAATTAAATTCTAAACTCGCTTGAAATGGGCTTTGAGGTGTATAGCGTTCCAGGATCTTGGTAGTATATCCCCCTCCATATTCTTAAGCCGGTATGCTCCTTTTTCGAATTCCGATTCAATCTCATAAGGTCCTTCCCACTTAGGAGCTAACTTTCCATCAGCAGGATTAATAGTATTCTGAAAACCCTTCCTTAATACCCAATCTCCAACTTAAAATCTTCTAGTCCTTAGGTTCTTGTTGTATGCTCTGGATATCCTCTGTTGGTATGCTGCCATTCTCAACTTTGCCGCATCCCTTGTCTCATCAATAGTATGCAATTCTTGACATAGGGCTTCAGGATTCTTCTAAGGATCCCAGAGGTTGGATCTTGCTGCAGGTATCACCATCTCTGTCGGGATTACTGCCTCTGCTCCGAATACTAAGGAAAATGGGGTTTGCCCAGTTGCACTTTTCACCGTTGTCCTATCGGCCCAAAAAAGGGTAATTCTTCTGCCCATCTTCCTTTTTTCGCTCCTAATCTTTTCTTCAAATTGTTGACTATTATCTTGTTTGAGGATTCTGCTTGCCCATTTGCTTGAGGATGTACCGGAGTAGATGTAATCATCTTAATTCCCCAACTCTTACAAAAATAGGTTGTTCTCTAACTGATAAACTGAGAGCCATTGTCACAAATTATCTCAGCTGGTACCCCAAACCTGGTCAGGATATACCTTTTTATGAAGGATACTACTTCTTGGTCTCTGACTTGAACAAATGCTTCAGCTTCAACCCATTTAGAGAAATAATCAGTTATTGCCAGCATAAAGACTTTTCCTCCTGGAGCTTTTGGCAATTTTCCCACTATGTCCATCCCCCACTTCATGAATGGCCAAGGGGAAGCAATGGGATATGGTGGTTCAGCAGGTTGATGTAATATATTACTGTGCCTTTGACATGCATCACATCTTCAAGCATATTCTGCAGCATCTTTCATCATCGTCGGCCAATAGTATCCTGTTCTTAACACCTTTGAGAATAATGATATGCCCCCAGTATGGTTACCACAATCCCCTTCGTGTATATCCTGAAGCACTTCTTTAGTTTCAGGATCTTCCAAGCACCTCAGGTATGGTCCTGTAAGAGATTTCTTGTACAAAACATCGTTTATAATAGTGAATCGCGATACCTTCATTATAAAGGCCTTAGGATTCTCAACCTTTGGGATGTGTCCTTCTTTAAGATATCTCATGATTGGAGCCGTCCAGGACTTAGGATCCCCCTCAGGATATTCATCATCAGGACCCTGGATACTTACTACTTCCTTATTCTGAGATTTGAGAATATCCACTACAGGATATAGGATATGTAGTATTGGTATTTGGGTGCCCTCCGGTATCCTGACTGATGATCCTAGATTTTCCAAGGCATCTGCTTCAGCATTATCCTCTCTTGGTACCTGTCCAAGTGTAAAAACATCGAAATATCCTGCTATTTTTTTGAGAATTTCGAGATACTCGATTAACTTCACACCTTTTACTACAAACGATCCATTAAAATGATTAGTAATTAACAATGAGTCCACAAATACTTGTAAACTTTTAATATTCATATTTCTAGCCAACTCTAATCCTGCAATCAAAGCTTCATATTCTGCTTCATTATTAGTGGCAGGAAATTCACACCTAATAGCCTAGGGTAATATGTCCCCCTGTGGCGATTTTAGTAGTATACCCAATCCTACACCTCTCACATTAGATGCACCATCAGTATATAATGTCCAGGATTCCAAGTTTTCTCCTAGTTGTTGTACTTCTAGGTCTACTTCATTTTGAATATCACTACTAAAATCAGCCACAAAGTCAGCTAGGCCTAAGACTTTATGGCATTTCTAGGTTCATATACTAGATCAAAGGAACTTAATTTTACTGACCACTTAGCCATCCTTCCTGACATCTCGGGTTTCCTAAGCACATTTTTAACAGGATAATTAGTTTTAACATGAGTCCTATGTGTCTTAAAATAATGTCTAAGCTTTGTCGATGCCATAACTAGGGTCAATATCAATTTTTTCTAAATGGGAATATCTACTTTCAGCATCTAATAAACTTTTGCTAACATAATAGACAGGATACTGCTGACCTTCGTTATCCTTTACCAGGACAACACTTACTGCATTCCCTGATACTGCAAGATACAGGGATAATGGTTCAACATCCTCGGGCTTCATCAACAGAGGTGCAGTTGAAAGATACTGCTTCAATTCCTGCAGGGCTGCTTCATGCTTCTCTCCCCATTCGAATTTCTTATTCTTCTTCAGGATATCGTAGAATTCCTTGCACTTTTACGAGGATCTTGATATAAACCTATTTAGTGCTGCTACTCGCCCTGTTAATCTTTTTACATCTTTCATGTTTGAAGTTGACTTGATATCAAAGATAGCTTTAATCTGTTCCGGGCTTGCTTCGATCCCCCTTTTAGTCACCATGTATCCTAGAAACTTTCCTGCCCCCACTCCAAAATGGCATTTGGCAGGATTTAATTTCTTGTTGTAGTGGTCCAGGATATTGAATGCTCCTTCAATATCCCGGAGATGATCCTCAGCCTTCTTAGATTTTACCACCATATCATTAATGTATACCTCCATGGTGTCCCCCAGTTTGTCTTTCAACATCATGTTCACCAATCTCTGGTATGTTGCAACTGCATTTTTCAAACCAAAAGGCATAGCAGTATAACATTAAATACCTGTTGGTGTCATGAAAGCAGTATCCTACTGGTCCGAAAGTTCCATTTGTATTTGCTGGAATCCTGAGGATCCATCCATGAAGGTTAACATTTCATGACCGGCAGTAGCATCCACCCTTGAGTCGATATGAGGTAGAGGGAACGGGTCTTTAGGACACGCTTTGTTCAAGTCTGTGTAATCTACACAAACTCTCCATTTCCCATTTTTCTTTTACACCACAACGACATTTGCTAGCCATTTGGGAAATTTGACTTCCTTAATCATCTTGCTTTTTAATAATCTTTCAACCTCTTCCTGAATGATCGCGTTCCGTTCAGGAGCAAACTTCCTTCGTTTCTGTTGGACAGGCTTGAAAGACCGGTCAATTCCGAGCTTGTGAGTTATAATATCCTTGGAAATACCTGTCATATCCTCATGTTTCCATGCGAATGTTGACATCCTGCATTTCAAAAAGTTAGTCAATTGATCTTCAATATCCTGAGGGATATTGGTTCCTACGAGCACCGAGATATCTGGATTATCCTGATCCAGAATAATTTTCTTAACATCCTGCTCTGAATCCTCCATGATATCCTGGGCTCGCATCTTTAATTGTTATCCTGCTTTAGGTTTTGTTGAGGATTTCATTGAAGAAGAATAACACTCCTTCGCTTCTTGTTGATCACTTTCCACCTTGACAACCCCCCAAGGGGTAGGGATCTTGATACACTGATGATAGGTTGATGGTACAGCCTTTATATCATGGATCCATGGCCTACCCAATATAATATTGTAGCAGGATAAGGAGTCCATGACACAGAAGCATTGCATTGAGTTGACCCCTTCAACATATACTGGTAGCTTTATTTCTCCCACAGTATTTCTGGCCTCTCCACTGAACCCGACAAGTACAGTAGATTTTGAAGTGATATCCATTGGGAAACATTCATCCTTTTCAGCGTTTCTAGCTGAATAATGCTGACGGAGCTGCCATTATCCACCAGTATCTTGCGCACAAAGTGATTAGCAACATATAAAGTTATTACCAAACCGTAATGATGGGGATCCAGGACAGTATCCCTGTCAACGCTGTCAAATGTTATCACTTTATCGGTTGTGAGGGTTGTCGTCTTGGTTGGCTTATCTCCCCTTTCTGCCTTAGCCTCCTTTGCATGTCTTTTTGCTGCAGAATAAGAGGTCCCACAGATATCGAATCCTCCTGAAATAAAGTTAATTATCTTGGCATCCGCAGGAGGTGATGCTGCTCGTTCAGGATCCTTCTCAGTATCGTGACCCTTATTCTTCTTTCTTCCCAGGAGATCCTTCAGATATCCTTTGCTCAGGAGATAGCTTATTTCCTTCCTCAGAGCAATGCAATCCTCCATAACATGTCCAAAATCCTCATGGAAGGCACACCACTTGGATTTATCCTTCCAGTCAGCTTTTTGTTGGTTCTTCCTAGGCCACCTCGCTTTGTCTCCCAAACCCTGCATAGCATACATCAGTTCAGGTATATTAACAGAAAAACAATATTCCGACAACTCAAGATACTCCTCAGGATCCTCGTCTTCAACAGCATTCACTTTCTTGCTATCATTCCTGCCATATGGCTTAGAGCGATATGGTTTGTATGAGGATTCTGGCTTCCTGTTAGTCGATTCATAGGTTGAGGATGAATTCATCCTCTCTTGCATCTTTTTGTCATCCTCCAGCCGAATATATCTTAGAGCCCTGTTTCGAGCCTCATCTAGTTTCCTGCATCGATTCATTACAAGATCCTGATAAAATTGGGAATCCTTTTGCAATCCCATTTTGAAGGCCTGCACAGCTGTTGCAACATCAAGGTGTGGGATATCGAGATATTCCCTGCTAAACTTGTTCACATAATCCCTCAAGGATTCCTGAGGTCCTTGAGTTATCCTGTAGAGATCACTGGTTAGTTTTTCAGAACTTCGACTGCAAGAAAATTGACTATTAAATAAATTGTCTAAATGAGCAAACGATGTAATTGAATGAGGTGGAACATTTAAGAGCCATTTTAAGGCCGTTCTTGTCAAAGTAGAACCAAAACCCTTGCGGAGGCATGCTTCCTTGAGATCTGGGGGGATAGGATTAATTTCCATCCTTTCCCGATATTGAGCAATATGCTCTTCAGGATCCGTAGTTCCGTCATAGAGCTTCATATTGGGGGGTTTGAAATCTTTTTGGGATTTCAGCATCACAAATAGGATATGCAAACCGGGATATCATGTGGGAGTCTTGGGATACTTCTGGAATTGGCTAGACCACCCCAGGTACACTGGATATCTGTAGGTCCCGAAATCTGAGGATCGATAACGAACCAAATCACTTGTTTATAGCAAACACGGTTACGCGTGCGGAATCCACGTAACTATGCCAAATCAAACACGTAAAACGATAACGGCACGGTAATAATCAATGATACACACTCGATTGATTAAACGGGATGAGAACCGATTACAAACTGATACAAACACAGTTTAACAGAATTTTGACAGAGTTTCTTTATGTGTAAGCTCTCATCTGCTTTCAACTGTGAAAGCAGATGTGTTTATATAGTCCCTGGGCCCAACTATCGACGAAACACAAGGTGTCACGGCGAAACTGATCATGGGCCAGTCATTGGGCTCGAAACAGCCCATTACACGACGAATCAAATGTGATTCGTCATGAATGTCGGCGAAACAGAAGTAAAGGACATTGGTCTGTTTCGTCATGATGTGTTCCGACGAAACAGACCTGTTTCGTCGAGGTCTGTAACTGTTGTGGTTGTTTCAGAAACAGACAGCAACAACAGCAACATATAAACAACTTATAATGACCATTCTACCCTTTGTATGCAACATGCATTGTTCGAATAGCATTACATATTAAACAGAGACAAACAAGTCAGACACAAGTGGATAGGAGGATATCCTACTTGGTCGACATCAAATACATACTTGATTAACATTAAAGACCGTACAAAATACATCATTAAGTACAAGACTAGTTACAGACACTAATAAATGCATCAACAAACTCCCCCTTGTCTGTTACTCGTCTTCAGTCTTCTAATCTTCCATCTCAGTGTTGTTCGGACCACGAACTGCCCGAATGTATTCCCCGGTAGTAGCAAAAACACGCTACTCGTTGAAACTTCATAGCTTGATGAGCATCCTGATCTTCATAAAAAATATTGTGACGATATAGTCTGTTAATATCAGCCTCGGACATGTTGACAATCCACATAGGATCCAACATCCGGTAATTTACACGACCATCTCTAAACACAATTACGGCTTCATGCGTATCCGAGTCGTAGCACCACAATGCCATGTCTTCAAGAAAATCCTGCTTCATAGGCATCAATGGGATTTTATCTACTACCCTCGGAGGCTGGTACACAAGTTTGTATCTGCAAGTGTTGGTGTCCGGATCAAGAGTAAACTTGATCGGTTGATAAACAGGAAATTATGGCTTGTAAGATTCATCCTTCCAGCCCGTCTTCTTGTTTACTTTAACCAGTCGCTCAAATAAAGTAGCGCCATCGTATTTTGACCGATTGATAAGCTCAAGCCTAGTCAACGAAGCAACATCATAAAATGGCAAGGAAAGAATGCTCAGCAGTGAATCGAAATACAGAATTCCGTATTCACGTTTGATAGCAATGCAGTGTATATCTTTAACAAACATCCAGCATAGAATCCTTCCACTTGGCTTTGCATTTTCAAATTGCAAGTAGTCGACTTGAGCTTTTTCAGGCACAGGCTTGGAGACTTTATGTGACAACTCGTATTTCCGAACCTATCTTTGTACCTTGATGTGATGTAAACACTATGTGACTATGTGAATTGAATGATTAAATGGAATGTTATGTTATGTGAATATGTGTTGTGCCAGTATATATTTATATGCTTTCTATCACGAATGAAACCAAACGCACAACACCACTCGATCGCACAAGGCCATTTGGGCCACAACTTGTATTCGGATCAAGGGCGGCCCAAGTGAGGGTTCGGCCCACTCCATTATACGTATACACACACACACCCTTAGGAGGTTGTTTCTCATTTGTTGCAAAATATTCACAAACTTACAAACCCTAGCTCTCATTCTCTCTCTCACACTCGACGGCAACAACATCCCTTTCATTCGAAGCTTGTGGTGTTTGAATCAACCTTTACACTCTTCTGTAATCGGTTAGTGTTATATCTATTGATTTTGTGTTACATGATGTGGTGATTATATGTTCTCATACAATGACTTGCAAATGATATACGGTAGAGTTCGAATGTTTTGGTTAGTGCTTAGTGTTTTGTTGTAAATTAATACTTGTGTTATGTGACAATAACATATAATCAACATTAGTTATGATCTAGAAAGAAAACTGTTAATGATGATTTGGATTTCATGATGAATGCGTGTATAGATCTGATTGAATACGTAATAGTTGCAGTCAATCGGATAAGAATTCTTTGTGATTGTCGGTTATTGCTCTTATATTTACATGTGACCTTACTTTGATTTCGGTCCAATGGTAGTAGGATTAGAGGTATTATTGTCGGCCACTTTATCTAAACCCTCTTTGACTATCTTGATGCTATGCATATGCGACCAAACAAATAGGAATAATATGATCGGCTTAACATAGTTGCATATGGAGTTGGCAGGAAGCATGTGAACAATTAATGAAATGTCAGTAGGAGTAGGTGATTCCATTTATGTATTGCATGACATGATCAGCTTTTATATATTCTTTTATATAGTGATTTGGTGATCCATGTGGCTACATGATCTGCTTTGGTTGAATAATGAATGTTCAAGTATTAAGGTTATATGAATTAATGATGATTGTTCAATTTGATCGATTACTGTGTGGCTTGGAAACTGTTAAGTTGTTAATTGATAATTGTTAAAATTGGAAACTATGGAATAGATATCACTGATTGCATGATTCACGGAAATTAGTTAACCTGATCGCACAAGTCATGACTAGTCGCACAAGGTCATGATCAGTCGCACAAGTGAAATGTAATGGAATATTGGGCCGGGTATGTGTTTGGGCCGAATTAGTCCAATCGCACAACATGTGTTGGATCGCACAAACCGTTTAATTGTTTAATGTTTGGGCTGTACATGTATGTTGGGCCGGGTTACTCTATTGTGTTTCAATTAGATGATCGCACAAGATAAATGGGTTAATGAACTTGTGCGAGCCCAACCTCTTGGGCCGCACAAGTTGGGCGTTTTATGGACTTAATTGTTTAAGTGTTTACGTGGTTGCCATGATCTATACGTGTTCGTAACTGTTAGTTTATGTGTAAACCTACGTGTGATACTTGAGTCAAAACCTGACTTGTATGGTAACCCTATTAGGACGCGGTTGACCACTCATAGTTCAAGAAACCCTTTTGTGTATCTGCCGAGCAAACCAAGGTGAGTTCACACAGCCAAGGCATGGGATTCCCGGGGTGGGAATTGGGTTGGATTATTTGAAATGGATAACTACTCGTACTTACGCTATCGCTAGACTATAGACCATCGTCCTCAGGATAGTCAGGACACTTACGTAAAACCTACGTAACCTAGTATCTACCATTGTCTCCCGGGTCGGGAGGACACTTACGTAAAACCTACGTAAACTAATACCTACCACTGTCTTCCGGGTCGGAAGGACACTTACGTAAATCCTACGTAAACCCCACACGTACCACTGTCCTCGGGGAAGGGCACTCACGTAAATCCTACGTGACCTTGTACGTATTCCTGTTCTCGGATTCAGAAGAACACATGGTTGCAAATAGTCTAGTAAGTACAAACATGGGAAGCCCCCAGTAGTAAAGATAAACGTGGGAAACCCCCACCAGTAATACATATGACCATGGGAAACCCCCACCATTAGCACATACCTACATGGGAAGCCCCCACTAAATGCATATATGATTTGTTATAACGAACTTATTAACTGTGAACTCGCTCAACTAGTTGTTGACTCTCTGCTGCATGCCTTGCAGGACCTTAGGTACATTTGGAGCTTGCACAGGGAGGAGCAGGTCGTTGTGGGACATGGATCGAGGATGCCATGTTAACTATCTAAACATTTGAATTTATGATTTACTTTGGGTTTACATACTTATGCTTCCGCTACACACTTATTGATGTTTGGTTATGAAAACACCTTTCGTATTGATGAACGATTTTTATTATTTACTATTATGTTCAATATGATTGGTGGCTTGATCCTGGTCAGTCACGCCTCCAAGCGGTGATACTCCGCGTGTGGATTTTGGGGGTGTGACAGATTGGTATCAGAGCCATTGGTTATAGAGAACTCGGTTTTAATAAGGGGAAAACGTTTTTTTTTTATTAAGACCAGACTATAACCAGTACAGTGCTCAACGATCCACAACGACGCCTCGCTCCACGTGCAAGACTCAACATTCTAGGTAATATGGTATATGTTTTATTGCCTACTTGCTAGAATTGCATAGAACTTTGCTCACGGTATGCTTAGATACACGTAACCCTTATTGCTTGAGAATACTTGTGTGCTCACTCTCTTATGTCATCGCACAATTCGCGAACCTCTCTTACTCATGTTCTCCTTGATGTCAAGATCATGAGTGGACACGTTAACCTAACTCAAGCCCAGTTGACGGCTTCGATCACTGAACAAGTGACTGCAGCACTCGCAGCTGCCCAGGCAGGAGGTGTAACCTGCCATCACCACTTACTCTAGGATTTTTAGATTCTACTCTCGTAACTCAACACTTGTGCTTAATTTTGATTAATCTTACGCACACGACCAGTCAACACGCTCAGCCACCTGTATACACATACAAGACTTTATGGACTGTCGTCCTACTACTTTCAGCGACACTGAAGGAGCTGTTGGACTCCTCCATTAGTTCGAGGAACTCGAATCGGCCTTCGAATGTGCGAATGACCTGTGGCTCGTAAGGTGGAATATGCCACTGATATTCTCGAAGGTACTGCGCAAACTTGGTGGAACGCGCAAGTTACGATGCTGGGGCTGGCGGCTGCTAATGCCACCCCATGGAATGATTTTAAGGAACCTATCAAACGTGAATACAGTAGTTATGATGCCATCCACAAGCTGGAAGTGGAGTCCTTTAACATGAAGATGACGGGGTCAGAGATAGAAGCGTACACGAAACGATCCAACAAACTGGCAATTTTGTGTCCAACTATGGTGGATCCTCCCATAAAGAGCTTTGAGCTGTACCTCAAAGGCTTAGTGCCAGGAATTCAAAACCATGTGATGACGGCTAAACTTGCTACTATTCAAGATGTTACTCATCTTGCTCATCGTCTCACAGACCAGGCAGTGGAACAGAACAAACTGCCTCAACGTATCAGCGCTGCTACTTCAACTACTTCTGCTACCCTCAGTGACAACGAATGAAAGTGGGATGGAACCTCTAGCAAGGGTTCGACTACGATTCCGTCCTAGGCACATCAGTGAAAGGTCGATGACAACTAAAGTCCTGATCAGCAACATTTAGTATTCAGGGGCAGGGTGGATACAGGGGAAACCACCCTAAGTGCAAACGATGTAACTTGCACCACAGCGGGCAGTGCAACCGCAATCATTGCCAATGATGTGACAAGCTTGGTCATGGAGCCAAAGATGGTAGAAACTCACGTTCTGCAAGCCAGAACCAATAACAACAGACACAAGATCTTTAAGAATCAGCAACAACAAGCAGAGATCCTATGCAAGGAGAAGATCATTCGCATTCCTCGTTCTGGTAAAGAACCTCTCGAAGTTCAAGGCGACAAGAGTGGTGTCGTGAGTGGCATCATTTCTTTCTTGAAGGCTCAGAAGTGTTTACGAAAGGGCCACACAGCTGTTTTAGCTCTCGTTACGGATACATCGAAGAAAGAGAAAAAGATTGAGGATATTCCTGTAGTACGCGACTTTCCTCAAGTGTTTCCTGAAGAATTACCTGGGTTACCGCCTCATCGCCAGGTCGAATTCCAGATCGAGCTCGCTCCAGGAGCAGCACCCATAGCTCGAGCACCATATCGTCTAGCTCCAACTGAACTGGAAGAACTGTCGAAGCAACTACAAGAACTCTTGGAAAAGGGTTTTATACGTCCTAGCTCTTCGCCTTGGGGAGCTCCAGTATTTTTTTGTAAAGAAGAAGGATGGTACCTTCCGCATGTGTATAGACTACCGCGAACTGAACAAGGTGACTGTGAAGAATCGCTATCCACTTCCACGCATCGACGACTTATTCGACCAGTTGCAAGGGTCGAGCTATTACTCGAAGATTGATCTAAGGTCGGGGTATCATCAACTGAGAGTCCGGGATGAGGACGTCTCCAAAACAGCGTTCAGAACACGCTACGGCCACTACGAGTTTCTGGTCATGCCTTTCGGGTTGACGAACGCACCCGCGGTTTTCATGGATCTTATGAACAGGGTGTGCAAACCTTATCTCGACAAGTTTGTCATTGTTTTCATCGACGACATCCTGATCTATTCGAAGAGTCAGGAGGAACACGAGCAGCACTTACGACTTATCTTGGAACTCCTTCGAACGGAACAACTATACGGTAAGTTTTCAAAATGCGACTTCTGGCTTCGTGAAGTCCACTTTCTAGGCCACGTGGTAAACAAGGATGGGATTCATGTCGATCCATCCAAGGTAGATTCGATCAAGAATTGGCCTGCACCTCGCACACCGACAGAAATACGCCAATTCTTGGGTTTGGCGGGTTACTACAGACGATTCATCAAAGACTTCTCGAAGATTGCTCAGCCGCTTACACTACTGACACAGAAAGGTGTTGTTTACCGTTGGGGTAATACACAGGAATCAGCGTTTCAGCACTTAAAGGATAGACTCTGTAGCGCACCTATCCTCTCTTTGCCTGAAGGCACGGACGATTTTGTAGTCTACTGCGACGCATCTATCCAAGGTCTTGGATGTGTATTGATGCAAAGGGATAAAGTCATTGCTTATGCTTCGCGCCAACTTAAGATTCATGAACGGAATTACACTACACACAACCTAGAGCTGGGAGCGGTCGTCTTTGCACTTCAGATATGGCGACACTACTTGTACGGTACCAAATGTGCTATCTACACTGACCACAGAAGCCTCGAGCATATTTTCAAACAAAAGGAACTGAATATGCGACAACGGCGATGGGTCGAACTGCTAAATGACTACGAATGCTCAATCAGGTACCACCCAGGCAAAGCCAATGTTGTGGCTGACGCCCTCAGTCGAAAGGACACCGCGCCTAAGCGCGTACGAGCTTTACAACTCACTATACAGTCTAGTCTTCCTTCCCAGATACGAAATGCTCAGGTAGAAGCATTGAAACCAGACAACGTCAGGGCTGAAGCCCTACGTGGCTCAAGGCAACGCTTAGAACAGAAGGAATATGGTGCTTATTACGTAACAGGACGCATCTGGGTCCCACACTATGGCAATCTACGCGAGCTCGTAATGGATGAAGCTCATAAGTCTCGCTACTCGGTACATCCAGGTGCGGATAAAATGTACCACGACATCAAAACTACATACTGGTGGCCTAGCATGAAGGCCCACATAGCCACATACGTTAGCAAATGCTTGACTTGTGCGAGAGTCAAGGCAGAATATCAGAAACCGTCAGGACCACTCCAACAACCTGAGATACCACAATGGAAATGGGAACAAATTTCCATGGATTTTGTTACAAGCTTACCTAGATCTCAGCGCGGAAATGATACTATATGGGTGATCGTGGATCGACTCACAAAGTCTGCTTACGTCCTGGCTATTAAAGAAACATACAAGTTCTCTACCTTAGCAGACATCTACTTAAAAGAAGTGGTTTCGAGGCACGGGGTGCCAACCTCTATTATCTCCGATCGTGACGCACGTTTCACTTCAGAACTGTGGCAAGCAATGCACAAATCGTTCGGCTCACGATTAGACATGAGCACAGCTTATCACCCTCAGATGGATGGACAGTCTAAGCGCACTATTCAAACTCTAGAAGACATGCTTCGGGCGTGCGTAATTGACTTTGGCAATGGTTGGGAAAAACATCTGCCACTTGTGGAATTTTCTTACAACAACAGCTACCACACCAAGCATTAAAGCTGCACCATTCGAGGCATTGTACGGGCGTAAATGCCGGTCACCTCTCTGTTGGGCAGAGGTGGGAGATAGTCAAATCACTGGTCCAGAAATGGTAGTTGACACTACTGAAAAGATTGCTCAAATACGACAACGCATGGCGGCAGCTCGTGACCGTCAAAAAGCATACGCCGATAAAGATAGAAAACTACTCGAATTCCAAGTTGGGGATCGAGCGCTACTCAAAGTTTCGCCCTGGAGGGGTGTGGTTTGTTTTGGAAAACGCGGCAAACTCAATCCACGATACGTTGGACCTTTCGAAGTTATTGAGAAGATAGGCAGGGTAGCCTACAGGTTGAACCTACCAGCTGAACTCAGTGCAGTTCACAACGTCTTTCACGTGTCGAATCTGAAGAAGTGTATGTCAGATGAGACCCATATAGTTCCCTTAAAGGAACTCACTATCGACGAGCGGTTGCACTTCGTCGAAGAACCAGTTGAAATCACGGACCGGGATGTTAAGGTCCTCAAGAACACGAGAATCCCCCTTGTACGAGTTCGTTGGAACTCCCGCCGCGGCCCAGAGTTCACCTGGGAGCGTGAAGATCAAATGGAACTTAAATATCCCCAGTTATTCGGAACCAATGCAACCACTACTGAGGCTGAAGCTACTACTGCGGAATTTCGGGACGAAATTCCAGATCAACGGGGGGAGGATGTGACACCCCAGGAAAACCAGTGAACGATACAACTTACCTAGCTTCCTCAGTGAGTGCGTACCAAATTTCGGGACGAAATTTCTTTTTAGTTGGGGATAATGTGACAACTCGTATTTCCGAACCTATCTTTGTACCTTGATGTGATGTAAACACTATGTGACTATGTGAATTGAATGATTAAATGGAATGTTATGTTATGTGAATATGTGTTGTGCCAGTATATATTTATATGCTTTCTATCACGAATGAAACCAAACGCACAACACCACTCGATCGCACAAGGCCATTTGGGCCACAACTTGTATTCGGATCAAGGGCGGCCCAAGTGAGGGTTCGGCCCACTCCATTATACGTATACACACACACACCCTTAGGAGGTTGTTTCTCATTTGTTGCAAAATATTCACAAACTTACAAACCCTAGCTCTCATTCTCTCTCTCACACTCGACGGCAACAACATCCCTTTCATTCGAAGCTTGTGGTGTTTGAATCAACCTTTACACTCTTCTGTAATCGGTTAGTGTTATATCTATTGATTTTGTGTTACATGATGTGGTGATTATATGTTCTCATACAATGACTTGCAAATGATATACGGTAGAGTTCGAATGTTTTGGTTAGTGCTTAGTGTTTTGTTGTAAATTAATACTTGTGTTATGTGACAATAACATATAATCAACATTAGTTATGATCTAGAAAGAAAACTGTTAATGATGATTTGGATTTCATGATGAATGCGTGTATAGATCTGATTGAATACGTAATAGTTGCAGTCAATCGGATAAGAATTCTTTGTGATTGTCGGTTATTGCTCTTATATTTACATGTGACCTTACTTTGATTTCGGTCCAATGGTAGTAGGATTAGAGGTATTATTGTCGGCCACTTTATCTAAACCCTCTTTGACTATCTTGATGCTATGCATATGCGACCAAACAAATAGGAATAATATGATCGGCTTAACATAGTTGCATATGGAGTTGGCAGGAAGCATGTGAACAATTAATGAAATGTCAGTAGGAGTAGGTGATTCCATTTATGTATTGCATGACATGATCAGCTTTTATATATTCTTTTATATAGTGATTTGGTGATCCATGTGGCTACATGATCTGCTTTGGTTGAATAATGAATGTTCAAGTATTAAGGTTATATGAATTAATGATGATTGTTCAATTTGATCGATTACTGTGTGGCTTGGAAACTGTTAAGTTGTTAATTGATAATTGTTAAAATTGGAAACTATGGAATAGATATCACTGATTGCATGATTCACGGAAATTAGTTAACCTGATCGCACAAGTCATGACTAGTCGCACAAGGTCATGATCAGTCGCACAAGTGAAATGTAATGGAATATTGGGCCGGGTATGTGTTTGGGCCGAATTAGTCCAATCGCACAACATGTGTTGGATCGCACAAACCGTTTAATTGTTTAATGTTTGGGCTGTACATGTATGTTGGGCCGGGTTACTCTATTGTGTTTCAATTAGATGATCGCACAAGATAAATGGGTTAATGAACTTGTGCGAGCCCAACCTCTTGGGCCGCACAAGTTGGGCGTTTTATGGACTTAATTGTTTAAGTGTTTACGTGGTTGCCATGATCTATACGTGTTCGTAACTGTTAGTTTATGTGTAAACCTACGTGTGATACTTGAGTCAAAACCTGACTTGTATGGTAACCCTATTAGGACGCGGTTGACCACTCATAGTTCAAGAAACCCTTTTGTGTATCTGCCGAGCAAACCAAGGTGAGTTCACACAGCCAAGGCATGGGATTCCCGGGGTGGGAATTGGGTTGGATTATTTGAAATGGATAACTACTCGTACTTACGCTATCGCTAGACTATAGACCATCGTCCTCAGGATAGTCAGGACACTTACGTAAAACCTACGTAACCTAGTATCTACCATTGTCTCCCGGGTCGGGAGGACACTTACGTAAAACCTACGTAAACTAATACCTACCACTGTCTTCCGGGTCGGAAGGACACTTACGTAAATCCTACGTAAACCCCACACGTACCACTGTCCTCGGGGAAGGGCACTCACGTAAATCCTACGTGACCTTGTACGTATTCCTGTTCTCGGATTCAGAAGAACACATGGTTGCAAATAGTCTAGTAAGTACAAACATGGGAAGCCCCCAGTAGTAAAGATAAACGTGGGAAACCCCCACCAGTAATACATATGACCATGGGAAACCCCCACCATTAGCACATACCTACATGGGAAGCCCCCACTAAATGCATATATGATTTGTTATAACGAACTTATTAACTGTGAACTCGCTCAACTAGTTGTTGACTCTCTGCTGCATGCCTTGCAGGACCTTAGGTACATTTGGAGCTTGCACAGGGAGGAGCAGGTCGTTGTGGGACATGGATCGAGGATGCCATGTTAACTATCTAAACATTTGAATTTATGATTTACTTTGGGTTTACATACTTATGCTTCCGCTACACACTTATTGATGTTTGGTTATGAAAACACCTTTCGTATTGATGAACGATTTTTATTATTTACTATTATGTTCAATATGATTGGTGGCTTGATCCTGGTCAGTCACGCCTCCAAGCGGTGATACTCCGCGTGTGGATTTTGGGGGTGTGACACTTTAGATAAAAACTGTTTTCTCCATTCAGAAAATGCATCTGTGTCTTTTTCAGACGAATTTCGATTCTTTAAGTGCTCGTCTATGTCATCAATATTCTCCTTCATCCAATCTTCATCAAACGAAGAAAATTCAGTTCCATCTGTTCGAACATACGTCGATTTTGATGCTTCACCTTCAAACACAATCTCATCAATCTCTTCAACATTTGTTGTATCAGTCTCAGTCGACATTTTATCTATCTCAGCATCATCAATTTCTCTCATAGAATGTAGAATACTCAATTGTTCCTGAGAAAGATCTTCTATTAACTCCCCTTCTTCAAGCAACTCTCCCGTAAATGGATGAATAGCCTGTAGAGCAATATCAGCACTGCTTACGACAGAAGAAGTACCTTCTATCTGTTGAACTTTTCCAGTAGAAGTTCCCTGAGATGATTCGACCACTGTAGGTTGAACTGCAACAACTTCAGAAGAAAGTACAGTTGGCTGCTTCTGTGATGTACCAGAAGTGTCAGGATTCCCTTGGTCTTCCGTATCATCATCCTTTTTCTTCAGTACTTCTTGTTGTTTACAATGATAATCCCACAAAATAGCAAGCCTTCTTTCTTTCTCTTCATCAAGAGCCTTCAAGCGAGCATTTTCAGCTTTAAGCACATCAATTTCAGCTTGTTGTCGCTCTATTACTGTTTGCTGTTGACCAACGGTTGACTTCAATTTGTTAATTTCCACCGATTGTTTAAGTTGATCATGCTTCGTGAGATTACCGAAATGAGATTGTCTCTGAAGACGATCAGCAGCTGCTTCAAGTGTAGAGAATAGGTATGTGATCTTTTCGTCTTGAGAAAATCCGGAAAATGTCCTATGACGTTCAGCACTGATCTGCGAAGTGGTTGCTCTGATTGCAGAAGCCATAGTTCTTTCAGGAACTGCCTGAGGAGTAACAGATGGAGTTGCAGCAGCTGATGTAACCACTGGAGTTTCTGTTGCTGAAGTAACTACAGGAGCTTCTTGTACAGGCTCCTGAGGTACAGATGAAGATTCTTGATGCACAGGTTTTCTAGCATAAGTACTCAAATATCTTCTTGATTTCTTCTTCTGAGTTTCAGCAGCTTTCTCAGCTCTCCTTTTTGTTCTTCTTTCACCTTCAGGATCCTCTGGAACGTATTCTGGATCATCTTCAGTTCTAATTTTTCTATACCTTTTTATTCCATGTATATCGATATACATTTCATATCCAGGCTCGACTATATGATCACTAGAACTAGAATCAGATTCATCATCACCACTTGCTGAAGAACTACTAGCTGATGTACCACCAGCTGCACCTTTGCTTGATGTACCAACAGCACCAGCATCACCACCATCATCACTTTCACCACTACTTTCATCACCATCACTACCAGACTCATCTGAATCAACTGGGTCAGGACCAAATTTCTCGATCCTTAGCCTTTCCAACTCAGGCTCTTCGTTGTCAGATTGGCTGTCATCATGACGCCATTTGTCATTTGCTGGAGACACATAATCAGGATTCACTAGTGCGCCAAAAAGCTTCCTTGGAGGAACGCTTTCTTTGTATCTTTTGGCGGCCATAGTCTTGATTAGCCTTAAAGAGTTGAAATTCATCGCTTCGATCTTCAGAATGTCAGTGTCAGCCTTAGGAAGGTTCGGATGTTGAACATTCATAATCATCTGTAGAAAACGTGGATACATCCAAAACTTGTTCCCGGTTGTTCTACTACCAGTCCTTGTCATATTCTCTTTCATGTTGCTGAAAATATACTTTGAGATGCTAAACGGTTTGTTTAACACCAAAGCAACCATGAAACCAACGAGATCATCTCCAGCCATATCATATCCAGACCGTCTATTGCTGAGACACTGAATAAGAATATGCAATAAAAACTTGTAGCGTAATGGAAGATCACCTTTGTTGATTTGTTTGACGAAAAGGTCTCCTTTACACTTCATCCTTAGCAAACAGCCTCTTGTACACATAATTGGGATTGAATAAGGAGCATCCGGAAGATCTTGTAGACGTAGAACTTCATTCAATATCTCCGGAGTGACAACAACATACAGATCATTCACACGTCCTCTGATAACATCCTTTTCATCAATTTGTACGACACTTGCGGAATCCCAGAATGCTTTTATCAGCGACTTGTAGACGGGCGTCAAGAATGTAACAGCATAATTGATACGTGACTCCCTAATCCACTTCGTGATATCTTTAAATTCCGTGAGCTTGTCTTCAGGATCCAGATATACAACTTGATTATGACGCTTCTCTGACATAATCTCCTCTTCAGTTTTGTTTTCTTTCTTTGTCGCCTTCTTGCGTTTTCCTTTTTCTTGCGGTGCTTTCGGAGCCATCTGCACATGTAAGTGTCCAAAATAAGCAACAATTTCATTACTTATACATTTAGACATGTATGGATACAATTTCATGTATCCACATAACAGATAACCTATCAGACATGTCTACTGTGAACAAACAGCAACAACAGAAAACTGCTAAGGCATGTACGACGAAACAGAAGATCAACGACGAAACAGAAGTTTGAACGATGAAACAGAGGGTTGACCATTGACTAGTTTGATTCGTCGACTTTTTGATTCGTCGAGTCTATTTCGTTCCTTTTCTGATTCGTCATCTTTGATTCGTCGTCTGATTCGTCGTATGTTTGATTCGCCAGACTTAGGGTTAAATTTGATTCGCCGATTTGGGGGTTTTTCAGTTTCGCCGTATTGGGTTTAAACAAAGATTAGATTTAAACACAAACACATTCAATCAACATTATTTATACCCAAACAATTTATAAACACCCATAAATGATTTCCGAACAAAAACCCTTGTAGAAACAGTTAATAACTTTATCAAATACAAACCCCTGTTTTTGTTATATAAACCCACTTTCAAAACAAGGCAAATCAAACATCATAAACCTAAATCTATCAGATACAGAAGAAAAACACAATACATGCAACACAACACATATATTATCAAAGAAAAACAAGGTCTCAAAGGGTTCTCTGAGGGTTTCGGATGAAAAACCGACGGTTCAAAGTGTTCGGAATGTGAATCAGAACATGTTACTACCTTTGATGTTTGTAAGATTTTGATTAAAAACTGATGTTTTGAGTGATTGGTGAGAGTAACCGTAGGTGTGGGTTTTTGGTTGTTTGAAGAAGATGAAAACTTTGATGTTTTGAAAAAGTGAACAAGTGGGACCTTTATATACACTGCCTTGTCTCGACGAATCAGAGAACTCGACGAAACTGGATTGGGCCCGGCGAAACAGAAACTTGGGCTTGGACATGGGCCTGAATTTTAGCCCATGACGAAACAGATTTGGGCTCATGTGATTCGTCGATGTTTTTGACGAAACAGATTTGATTCGCCGACAATGGTCTGATTCGTCGACTCTTCTGATTCGTCGACAATTCTGTTTCACCAACAGGTTTTTCAAAACAACCACAGAGGCTGGTAAGAATTTGCAGTCAAAACAGATTATGAACACATTTCCATTCTGTCTGAATTTTCAAAAGCAAGAACGTTTTTATGAAGAATGTTTTAGGCTTCCGGTAGAAAACACCAAGCAACAACTCCGGCTTAATCAAAAACGAACTTTACACAAATATACTAAAAACAAATTTAAAGCACGGTAAACTAAATGAAAATGCGGAAAACTGTTAAAAACATTAAACAAACTGTACAAGTGCAATCTTTTTGCGAATCTCAAGGACAAGGAATCATACCAGCTTACGGTCTTAGTCAACATGATTTTGATTTCTGTTTAAAGCTCTGGATAAGTATACTACCTCGATTATCGGTATTGTGGTCCACATAAGCTCAAACTAATCAGATTTAATCATAATTTAAGGGATACGATTAACGGTAAGGATTATACTTACAAGTCGATGTAAATCAACTCACGACACATTCCCGTATCAAGGTATGCACGAGAATTCATCTTACCGGTGAGTATACCAATTATCATCTGTTTGATCGTATAAAAATGTGAGAAACTCACTTATTTTGATTGAAAACAAGCCCTATGTGATAAAATCACTTATTGATGAGGAACTTGATTTTCAGATGCATGAGGGCACAGGAGCAAGTCCGTGAACAGGTCAGTACTTCCGTACAGCAGAGAGACGAACTTGACTCCCGCAAAGAATCTGTGATATAATATCACTTATTTTGTTTGGACATGTGATTGTTGATCACTTATTGAGGTCGAATGCAGTATGTACACGTATGTATAGTATCATGGAAGATCTTAGACTTCGTCTCCGTTATTTTTACGGTTTGATACAACCATGATACCCAGATGATAAGCAGCATAAAGACCGAATATTTCAGATCTCGGCAATCTCTCAAACGAGATTTCGGTACTAAGACCATATGCCAATGAATGGTTCCCACCTGACTTGAAGTCTGTTAGGTTTGTATCATCCTGCACATTTTAGTCTGATTGTGAGCCTACCGATACATCGTTAGTAGAGATACTTATCATTTTTCTTTTTGTTTTTCATTTTGAGCACATTGACCGACCACACCAGTGAACTTCATCATTTTCCTTTATTCAAGAAACTCATTTTTGATTTTTCTATTGTTTTTGAATTTTTGAATTTTTCAAAGCGAAACGACAGAAAGTAAAGACATCTTTTTGGATTTTGAACTTTTGCAATGTTTTTGTATTTTCTTGAAATATCTCCCCCTAAAATTCGTAAATTTTACGAAAACTAAAATCTTTTTGAATTTTCAAAGTTTATAAAGAAAATATTTACAAAAACGATCAGCCAAAGAAGTTTACTCGGGTATCACCTTAATGCCATTGACCAAAAGTAGATAATCAAAACGTGATTTATCAAAAGCTTTTGTAAACAGGTCGGCACGTTGGTGATCAGTGGGGATATGAACGACATCGATTAATTTCTTGTCAAAACAATCACGTATGAAGTGATATTTAATGTCGATGTGTTTAGTCTTGGAATGCTGCACAGGATTTCTAGTGATCTGTAAGGCAGCATTATTATCAACAAAAATATTAGTAGATAGGAATTCTAAACCGTAGTCGCGCATTTGTTGTTGTATCCAAAGAACTTGGGAGCAACAACTCGAGGCAGCAATGTATTCTGCTTCACATGTTGATGTAGCAACACACGTTTGCTTCTTGCACTGCCACGTGACCAGGCGATTTCCTAAGAACTGACATCCTGCTGTTGTCGATTTGCCATCGATTTTGCATCCACCAAAATCAGAATCACTGTATGCAATTAATTCAAAGCTATCATCCCTAGGGTACCAAAGACCAAGGTCTGGGCATCCCTTCAAATAGCGAAAAATCCTTTTGATAGCTGACTGATGAGAGGCCTTCGGGTTTGCTTGATATCTTGCAAGCAGGCATGTTGGATACATTATATCAGGCCTCGAAGCGGTGAGATACATGAGAGAACCGATCATGGCGCGATAGTATGAGGAGTTGATGCTTTCACCCTTCAAATCCGGAGTAATTCCGTGATTCTGCGGAAGAGGGGTACCAATGGGCGTTGCATCTGACATTTGGAATCGGTTCAAAATGTCACCAACATATTTAGTCTGATGGATGAATATCCCAGACTCTTTTTGTTGAACTTGTAGGCCCAAGAAGAAAGTCATCTCTCCCATTGCGCTCATATCGAATTTTTCTTGCATAACTCGTTCGAATTGCCTGCACAAAGAATCATTAGTGGAACCAAATATTATATCATCAACATATACCTGCACCAGCAGAAGATCTCCATTTTGTTCCTTGATAAAGAGTGTGCAATCAATAAGACCTCGTCGAAATCCATTCTCCAGAAGATAGTTGGATAAGGTTGCGTACCAAGCCCTAGGTGCTTGATGTAAACCATAAAGAGCTTTGTTTAGCAACTAAACCCGATCGGGGTGAATGGGATCTTCAAAACCTGGAGGCTGTTCGACGTGCACCTCTTCTTGAACTATACCATGAAGAAAAGCACTTTTGACGTCCATCTGGTAAACTTTGAACCCTTTGAAAAAAGCATAAGCTAAGAAGATCCTAATAGCTTCCAGACGTGCAACAGGTGCATAAACTTCATTGTAGTCAATGCCTTCTATCTGGCGAAAACCCTGAACAACCAGTCTCGCCTTGTTGCGAATAACAATTCCACGGTCGTCCTTCTTGCATTTGTAAACCCATCGTGTGCCAATTTTCTTGTAATTATCCGGCTTTTCAACAAGCTTCCAAACACCAAGCTTTTGAAATTGTTGCAGTTCGTCCTGCATGGCTTCAACCCAAGAATTATCTTTTAAAGCATCCTTCCAAGACTTTGGTTCTTCTTGTGAAACGTAACAAGCAAAGGACCAATCGTTTTGAAGACCAGATTCTCTAATGGCTGAATATAAACCAGCATTCGGGTTATTTCTAAGCTGATTACGCGTCTGCACACCGCTTTGGACATCTCCTATAATGTTATGCTGTGGATGGGTATTGTGAATCCTCAATTCAGGATGTTCAGGAACACTTGTATCAATACCCAAATTGTTAAGATAAAGATCAGCAACCAACTCCGCACCAGGTATATGCGTGGAGGTGGAGGCATTCCCTTCAGCAGTATCATCATTCTGCACTTGAGGAGTTTCTAAAGAAGAGCCTTGAACAGGAGCAACCGGGGCAGAAGTGCCTTCAGTCGCATCTAGATGTTCATCATCTTCCGATGACTCAGTAGCATCTTCAAATACCTCATTTTGAACTGTATTGTTAACTGAATTAGAACCTTCAGGGCTAACAATAACTGGTCTTACCAATGGCGAGCCAGCAGCGTTGTCACTATCAAATAACATTTGAACGGCTGCAGATTCTTCATCAAAGGTAGGCAGATTAAAGGAGTCGAATATCCCATCGTAATCGAACATCCAAGGATCACCCGGAGCTCTAACAGGACTTGTATACCTTTGAACCCTTACTTCATTCCAAAGCTCAATCTTTTTGGTGGTCAGATTCCATACCCGACAATTTGGAGTTGCATATCCAAGGAAGAAACCTTCGATAGCTTTTGCGCCAAACTTACCATCTGGGTCAATCATGGTACATGGACCGCCAAAGGGTTCAAGGAAAGAAAGATCCGGTTTCCTTTTCTGTAAAAGTTCGAAACAAGTTTTGCCATGCCTCTTAACTGTAAGAACTCTGTTCAAAGTGTAGCATGCAGTCGACACAGCTTCTGCCCAGAATTGAACAGGAAGCTCCGACTCTACTAGCATAGTTCTTGCAGTCTCAATAATCGTACGATTCTTCCTCTCAGCGACACCGTTTTGTTGTGGAGTGTAGCGAGAACTGTATTCATGAAGAATGCCTTTAGAAGTACAGAACTCATCCATCACACGGTTCTTGAATTCAGTTCCATTGTCGCTTCGGATCCTCTTCACTTTCAAAGTGTATAAATTCTCCAACATTGTGAGAAGATCCTTGAGGATTCCAGGAGTATCACTCTTGTGTGCCATGAAAGCTACCCAAGAAAATCTAGAATAATCATCAGTAACAACCAGACAGTAAGCATCTCCGAATGTTGTCTTGTGCTTCATAGGTCCAAAGAGGTCCATATGAAGACGTTCGAGAGGCATGCTAACATAATTGATTTTCTTCAGAGGGTGAGATTTCTTTGTTTGTTTCCCTTTCTGGCACGAAACACAGATATCTTGTAGATGAAAACTTCTCACAGGTACACCATTCACAAGATTGTTTTTCACCAAATGGTTCATTTTCCTCAAGTGAATGTGCCCCATTCTTCTGTGCCAAGAAATAGACTCCTTCTCTGTGGCTTTTGAGACAAAACATTGTACTTGCGCAGATGTCGTAATGGCTTGGCTCATGTCAAGAATATAAAGATCATTAATTCTTGGAGCCGATAAGAGAATCCATTCATCAGGAATCTTGAATCCAGGTTTAAGCACATAACAACCGGCATCATCAAAATGCACGGTGAACTTTTTATCGCAGATTTGCGATACACTGAGAAGATTATGATCAAGTTGACGAACATAATTAATCTTTTCGAAGCATACCACACCATTTGAGATCATTCCTTCTCCGGTGATATATCCGCCTTTGTCTCCTGCGAACGCTACATAGCCTCCTCTAATATTTCTCACATCGTACAGAAGCCGTAGGTCGCCAGTCATGTGCCTGGATGCCCCACTATCAACAATCCAATGACTACTGATAGTTCCTCCTGGAACATCCTGCACGCATCATCCAATGATTAGTTAAGGATGGGGACCCAAGCCACAGTGGTCTTGGGTCGTCCCTGAGAATCACGAATAGTGATCTCGATCTGGTGATGATTTTCCAAACTAACAACTCCCCCTGAACCTTCACCCTTCCTAGGTTTCCAAGTTTGTTTTTGTTTACCAGATTGAGTTTTGAAAACAAATTTTGAAACTTCTGGTTTTAAAGGTGAAGTTGGTTCCTTTGGAACAGATTTGACCTCAGATTTTAAAGCCTTTTCTATTTTCTTCACATTTTGATGTCGTTGTTTCGTTTCCTGTTCTTTAACCGTTCTTTTATCATGTTTTAACGAAAAAGTACGACATTTAGGGTGAATCATTTCAGGTGGTGCTATCTCAACAAATTTATCTCTTGGAGTGTTTACACAATCTTTGATGATGTGCCCAAACTCTCCACATTTAAAACACGTTCTCCTCTCAACAAACTTAGGAGAAACGGATCGAGGCACATATGTCAAACCTGTAGAACCTGAGGTACTAGCCTTTTCATTACACCCGTTTGAATGTTGAGTGTAATTATTCTGACTGTTACGCTTTAAAATATTGACTTTTTGTACAAAATCAGTGTTTGATTTGTTAGCAAAAATCTCAATTTTATCAGTACCCTCAGATGCCACAAATCTGACATCATTGTTTTTCTTTTGATAACGAGCTCCATTTATTTCAGATTTTGATTTAGAAACATCTGGCCTTTGAGCTCGTTGATATGGTTGTTTACCCTTAGGAGCAAACGGTTGTTGCTTTGTTGGGAATTTTTGATTTCCAAATTTCTTCTTGATTTCAGCCTTAGGAATTTGATCACATTGAGTTACAGTAACTCTTGAAATCGATTTTCCCATAAACTTACTTGTGTTATTTTCAAAAACGTTATCAATCGATGATGGATTGACATTTTTAATTGGAAAATCATTATCTGAATAGATTTTAGAATCACCAACCAAAGTATACAACACATTGTTACTCTTAACGGTAGACACAGGTTTCTTGTCATTTATGACAGGATTAATCACATTTTTGGCAACTTGTTGCACAAAAGGAATAGGAGGATCACACAGAATATGATTCTCAATTGGAATTTCTATTCCCTTTTTCTTATCAAGTGATTCATCCTGGTCATTTGCATCTGTTTCATCATCAGATGAATCATAATCCTCAACAATTGGAGGACTTTGGCTCACTGATGTTGAAGTTCCTGTTTCATCAGATAAAGTTCCCGAGGAGCTGTCCGGTTTGAACCCTAATCCAGTAGTAAATTCCTCATAATTAAGAGGCACACTGGGTTCAAAACGAGGCATGTCCTCTTCATCAGGTGGTGCTGCATAATTGTGTCTCAAAGGGGGCGGACATTTCTTATACCCAACACCACTCTTGTTTTTCTTCAGTTGTTGAACGTCAATTATGTGATCGAGCACAAATCGGGAGTTAGAATAACTCTCCAATTTTTGCTTGATCGCATCGTGCGCCAATTTTGCAATGGCTAATTCCGTTCTGGTTTCCTCAACGAGATTTATGTACTTGTTAATACTAACTTGTTTGTGATAAACAACTTTAGTAGTTTCGGAAACACTTTTCTTTAAATTTTCAATTAAAGATTTAAAGTCCTTTTCGTTTCTTGTTAAAGCCATATTTGCTTCTTTGCACTTTGACATATCAACAACCAAATGTTGATTGTGACTATGAATTGTGTCACATTCAAGTTTCACTCTTTCAGATTCCTGTTTCATATAAGCACAGTCATTACAAATTCTAGGAGTTTCAGATGTTACCTGACTCGACGAGGCTGAAACATTTGCCATGAAGGCAGTTTGAAAAGAAAAAGATCCGTCTTCAGAGAAGAACTTCTCCATTTCTTTAGATGCTATCCCAGCCTTCTTAATAAGAACAGATTTCTGAGACTTCAACTCCTCTGCTTCACTCAACAAATCATCAATAGAACTCGCTTCTTCTTTCACATCACCCGAAATAGAACTTTCTTCATCAGAACTCCCGGTATAACCCGAACTGTCGTCACTTTCAGAAAATTCTTCCCTACGAAGGTGCTTGATGTGATTGATGATCTTTGCGTAGCATGCGGTTCCTCCTCCTTCATTATCACCTTCCCCCAATTGTAAAGACCAATTACACCCTTCATCTGTTTGAACAACCAATGCACGAGTGTTGTTTGATGGCCCAGACTGGTTCTGGTTGGTGGTGTTGTTCACAGCTACTATCCCTCTTCCACGATTGTCTTGATTGCCTTGATTGGCATTTGAAGAACCTGTCTGATTTCTGAAAGGGTTCTGATTGCCTTGCTTGGGTGGTCGAGTGCATTCACGTTTAAAGTGACCCTTCTCGCCACAATTGAAGCATGTAACGGTTTCTTTATCAAACCCGTACTTTGTATCCTGCTTACTTTCCAAGGAACTTCTTCCCGTTCGAGCCATGAAGTCCTTTGCCCTTCTAACTGCACTCGCAAACGCCCACTTTATATCCATCAATTCCATTTCATCACGGTCGATTTGTTGATAATCTTCGTTGGTCATACTGATGTTCCCAATTTGACCTGCAACCAAACCGCAGTAAGCACTGACCATCGTATTAATGAGTTCCGAATGCTCCTTTGCAACTTCAATGCTAACTTTTGAGAGGTTCGAAGTATCAACTTTGATAGTATTCGTGTCTTGGGGTGGAGGATTGTTGGTATAATGTACTTGTTGTGGTGGCGGTTGTGCTTTAGATTTGGATAACGATTGTGAAAGATAAGCACCTAAATCAAACTCTGGTTGAGTAGTAGTAACTTGCGGTGGAGGTTGATCTTGAGATTTGAATTTTGCTATTGATTGTGAAAGATAAGCTCCTAGATCAAACTCTGGTTGTGGTGGTGGTTTGAATGGAAACGGAGATGAGTTTGTGTTGGAAACAAACGCCGTTTGAAGCTTAGGCTGCTGAACAGAACTAGAACTGGCAGAAGGAGCAAAACCAGGCAAATAAATTTCTGTGTTTTGAGGAGCTCCAATCCGTTTAGCTTTCCGATTTTCTTCTTCGTACTTGTGCTCCAACTTCTGAACAAATCCATAGATGGTGACAGTTTCCCCATCCAAAGCACCAGTATGCTTTAGAAGTTCAATGAATGGACTCCATATAGGAGGTAGAGCATCAGCTAAACGTGCAATCATTTCCACATGACTTACAACAACCTTATAAGAACTCATTTCACTTATCAAATGATAGAAACGAGAACTCAAATCATTTAGATTTTCATTTTCCAAAGATTGAAATGACTCAAATTCTTTCTTTAAAAGATCATGGCGAATTTTTCTAGAAGCTTCATTTCCTTATCCTCTTGTTTCCAATGCATCCCATAAGGCTTTTGTGCTCTTACTATAAGAAAATTGATGATAGATGTCTTTATGAAGAGCTTGTGTTAGATAAGCAAACGCCTTCTTCTCTAATTCATAGGCTTTCTTATCTTCTTCAACCATATGAGAAATGCCAGCGGCAGTTGATGCTGCTGCTTCCAGTTCCGGACTACATTCAGTAGTGAAACATCTCCAAAGTTCAACGTTTTGCCCTTGAATGTATGTATGAAAACGACCCTTCCAAGTTGGATAGTCGTTCATATGATTTAGCTTTGGCGGGCGATTGTTGCTTCCCGTCTCACTTTCACTGAGCAATAGATTCTGTATGTTTTGATTTTGATTAGAGACCATTGCCCATTGACTTGCATTTGCTGCTTGTTGTTTTTGAGGCAATTGGTTCATCAAATCGGCAAGTGAAGGCTGATTTTCACTTGGTCTTGCTTCCGAACCCCAATCCCACAGACCTTTGCTACCCATGATTTGTGTATGTATGTTAGTACCTGCACACACACTTGAAAACACAATGTTATGACAGATTTAAAAGACCTCTGTGTAAAACAGAAGTGTTCTCGACGAAACACTTTCCACGAAACAGGTTTGTTTCGTCGAAATGAATAATGACGAAACAGACTTGTTTCGTCGAAGATATTATGACGAAACAGACTTTGTTTCGTCGAAGATATTATGACGAAACAGACTTTGTTTCGTCGAAGATATTATTGACGAAACACAAGTGATTCGTCGACTGTTTGTTTCGTCGATGCTGAGTCACAGACAGCTGTTTAAGATATTTAAAATATCTAAACTGACACAAGGTATGTTTTTCTCAGTTAGAGTTTCAATGTTACAAACACAAAAGTCCACTTAATGTATTTTAATGAGTAACACTTTGATTTAAACACAACAAGATCAAATGAACAATTTTATAATGAACTCTATGAAGATATGAAGAACACACACAAGAACAAAGAGTTTCCCGGTAAACTTATGAGTTTTCCGGTGACCGGACAAATTTCCGAAAACACGATAATGCACAAGACTTTCACTAAAAACCCGGTTCAAAGTATAATCAATAAATCTAACAAGGTTTTTGATAAAACTCTTAGCAAATAACAACAAACAAACAGATTTTATGAATATTTTTCAGAAAAATGATTTTTCAAGAATAAATTTTCAGAAAAACACACACAAAAACTTGATAAAAACCGAACAATGTTTGATTTTAAACAAGGATTAGAGCCAAACGCTTTGATACCAATTGTAGGTCCCGAAATCTGAGGATCGATAACGAACCAAATCACTTGTTTATAGCAAACACGGTTACGCGTGCGGAATCCACGTAACTATGCCAAATCAAACACGTAAAACGATAACGACACGGTAATAATCAATGATACACACTCGATTGATTAAACGGGATGAGAACCGATTACAAACTGATACAAACACAGTTTAACAGAATTTTGACAGAGTTTCTTTATGTGTAAGCTCTCATCTGCTTTCAACTGTGAAAGCAGATGTGTTTATATAGTCCCTGGGCCCAACTATCGACGAAACACAAGGTGTCACGGCGAAACTGATCATGGGCCAGTCATTGGGCTCGAAACAGCCCATTACACGACGAATCAAATGTGATTCGTCATGAATGTCGGCGAAACAGAAGTAAAGGACATTGGTCTGTTTCGTCATGATGTGTTCCGACGAAACAGACCTGTTTCGTCGAGGTCTGTAACTGTTGTGGTTGTTTCAGAAACAGACAGCAACAACAGCAACATATAAACAACTTATAATGACCATTCTACCCTTTGTATGCAACATGCATTGTTCGAATAGCATTACATATTAAACAGAGACAAACAAGTCAGACACAAGTGGATAGGAGGATATCCTACTTGGTCGACATCAAATACATACTTGATTAACATTAAAGACCGTACAAAATACATCATTAAGTACAAGACTAGTTACAGACACTAATAAATGCATCAACAATATCATGTCCTTCAATTTCTGAAGCTCCCTAGAAAATGGTGACGTCATACCTGCATCCTGCAAAGACCCAAGACCATTAGTAACAAGATTATTAGCATTATTAGACACGTTACCATTCTGAGGATTCTGGCCTTATCCTGAAGCATATCCTGAGCTTCTCACAGTTGACATCCTGACCGAAGGGGGTATCTCAGGAGTATGATTCTGAGTATGGCTATGCACAATATTGCCCTTGTTATCCTCGGTATATACTTCCGAACTGAAGTTCAAAGCCCTAGGCTGCAAGGGAGTGACGGTATCCTCAGCAGGCCTGCTTGAGCTGGATTTCAAGAGTTGTATCTCTCTCATCAGCATCTGGTTGGTCTCCTACTGTTGCTTCATCTTATCCTGTATACTGCCAAACAAAGTCAGAATTTCATCATTAGAAGCCAAAATAGGAATACCCCCTGAGACAATAGATCCTTGAACATTCCGATTGGGGATAACATTCCGAGTGGGGATAACATCCCGAGCCACATGAGTTTCTGTTCCTCTTGAAAGATCTTGAGGCTGTGAAGAGGCTTGCACCCTTAGAGGTGGCGGAAGCACCGAACCAATTGTTGCAGAGGTTGTGGCAGGCACGGTAGATGAGCTCATGTTTGATCTTGAGACCATTGAAAATAGTGTGGCAAAAAATTTTGAAAACAGAAAACCAAGTACTGATTTTGCAAAAGCGTTTAGTAGAAATAGCACCACTTGTCCCACGGATGGCGCCAAATTTTTTTGGTCAAAAATTACCGAAGCAATTAAGTGATCAAATTAGTTAAGTGAGGTAGTGTGCTAGAAGTGTTTGTAAAAAATATTCTGATTAAGTTATTAACAAAAACAGTTTTCAGGATACGGCTCAGGATATCGAGTTGTACCTACAATCAAACAATGAGCACAAAGGTAAAGGGTGACAAGGGATATACGATGAAAGCCCTTGATCAATTTAGATCGCCGGCACAAAACCTCGGGAGCTGACAATCGCAGCTGCCTTGTTCTTCTTATTACTTCAAATATCAGGATACAGTGCAGGATATGATACGGATCGACTAAGTGTTACAATGCGATTCGAATACAAGTACAAGTGTAAGTGTGTTGTGAGTGATTGCAGCTAGAGAGCAAGAGTGTTCGAAAAGAGTGTGTGTTCTACCTGATCCGATCAATCCTATTTATAGTAAAACGAAACTAATAAACTAGCCTATAAATCCAGGATATAGCGAATATTCCCTTTGTGAACGTTGTAGTCCACGTCTTCCGGCTTCAACGTTCCTATTTCAACAAATTAGCCCGAGTCTTCTGGAGAACAAGTCCACTCGAACGTTATAGACACGCTTCATTAATCTGCACGTGAATTAATTAGTCATTACCAGGATACTATGTAAGGATGTTACCAATATCCTGATCCGGTATCCTGATCACAATAAAAGAAACATAGTCAGAATATTGTCCAGGATATATGAACAGAAAACCACCCATAACAACCACCATATCATCAATATATACTTCCATTGTGTCCCCCATCTTATCCTTGAACATCATATTGACCAGCCTCTGATGTGTTGCACCTGATTTTTTTTAAACCAAAGGGCATGGCAGTATAACAATATATACATGTGGGTGTCATGAATGTTGTGTCTTCCTGGTCAGATAGTTCCATTTGGGTTTGTTGAAATCCTGAGGATGCATCCATGAAAGTCAGCATTTCATGCCCAGCAGTTGCATCTACCATCGAATCGATATGAGGTAATAGGAACGGGTCCTTAGGACAAGTTTTATTGAGGTCTGTGTAGTCTACACAAACTCTCCACTTCCCATTCTTCTTCTGGACCACCACCACGTCTACTAGCCACTTAGGGAACTTGACTTCCCTAATCATCTTGGACTTCAACAGCCTTTCAACCTATTCTTGAATAATTGCATTCCTTTCAGGAGCAAATTCTCTTATCTTTTGTTGAATAGGCCTGAAAGACTTGTCAATTCCATGTCTGTGAGTTATGATATCTTTTGATATACCTGTCATGTCTTCTTGTTTCCATGCAAATGTGGACATCCTGCATTTCAAAAAGTTAGTAAGCTGTTTTTCAATATCCTGAGGGATATTGACCCCTACAATCACCGAGATATCCGGATTATTCTCATCGAGGATAACTTTCTTAACATCCTGCTCCGAAGCTTCCACGATATCCTGGGCTTGTATCCTTAATGGCTATCCTGCCCAGGATTTTGTTCAGGCCTTCATTGAAAAGGAGTAGCATTCCTTCGCCTCTTGTTGGTCACTTTCAACTTTAACTACCCCCCAAGGAGTTGGAATCTTGACACACTGATGATAGGTGGAAGGTACAACTTTCATATCGTGATCCATGGCCTGCCTAATATAATATTATAGCAGGATAACGAATCCATAACACAAAACCGTTGCATCGAGTTTACTCCTTCAACATATACGGGCAGCTTTATCTCTCCAACAGTATTCCTTGCTTCTCCACTAAACCCTACAAACACAGTGGACTTCAAGGTGATCTCCATTTCTTGGATGTTCTTTCTCTTCATGGTTTCCAACTGGATGATGTTGACCGAGCTGCCATTGTCTACCAATATCCTATGTACAAAATGGTTAGCAATATATAAAGTAATTACCAGACCATCATGGTGAGGATCCTGGATGTTATTCCGGTCGTCACTGTTGAATGTTATCACTTTGTCATTTGTAAGCGTTTTCATCCTTGTTGGTTTGTCTACTCTTTTTACCTTAGCCTCCTTAGCATGCCTTTTAGCTGAAGAATAAGAGGTTCCGCATATATCGGATCCTCCAGATATGAAATTGATTATCTTGGCATCTGGTGGAGGTGATGCTGCTCGTTCAGGATCCTTGTCAGTATCCTGACCCTTATTCTTCTTCCTACCCAGAAGATCTTTCAAATAGCCTTTGCTCAGCAAGTAACTTATCTCCTTCCTTATGGCTATGCAATCCTCTGTTACGTGCCCAAAGTCTTCGTGGAAGGCACACCATTTGGACTTATCCTTCCAATCAGCCTTCTGTTGATTCATCCTTGGCCATCTAGCTTTATCTCCTAAACCCTGCATGGCATACATTAGTTCAGGAATATTAACCGAAAAACAATATTCTGATAACTCAGGATATTCTTCTCCATACTCATCCTCGACAGCATTTACTTTCTTGTTGTCATTTTTACCATACGACCTAGAGTGGTACGGTTTATACGAGGATTCCGGCTTCCTGTTTGTTGACTCATATGTTGAGGATGCATTCATCCTCTCTTCATTTTCTTATCATCTTCAAGCCTAATATATATCAAAGCCCTGTCCCGAGCTTCGTCCAAGTTCCTACAAGGATTCATCACAAGATCCTGATAAAAGTGGGAATCCTTTTGTAGTCCCATCTTGAATGCTTGCACTGCTGTAGCAACATCAAGGTGTGGGATATCCAAGGATTCCCTGCTGAATTTGTTCACATAATCCCTTAGGGATTCTTGAGGTCCTTGTGTTATCAGTAGAGGTCACTTGTTAGTTTTTCAAAGCTTCTACTACAAGAAAACTAAGTGTTAAACAAATTAACTAAATGAGCAAAGGATGTAATTGAATGAGGCAGAACATTTAGAAGCCATTTCAAGGCTGATCCTGTTCAAGTGGAGCCGAAGCCCTTAAATAGGCATGCTTCTTTAAGATCCGACGGGATAGGGTTAATCTCCATCCTCTCCCTATACTAGGCAATATACTCTTCAGGATCCATCATCCCGTCATAAAGCTTCATATTGGGAGTTTGGAATCTTTTTGGGATTTCAACATCACAGATAGTATAAGAAAACCGAGATATCTTTTGACTATTTTTATATACTTCCGGTATAAGCTGCACTACCCCAGGTACACTTGATATCATATCCTTCAGCTTCTGGAGTTCTCTAGACAGTGCCGATGTTACACCTGCATCCTACGAAGATCCAAGATTGTTAGCAGCAAGAGTATTGGTATTATTAGAAAAGTTACCAGCTTGGTGATTCTGGCCATATCCTGGAGCATATCCTAGGCCCCTCACAGTCGATATCCTGTTCTTTGACGGTATCTCATGAGTATTTGTTTGGAAACTTTATTTGTAAGTATTGAAGAAAATCAGATCAAACTTGATCTATGAAGAAGACAACAGTCCTAAAGATCACAACAAGAAGAAGAAGATCGGATAGGACAACTTAAATGAACAACATCTACTTCAAAGAATCACAAGTTGATCAAGAGCTGAAGAAGATTATCAGAGAAGGTCATTTCTGATGGATCTGATGATATTTCTGATGAAATACCATCAGTTTCTGACTATTCTGATCATCAGATTTTCTGATGATTCGTTCACCAGAATTTCTGATGAAGTGGTTTATCAAAAATTCTGATGAAAACCCCACTTGTCTAAAAATCAGCTCTATCCTGCCACACTAACCGAAGCAAGTTGACATTATTGGATCTCATGATGACAAAGGCAACTTGAATGTTGGGTTCAATGAATATGTCAAATTGTTACTTTTTTTGCAGGACCTTTACATGAATAAACAAATGTTTATTCATGTATCCAGCTGATGCGTGTGTAGTGTGTATATAAGTTTAAGTATATTTTAGTCAAGTTTTAAATATATAAAACACGATATTTACTAACACTGAACACACATATGGGCAAGTGCACCCATCGTGAGGGTAGTATAGTGTTGGTAAGATACCGAGGTCGTCCAAGGACACAAGAGCTTTTAGTACCCGGTTTATCCTCAACGTCTAATCAAATCAAAAGTTAGAAAAATGTTTTAAACTAGAAAAATAAAAACTAACTAAAATGCTGAAAATATAATAAAAGTAAAAACAGATAGACAAGATGAATCACTTGGCTCCGACTCGTGTATAGTGTAACATTTGATTATTTCCGCACTTTTGTACTTTTTAAGAGATTATCTTAGTTATTGTAGTAGGCCCCTCTTTTGAAGGTGACGTTACCCTCAACCCAGTAGTTTGAGTCAGCAAGGATACAATCCTAAAGGGTCGGATTATTGAAAGATAATTAATTAAGTTATTAATGCATATTATGGTAGGCCCCTCTTTTGAAGGTGACGTTACCCTCGGCTAAGTAGTCTGAGTCAGCAGGGATACAGTCCTAAATAGCCGGATTAAAGTATTAATAGTAGCTTACATATGAGGGGATCAAAGAGTTTGGACCCCCGCCATCCAATACCGGTGGGTATTGAAGGAGGTCCTACTAAATTTGACCCAGGTCCTTGCAGGATCTATACACTGAACAAGGCAAGACTCTTACCAAACCGTTCCCTTAACCCCCGACCAGGTAGCCAACATATCTCCATATAGACCGTGGAGATATGAATGGTGAAAATCTTTTATTTTATATAGACAGTAAAATAATGCCAAGACACCATGTAAAAAGTATTACACTAGACACTTGTCTTCACCAAGTGATATAAGAGACTTAGGCAAACATGGCCTTGATTGTCAAGAACTCTTACGATCAATCTTGGATCCCGAGACGACTCACACACTCTATGATGGACAATGGATGATGGTGGTGGATGATGGTGTTGTGATGGTGGTGGGTGGTGGGTGAAGTGTGAGAGAGGTGGTGTGCCAAGGGATGGTTTGCAAATGAGCCAAGCGCCCCTATGTATAGCATGAACAGCAGCTCGGGCACGACCTCGTGTCCATTGGGCACGGCCCCGTGTCCATCCTTCTCTCTGTCTTCATTAATTGCAGTTTGTCTGTATTAATTGACCACGCCCCCGTGTTCGCTGGGCACGCCCCCGTGTGCAGAAGCATATCTGTACTATCAAGATTTCCTCAGATTCTGCGAATCTTAGAGTTGACCACGGCCCCGTGTCCGCTGGGCACGCCCCCGTGGTGGGTGATAGAAGCTTCTATAGCTTTGTCTTTTATGCTGGCACTTGAGCACGCCCCCGTGTTCACTGAGCACGGGGCGTGTTCAATCTTCTGTCTTCTTGATTTTGCTTGGGAAGATGCTGTCGGGGGGTCGGGCATGCCACGCTTGTTCCTTTTCTTGTATTTATGTTAGATTTAGTTGCCTTTTTGCTTCTTTTGTTAATTTGAGCTCATTTAATCCTGAAAATACAAAAGGAAGACAAAAACACACTTTTTCCAACATTAGTACTAAAAAAAGGGTTAGTTTTGTGCCACAATTGATCTAATTTATATGTTGCATTTTGTGCACATCAAATACCCCCACACTTGAATCTTTGCTTGTCCTCAAGCAAAACTCTTTATAATGTGGCTTTACACTCCCAAATGGAATGGGTAGAAGAGAAGGTTTTTGGGCTTGTCATAGAGTGTCGGGATTTCCAAGGTTCTTTATCAAGTTTTATTTTTATTTATTTACAATCCTATTCGTCATGATTTATTTAAAACTTTACATAAGATAAATTACTTATTAGGGCATAACATACCTTTTTAAAATTTCACTTATATACAAGTTCATATACATCACGGGGGATCACTCAACACTCGGCCGAAGATGTATTTTAGTGAATCACTCAAGAGCGGCATGGAACTTACTCGTACCATAGGCTTGCCAAGCAATCAATCATCCTCCTTTTTAACTATATACCTTTGTAAATATCAAGAGGACTTTTGGGTGAAGGGTTAGGCTTGGGTTAAAGGTAGGTGGTTGGGTTAGTGGTTAGTAGAAAAGGGCGAAAAGCGTAAAAAGCATCGGTTTTTATAAGACTTTTTATTTTTGCAATTTTTATTTTGATGAAGCCATTATTCAAACAAACTTATTTTTTTGATGAACTTGCTTGTTTATTTCTTTTGCTTCATCATCAACACAATTTTTTTTTTTGAAAAGTCATATGAAAAACCGAGCTTGTTACTAAAACAAAGGGTTAAAAATAAAAAGGGTTTTGGTGGATGAAAGGGTGTTTGTTTTTGGTTTAAGAAATGAAAAGGTTTAGGCTCAAAGAGGTTAACTAGGGGGATTTTGGGTAGGTGGTAAAAAAAAAAAAAAATAATGTTGTAGAAATGAAAAAGGGTTAGTCCTAATGCCTCCATCATTTACTTACTCGGGTTTAAGTTGGTAAGGACCGGGAATGTATCGTCGTGGCAAGTTCTAGAGTCGTAAGAACCAAGCGGCTATTCACACAAGAAACGAAAAATGAGCATTTAGTTTAAAGATATGTATTTCTATGCTCAATAAAGGCTCAAAACTCACTTTTGTGGGAATGGGTTTTTATGTGATCAAGTATATATAATTAAATTTTAACTAAGCTTGTCATGCCGTTTCATAATTTTCTTATGTTGGTTCTTTTTATCACGACGCTATCGGTTGTAAATTTGTAAAAATATAACATTTTTAGAATTTGAAATTCCCAAGTTAAACCTAGACAAGTAAGAAAAATGAAAAATTTTTGAAAAAAATTTGGGGTGATTAGCGGTTCCAATAGAGTTTTGTGTAAGGCTTGTATTTAGGACTTGCAAGATTCAAGGTTTTAGCATCCCCCCCCCACACTTAAATTACACATTGTCCTCAATGTGTCCCAAAAATAAGTTTTTAGGTTGATTGAATGTGTAAAAAGGTGTGAAAAAGCAAAATTTTATGTTACTGGGCGTCTGGACACGACCCCGTGTCCGATGGACACGACCCCGTGTTCAGGTGCCAGTAACGAAGACTTACAGAAGGTGGACACGGGGGCGTGTCCACTGGGCACGACCCCGTGTCTGGCAAAAGTTTGCAGAATTAAACATTCAGCAGGTCTGGGGGAGTGGGCAAGGGGGCGTGTCGGCTAGACACGACCCCGTGTAGACAATCTGCAAAGTTGAAAAACAGGTTTCTGTCTTCGATTTTCCTGTCCCGGCTTTAGTAGCACTAATGTTTAGTGCTCTAAGCATCGTATGTACCTGTTTTATCAATAAACACTACACCAAACCATAGCAAACATCCCTAATTACCAAGTTCAACATCCATATCACAAAGTTAAAAAGAAAAAAAAATGCAGAAAATAAAAAGAGTTATAGGAAAGTAAATTGTTCAACACACGGCTCGCAGGCCGGAAATTGTTCAAGATAAAAGGGGTTAACCTGTGGGACCTCCTACCAGCTGCTCCTGCCTCTACTCCACCCGCCTAGTCCATGTCCTCATCCTCATCATCACCTCCTCCTCCTCCGTGCCCCGCTATGTACTCCCGGATGCTCCCAATGTCATCCTGAATGTCAGATATGTTTCTCTCAATTGCTCCGACCCGGTTGTACATGTTGCTCGCCATGTTAGAGGTGTTCCTGGTGCACATGAGGTTTTCCTGCAACAAATCATGTAAACTTTGGAAGTTAGGAAAACCGCCTCCTTGTGAGGAGGATTGGCCCGGATCACCGTGGGGCTGGTACTGGTACTGATGATGCTATGGAGCGTGAAGGACCAGTGCCTCTTGCGGGTTCCATGCATGCCCTTGGACTCGTTGGAAGCTTACCGACTCATCTCCGGCTTCATAGATCAAGTTCATGGAGCGGCAAATGTGTATGTCCACTCTTCCCGACCATGGGCTTTTTCGGAAAGACCTGGGCATGTTCACGAAGTGCTTGAAGAGACGGTATACCCACCCCCTGAAGAAGATAGGGGTTGGTGGAGAAGCAAGCAGGTTCCAATGCATGTTTCGGAGCAGGAGGTACGGAACATCGAGGTTTCTACGATTGTGGATGCAATGAAGAACCACCAGATCTCTCAACCCAACGACGCCACTGCTATCGTGCCTTTGACTAAGAGAGTAGATGAGGACTCGGTGAATGTAACGGTAAAGAGGGTCCCTTAACCTAGTGCTCTTAGTGCTGCTTGGGTTGTAGTGCCCTTCTCCTATTTGAGCCCAAGTGGCTTGGCGTTCGTTTTCTGATAATTCTCGTAACCCTCCGGTGTTTTCTTCATTACTCGCATCTTCCTCCACATACAACCCAACTATCGACCCAAACTGTGCCATCGAGATAGAGTACGTAGTCCCTCCACATCTGAATTCTACCCCATCATTATCAAATGGGTCGCACCTTGAATTGAACACGAATGTGCTATAGAATTCCAGAGTATATTCGGGAACTGAGCGAAGGCGAGTAGTAAGAGCGACTCTCAGCGGCCCAGTAACTAGGTTGTTGAAGCGGTCCCATTGGTTTACCAATCCCAAAAGATCCGTGCACACTTGTCTTGGGTATTCTTCCGGTCTGGTTCGAAGCACGTCGTATCTTGCCGTAGCGTCCTGCTTAGCTGCATTGAACCTTATGAATTTCTTTAACATCTGAAAGAATACACCAAAAGTTAGCACGAAACAGTGAAATTTTTGGACAAAACTGAAAACAGCGAGCTGGACACGGCCCCGTGTTCAGCGGACACGACCCCGTGTCCAGGCGTCTGTTACTCAAAATCTTCACTTTTCGACCCGGTCCTGAAAACTTGAAAATTTTTTATCCAATAGGTGCGGTTTCCCCCAAAAATGAAACCCTAAGTGCCGTTTTTCCCAAAACAAACCGTTTACCCCTTCGATTTTATCTTTTTCGGTTCAAAAACAAGGGTTTGGGGTTTTTTGTGAGAAATCGGGCAAATCTATGAACAATACAAGTGGATTTAATTCCTAAAACATGAATCTAAACTAATGCTAACAAATTGATGCAAAAATTTGAGGTTCGATCCGGATGACGTTCAAGAACCCTAGATTTTTCCCCAAATTTTTGCTGTTTTAACAACATGCAAATGCTTAATCTAACTACTAATGATGATAGAATCATACCTTGGTGTTGTTAGAAGTAGAGGAGACGTCGAAAATCTGCGGAAAATCGCCTTGAAACAGAGCGTTTTCGGGGAAACGGGGCGTGTGGAAATGAAGAAACTGTTTTGAAAAAGGGTTTTATCCCGACAGTTGCGCGGACACGGCCCCGTGTCCAGCGGACACGGCCTCGTGCCGAGCAAAAGTTTAGAAAAAAAATTTAAGTGCTCGTGTGAGTGCCCTTGATTCCCAAAATACTTGGTTAGAAGACTTACCGATTTAGATGTCAGCCCGTTTGTTCGTAACTTACAAGGTATGATGTTGATGCTTTCACTCTTCGACCGTCTGAAGCGAGATTTCTTCCTCTTCATCCTCAATGAATCCTTGATAGAGCTTCAGCCGTTGGCCATTGACTTTGAATGGAATTCCATTCCGAGATTTAATTTCGACTGCACCGTGTGGGAAAACATGGGTGATGGAAAAAGGTCCTGACCACCTAGACTTTAATTTACCAGGAAATAGTCGAAGTCGTGAATTAAACAAAAGAACTTGATCTCCTACTCGAAATTCATTAGGCTTAATATGTTTATCGTGTAAGTTTTTCATTCTTTCCTTATAAATTTCAGAGTTTGACTATGCATAATTCCTAAGTTCATCTAATTCATTTAACTGACAAAATCGATTTCTACCAGCAAATTCTAAATCTAAGTTTACATTTTTAATTTCCCAGTAGGCTTTGTGTGCAATTTCTATTGGAAAATGACAACTTTTTCCATAGACGAGCTTATATGGGGTTGTACCTATTGTTGTTTTATAAGCAGTTCGAAATGCCCATAAAGCATCATCCAATTTATCGGCCCATTCCTTTTTATTTAACCCTACGGTTTTTTCAAGTATTCGTTTTAAACCTCTAATAGTCACTTCGGCTTGTCCGTTTGTTTGAGGGTGATATGCTGTTGAGACCCGGTGATAGACCCCATATCTTGTTAAAAAAATTTCAAGTTGATGGTTGCAAAAATGGGTACCTCTATCACTTATTAATGCTTTAGGTGTTCCAAAACGAGAGAATAATTTTTTCAGAAATCTTACCACGACTCTTCCATCATTTGTTGGAAGTGCCTCGGCCTCAGCCCATTTAGACAAGTAATCTACTGCCACAAGTATATATTTGTTTCCTTTTGACGGTGGGAAAGGTCCCATAAAGTCGAGTCCCCATACATCAAAAATTTCACAAACAAGAATGCCATTTTGGGGCATTTCGTTTTTGGAAGAAATATTACCTGTTCTTTGGCAAGTATCACATGTCTTGACAAGACTTTGGGCGTCTTTGTAAATGGTTGGCCAATAAAACCCTGAATCAAATACCTTTCCTGCGGTACTAGCAGCACCATGATGTCCTCCGTATGGACCTTCATGACAATGGCGGAGAATTCTTCGTGCTTCGCTACCATGTACACATCTTCGAATGAGTTGGTCGGCACACATTTTGAAAAGATAAGGATCTTCCCAAAAATAATGCTTCACATTAGCAAAGAATTTCTTTCTTTGATGATGTGGCCAACCTTTTGCGACTATACCGCTAGCTAGGTAGTTAGCATAGTTGGCGTACCATGGTTCTTCTCTGTATTCCACCATTTCTAGGGACTCTGTTGGAAATTTTTCGTTGATTTGCTCTTCCCTGGTTGCCTCCAAAGCTGGGTCTTCTAACCGTGAAAGATGATCTGCTGCGGTGTTTTCTGCTCCTCTTTTGTCTTTGATTTCAATATCAAATTCTTGGAGGAGTAAAATCCACCGAATCAAACGTGGTTTTGCGTCCTACTTTTTGAAGAGATATCTAATGGCTGCATGATCTGTATAGACTACTGTTTTAGAAAGAACAAGATAAGAACGAAATTTATCAAAAGCAAATACCACAGCTAGTAATTCTTTTTCAGTTGTTGTGTAATTTTCTTGTGTATCGTTAAGTGTTTTACTAGCATAATAAATTGGGTGAAAATGCTTTTCTTTTCTTTGTCCCAAGACGGCTCCAACTGCAAAGTCACTTGCATCACACATGATTTCGAAAGGAAATTTCCAATCAAGCGCTATCATGATAGGTGCATTGACTAGCATTTCCTTTAGGGTTAGAAATGCTTGATTGCAATCCTTGTCAAAGATGAAAGGGGCATCTTTATCAAGCAATTTTGTTAGAGGCCTTGAGATTTTAGAAAAGTCTTTGATAAACCGCCTATAAAATCCGACATGCCCTAGGAAACTTCTGATAGCTCTAACGGAGGATGGGGGTGGTAATAGAGAGATAGTGTCTATTTTGGCTCGATCAACCTCCATTCCTTCGCTTGAGATTTTATAACCGAGTACTATTCCCTCCGTTACCATGAAATGGCATTTTTTCCAATTAAGGGCGAGGTTAGTTTCCTCACATCGGGATAGCATTCGTTCAAGGTTATCGAGGCATTGGTCGTATGAATCCCCAAAGATAGAAAAGTCGTCCATGAAGACTTCCATTGTCTTTTCTATCATATCATGGAAGATGGCTACCATGCAACGTTGGAAGGTTGCGGGGGCATTACATAGACCAAATGGCATGCGTCGATAAGCAAAAGTTCCATGGGGACATGTGAAGGTTGTCTTTTCTTGGTCTTCGGGTGCTATCGGGATTTGAAAGTAACCTGAAAAACCATCCAAGAAACGATAAAATTTATGACCGGATAATCTTTCTAACATTTTATCAATAAAGGGCAAAGGAAAGTGATCTTTCCTTGTTGCTTCATTTAATCGTCTATAATCTATACATACTCTCCATCCTGTGACGGTTCTTGTTGGTATTAATTCATTCTTTTCGTTAGTTATTACCGTTATACCTCCTTTCTTTGGAACTACTTGGACGGGACTTACCCAAGGACTATCAGAGATAGGATAAATAAGTCCGGCATCAAGTAACTTGATGACTTCGTTTTTAACCAATTCTTGAACATTTGGATTTACTCGACGTTGTGGTTGTATTACCGATTTGTAGTCATCATTCATTAAAATTTTGTGCGTGCACATGGAAGGACTTATTCCTTTAATATCTATAAGCTTCAAAGCAATCGCATTTTTGTGTTTTCTCAAAAGATTAATTAATTTTTCTTTTTCTAAACTACTTAACTTAGATGAAATAATTACAGGTGATTTACCATCTTTGTCTAGAAAAGCATATTCCAAACCTTTTGGAAGTTCTTTGAGCTCAAGAGGTGGGTCTTTAGGAGACTCCTTATTGGGTTGCTCATTTTGATCAAGAACTTTAAAAGTTTGTTTTATGTCGACCTCTTCTTCAACAAAGTGGTCAATCTATTCACTTGTATCGGGTGGTTCATCTTCATCTTCAATTAGGGGGTCATTATTGCCGAATGGATATTTCATTGATCGCTCAAGATTGACACTCTTTTTAAATGCCCCTAATTGAATAGATAGATTATTGTACTTCCGGTTTTTCAAAGCTTCGTGGGTTTTTACAAAAGGTCCTCCCAACACTAGATGAGCGTCATCGAGGATGACAAAGTCGGTTGGGATTACCATTTGATTTGTTTGAACCAAGACATCCTCAACCACACCGATTGATTTTATTACTTTCCGATTGGATAGAAAAATGGGTATTTGAAGTGGAGGAAAATCACTAATACTTAATTTTTCGAAAATGTAGTTGGGCATTATATTAACGCAAAGATCTTTATCAATTGTGACGTTACTAATAAACGAATTTTGAAAAAAAACATGGAACCGGTGTAATGTTGATTTCAAATGGGTCTTCTTTTATTATCGAGGTTTGATCGTTAGTTAACTTAATACTTACCGTTTCGTTAATTTTAGTGTTAGTGTTTAACTCTTTTAAGAACTTAGCATGAGTTGGAACTAAACAATGATTTTCAAAAGAAGGTGACAAGAGATTAATTTCTTCAAAATTAGACTCTTCTTGAATTTTAACGTTGACGGACTCACTTTTTTCGTTGTTTAACTCATGTGTCGGTTCTTCACTTATTTGTTCTTCCATTTTTACACTTTCAACTATCTCTTCTTTATTTAATTCTTCTCTTACGCGGGACTCCTATTCCCTTGCGCGAGATTCTTTTATGTAGCGCTCGATAGTTTTAAGGTGTTCTAATATCCTATCGGTCACTTCGGTGATAGAGTAAGGATCGGGATTTTCAAAGCTTGAATCCGGTTGTTCGATCCTTTGTTCCTCATAATACCCATATGAAGTAGATGGTTCACACCATTGTTCTTCATTGTAAGTATATGATGGATAAGGGTCGTAATTTTGTTCTTCGTAATACTCATATGAGGTGGGTTGTTCACGCCATGGTTCCTCATAATAAGCATACGAAGGTGGTGGCTCATATCTTGGTTCCTCAAAGTATGAGTATGAAGGCTCATACCTTGGTTCATCAAAATATGAGTATGAGGGAGGAGGTTCATACCTTTGGTCTTCATAGGATGTGTATGAAGTTGATGGCTCGTACCTGGGCTCCTCATAGTAGGTGTATGAAGTGGATGGTTGATATAAGTTACAATATTGAACCGAGTGCGGGTCACCACAATTAGTGCAATAATTATTCCTATAATCATCCTCCTCATAGGTGTAGTTGTAACCTCCTGAGTATTGCTCCATAAGAATCACTCAGCAGACCACAACCAAGTCTCGAGATCAGAAAACAAAAATAAAAATGAAAACAGAGGCTGGACACGGCCCCGTGTTCAGTGGACACGGCCCCATGCACATAATCTGTATCTGGGCGTTTTAATTAAAGTTACAGATTTCGTTGAGCACGGGGGCGTGTTCAGTGGACACGGCCCCGTGTTCAAGCTCTGTATCTGGGTGTTTTGTGAAAAATATACAGCACGGGCCCGTGTTCAGTGAGCACGGCCCGTGTTCAAGCTACTGTAAATGCAAAACTAAACTAAAATGCATAAAAATGTGCGCGCGTTTTGAAAAGGTTTTGAAAAACTGATTAGGCCATCGATTTTAAGCTTTCTTAAAATCCTTGTGTCCCCGGCAGCGGCACCAAAAACTTGATGCGTGTGTAAAAATCAGCTCTATCCTGCCACACTAACCGAAGCAAGTTGACATTATTGGATCTCATGATGACAAAGGCAACTTGAATGTTGGATTCAATGAATATGTCAAATTGTTACTTTTTTGCAGGACCTTTACATGAATAAACAAATGTTTATTCATGTATCCAGCTGATGCGTGTGTAGTGTGTATATAAGTTTAAGTATATTTTAAGCCCTTTTACACTTTTTTAGTCAAGTTTTAAATTTATAAAACACGATATTTACTAACACTAAACACACATATGGGCAAGTGCACCCATCGTGAGGGTAGTATAGTGTTGGTAAGATACCGAGGTCGTCCAAGGCCACAAGAGCTTTTAGTACCCAGTTTATCCTCAACGTCTAATCAAATCAAAAGTTAGAAAAATGTTTTAAACTAGAAAAATAAAAACTAACTAAAATGCTGAAAATATAATAAAAGTAAAAACAGATAGACAAGATGAATCACTTGGCTCCGACTCGTGTATAGTGTAACCTTTGATTATTTCCGCACTTTTGCACTTTTTAAGAGATTATCTTAGTTATTGTAGTAGGCCCCTCTTTTGAAGGTGACGTTACCCTCAACCCAGTAGTTTGAGTCAGCAAGGATACAATCCTAAAGGGTCGGATTATTGAAAGATAATTAATTAAGTTATTAATGCATATTATGGTAGGCCCTTCTTTTGAAGGTGACGTTACCCTCGGCTAAGTAGTCTGAGTCAGCACGGATACAGTCCTAAATAGCCGGATTAAAGTATTAATAGTAGCTTACATATGAGGGGATCAAAGAGTTTGGACCCCCGCCATCCAATACCGGTGGGTATTGAAGGAGATCCTACTAAATTTGACCCAGGTCCTTGCATGATCTATACACTGAACAAGGCAAGACTCTTACCAAACCGTTCCCTTAACCCCCAACCAGGTAGCCAACATATCTCCATATAGACCGTGGAGATATGAATGGTGAAAATCTTTTATTTTATATAGACAGTAAAATAATGCCAAGACACCACGGACAAACGATAAGGAAGAATTACCTTCAACATAAGAAACTAGTTATTAAAGTCATTAATACATAACCAAGTAAAAAGTGCGAAAAGATTAAAAATAAAAAGTATTACACTAGACACTTGTCTTCACCAAGTGATGTAAGAGACTTAGGCAAACATGGCCTTGATTGTCAAGAACTCTTACGATCAATCTTGGATCCCGAGACGACTCACACACTCTATGATGGACAATGGATGATGGTGGTTGATGATGGTGTTGTGATGGTGGTGGGTGGTGGGTGAAGTGTGAGAGAGGTGGTGTGCCAAGGGATGGTTTGCAAATGAGCCAAGCACCCCTATTTATAGCCTGAACAGCAGCTCGGGCACGACCCCGTATCCATTGGGCACGGCCCCGTGTCCATCCTTCTCTCTGTCTTCATTAATTGCAGTTTGTCTGCATTAGTTGACCACGCCCCCGTGTTCGCTGGGCACGCCCCCGTGTGCAGAAGCATATCTGTACTATCAAGATTTCCTCAGATTCTGGGAATCTTAGAGTTGACCACGGCCCCGTGTCCGCTGGGCACGCCCCCGTGGTGGGAGATAGAGGCTTCTATAGCTTCGTCTTTTATGCTGGCACTTGAGCACGCCCCCGTGTTCACTGAGCACGGGGCGTGTTCAGTCTTCTGTCTTCTTGATTTTGCTTGGGAAGATGCTGTCGGGGGGTCGGGCATGCCACGTTTGTTCCTTTTCTTGTATTTATATTAGATTTAGCTGCCTTTTTGCTTCTTTTGTTAATTTGAGCTCATTTAATCCTGAAAATACAAAAGGAAGACAAAAACACACTTTTTCCTACATTAGTACTAAAAAAAGGGTTAGTTTTGTGCCACAATTGATGTAATTTATATGTTGCATTTTGTGCACATCACCAGCCTTCTATAAATAGAAGGCTCACCAAGCAGAAGACAATTGAGTTAAGCTTAGCATTCAATACATACTACAAACTCCATTGCCCTCTCACCCGCAGAATTCAAGTATTCATTTGTATTAGATAATAATCTTACAATCACCTTGTAAACCATTTTGTTTCAACGTGATATAAACTTGATAATTTGGTAGGTCTTGTTTCTTGAAAGTCTGATTTCCATTTCCGCACATCTTTTTCACATCTATTGAAATCACTTGCCATATTACGTGAAAAGAAGTTTTTAAGTCCAAACTGGGACCAACAATTGGTATCAGAGCAGATTGAATAAATTATTTTCAAACGATCAATCGCTCATCTTCTTTTCTCTAAATATGGCCAGCTTTCAATCATGGAATAATGCTTTTAACATTGCTTCTATGTCCAAACCTCCGACTCTAGTCAGAGAGGAATACCCCCAATGGAAAATCAGGATAGTCAATTTCCTTAATGGTCATGACCGAGCTCTGTTTCAATCCATTGAAAGGGGTCCATATATACCAATGACTGAAATACCAGTTATTCCAGCAACTGACCAATCACCTGCAATCCCTGCCTCCCGTGCTCCCAAAAGTGAAATAAACTGGAGCGCGAAAGACAAGGAAAAGGTGGCTGGGGATGAAAGGGCAAAGTCACTTTTAATAATGGCTATCCCCAATGACATATTTTCACAAGTTGATGCATGTGCATCAGCTAAGGAAATATGGGATCAGTTGGAAAATCTTTGTAAAGGAGGAGAAAGGATGAAGAGAAACAAGAGAACAAACAATGTTTCCTCATATGAGAGGTTCAAAAGTTTACCTAATGAAAGGTTAAATGAAATATCTCAAAGATTTACAAAACTTTTGAACGAGCTAAAGAAATTTGGTATAACAAAATCATATGAGGAAAGAAACATAAAATTTCTAGATGCTTTACCTAGAGAATGGAGAAGTCTAACCATGACTTTGTCCTCAACCTTAGAACTAGGAAATATGAGTCTTCATGACTTATATAGCATCTTGGTCCCTAGAAAATATTTGAAGAAACCATTCAAAGAGGGGGATCTTTAGCCCTTATCTCAAACTCACAAAGAACACCACCTACCAATGATCCACAACCATCAAACAGCCAAAATCTTGAAATTTCTGATACATCATCAGATTTTTCAGCTTTTGCTGAAGCAATAGCACTGCTCACCAAAACATTTGAGCAGAGGTTGAGGGGAAGAGGCCAAAGATACCAGAGAAGTGACAAAGGGAGGATGGATGTTAGATCTAAGGAAGAAGGTAGATCTAAGGATAAAGGGAAGGTGTAACACCCTAGTTATTTTATATGTAAATACCAACAATTAGATGTGTAGTTAAGACTACACATGCTATAAAAATACGGGTTTATTAAAACTTTTACAAATCATAGGTTATTCTACAAAACGTGATCGAATTCGTTGATTTAAAATCTACAACGTTGCAATGTGCGGAAGCGTGTATCTTTATCGTGTTCGGTTCTTCGCTGAGCTTGATCGTCTTCCGGCATCCCAGAAAGTACCTACATTTCATAAACATGAAATGCTTTAGTCATACGGTATTTAAAACGCATCTAAACGAGTCCGGAAAACAAAACTGATCAAAATATACATTTTTGTACAGGGTCCACCGTAAATTACGGTGGACACCGTAATTTACGGTAGTCCTTGTTTTTATTTGTTTCCACCGTAAATCAGGAGTGTTTCACCGTAAACCATTTCAGGTCCACCGTAAATTACGGTGGCACTGTAATTTACGGTGGCACCTGCATCCCACCTTTCCATTTTGCCGTAATTTGACACGAAATCTTTCGTATCTTTCAAACCGCTTATCCGTTTGACCTACCGTTTCTTCCTACATGTTTGAAATTTGATTCTCCATCATATGGAGTTAAAATCCGACATCCGGCTTGATAAAATTCAAGACTTCTAAGTCTTCGGCTTATTACCCTTTATACCAAACTTTGACCCGGTTATGCATTTTATCAAACAAACGTATTTATTTGGTTCCTATATTTCATACACTTCATCAAATAATTGTGACATACCATATTAGGTTCTAATCATAGGTTTATTACACAAATTAAACCCGTTTTCACTAGTATGCTTATTTTGACCCGTTAAGGATATTTTAAGCCCTTTTAAGCTCAATTTCGCTTTCATTCTAATCTAGCGTTGTAACCTATATCTCTTATCTAGTACTCTTCCATCACAACCTAAATGTGTGTTGGATTTAAAGTAGATATCTATGTGTTCCGAATTTATACTTCTTGAACTATCATTTTACGGCAAAGACTCATATGGAGTCTTTTGGCCCAAGAATTACATCTTTCACTACCCGTACTCGTTCTAAACTTTTGTTTAATCATAAGACTCCTTTCCAAACAACCTCTAAGAGTTGTTTGTTCAATTTAGCCTACAAGGGCGTTTTGGTCGATTTTGGTCCTTCTTTTACAATGAAGGGCTATCACCAATTATTCGACCAATTTAGCACTTTTACATACATCATAAATAAGCGTACCTGGCTCGGATCAACAAATAGACCCGATTTTAATACCTTGCTTTATATTCGCTAATTAAGAACGATGCGAATATCCATTGGATATCTATTCCTGTAAGCATATGACTCGACAAAAGAATCATTAGTCTATATAGTCAAAAGGTGTTGTCTACACCTTTTGACCCGTTTGGCCGAAATGACCATTTAACTTTGCGAAATGATATTTATTATCATCTCCTCTACATGACTCTTCCCGTTTAACACCGTACAGAAATTTTAAATATAAACCGTGTATTTCTTTCGACATAATATGACCAATTTATCGATTTACTTCTTTTTAACCATTATTATGGTTTCTATCATCTTTGATTTTCTTGTTCCGTTCGACTACACGACGGAACATCATATTTCAATTGTTTAGATATCTCATTCATAATTTATATGACAAGAAAACATTCCTCAATTTAAGACTAGTGTAAGCTATACTTACCTTGCATCCGAATTATGCTTTTCCGCCATTCTTGCTTCGTTTGACCCGCTTCCTTTCCAAGCCTCCACCTAGCTTGTCAAGCGTCAAACTATCATCATAATTCGTAAGACGGTTATATTAGTCATCATTAATTATGACTATTCCATCTTACATATTTTCTATCACAGATACCATTCGATCTTATTAATGGTCGGTTTGACTATTTAAAAGTCAAATCACCAATTAACACATATGATTGCACTATCAAGTTCACAAGACTCAATTAGGCACATTATCAACACTTAGTTCTCATTTAGGCATTGTAACAAACACCTAATGGGCATGATTCTACACATTTGCTAACTAGTTCATAATTAGTCATTTTTACCCAGATTAACATCAAGATTAAACCATTATCATGTATGATCAAATACTAAAACTTGCAATTTGTTCAAGTATCTTGCATCTACTATCACTTATGATGATTTCTAACACAACTATATTATCATCTTTTCTACATAATCAAAACCCACTTGACACATGAGTGTATGATTATGAATTCACAACAATGAACATCAATTCAACAATTACATGGCTAGGGTTTACTACTAGACATAGTTTCATCCCTAATTTCATCCAAACAACATACATGCAAGCTTAGATTCGAATTCTCTAGGTTTGCTCAGAATTTCAACTAGAGATTTTCCAAGAAATTTACATACCTCGTGACTCCTTTTTCAATGGAGATCACTAATTCATACTCGGATTTTGATTTGGACTTGATTTACCCCTTCAATTTGATGAAATTGTGTTGATTAGGGTTTGAGCTCTCTAAGAGCTTCTCCTGGCCATTCTCACGCACGCACACACTCTTGTGTGTGTGTTTTTGTGTTTTATTTTTAAGTTTATAATTCCCATTTCAAGTTACCCGGCTTTGGTCCCTCGTGTTTGGTTAGTTATTAATTAGATCACAACCTGATTATTTTCAATAATATTCCCACTTATTAACTAGGTTTAATATTCCTAGTTAACTTAGCGGGTTCAGGAATATTTATGACTAAGTTTATTTTAGGTCCCGTTAACTCGGGCCTTCTAAGCTTCTATTTCTTAAAAGCTTTTATTCACTTTTTATTTATTATTAGGATTAATTATTTAAATCCTAATATTTACCGGGTAAATTTTACCACTAACGGTATTTTTACCCGTCTTTACTATTAACGTGGTTTGATTACCAAAGCCGTTTTCGGGGTGTTACAAGTCTACCCCCCTTAAAGAGGTTTCGTCCTCGAAACCTTTTCTTACTTGATTTATCGAGTTCAGCTCCATGCATTTGCTCTCGATAATCAATTAAGCATTTCTCATATCTTAACCGATTGTTAGTATTACCAGAAAAGTATGGTAATATTCTTTTGGTTATTAATCATCTACGTATCTTACATGACATAATGCGACTTGAAATAACGTAATCTCGTTATTTCCACTAGTTTAATTAACTTAGCGATATTCCTCGCTTTCATATACTATCGAATTCTTTATGAATCCATTACTTGACCCGTTTAAAGGTCTCTAGTGAAATCTTTCACTCTAGCAACAATTCCTTTTATTTTCAAATTTATTTATTCGGTTTAGTTATACCGAATTTACCGGTTACAAGCGAACCAAATTTCTTAACTTGAATTGCTGACTTTAACCGGTTTCACTAACTAGACTTATTTGTCCAGTTCCTTTTTACCGCTTGCTTGGTTATAATGTGATTCTAATTCACATTACATTTCTTGACCGTGATTGTGTTACATCATGTTTAATTTATATCAACCTTTCATTTTCGAAAATATCTCACTTTTCGAATATATTGTCTTGCGCCTATCAGTGTCAAGACTTGTATCTTTCATACTTATTATTTAATTTCCTATCAGAATTTATGTTTGTAAAAACATTATTTCTTACTAAAACCGAAGTTTTAGTTTTAGGATCTTCTCAGTAACTTTTGTCAATTATCCATACCAGGATATTGACAATCCATAATTTATTCTTATTTAGTTATATTCCATTACCGGCTCATTATTCTCTTGCATTTAACGCTACCTTTATCTGGCTGGCGCTCATTTGTACCATTCGGCGTTATATTGTATTCAACATGTTTGACCTATTAATGTGAAATCCATCATTTTTAAACGATCAAATTTATTCTTTATTCAACCCATTCGACTACGAATAGTTGAACATGTTTACTCACAATTTCTATATACGAGATTTTATAGTCATATCTCGTAATCCAAGTTACTTTGATTTTTCAACCCGCGTTCACGTCTCTTGGTTTACGCATGTGTTTAATTCTTACCCATCCACCGGGTGTTTTACCGAAGTCGTTATTATTGCAACCCTCCCGTTATGCATTAAGACCTCGCTTCATTTTTATATTCCGACTTTGTCTTTAAGTTTGACGTTTTACGAAAACGACCCGTTAAGGGACATATTTGCATTTTCCAGGTTCGAGTGTAAGTACACTCCCTCCCAATGCTTGTCTAAATCATTTTACATGCTTGCGTTTTCTGGGTTCGAGTGTAAGTACATTCCCTCCCAATACTTGTCTAAATCATTTTTCATGCTTGCGTTTTCTGGGTTCGAGTGTAAGTACACTCCCTCCCAATACTTGTCTAAATCATTTTACTTGCTTGCGTTTTATGGGTTCGAGTGTAAGTACACTCCCTCCCAATACTTGTCTAAATCATTTTACATGCTTGCGTTTTATGGGTTCGAGTGTAAATACACTACTTCCCAATACTTGTCTAAATCATTTTACTTGCTTGCGTTTTATGGGTTCGAGTGTAAATACACTCCTTCCCAATACTTGTCTAAATCATTTTTCATGCTTGCGTTTTCTGGGTTCGAGTGTAAGTACACTCCCTCCCAATACTTGTCTAAATCATTTTACTTGCTTGCGTTTTATGGGTTCGAGTGTAAGTACACTCCCTCCCAATACTTGTCTAAATCATTTTACATGCTTGCGTTTTATGGGTTCGAGTGTAAATACACTCCTTCCCAATACTTGTCTAAATCATTTTACTTGCTTGCGTTTTATGGGTTCGAGTGTAAATACACTCCTTCCCAATACTTGTCTAAATCATTTTACATGCTTCTTTGTCCCTTCGCTCGGGCTCATTATCCTGATATAATACGCTTCAGTCACTCGGTTGTGCGTTTACATTATTATCAAATATTTTGCTTATCTGATTCATTTGGGTACTTTTTAATTAGTCCCATTTACTCCGCCCTTACTACATCGGATGTAAATGTGTCCGCTATAAGAAACTCTTGATATCATATGTCACTACTTACTTGGCCAGAGTAAGCGATTTAACACATGACGTACACGACCTTTTTATAGTTTTCACATCACGCCCTATGTAAGTAACGCCTCTATTCAGTTTTCTTGGAAATTATATCCTGGATATGTATTCCTGTTCAGGCTTTCCAAGTTTCTAATTTACCCATGCAACGATCATTCTCTACGTGTTTGTTGCATATTGCTAATTGTGCGATTATTTAAAATGTGCACCTTGTAATGTTTGCCCCTACGGGCGTTCCTTGCTATTAACCTTGTTCGCGACCGTTACGCGATTTTGGTCCTTGATGAGTATGCTCTTCCTGTCATACCTCGTACCGTTCCATCATCATATCCATAATTCGTTCAACTCCCGTCATCTTCAGACGCGAGTGTCCTTCAATTAAAACATTCACAAGAGTTAGTAATGTCAACTTCAATAATCGCCCGTATTATAATACAAGGCTTTTTCTACTATACGCGTCAACGCGCGTATTTTCGTCAACCATATCAATCATTTAAATTGGGGTAACATATACCACACGATAGCTCTATGTGTTGTTTACAACACTTTAGCATACTAACTATTCACGTACTTGTACTTACCGGATTTGCGATCAAGCCTCGAACCGAACACTATTCTTTGTCAAGAGCATAAGGTTTAAATCCAAGCATGGTTCCTCCCCACCATACTCGAATCTCTTAAACCAAGGCTCTGATACCAACTTGTAACACCCTAGTTATTTTATATGTAAATACCAACAATTAGATGTGTAGTTAAGACTACACATGCTATAAAAATACGGGTTTATTAAAACTTTTACAAATCATAGGTTATTCTACAAAACGTGATCGAATTCGTTGATTTAAAATCTACAACGTTGCAATGTGCGGAAGCGTGTATCTTTATCGTGTTCGGTTCTTCGCTGAGCTTGATCGTCTTCCGGCATCCCAGAAAGTACCTACATTTCATAAACATGAAATGCTTTAGTCATACGGTATTTAAAACGCATCTAAACGAGTCCGGAAAACAAAACTGATCAAAATATACATTTTTGTACAGGGTCCACCGTAAATTACGATGGACACCGTAATTTACGGTAGTTCTTGTTTTTATTTGTTTCCACCGTAAATCAGGAGTGTTTCACCGTAAACCATTTCAGGTCCACCGTAAATTACGGTGGCACCGTAATTTACGGTGGCACCTGCATCCCACCTTTCCATTTTGCCGTAATTTGACACGAAATCTTTCGTATCTTTCAAACCGCTTATCCGTTTGACCTACCGTTTCTTCCTACATGTTTGAAATTTGATTCTCCATCATATGGAGTTAAAATCCGACATCCGGCTTGATAAAATTCAAGACTTCTAAGTCTTCGGCTTATTACCCTTTATACCAAACTTTGACCCGGTTATGCATTTTATCAAACAAACGTATTTATTTGGTTCCTATATTTCATACACTTCATCAAATAATTGTGACATACCATATTAGGTTCTAATCATAGGTTTATTACACAAATTAAACCCGTTTTCACTAGTATGCTTATTTTGACCCGTTAAGGATATTTTAAGCACTTTTAAGCTCAATTTCGCTTTCATTCTAATCTAGCGTTGTAACCTATATCTCTTATCTAGTACTCTTCCATCACAACCTAAATGTGTGTTGGATTTAAAGTAGATATCTATGTGTTCCGAATTTATACTTCTTGAACTATCATTTTACGGCAAAGACTCATATGGAGTCTTTTGGCCCAAGAATTACATCTTTCACTACCCGTACTCGTTCTAAACTTTTGTTTAATCATAAGACTCCTTTCCAAACAACCTCTAAGAGTTGTTTGTTCAATTTAGCCTACAAGGGCGTTTTGGTCGATTTTGGTCCTTCTTTTACAATGAAGGGCTATCACCAATTATTCGACCAATTTAGCACTTTTACATACATCATAAATAAGCGTACCTGGCTCGGATCAACAAATAGACCCGATTTTAATACCTTGCTTTATATTCGCTAATTAAGAACGATGCGAATATCCATTGGATATCTATTCCTGTAAGCATATGACTCGACAAAAGAATCATTAGTCTATATAGTCAAAAGGTGTTGTCTACACCTTTTGACCCGTTTGGCCGAAATGACCATTTAACTTTGCGAAATGATATTTATTATCATCTCCTCTACATGACTCTTCCCGTTTAACACCGTACAGAAATTTTAAATATAAACCGTGTATTTCTTTCGACATAATATGACCAATTTATCGATTTACTTCTTTTTAACCATTATTATGGTTTCTATCATCTTTGATTTTCTTGTTCCGTTCGACTACACGACGGAACATCATATTTCAATTGTTTAGATATCTCATTCATAATTTATATGACAAGAAAACATTCCTCAATTTAAGACTAGTGTAAGCTATACTTACCTTGCATCCGAATTATGCTTTTCCGCCATTCTTGCTTCGTTTGACCCGCTTCCTTTCCAAGCCTCCACCTAGCTTGTCAAGCGTCAAACTATCATCATAATTCGTAAGACGGTTATATTAGTCATCATTAATTATGACTATTCCATCTTACATATTTTCTATCACAGATACCATTCGATCTTATTAATGGTCGGTTTGACTATTTAAAAGTCAAATCACCAATTAACACATATGATTGCACTATCAAGTTCACAAGACTCAATTAGGCACATTATCAACACTTAGTTCTCATTTAGGCATTGTAACAAACACCTAATGGGCATGATTCTACACATTTGCTAACTAGTTCATAATTAGTCATTTTTACCCAGATTAACATCAAGATTAAACCATTATCATGTATGATCAAATACTAAAACTTGCAATTTGTTCAAGTATCTTGCATCTACTATCACTTATGATGATTTCTAACACAACTATATTATCATCTTTTCTACATAATCAAAACCCACTTGACACATGAGTGTATGATTATGAATTCACAACAATGAACATCAATTCAACAATTACATGGCTAGGGTTTACTACTAGACATAGTTTCATCCCTAATTTCATCCAAACAACATACATGCAAGCTTAGATTCGAATTCTCTAGGTTTGCTCAGAATTTCAACTAGAGATTTTCCAAGAAATTTACATACCTCGTGACTCCTTTTTCAATGGAGATCACTAATTCATACTCGGATTTTGATTTGGACTTGATTTACCCCTTCAATTTGATGAAATTGTGTTGATTAGGGTTTGAGCTCTCTAAGAGCTTCTCCTGGCCATTCTCACGCACGCACACACTCTTGTGTGTGTGTTTTTGTGTTTTATTTTTAAGTTTATAATTCCCATTTCAAGTTACCCGGCTTTGGTCCCTCGTGTTTGGTTAGTTATTAATTAGATCACAACCTGATTATTTTCAATAATATTCCCACTTATTAACTAGGTTTAATATTCCTAGTTAACTTAGCGGGTTCAGGAATATTTATGACTAAGTTTATTTTAGGTCCCGTTAACTCGGGCCTTCTAAGCTTCTATTTCTTAAAAGCTTTTATTCACTTTTTATTTATTATTAGGATTAATTATTTAAATCCTAATATTTACCGGGTAAATTTTACCACTAACGGTATTTTTACCCGTCTTTACTATTAACGTGGTTTGATTACCAAAGCCGTTTTCGGGGTGTTACAGAAGGCTGAAGTTGTGTGTTACAAGTGCAAGCAGAGAGGTCACTATGCATCAGAATGCAAGACAAAGAAGCTCAAGGATGTTGCTTATTATGAGAAGAAGCTAGAAGAGGCAAAGAAGCAGCAACAAGTCAGCTTAATTGCTGGGACAGATACATGGCTATCTGATGATTCTTCTGATGAAGAAGAAGAAGAAATGGCTAATTTCTGTCTGATGGCACTTTCTGATGACCTACCAGAAAGTTCAGGACAAAAGGTAAATTTAGATAATCTTGATCTTGAACACAAGCTAAACAAGCTCATCTCAGATTTTCTAAATCTGCAAGATAAACATCAATCAGATAGTAAAAAATCTGATGAGTTGCAAAGGACCATGAATAAAATTGAGTTCTATGAAAATGAAAGAAAAGATCTTTACAAGAAAATCAATGATAAAGAAATTAATGTAAAAGTTTTTCAACAAGCTAAAGAATTCATAAACTTCATTGAGTCCACACCAAAGAACAAAGGAGAGGGTTTAGGATATGTAAAAACAAGAGAAAGTAAACCCACTGTCTTTGTAAAAGCAACCCACCAGATTTCTGATAAATTTTCATCAGAATCTGATTCTGAATCTTGCAAGTCAACCTGTTCTGAATACTCTATTGGAAAACCCATCTTCAAAGCAAAAATAAGTGAATGCAATAAAGAATCTTTAAAGACTCCAGAAGCAGTTCACTCATCTTTTCAAAATTATCCCCTCATTCCATCACAAGAAAGAATATCAGAAAATTCTGATAAATCTTGTATGTGTGTTGACATACTGAAGCTTGTTCAACACCATCTCCAAAAGAAAAATGAAAAATCTGTTTATGGCTCAGCATATAACAGATATTATGATGAAAGACCATAAAGAGAAAATAATCTGATTAAAATCTCATCAGAAAGAGTACCCAAGCAAGCCTGGGTACCAAAAACCCTCTAATTTTTCCATTTTAAGACCATCATGTGCAGCAGATCTGGTACTGCGACTCAGGAAGCTCCAAGCACATGACTGGGGACAGGAGCTTACTCAGCAACTTTGTTTCAAAGCTGGGTAAAATGGTAAATTTTGGAAATGGAGTAAAAGGGAGGATCATGGGATATGGATGCATAAGGTATGGATGCTTGACCATAGAAAAAGTAGCCTATGTAGAAGGCTTAAAGTACAATCTGCTAAGTTGTGCTCAATTCTGTGATAAAGGTCTTTCAGATAACCTTATTACCAGAAAAATGCTTGATAAACTTTTTAGTGATAATCAAAGAAAAATCATATATCTGATAAAACACCAGAAAATCTGATAAATTATCAAAAAATCTGATGCATCATTAGAAAATCTGATATATCAACAGAAAAACATGTTGGATTATCATAATCATCATGGATCATTAGAACAAATTCATGCATGTCATCATTCTTATTCATATCTCTTGATAGAAAATTCATAGATTGTAATTTGGCGTTTTTATTTTTTTTTGGTTTTTTATTTTTACTGGAAATTTTTTTGCTTTGTGCTGATAACGTCATTTAACAGAAAATTTCTGGGAAATCGTTTGTGGGTATGAAACTTTCTCTCTCCTTCATTAATTACACCCCATCAATATTAAGGAGATTGAAGTGACATATTGGTAGGTAATCATGATATATTATCAGAAAATGGCCGCCTAGATCATTTAATGCTGGAGAAGTGCAGAAGAAGTTTATCTCTGATATACCTTTTGCCTTCTGATAGTTAATTAAATAACAAAGATTATGGTAAACAAAATCTATAAGTAGATAGATATCATTTATGGCAAATTTTAAGTTTACTATAAATGATCACCACTTTGTGCTGAAACTGTCATCTTCACACAAGAAAAATCTAGAAATTAAAAGCTTCATCTTCTTCTTCACCTCATATTTTCTCACACTCACAAAAATGTCTACCATCAAAGCTGATTGCTTCCCACTTCCTTATCATCCTTATCACAACCTCAGATTGAGGACCAACCTGGAGGGTCCTCAATGGGAAGGATGCCAAACGGTGCTGAAGATGATCATGGGGAGTAACTTGAAGTATGCCCTCACTGCCAACATTATTGTTCATCCAGACATTCTTCAAATGTTCTGGAAAAATGCAACAATATCAGAATATGAGAACAGAGGACAGATGGTTATCAAGAGTGTGGTGCTCAATCAAAGAATTTTGTTAAATGAAGCCATCATCAGGACGATTCTACAACTCAATGATGATAATGAAGCCCTGATGTTCATAAGGGCACAAATAGAATAAACCTTGGAGCAAATGGGTTACCATACGGTAAACCCACAATGAGCAATCAACAAACATGGCTTCATCAAGACATGGCAATATCTAGTCACACAAATGGTTGCATGCTTCTCAAAGAAGATCATCAATCATCATGAAGTATCCCTTAGATTGATGGAACCTATACGAGCACTCATACTTGGAACACCTTACAACTTCTCTTATTACTTAATAAGAGATTTTGCAAGTAACATGTGGTCTGGCAGGCCATTCTTGATTTATCCTCGTTTTCTTATGAAGATAATCATGAGCCAGCTAGGCTTTGGGGGTGTTCCTGCAAGTTTTCCAAGAACAGAAATGAGACTTCAACAAAACATGAATCTCAGCATGCTCGTACCCACCGATCAGAATTCTTGATTGGTAACTGATCTGTTGTTGCTCCTTGAAATGGATCGTGGTGAAGGAATAGACCTTGATTAGGTTATCTTTGTTAGTTTGTGTAGATGGTTTTTTTTTTGCCTGATAATATAGTATGTTTATTATTCTGCTTAGTGATTTAGCTCATGGTGGTTTGGAAAAGAGGAATGGGTAAAGATAAACAAGAGGATAAATATTCTCAATGAAACATGATCATCAGAAAACAAAACATTTAACACAAAAAAAAATTAAGTTTCTGATAAAAGAAGACAAAATCTGGTAACACCAACTCAAAATGCCTCTCTAAGTTTTTTTTCTGTTAAAACGTTAAAAGTGATGGAAATGTTTTAGAAAATATCAGAAAAATTAAGAGACTTGGATGCTACCAAAGAATCATATGTAAGTCTTCTGATCTTATCTCATTCCCTCTCATCTCAAAAAAATAAAAAATAAATAAAAAATCTGTTGAAGAGGTTCACAAGTTTAGGGGGGAATCTCAACTGAGAAATTCTGTTGAAAATTGTTGACTTCTGTTGACCACATCTAAAAAGGTCAACAAAAGTTAAAACAAAAGGAAATACATGCTATCAACAGAATTTATGCTGAATTTCTGATGACATCATCAGAATGGAATTCTGAATGATAAGAAAGAGAAGATGAAGAAATCTATTGGACCTCTCACAAAATAGGGGCCACAAAGATGAAAAGGTGTCATATAACCGATAGTCTTCTCCAATCAAAATTTAGTTTAAAATTTTAGTGATGGAATGATTGAAGAAACTATAAGTTAAAAGAGTATAACCACGATTACACGATCAACCGTCATTAAATGTCTTGATACCCACGATCCAACGGTTACATTCTGAACCAAAACTCACATCACACGATCTAACGGTAATAAAGACAATTAATGATCCTTTAACCGCCATTACATGACACGTTCCCTATCCCCTCAACTCCACAAACCCACAATTCTTTGCTAAAACCCTCACTATATAACTCACACTTAGCAGAAATTCAAAAATCACTCACCTTCTTCACAAAAACTTCAAACCGCAAATTCCCTGTTCTTCACTCAAAATCCAAAAATCCCTAAATTTCAAACCCTAACCCACAAAATTCAACAATGGCTGAAGTAAACCTCAACATCCCAATTGTTCAACATGATGTACCTTTTGTTGAAGACGCACAATTTCTACCAATGAAAGAAAAAAATCTGCTGATGAATACAGAGCATTCAGAATATGATGTAAGATGTCAACTTCTGGTGGAATATCTTATGAAATGTCCAATCTCAGGAGCACTAACAAAAGGAAGAGAAGTACCATAAAAGTTACTACAGCAATTCATTCATACTTTCAAAGAAGATGAAGAATATCAGGTCTCTGCTCATGTATGGGAAAGTGTTTTAGTAACATTAACTCCTGCAAGGGTAAGAGAACGGCTTGAACTTCAAGTTCTTGACAGTTACATTGAAGCACCAAGCAGAGAAGAATTGATAAGCTTTATCACTGAGCTTGGCTACAAGAACAAGAAAATCAACAAAATTGGAGCAATAAGAAGAAATGAAATGCCAGCCATCTGGCAAGTGATGATGGAAGTATTAAACAAATGTCTCACATCAAAGATAGAAGGAACTGATCAAGTCAGTCAAGCTATTCTGACAATCATGTATGGACTCATTACTAGGTTCAAAATTGATTACAGAATAGAAATATTCAACCTATTCAAAAGATCAATTCTCACCAGAAATGGAAAAATAACCTCACATCTGCCATATCCAAGGTTAATCTCAATTTTTATTTCTGAAACATTTGCTGAAAGAGACATAGAAATTCTAATTCTAGAAGATATCTGGAGTTCAAGTATCATGAAAGCTTGGAGTGCCAATCATGGATGGGAATCAGACAAAGATATCCCTGAGTAACCCGAAAGCATGTTGTGCCTCATTACACCAGACTCACAATACAGATTACAACATGAAAAACTTCTTGCCAAATCAGATTCTCCAACAGAAGAACCTAGCAGAGAAGTTTTTAACTGTTCTTCATCACCAGAAGAGGAAGAAGTTTAGAAGTCCTGGTCATCAGAAACAGAGGCTGCAGGAGGAGAAGGAATTCAGAAGTTAACTAACTCACCAGAAAACAAGACAGAACATGCTGAGAGCCAACAGATTCATGAAGGTAGAATTCATCATGAGTTTGATATTCATCAAGAGAAAGAACATGAACAATATGTAGAATCTCATATTGCTGGAGGAACTCATGAAGATGCTGAAGGTCAACATTATGAAGAAACTCACTTTGCTGGTACAACAATTGAAGCTATTGAAGTTATACATCATGATGAGTCTCGGGTTGCTGGTACATCTCTTTCAAAAACAGTTTTAGTTGATACTCATTCAAAAAGAACAAACTCAGAAGATTCAATTAATGTTTCTTATGAGTTAGAATATGGAAAAACTGAATTTGATAAGGAGATTACTAGTTCTATTCATCTCAACTCTGAATCAGAAAATGAGGAGGAGAATGAGATCTCAATAGATAGAGGTCAGGGAACTGATCAAGGAAATCTAGAAAAAGGTAATTTGTTTACCTCAAAAACTTATGGAGGATCATATGTTGATATGATTATAGGACATAAGGAAATCCAGGATGAAAATGTGTTTTTCAACTCTGGTGGAGATGATTCTGGTACACTTAAGGTTGTACCAAAATATGGTAAAGCCAAAAGTGACCCTATCATTTCCAAAACAGCAGCAGATGTGTTTGTAGCTGGAATGTTAGAAGGAGCATCTGTTGTTCCAAATATCCCTGAAACACCCATGAACCAAGAAAATTTGGAAACTGTGCTAGAAAATGTTTTTAAAGCCTGCAAAAGAAACCCAGTAGAAGAAAAGCTTGACTTGTTGTCAGAATATAAGGTCAAAAGGCAGACATAAAGACTTTATCAGAATCAGTGGAAGTGATAAAGACACAAACTGAAAGAAACACTGAAGCACTAAAGTCTCTTCAAAAGATGAAAGAAAAAGCACCAGAATCCAATATCTCTGCATCAGAAATCCAGATGATTCTCATAGAAATAGAAAAGATCAAGACATAAGTTGCAAATGCTGTGGAATCAAGACAATCAAGCAGTACAAATAGAGTTTTGAAGGAAGTCACCATCCTAAGGGCAAGCAACAACAGTATCACAGATGCCCTTGAGAAGCTGTCAAAAGAATGGGCTGCAATACAGATGAAAGCTCAAACTGAATTTACCAAAGTTTAGAAAAGCATAGCCAGCAACTCAAATCAGGTGAGAGAGGTGCAACAACTAGTGAAGAAAATGCAATTTAACATTGCAAGATTGGCAAAATTGGATCCCAAAGAAATCATGAAAGAAATTCCTGTTGAAAGTTCACACCAAGAAGTTCCAAAGTCAACCCCACAGCAATCATCAGCCACACCAATCACCAAAACTGGAACCACAATGATAGGTCCACCTCCAAATGTCTCAAGAGATGAAATGGTGAAAAGGTTAGCAACTTCAAAACCTCAAGTTATTACAAATTTGAAACTTTTAACTTCTCAAACTGTCCCAAAACCAACGTTGTCTGATGACTCTGCCATGAGTAAACTTATGAATCTGCAAACAATGAATGAATGGGAACAAGAAGGTGATTCAAGAAAACCACAGGTTGTTAAAAGAAAAATCTCTGAAACTCAGTCTCTCTTGGTTAGAGAGATTGACAGGGATGTAATGATATTCCCTGAGTACAATCTGGTGAAATATTATTTGACAAAAGAAGATGAACCACCAAAACCACTTACTCCTGTCAGACTGGCTCTAAGGGAAGAGAGGATAAAAAGAGGTTCAAGAAGCATTCACTACAAGAATGAGAATCCTGTAAAAAGAATCTTAAAAGTGGATGAAGTGAAAGTTGCACCAGATGATATTGGAGGAACCTATGTGCATAACAGATACACACTTCTCAGAGAAAATGGGGAAGAAGAAAAAGTGACTGACGAAGAAATTGCTGACAAGTTACATCCTTTAGACATCATGTTTGAAGGATATATATGAAAAGGAAAAGAAAAACAACAAAGAAGTCAGAAGAGCATTCAAGGGCATATCAAAGGCTGGAATACAGCTGTTTGAAAGAATGGCTTTTTCAGACTTTGATTTATGCATCAACTATGATCATGTGCACAACAAAAAGGTCTATGTCAGATCACCAAAAACAAAAGTTCCCTCAGAAATATTGGAAGATGCAAGATCTGGAGACATCATTGAACTGCCAAGTAAAACTGAAAGATATAACTATGGTGTAATCTTCAGAGATAATGAAAGAAACAAGGGATTTTTACATATATCCCATTATTAAAAGCCTTTATTACATATTTACCCAACTCATAAAATTAATTACATATTTCCCCAATTTTATGTAAATTACCCAATTACCCTTATTCTTAATCCCTTTCTTAAAACACGTTTCCCCTGCTTCCCCTTTGCAAACCGCAACAACTTGTTTTCTAAATGTTATTGAACATTGTATGCAATAATTAGATTATATATGATAGATGTCAGATTTGAAAATCTACACTTTTTTACAAACATTAGAATTTTGTTAAGTAATTAAACCCAAACATTATATATTATATATAGGGTATAGAAAGGTGTTCATACATAAAAAAATAATATACGAAATTTGTAGCCGGTAAATTTATTAAAGTAGACAATTATTTTTACAAACACAAAAAAACTAATAAATGATTTTAACTAAATAAAGTCGTAAGTTTCTTTTTTTAAGGCAAGAACTAAAGCATGATATTTTTTCTTTACCTCTCATCGCATTCTTAATTCTTAAATTATACATATTTTTAGAAGAGTAACGATTTACGTTAAATAGAGTTATAAAAAATAAACAACTTATCACATCCTAGTATCAGTGACACATGAATTATTGTAAATTTAACTTTTCAAAATGTTTGATATATGAGATATATTGTTTCGGAATAACAAGCAATGAGAGGAAGGAATTAAGAAAAAAACTATAGGAATGCAAACTCAATTGGGGTGATACCGGGTAAATATGTAATTGATTTTACATATTAGAATGGGGAAATATGTAAATATTCATTAAATAGTTCATTAAGGGTAAAATAGTCATAAATAAGAGTCATTTAAATGAAAAGGATAAATATGTAATATATATGTGAGTTAGGAAGGGCAAATATGTAATTGATTTTATGGTTTGTGGAAATACATAATAAGGAGGCTTAGGAGGGGGAAATATGTAAAAATCCCAAGAAACAAAGCCCTGTTCAGAAGTATTGATATCTGCAAGTACTCAAATCAGACTCTGAAGTTTATCATGAAATGTATGAACAAGAGACAAGAACACCTTCAGAAGATAGGAAGGAACTTGGAGGGTCACAGAAAAGAGATTGAACAAATGATTGAAGAATGGATCCAAGCAAGAACCTGGTATAAAGACATGTATGACATCTACAACAAGTACATCTCTTACAAGAAACAATTAAAGAAAGGATATGTGCACAAGAAATTGAAGCTGACTTGAAGAACATTTTCTTTTAATTCTCATTTCTATGTGTAATTTGTTTTTCAGAACATCAGTAACTGGTTTATTTTGCAAATGTTAAATTTCCACTGTTTGGAATTTTTTTTTTGTTCATGAGATAGTTCATTTTCATACAATACTTAGGGGGAAACTGTTAGGAAACTTTATTTGTAAGTATTGAAGAAAATCAGATCAAACTTAATCTATGAAGAAGACAACAGTCCTGAAGATCACAACAATAAGAAGAAGATCGGATAGGACAACTGAAATGAACAACATCTACATCAAAGAATCACAAGTTGATCAAGAGTTGAAGAAGATTATTAGAGAAGGTAATTTCTGATGGATCTGATGATATTTCTGATGAAATATCATCAGTTTCTGACGATTCTGATCATCAGATTTTCTGATGATTCGTTCACCAGAATTTCTGATGAAGTGGTTTATAAGAAATTCTGATGAAAACCCCACTTGTCTAAAAATCAGCTCTATCCTGCCACACTAACCGAAACAAGTTGACATTATTGGATCTCATGATGACATGTCACACCCCCAAAATCCACACGCGGAGTATCACCGCTTGGAGGCGTGACTGACCAGGATCAAACCACTAATCATATTGAACAAGCAAGTAATTAATTGTAAAAGTCCAACCAACACAATTAGTGTCCAAAACAAACATAGTTTAAGTTATGAGCGGAAGCATAATGTTTAAAACCAAAACATAAGTTTAAATATCCAAAGGTTTAACATGGCACACAACTGTCCATGTCCCACAACGACTCTTCCTTGTGCAAGCTCCAGCTAAGAACCTATTGACCTGCAAAGCATGTAGTAACGAGTCAACAATAATGTTGAGCGAGTTCACAGTTGGGTGTTGGTTTTAGTTGTTCCAAAAATAGTTCCTTTAACTGGCATCCCTGCCGTGGGGGTTACCCCATATTTGAAAACGTGATTTGTTTAACCCATTAACTCTGGCAATCCAGCCGTGGGGGCTACCCCATGATTAGTTATCTGGCATTTCGGCCGTGGGGGCTACCCCATGTATACACTAGACTCGTTACCATATCGACTGCTGACTAAAGTCATGTTTAAGTGCCCTGAACTATCAATGTCTATCAGCATTGACGTGCCCAGATCCATTAGTTCACGCCCGTCCTCTGCGGCACGGTGTGAGGCTTGTCAGACCTAAATAGCGCTATCTAACTAATGACCCGCTCGCCATTGGCCCGGCGATTAAGTCGATATAAAAAGGAGGGACTTCGTGATAGAGTTTTGGTTTAGTAAAGTTATCTGTCCGTGAGGACGAGGAATTACATTCCTGAACCATTACTGTCCTACCCAAGAAAGTACGAGGAATCCATCTTCCTTAACCCCATTCCCAACCCCTGGGAATCCCATGCTTTGTAGAGTGTGAACTCACCTTGGTTTGCTCGGCAGATACACAGAAAGGTCAAGTCTAGATGCTAGTGGTCAACCACGTCCTAACATGGTTATCATACATGTCAGGTTTAGGTTCAAGTAAAGCACACATAGGTTTACACAGAGATAGCAAAGTCACGAACACACACTAATCTTGGCATCACATAAACAGTCAAAGTGCATAGCATATTCATACTTGTACGATCCGTAAGATATAGCCCAATAATAGTCGGCCCAACATGTTGTGCGTTCAGCACGGCCTTGTGCGATCCACAACATGTTGTGCGACTCCATTAGCCACCCGGCCCAAAATAACAAGAAGCCCAATTAACAAAAGTCGTTCCATAAGTAACCGGCCCAAACAATATAAACATGGATCCCTTGTGCGATCCGAGAACCCTTGTGCGATTGGCTAATCCAGCCCAAACATATACCCGTCCCAACAGTCAATTAACATTTCAACTTATGCGACTAGAGACACCTTGTGCGACTGAAGATATCTTGTGCGACTGACAAGACTTGTGCGACTGGTCTCTTGTGCGAAGGGACCTCTTGTGCGACTAGTTTTATTATTCGAATAATATGGAAATCAGTTACACAGCTTTTATCTTGCAAACAATTACAAAGTTTCCTTTTATTTTTATCAATTAACAAATTAATAGTTTCATACAGAATCGATATTCGATCAAACAAGGTTTTTAACATCTAATTCATATGAACCCTAATTATAATCAAAGTATAAACATCAATCATAATCATCTACACGATTTATGCTCATGATTACTAGCATACATCCTAATAACCCAACTACCATTCTAATCGTATATCACAGCCGGTTATTTGTAATTGATTAACAACATCACATGATCAACAATCATATACCAACATCACACGATTAACAATCCGAAGCATACACATATCAGCCGATTTACCAAGCATTCGGTTCCAGATCATAATCATGCAAATCGAACTTGTTTAAACATCAATACATAACATCATTGTTCATCATTCATACAACCACAATCATTTAATCCAATCATGCAATCATAACATCGTATAACTAATCATAAATCAAGCACACTAACCGATTGATAAAGAGAGTGATCCGATTCAAGGAATGATCTTCGAGAGAAAAGGGGGTGCTTGCCGTCGGCTTAGAGAGAGAGGAGAGCACTAGGGTTTTACGCGTGTTGTGTGATTAGCAACAAATGAGAAAAACAGCTCCCTAATGGTGTGTGTGAGCGAATAAGAGGAATGGGCCGACCCTTACTTGGGCTGCCCTTGATCCGAATACAAGTTGTGGCCCGAATGGGCTTGTGCGATCGGGTGAGTGTTGTGCGTTTGGGTCGTTTATATACATACATACATACAACACAACATATATTCACATAACATTCAATAACATAACATTCCATGAAATCATCCAATTCACATAGTCACATAATGTTTACGTTACATCAAGGTACAAAGATAGGTTCGGAAATACGAGTTGTCACATTATCCCCAAGTTGAAAGAAATTTCGTCCCGAAATTTAGCACGTACTCACTGAGGAAGCTAGTTAAGTTGCATGGTTTTCCTGGTTTTCCTGGGGTGTCACATCCTCCCCCCGTTGATCTGGAATTTCGTCCCGAAATTCCATAGCTTCAGCCTCAGTAGTGGTTGTACCGTTTGCGAACAGTTGGGGATACTTTTGTTTCATCTGATCTTCGCGTTCCCAGGTGAACTCTGGGCCGCGACGTGAGTTCCAAAGAACTCGAACGAGAGGTATTCTAGTACGCTTGAGAACCTTAACATCCCGGTCCGTGATTTCGACTGGTTCCTCGACGAATCGCAACTGCTCGTCGATAGTGAGCTCCTTCAAAGGAACTATGTGGGTCTCATCTGACAGACACTTCTTCAGATTCGACACGTGGAAAACGTTGTGAACTGCACTGAGTTCTGCTGGTAAGTTCAGTTTGTAGGCCACCTTGCCTATTTTCTCAATAACTTCCAAAGGTCAAACGTATCGTGGGTTAAGTTTGCCCCGTTTACCAAAACGAACCACACCCTTCCAGGGTGAAACTTTGAGTAGTACACGCTCCCCAACCTGGAGCTCTAGTGGTTTTCTGCCCTTATCGGCGTAGACTTTCTGACGGTCACGAGCTGCCGCCATTCGTTGTCGTATCTGAGCAATTCGCTCTGTAGTGTCTACCACAAGTTCTGGACCAGTAATCTGACTATCCCCCAGCTCTGCCCAACAAAGAGGTGACCGGCATTTACGACCGTACAATGCCTCAAACGGAGCAGCTTTAATGCTGGTGTGGTAGCTATTGTTGTACGAAAATTCCACAAGTGGCAGATGCTTTTCCCAGCCGTTGCCAAAGTCAATTACGCATGCCCTAAGCATGTCTTCGAGGGTCTGGATGGTGCGTTCAGATTGCCCATCCGTTTGCGGGTGATAAGCTGTGCTCATATCTAATCGTGAGCCAAAGGACTTGTGCATTGCTTGCCACAGTTCTGATGTAAAACGTGCATCTCGATCCGAGATAATAGAGGTGGGCACTCCGTGCCTCGAGACAACTTCCTTAAGATATACGTCTGCTAGGGTGGAGAACTTATCCGTTTCCTTGATAGCCAAGAAGTGAGCAGACTTTGTGAGTCGATCCACGATCACCCAAATAGTATCGTTACCACGTTGAGATCTAGGCAGGCCTGTAACAAAATCCATGGAAATTTGCTCCCATTTCCATTGTGGTATCTCTGGTTGTTGAAGTGGGCCTGAAGGTTTCTGATATTCCGCCTTGACTCTCGCACAAGTCAAGCACTTGCTAACGTACGTTGCTTTGTGGGCCTTCATGCTAGGCCACCAATATGTAGTTTTGATATCGTGGTACATCTTATCCGAGCTAGGATGTACTGAGTAGCGAGACTTGTGTGCCTCATCCATCACAAGCTCTCGTAGGTTGCCATAAAGTGGGACCCAAATACGTCCTGTGACGTAGTAAGCACCGTCTTCCTTCTGTTCTAAGCGTTGCCTTGAGCCGCGTAGGGCTTCAGCCCTTACGTTTTCTGGTTTCAATGCTTCTACCTGAGCATCTCGTATTTGAGAAGGAAGACTAGAATGTATAGTAAGTTGTAAAGCTCGTACGCGCTTAGGCGCAGTGTCCTTTCGACTGAGGGCGTCAGCCACAACATTGGCTTTGCCTGGGTGATACCTGATCGAGCATTCGTAGTCATTCAGTAATTCGACCCATCGTCGCTGTCGCATATTGAGTTCCTTCTGTTTGAAGATATGCTCGAGGCTCCTGTGATCAGTGTAGATAGCACATTTGGTACCATACAGGTAGTGTCTCCATATCTTAAGTGCAAAAACAACCGCTCCCAGCTCTAGATCGTGTGTAGTGTAGCTCTTTTCGTGAACTTTGAGTTGGCGTGAGGCGTAGGATATAACTTTATCCCGCTGCATCAATACACAACCAAGACCCTGTATAGATGCGTCGCAGTAAACCACGAAGTCATCTGTGCCCTCTGGCAATGAAAGGATAGGTGCACTGCAAAGTCTATCCTTTAAGTGCTGAAACGCTAACTCCTGTGCATTTCCCCAACAATAAACAACGCCCTTCTGCGTTAGTGAAGTAAGAAGCTGTGCAATCTTGGAAAAATCCTTAATAAACCTCCTATAGTAACCTGCCAATCCCAAGAATTGGCGAATTTCCGTTGGCGTACGAGGTGCAGGCCAGCTCTTGATCGAATCTACCTTGGATGGATCAACATGAATCCCATCCTTGTTCACTACATGGCCTAAGAAATGGACTTCACGAAGCCAGAAGTCACATTTCAAAAACTTGGCGTACAGCTGCTCTGCTCGAAGGAGTTCCAAAATGAGTCGTAAATGTTGCTCGTGTTCCTCCTGACTCTTCGAATAGATCAGGATGTCATCGATGAAGACAATAACGAACTTGTCTAAGTAAGGCTTGCACACTCGATTCATCAAGTCCATGAAGACCGCAGGTGCGTTTGTCAGCCCAAAAGGCATGACCAAAAACTCATAGTGTCCATAACAGGTTCTAAAGGCTGTTTTAGAGACGTCCTCTTCTCGGACTCTCAGCTGGTGATATCCTGATCTCAAATCGATCTTTGAATAGTAGCTCGACCCTTGCAGCTGGTCAAACAAGTCGTCAATGCGTGGAAGAGGATAGCGATTCTTCACAGTCACCTTGTTCAGTTCACGGTAGTCGATGCACATTCTGAACTGATGACGGGGGTAGCCCAAGATTGAATAAAATGGCTAATTACGTAAATGCTTAAATGGTTAAATGGTTCAAGGCTTAAAAAGCTGTGAGAAAGGAAAAAGCAACACGGAAACAGTAGCCAGTCACATCTGGAGATCACTTCACCAACCCACAGCCGCAAAGGCAATGCAGGTCTGCACAATGCACGCTATTATCCGGGGGACAAAAGCCTTCAACCCCCAAAAGGGGAAACCCTCCACTGCAAGCGAGGTTGCTAGTCTAATCCATTCCACTTCGGGAGATACCTTCTCTTATAAAATGACACTTCATTTACTTCAGAGAGGACATCCGGACCAGCTCTGATTCTTCAATCTCTGGTCATTCACATCGAATGCTTGTCTTGCACAAGTCATTCCCTTTCACATCCAACTCACACATTCTCTTTGCTACCACTTCCAAATCTGAATACAATTCAGAGGAGGATCTATAGCAAAGAACAACAATAAACTAGTAAACCTCCTTCCACGTCTCGCAAACGTGGGGGGACCCCACGACCTGCGTTAGGCAAGGTTGAACCCTTCAACCGTTCTGCCTAGCCAGTCCAGCTACCACTGTTGGTCTTGTATTTGTTGCATCAACATGAACGTACCGTCTTTCTTCTTCACAAATAGCACTGGAGCTCCCCAGGGCGATGAGCTAAGGCGAATAAAACCCTTATCCAAGAGTTCTTGTAGTTGCGTAGAGAGTTCTTTCAACTCTGATGGAGCTAAACGATACGGTGCACGAGCTATGGGCGCTACTCCAGGAGCTAGCTCGATTTGAAACTCGACCTGGCGATGAGGCGGGAGGCCAGGTAGTTCCTCAGGAAATACCTCAGGATAGTCGCGTACAATCGGAAAGTCTTCTATCTTCTTTTCTTTCTTCGAGGTGTCAGTAACGAGAGCCAGAATAGCAGTATGGCCCTTACGTAAACACTTTTGGGCCTTAAGGAAAGAGATGATGCTCACAACCGCACCACTCTTATCGCCATGAATCATAAGGGGTTCATCACCTGGGCGAGGAATACGGACAATCTTTTCGTTGCAAAGAATCTCTGCTTGGTGTTGGGATAGCCAGTCCATCCCAATGACAACGTCAAAACTGCCCAGAGTGATAGGAAGGAGGTCGATCGAGAAAGTGTGATCAGCAAGAACGAGATTACAACCTTTGACTACATGTGTGACCTCTATACTTTTACCATTAGCTAACTCTACAGCGTGCTTGGGATACAAAGGTGTTGGGGTACGCTTAAGCAGTTGACTAACTTTTAGGGACACATAACTAGTATCAGCACCCGAATCAAATAAGACAGTAACGTAAAAGTCGTCGAGAAGGAACTTACCCGTCACAACATTGGGATCATTCCTAGCTTCTCCCTGGCCAATAATGAACACACGACCCCTTGCCCCATTGCCATTGTAACCCCCGTTGTTCCCATTCCCCTGATTGTTGTTGTTATTATTGTTCTGGTTCCTATTCAGTTGGGGACAATCTCTCTTGAAGTGGCCTTCAGCTCCACACTGAAAGCACCCTTTGTTATTACCCTGCTGCTGCTGTTGCTGGCGTTGATTCTGTTGGGTTTGTTGTTGCTGACGATTCTGGTTTGCGGGGTATAAACTTCTACAATCCTTTGCTGCGTGGCCTGGCTTGTTGCACCGATGACAGTTACCCCTAGTGCATGGCCCGCTGTGATGTAGGTTACAGCGATTGCATTTAGGGTGATTCCCCTTGTACACACCATGACTTTGGCTACCAGATGATTGCTGACTAGGACTCCTATAGTCGTCAGTCCTTCTCTGCTGAGACTGAGATTGCACAGAAGTTGAACCTTTGCTTGAAGCTCCATCCCATTTTCTCTTGTTGTCACTAGGAGCATCCGTAGTAGCTATAGCACTTATACGCTTGGGTAATCTATTCTGCTCCACCGCCTGATCAGTGAGACGGTGAGCCAACTGGACAACCTGTTGGATGGTGGCGAGGTTCCCTGAAGTCACGTGACTTTGGATCTCTGGCACTAGACCCTTAAGATAAAGTTCGATACGCTTAATTGGAGGGTCCACCATAGTAGGACACAGTAATGCAAGCTCATTCGATCTCTTCGTATACGCCTCAATTTCTGACCCCGTCATCTTGAGGTTGAAGAACTCGACTTCCAACTTATGAATGTCATCACGAATGCAGTATTCCTCCTTTATCATCTCTTTAAAATTGTTCCATGGGGTGGCGTTAGCAGCAACCAACCCCAGCATTTGGACCTGAGCGTTCCACCATGTGAGGGCTAAAACCTCGAGGGTATCGGTAGCATACTTCACCCTGCGTGCCTCAGGGCATTCACACATTTCGAACACAGATTCTAGTTTCTCAAACCAGTGGAGGAGACCTACCGCTCCTTCAGTGCCGCTAAAAGTAGTGGGTCGGCAGTCCATAAAAGTTTTGAAGGTGCACACAGGTGGCTGAGCATGTTGACCTGTTGTGGGTGTAAGAAAGGAAAAAGTTTAACACAAAGGTAGGTTCACGAGAGTAGGACCTAAAGATTCTAGAATGAGTTTAAACTGCAGGGTATACCTCCTGCTTGTGCGGCTGCAAGTGCCGCAGCAACCTGTTCGTTAATCAGAGCCGTCAACTGGGCTTGTGTCATGTTAATGCGTCCAGACATGATCTTCATTTCAAGAGAAACATGAGTGAGAAGGGTTCGAGAAAGTGCGATGACAGAAGAGAGTAAGCACACACGTGTTCAAGCAACAGTAGCTATTCTAACTAACATTTCATGAGCAAAGTTCTACGCAATCTAGCATGTAGGTAATGAAATATAAACCATATCACCTAGGATGTCGAGCCTTGCACGTGGAGTGAAGCGTCGTTGTGGATCGTAGAGCACTGTACAGGTTATAGTCTGGTTTTAACAAAAATCATTTTCCCTTATTAAAACCAAGATCTCTATAACCAATGGCTCTGATACCAATCTGTCACACCCCTAAAATCCACACGCGGAGTATCACCGCTTGGAGGCGTGACTGACCAGGATCAAACCACTAATCATATTGAACAAGCAAGTAATTAATTGTAAAAGTCCAACCAACATAATTAGTGTCCAAAACAAACATAGTTTAAGTTATGAGCGGAAGCATAATGTTTAAAACCAAAACATAAGTTTAAATATCCAAAGGTTTAACATGGCACACAGCTGTCCATGTCCCATAACGACTCTTCCTTGTGCAAGCTCCAGCTAAGAACCTATTGACCTGCAAAGCATGTAGTAACGAGTCAACAATAATGTTGAGCGAGTTCACATTTGGGTGTTGGTTTTAGTTGTTCCAAAAATAGTTCCTTTAACTGGCATCCCTGCCGTGGGGGTTACCCCATATTTGAAAACGTGATTTGTTTAACCCATTAACTCTGGCAATCCAGCCGTGGGGGCTACCCCATGATTAGTTATCTGGCATTTCGGCCGTGGGGGCTACCCCATGTATACACTAGACTCGTTACCATATCGACTGCTGACTAAAGTCATGTTTAAGTGCCCTGAACTGTCAATGTCTATCAGCATTGACGTGCCCAGGTCCATTAGTTCACGCCCGTCCTCTGTGGCACGGTGTGAGGCTTGTCAGACCTAAATAGCGCTATCTAACTAATGACCCGCTCGCCATTGGCCCGGCGATTAATTCGATATAAAAAGGAGGGACTTCGTGATAGAGTTTTGGTCTAGTAAAGTTATCTGTCCGTGAGGACAAGGAATTACATTCCTGAACCATTACTGTCCTACGCAAGAAAGGACGAGGAATCCATCTTCCTTAACCCCATTCCCAACCCCTGGGAATCCCATTCTTTGTAGAGTGTGAACTCACCTTGGTTTGCTCGGCAGATACACAGAAAGGTCAAGTCTAGATGCTAGTGGTCAACCACGTCCTAACATGGTTATCATACCTGTCAGGTTTAGGTTCAAGTAAAGCACACATAGGTTTACACAGAGATAGCAAAGTCACGAACACACACTAATCTTGGCATCACATAAACAGTCAAAGTGCATAGCATATTCATACTTGTACGATCCGTAAGATATAGCCCAATAATAGTCGGCCCAACATGTTGTGCGTTCAGCACGACCTTGTGCGATCCACAACATGTTGTGCGACTCCGTTAGCCACCCGGCCCAAAATAACAAGAAGCCCAATTAACAAAAGTCGTTCCATAAGTAACCGGCCCAAACAATATAAACATGGATCCCTTGTGCGATCCGAGAACCCTTGTGCGATTGGCTAATCCGGCCCAAACATATACCCGGCCCAACAGTCAATTAACATTTCAACTTGTGCGACTAGAGACACCTTGTGCGACTGAAGATATCTTGTGCGACTGACAAGACTTGTGCGACTGGTCTCTTGTGCGAAGGGACCTCTTGTGCGACCAAGATGTCTTGTGCGACTAGTTTTATTATTCGAATAATGTGGAAATCAGTTACACAGCTTTTATCTTGCAAACAATTACAAAGTTTCCTTTTATTTTTATCAATTAACAAATTAATAGTTTCATACATAATCGATATTCGATCAAACAAGGTTTTTAACATCTAATTCATATGAACCCTAATTATAATCAAAATATAAACATCAATCATAATCATCTACACGATTCATGCTCATGATTACTAGCATACATCCTAACAACCCAACTACCATTCTAATCGTATATCACAGCCGGTTATTTGTAATTGATTAACAACATCACATGATCAACAATCATATACCAACATCACACGATTAACAATCTGAAGCATACACATATCAGCCGATTTAACAAGCATTCGGTTCCAGATCATAATCATGCAAATCGAACTTGTTTAAACATCAATACATAACATCATTGTTCATCATTCATACAACCACAACCATTTAATCCAATCATGCAATCATAACATCGTATAACTAATCATAAATCAAGCACACTAACCGATTGATAAAGAGAGTGATCTGATTCAAGGAATGAACTTCGAGAGAAAAGGGGGTGCTTGTCGTCGGCTTAGAGAGAGAGGAGAGCACTAGGGTTTTACGTGTGTTGTGTGATTAGCAACAAATGAGAAAAACAGCTCCCTAATGGTGTGTGTGAGCGAATAAGAGGAATGGGCCGACCCTTACTTGGGCTGCCCTTGATCCGAATACAAGTTGTGGCCCGAATGGGCTTGTGCGATCGGGTGAGTGTTGTGCGTTTGGGTCGTTTATATACATATATACATACAACACAACATATATTCACATAACATTCAATAACATAACATTCCATGAAATCATCCAATTCACATAGTCACATAATGTTTACGTTACATCAAGGTACAAAGATAGGTTCGGAAATACGAGTTGTCACATGACAAAGGAAACTTGAATGTTGGATTCAATGAATATGTCAAATTGTTACTTTTTGCAGGACCTTTACATGAATAAACAAATGTTTATTCATGTATCCAGCCTTCTATAAATAGAACGCTCACCAAGCAGAAGACAATTGAGTTAAGCTTAGCATTCAATACATACTACAAACTCCATTGCCCTCTCACCCGCATAATTCAAGTATTCATTTGTATTAGATCATAATCTTACAATCACGTTGTAAACCATTTTGTTTCAAAGTGATATAAACTTGATAATTCTGTAGGTCTTGTTTCTTGAAAGTCTGATTTCCATTTCCGCACATCTTTTTCACATCTATTGAAATCACTTGCCATATTACGTGAAAAGAAGTTTTAAGTCCAAACTGAGACCAACAGTATTGCCCTGGGAATGGCTTGGTATAATATTGCCTTGATTATCCTCAGTATATACTGCCGAACTAAAGTTCAGCGTCCTGGGCTGCAACGGGGTAACAGTATCCTCAGCAGGCCTCTTGGAGTTAGACTCCAAGAGTTGTATCTCTTTCGTTATCATCTGATTAGTTTCCTATTATTGCTTCATTTGATCATGTATATAACCAAACAAAGTTAAAATTTCATCGTTAGAAGCCATAATGGGAGTTCTCCCTGGAACTTCAGATCTGTAGACGTTTTGAGCGGGAGGAGTGTCTCGGGATATTTGGCTTTCATTTCTCCATGGAGGAGCTTAAACTTGTGGAGGTGGAGGAAGCACCGAACCAGTTGTAGCAGAGGTTGTAGCATGCATTGAGGAAGAGCTCACGTTTGATTTTGAAGCCATTGAAAACAGTTGTGTAAAAAAATTTGAAAATAAAAAGCCAAGTAATGATTTTAGCAAAGCTTTTAGTAGAAATAGCACCACTTGCCCCACGGTGGGCGCCAAATTGTTTTGGCCAAAAATTACCGAAACAATTTAGTGATCAAATTAGTTTGTGAGGTAGTCTGCTATCGGTGTTTGCAAAAAATATGTCTAGTTTAAGAAAACAGTTTCAGGGTATAGCTTGAGGATATCAAACTATATAAACAATCAAACAATGAGCAGAAAATGTAAAGGTTGACACGGGATGTACGAGGAAATCCCTTGAACAATCTAGATCTCTGGCATAAAACCTCGGGAGCTGACAATCGTCGGCTGCCTTGTTCTTTTTATTGCTTTAAATAACAGGATACAACTTCGGGATAGTGCTTGGATCAGCTTCTAAGTGTTACATCGATTATGAAGTGTAAGTGAGTGTTAATTTCATAAATAACAAGTGAAATGTGATTGTACGAGAAAGAGTGTTCGAATGCGTGTGTCCAACTACTGATCCAGCACCCCCTTTTATAGTCATGAAAATCAACTAACTATCCTATAAACTAGGGATTCTCTCGGATATTCCCTCTTGACCGTTGTGGACTTCTTCCACAGCTCCAACGTCCACCTTTCAACTGTTTTGAGTGAGTCTTCAAGAGGACCAAGCCCACACGTCTGTTGATACCTTGGAACCAAAGAAAACTATTAGTTGGAGAGTATGATACCCCCGCATGATGTTACCAATATCCTGGTTAGTATCCTGGTCGCATTATCAAATATACAAAAATATCAGGATATGTCTTTAGGATAGAGGTTCGGAATTCCACCCATAACAAGTATAGAATGACGTTAGTGCGAAACGTCAATGATATGGAGTGGAAATAGTAGAAAATGTCTACAATATGGAAAGACTAAACATGAGATCGAATTACACAAGCGATGAAATGGCAACAGTGACCTTAACTTCTACAAGTTAACCGATGTATACAAATCAAATAAGCGTATGGTGTCATAGGGTAGATTTAGAAGCACATGAACGTTCTCGGAATGGCAGTCTGGAGGTTCATCTCGGGTGATGAAATGGTAATAGGATAAATTCTAAGTTTTACTAAAAACTTTTATTTGTTTTAACAGTGTTGTATTAACCATAGCTTTGTTAAACAAACATGGGTTCATTGAGTTTTGTATACTTGACTATATTTACACTTCACGACATGTGAGATGTTAGTATTTAAAGTTGACACGCATAAAACAAACTAATTTATTAATAATATTCCGTTATGTTTTAAGAAAAAATTATGGTCTGAAATTGAAAATTTATTAAGTATATTTTTTATTTATTTGTGTGTATAAAAACTATGTGTATATATATATGTATGTATTATTTTTTTATTTAAAGCAAATTTGAGGTTAGAAAAATTTAACGTCTCCATGTGCCCTTGACTCAAATTGGACGATCTATGGGTACATGTTACAAAAATAGTTAGATTTGTGACGCTCAGGACGTCTAAGACCACCGCTTGTAGAGTGTAGGGTTACAACGGTGTGTTTCCTTGAGTTCAAGTCGTAATAGACGACTCATTAGGATTTAGCACATGCTACAAAATTCGAATCATTAAACTTGTATTAAAAAAATCATACCTACTTTATTTAATTAAAACTAGTTCATACAAATTCAAACGCAAAACGTTTTATTCAAAAAAACAATCAAAGCACAAAGATTATGTCGCGTTGTTGACCGCATCGTTGTTGACTTGAGTTGGATTGGCGTAACGCTCGTCCGCGTGCCGTATAGTTATCTTGATTCAAAAGGTTGGCTCGAACTGGGTATTAATAATATCAACCAGCCCGGGACACGCATTTCTGAAATGGGTTGTGTCCCCACAATTGAAACAGGCTCAATTATAAGGAACGAGTTAGGTATCATGTTGTACGATCTATTGATCTATTGGTGGTGTATCTAGTTGGACGTACGATTAGATCATAAGTTATGTGTTTGGCTGAACAAGTGGAAGAGCCGCGAATAGTGCATTCTATGAAGCCCAAGGTTGATCACCTGGAGGTTTAAGGCGTCGGCAAGTGTTGACAAGGTGGCTATGGCGGTCACAGTAAATGCAGTAACGGCACAGAGAGTTGACTCGGTGAGGGTATCGGCAGGTGATGAACTATGGAAAGGTCCATGATAAGTCTTTTCATTAGGTTTTGGATTTACGGGCAAATTGATTTAGCGGAATAGCCGGTATAGCATAGTTTTTATTGGTTTCGCTTCTACAATGGTTGTTGTTGTGGGATGACGATTCAGCTTCAACCTCTTTGAACTGGTCCGTATTGGCTTTGGCTTTTAGTGCATATTGAACTTGGATGACAATATTAGGAATAACCACTGGGAATTTGCTCAACTATAAAAGTTTCCATTCGGCGGTCCGAATTTCTCGTGCGACAACGACAACGATGAGAAGACATCTGTGAGAATTAAACGCAAGTAAGGTGTACGGCTCAGCGATGTTAGATTGATGGATTAAAGTATATATAAATGAAGTACATGAAATCATGATATCATGGAACTTATGGTAAACCATAATTCAAGACTATGAATCTCGTGAAAAACATCATAGAACATTTAAAGAGTAACAAAAATCTAACCTGTTGACAAAATATGTACTATAAAGGTAATTCATATGAAAATCATTAAAATATTATGGGATAGTAAAGGTTTATCCCGATGGTAAAATATGAGATGTTAAAATAACCACATGATATATGATAAAACAATGAAACTTATGATAAAATGATATTTCAAACACGAAATATTGAAAATCCATAGGTTTGGCACATCATAGGGTTTGGTATGACTTCTGTGCATTACTTTTGTAATTACGTGTGCACCCGAAATTACCGAGTTTTCCTATGGTCCTCATATGTTTACCCTTGACGTACAACTTAACCCGAAGAAAATCTTGAAATAATAAATGACTTGAGTTAGGGTGATATAAAATCATGTGTCTGGATTGCATCAATGAATTAACATGGACACGTTTGACGTATCAAAGTGTTATTAGTTCATTTAACGTTTGGTGTGATTTGCTTTGGCCTAATAGGTTATTGTATTTTCAATCGTTAGTCCCCAAGCAGGGAAATTGGTCCATCGGTTGATTGGATCTATACGAATGCCAACCTAGACATGACGTTCCGACTACTGGTACTTAACTCGTCCAATTACTATATGTCCGTCACAAGAACTAACTTTGACGAGATTGAAAACTCAATTGAAAACCAAAAATAAATGAAATCCATTGAAAATTAAAATGTTCGAAAAAAATATAGAAATAGAATAGAAATGTAATAAATAGGAGATTTGATATTTATGTAATGTGGTGTATGCATGTGTGATATTAATTCAAATAATATAATAGCAATAATCACATAATAACGTGTAAGTACATAACATTTGGCATGCATTACAACTAAAAGTGCTCCCACGAATATGTGTGTGACATTAGAAATTTTAAAACATGTGAATTTAAATATTACTAAGCTAGGACAACAATTAAGCACATAAGACACCTAGTTAAGCTATAGTCTAGATCTAAGGGTAGAAGTCTAGTAACCTAAATCCCTATAGTCATTGGCTCTGATACCAATCTATCACACCCTGACCCATGGCGGATTATCGATCAGAGCGAAATGATTGTCCACAACTTATGGCACTATCAAATCTTTCAATATTTATTCATGTCACATTTTAAAATATCACATTAAACATAACAAATTTCAAATAATTCAAACAAGGCAATCCCACATGACTTCATTCATGCATCATCAAACCTTGTTCATGTACCATGTGTAAAATATTTTTGGGTCAACTAAAAGAAGTTCGTGAGTAAATCTAAGTTTAAATAAAACAGTTTATTTAAAAATTTGGCATGTAAATCATGTGTTAATGAGACAATCACAACAAGAACACAATCACAACCAAGATACAATCACATTAAAGATACATTCACAACAAAGACAACACCAATAAATTATATAAACCAATGCGATAAGCGAGACACGATCCCCGAAGAGCGAATCAGTGACGATACCAGGCTTAACCTATGGTCGTAGGGAACTTGGTTAGGTAGTGGATCCACAATGTGATAGTGATGCTGACACACAAAGCGAGTAAACAAACAAGTAACAAATACAAATCCACAATGTGATACTGAGACATAAAGAGAGTAAACAAACAGGTAACAAATACATATAACACATAATCTACACATTGATTTTGCATCCTCTAATATTTGAATTTAATATAAAAAGAGGATTAGAGATCTACTCACAGTTTGCAAAGTAGGATCCATGAAAATGAAACCGTCTGAGAAAATGAATAAATCCAAAAGTAACAATTACCCTAAAAATATAAAATAACAAAAATACTAAATAAACGAAATAGTATATATATATATTGTTTAGGAATGAATTTTTATACTTAGGATCCTAACTTTAGCATATCTTCAATAAGATCCTCATATGGTTTAAACACGCTAGACTCCTTAAAGAACTTAGGATCCCATACATATTTGTTACTAATTGATTGCTTCTATTTTGAAGGAATATTTTTTTACATGAATATTCTTTGATAACAACTATAAGGGGTTGCACCTGAATTATCGTGAAGTTAGCTTGAGAAAAGTGTGGAAATAACGTTGGAGGCTGGCAGCGGTCGAAGACTATTCTCTCAGGATCCCGAATATTTCGAAGTTAGTGTTAGGATTTATTTTGGAGTCATATTATAAATTGGCTTGATTAGATCATTTTAGGGACACATCACACTCATCGTAAACACTCGACACACTCACACATACGAAATTATCAGCTATAACACTTAGTCTCGATCGATCAAGCCACATATTTTGTACTCATTTTTCATATTAATCTTAGTGGAGCTGTGTAGTTTCCAGCTCCCGGGGTTTTTTGTGCCGGAGATCAACTTCACAAAGAAGATCAAGGGTTTCTTCCCCGTAACATATCGTCTATGTTGGTTCTTGTTCAAGATTCTCATATTTGTTTGTTATAAATTAAGTCTTTACAAAGAAAAACCATCACATAACTTATTTTTAGCACTAGGATCCTGACATCAAACCCAGGATCCTGACATCAAACATAACATTTTCACAAGCACCTAACCTCACTTCTTATGTTGGTTATTAAGTTCATCTCACAAATTTTTGACCAACACACACACACATATATATATATATATATATATATATATATATATATAATTCACTAAAATAAGAATATATGTATATACTTAATGATTTATAGAAATAAGTTTAAATTGTGTTATTATTCCATTAAACACATTTATGTATTCTTGAATTTTAGTAAAGATGAATCTTTAATAATGCAAACAATCAGAAAAATAAATTCCTAATCAGTTATTATATAAATCCATACATGAATATAAATATGCATTTTGGGTAGCAATTTTCTAGGAAATAATAATATAAAAATATATGAGTTTTCTATGTCTTTTTTTGTAAATACCAAGTTTGAACCCACTCAAACGAACTTCGATTGGACTCATTCCAGCGGCGTTGGAACCAGCTCGTTGAACCCTAACTAGGATCTCTTAACCCAAAACCCTAAATCATAACCCCTAAACCCTTAATCATAACCCCTAAACCCTAAATATATTAGGGTTTGGCTTTTAGGGTTTAGCTTTAGTGTTTAGGGTTTAGCTTTAATGTTTAGCTTTAGGGTTTAACTTTAGGTTTAGCCTTTAGGGTTTAGCTTTTAGGGTGTATAGTTTAGATTTTACGGTTTAGCTTAGGTTTTAGCCTTATTTTTTAACTTTAGGGTTTAGAGTTTAGGAGTTAGTATTCAGGGTTTAGGGTTAAGAGATCTTTGTTATGGTTCGACGAGCCGGTTCCAACGCCGCTAGATTGAGTCCAATCGGAATTCGTTTGAGTTGGCTCCCCGTTGTTCCCCACTTTTTTAGTGTTCCCCAATGAACCTTCCCCTATATATATATATAGGGGATGGATCATGAGAAAACTAGTTTAAATGAGAAAACCAAAAAACTAACTAAAAAGCCAAAAAAACATACCAAATTTTTTTTTAATTTTTATAAAAAAATCGCAGCTTTTTATGCATGGAAAAAAATTTTCAAAATTTTTTTTTTTGTTGTATTGCACATGTGCACTATTACGGATATAGTGCACATGTGTAGTACACATATAATGCACATGTGCAGTACAACAATTTTTTTTTTTTTGAAAATTTTTTTATATATAAAAACTAGCGATTTTTTTATAAAAATTTGTAAAAAAAGATTGGTATGTTTTTTAGCTTTTTTTAGTTAGTTTTCTCATTTATATGTAGTTTTCTCATGATCCTCTCCCTATATATATTATGTGAGGCATATGTTATAGTTCCACAAAAATAAATAATGTGTCATGTACAATTTCTAAACATATACAAAAGTGTTTGTAATAATAACATAAAATTATTTATGTTACTATGTATTTCATAATTGTTAAATTTAGACAAATTATCAATAGTTCATCCAATAGATTTATAAAATAGACAATTATAACTATCTTATTTTTCTATCTAAAATGATTAAATTTGTAAAAAATAGTTAATTAAGTTTTATAATTTGTTTAATCCTTTTATTACAAAATAAATTACCAATAAATAAGATATTGTTATAAATATTCTGTAACTTCTTTAGTTTCTATAGAAATCCGAAATACTATTTGTGATATATTATTTTGATGAATTTGTATTTTAGTAGATAATATGTCAAAATTCATAATAAATTCATAAGGTGTCCAAAAATTCACAAACATTACACAAACTAATCTAACTAATCTAAGATGATAATGAATAGTAACATAAATTCAATTTCATCAAAACAAGTCTCTAAGGTCAAAGCCCCAGGTTATGAAATTCACGAACTCTAATTTATCAAGAAATTAAATTCGATTTCGTATGCCCTTCTATCACAGAAATGGATAGAAGGGTTTCACAGAGCTTGAAAAAATAAACATAATTGACTCAAGAATCACATGATTTAGCCTTGAATTGGAGGAGATAACAAAGAGAGAAGTTTCAAATCCTGGTTTCCTTCTTCCTTAGAGATTGTTTACAGGAATTTGTGGTGAGCTATTTTGAAAAAGCTATAGTTATCAAATTCCTCTAAACCATTCATATTCTAAGGTGTGATAAGGGTGAGTAAATTTCTATTCAAAGTGATCAATTAAGTGTTGGTAATGAGTGATTAAGTTGTGCATAATGATTTCTCCATTAAAACAAAAAATAATGGGACTGAAAGGAAGTGTTACAGTCGGATAAAAACAGGTGAAGCGTCAGGTCGGGTTATAGGTGTCGCGTTTAAGAAGAAAGTGTATCAGCAGATGGATGTCGTTTGGGATGGACCTTATATTGTTTGGATTTGGGGAATGTTGTTTAGGATGGTATCGTTTTGTTGAGAAGAGGGTTTTCATTTAGTTGGGTATCGCTTGATGATGATATCGTCTAGGTGATCTCATGTCATTTAGAAGTGTTGTCCTTTGAATGTGATGTCAGTTAAATGCGAATGTCGCTTGTAGTTTGTTTGGTTGAATTAATTTAAACAATAAGTATTTATAAAAATTCTCATTTTTATTTATTACGCTTTGGATCCAGTTTACAAACGAGTCGAGTTTTTCTAAGATCTGTTTTTAGCTGATGTTATAAGAGAGCTTCCAGAAAATGGTCCAAATGATGTTGCGGGGTTAGATGCATTAGTAGCACACAAACGGGCAGGTCAGGCACGAGTAGTTGTTCTTAATGGATATTTATTCGTGTAGTTAAAATTGGGTTGGATGGAATTGGATGAACAGAAAAATTTTGTCTAAGCATATATATATATAGGGAGAGGATCATGAGAAAACTACATATAAATGAGAAAACTAAAAAACTAACTAAAAAAGCCTTAAAAAAACATACCAGATTTTTTTACAATTTTTTTATAAAAAATCGCTATATTTATATATAAAAAAATTAAAAAAAAAAACTTGTACCACACATGTGCATTACATGCTTAAAATTAGGCCTGTAAACGTACCGAACGAACACGAACATAGGCATGTTTGTGTTCGTTCATTAAACTTTAACCGAACACGAACATGAACATATAATCGAACACATTTTTTTGTTCGTGTTCGTTCATTAAGAAATCGGGCATGTTTGTGTTCGTTTATGTTCGTTCGTTTAAAGCCTAAACGAATAGTTCACGAACATAAACGAACACAAAAAAATTAACTGAACATATTTGAATAAACATAAACTAACATAATTGAAAAAACAAGTCTAATATATTACATTTCATCCGAAAATACATCTAAATAAGTGTTCATATATATATATATATATATTAATTAGTTATATTTATAAAAGTTGTTAGAAAACCTAATATTTATATAAATATAACTATTTAAGTATTTATTAAAATTTAAACGAACGTTCACGAACCTAAATGAACGAACACAAGGTGTGTTCATGTTCGTTCATTTAATTAAACGAACAAATTTTTTTGTTCGTGTTCGTTCATTTATTAAATAAACGAACATAAACGAACTTCCCGCCGAACAAGTTCATAAACGGTTCATGAACGTTCGGTTCGTTTACAGGCCTACTTAAAATTAGCTTTTGAGTTTAGTTTAGCTTTTAGAGTTAGGGTTTTTGGAGGTTTAGGATGATGATTAGGTTTTTGGGTTGGGGGGGGTTATGTTTTTGGGGGATGGGGTGGGGGGTTTATGTTTTTTTTTTCAGGTTTATGTTTAGGGTTTAGTTTTAGATTTTCGGGAGGGGTGGAGGGTTTAGGCTTTTGGTGGGAGGATGAATTTAAGTTTTTGGGGGGTGGGGGGGTTAGGTTTTTGGGGGGTGTCGATGGGGGTGGGTTAAGTGGTTTAGGCTTTCCGTATTATTGCACATGTGTAGTACATAAAAATTTGAAAATTTTTTATTATATATAAAAACCTGCGAAAAAATAATAAAATTGTAAAAAAAAATTGTATGTTTTTATGTTTTTTTAGCTAGTTTTTTTGGTTTTTTCATTTAAACTAGTTTTCTCATGATCCATCTTCTCTCTCTCTCTCTCTCTCTCTATATATATATATATATAGGGAGAGAATCATGAGAAAACTAAAAAAAAGCCTAAAAAAGATGCCAATTTTTTTTTACAAATTTTTAAAAATTTTTTGCTACTATTTATATATAAAAAAAGTTTTTTTTTTAAAAAAAAAAACTTGTATTGCACATGTGCATTATATGCTTAAAGTTAGCTTTTGAGTTTAGTTTAGCTTTTAGGGTTAGGTTTTTTGGAGGTTTAGGATTAGGTTTTTGGGTGTGGGGGGGGTAGGGTTTTTTTTTGGAGGGTGGGGGGGGGGGGGTTAGGTATTTTTCGGGTTTAGTTTTAGGGTTTAGTTTTAGATTTCGGGGGGGGGGGGGGGGGTTAGGCTTTTGGTGGGAGGGTGAATTTAGGTTTTTGGGCGGTGGGGGGTTTAGGTTTTAAGGGGTGTTAGTGGGAGGTGGGTTAGGCTTTTCCATATTATTGCACATGTGTAGTACAATTTTTTTTTTTTTTGAAAAAAATATTATATATATAAAAAGTAGCAAAAATTTATAAAAAAAGATTTGTAAAAAAAATTTGCTATGCTTTTTAGGATTTTTTAGTTAGTTTTTTTGTTTTCTCATTTAAAGTAGTTTTTTTCATGATCCATCCCCTATATATATACAGGAACAGGATCAGGAGAAAACGCCTCAAAGTGTGAGAATGGTGAGAACAATTCTTAGCCACAAGATCTTAGTGGTTTGTGGCTGAGATTGATGCGGTGGCATTTTTGTAAATAATAGGGGCCTTGAAACTAGTAGGATGGGTAAAATAGGAAGATCCAAAAAAAAGGTGCACATGCTAATCACATGTCATTTCCCCCCATCATATTTAAACGACAATAACTTTTTTATACGTGATTATTTTTTGAAAGAAATTACACCATAAAACTCAACATTTTTTATCTTTCCAACGAGTACACTATTGATATACTTTTCAAAAAAAAATGAACTGGGTTTTTATGGCGTTTTTCTGAACTGTGTGTTTTATGGCGTTTTAGACTAGGTATTTTCATGCCGTTTTTTCTGGACTAGGTGTTTTTATGGCGTTTTTCTGAACTAGGTGTTTTTATGGTGTTTTAACTAGGTATTTTCATGGCGTTTTTCTGAACAGAGTGTTTTATGGCGTTTTTAACTGGGTATTTTTATGCCGTTTTTTGAATTTGGTGTTTTTATGACGTTTTGTTTGAACACCCAGTTCATGTGAGTGGGTTTTTTTTGACAATATTACCCCTTAGTTTAATTTAGCATCAATTTGACATGTCAACACCAAAATCGTTCTCACCGTTCTCACACTTTTCACCGTTTTTCCTAAATCCTGACCTTATATATACACTCACATATAGTTAGCGTGTTAACTACAAAAAATAAATTAGGATTTTGTATACATTAATTATGCAACTTTAACATCTTGACCTGTTTCCGTTTCGACTTGGTCCATTTGACATGTTAACAGACTTTTTATGACCCATCATAGGTAAAATGGTTGAAATGGTTACATCTAACACTAATTCATGAAATCAAATTGCATGACAGGCGATGAAGTAGTTAGATACAATTATGGAGTTCATATGGTTTTTGTTATGTTACATTCAAAACCCTATGAAGGGTATGAAACGAGAATCATATATTCATAATTACAATTTATTGGAGGTAAACCCAAAAATAAATATGATTAGTATTGTTGATATGATCTTCCTGTAGGCATGCTCGTTACACAGTTCCTAAGGGTGTGGGGAGTGGTTAAACACTTTGGAGTGGTAAACTAAAAAACCGACCAATCAGAGCGCGCCATGTCAATCAGTCAAAAGTGTTTAAACTTTGCTGAAAAGTGTTGGCAATGGTTTAAACACTTGCTGAAGTGGTAAACTTTTAATATTATTTTTTTTGTGCACTATTTTATTTAATAAATGTAGAATAAATACATTAAATTAAAAAACAATAAACTTTCATAAATTAAATTAAAAACATCAAAATTACACTAAATTAAAAAACAATAAAATTACATTAACTTGAAACAATTTAAACTAGTCTTCGTCGGAATCGACCAAAAGGTGGGGTAAATCTTGACTTGCGAGATGATCTATGATATCGTTTTTTAGTCTCCAATGCGTGTCTTCATCCATCAACTCGCCCAACACCGTATTGTCTAGAGCAGGCTCGACCGGAGGATCCCGAATGTGCACCGGTGCTATCGCCTTTCCTTCATCTTTCAAAATCATATTGTGTAAAATAATACACGTATACACGACACTTCTAATTTTTTTAACGGATTTTACTCGCATCGGTCGACTAATTACACCCCATTTCGCCTTCAAAACACCAAAAGCTCGTTCGACGTCTTTTCTTGCCGCCTCATGTTGCCTCTTGAATTTCTTTTGGTCTACTTCGTGAGGGTAAGGGGTCGACTTCACAAACACGGACCACGAAGGGTAGATTCCATCCACGCGCAAATAACCACGTTTGTATAAATGGTTGTTAACGTAAAATGGACATTTTGGCGCGGTTCCATTTCGTTCCGTTAAAAATAACGGAGATTGTTGTAGAACATTGATATCGTTTTGAGAACCCGGTGGACCGCCAAAAGCATGCCAAAACCATAAGTCTTGAGAAGCAACCGCTTCGAGCATAACAGTCGGGTATCGATGATCTCCTCGCATATATTGTCCTCGATACTCTGTCGGACAAAAACGCCAAACGAAATGGGTGCAATCAAAGCTACCGAACATACCTGGAAGGTGATGTTTTTCCTCATGAGCTTGGTATAAAAGTGCCATGTCGTGGCTTGTCGTGGCTTGTCGGCCTACGTAAGAACTCTGGACTGTATATTTTGTAAACCGTTTCACAAAAATATTCTAGGCACTCGCGGGAAGTTCTTTCGGCCATATGCAAGTACTCGTCGTTCTCGTCTGGAGTGTTACCAGTTGCGAGCTGTTTAATAGCCGATGTCACCTTTTGCAACGGCGTAAAGCCCTTCTTACCTCGCGCATCGGGGGCCTCTACAAACCACGGGTCGTTCTCTTCCACATCGGCCACAATTTTTAGAAACAAACGTTTCGACATACGGAACCTATGCCGAAAGATATCTTCGTTGTACTTCGGGTCTTCGACAAAATAATCCGCCATGAGTGTCTCATGCCCCTCCTCACGTTGACGTTCAATATATCTCCTTCGGTTAGATGTGCCCGTGTCTTGAAGTTCGGCTTCTTCGATGAGATTTTGAAAAAAAAGAATGCTACTATCGGATGAATCGTCGCTACTCATGGGTGGGAACCATAACGGGAGTTCATCCGCCATTTTATTTTGTAAATATTTGGGAAGAATTTGTGGTATTTTTTGGTTTGGTTGGGTATATATTTGAGGGTATTTGGTTATAGTTTGGTTTGATATTTATAGTATAATTTTTTAAAGAAAAAATCTTTTTTTTTATTTAAACGGTAATATTACCGTTATACATGGCCCACCAACCAAAATTTTCTTCTTTCCCGACTCGGTAACCTGTCACCGATTGCTTTGGTTTGCCGCGTCCCCAAATAGTCGGCGCCGGTGTTTGCCGATCGGCAAACTTGTTTGCCGCGTCTTGCCGAGTCCCACACCGTACACCCTAAGGTAACTTTCCATACGAAACTACACTTTTTTTTCAAATAATTGGCTAGAAGAAAAAGGCATATTGCCATGAATAATATTATATTTGTAGTGGTCCCGTGATTTTGTTCATATGTTGCAAGTAGTTGAAGAGACATCATCATTGAATTAGGATCATATTTCTTGACCAGTTGCTCCATTGTGTAGATAAATCTGAGTCTTTTCGGCCCGATTTTGATGACTTAGTAAAGTCTACAGGATTTAGTTCCGATTCAATGAGTTAAATGAAGAATGATGACGAGGATGGCAACATGATAAATCTTGGGTAATGTTCAGTGTTTTCTTTAGTTTAGGTTGGTGAAGGGGTATGGTTCCAGATCTCGCGTCAGCATGACCGCGAGTGACCATTACCCTTATCAAAAACCCCCACCAGCAGGAACTTACCTGTGTCCGTGCGGGCACGCGCGAACACAGCGGTCCAATCTGTCCAGTGATGAGAAGACTTACCTTAAGTATAGGAACACATGTTACGCATAGCGATGCGGCCTAGCACCGCATCCTATGGACATTTTCGTCACGACAAGGGATCTAGACAACAGTAACAGTCATCAAGCGGCGATGCGGCACGACACCGCACTCCGCATACATCTTGGTCAGAACAAGAACGCGGGAGCAACATCAGTTACCGCAAGCAACAATGCGATGCGGCCCGGCACCGCATCCTGCCTACAAGGCAAGTGGGTCTGACACTCAGTGCAAGTGGCACTGAGAATAGTCGCCTACTAGCCCACACGTGTGCAACAGTCTGACACCACAGTAAGACGTGGCATCACCACCGTAACTGACAGGTCTGACACACCTACGAAAGACTGTGCGATGTGAGACTAGCTACTCAACTACTCTCCTTCACTCCTCGGCTATAAATACCCATCCCAAACCAGGTTTGAGGTATCACTTCTCAGCTCTCTCACTACTACTACTATCACACTTTGCTTCCCAAGCAAACTACTGATTCTCACGCCGGAGAGTGGTAACAAGGAGCACCCCCCACCCCATCCTCCTTGTTACGAGTCACGGCTTGTTTCCTTGTGTAGGAAACCAACCAGCGGACGATCCAGCCAGCGATCCTCGGAAAGAAGGGATTAACCCTACTTGACGAGACCAGTGAGTTAACCCCACCCGGTTAACCATTGTTTCATCATTGGCGCACACTGCTACTCTTAGCACTTTTTTCAACCATCCCTTTCTCTCCAAAGATTATGTCTGATCGTCTAAACAACACGACCGGGGATAACCTAAATCCCGCAAACCAAGGGCCTACGGGGACCATTCCCCTAGCCCCAAATGTTGAACATATTGGCACATCAACGCAAGGGGGCGCATCCCTTACGTTCGGACACGATTTATCACAGTACGCTTCTGTGATACCTCCAGGCATGAACCTTCATACCTGGTACGACCAGCAACAAGCTCTGCTGGCCGCAACATACAACAGAGTTTGCGCAGAAGCGCAAGTATCTGCGGGGCCTACCCAGCACCGCATACCCCTGCGGGTCGTATTTTACAATACGACGGCAGGGCCCCCAACATATCCGGCCTCCAGAAGCAGGCAGGAAGACCGCGGTTCCTCTTACTGCGATGTCCGCACACTTGAAGAGGACGATTCCTCGTATGAGTCCCGCCGCAGGGGCCATATACATAGCCGCCTAAGCCCGCATGGCGAAACTAGGCGACAGTCTACAGCCCACCATGGCCCCGGTATCCAGAGCCGGCTGGGACCTCAGTCCCACCATGAAGGGCAGGGAGGTACCGATCCGGAAGACGGAACATACTACGTAGAGTCCCATGCCACTAGCAGCAGACCGGGATGACGCACCTATGTTCCTCCCACTCACCCCCGCACTACATACCTCCGCACTGCAAAGTGCCACCAGAGCCAACCCTACAGGCCGAAATCTGCGGCCGAAAACTCAAAGTTTGTCCCGAAGATTGCCAACGCCGATGTCACCACCACCAAATTCCCATTAAATATTGGGAAATACAACGGTTCGGCCGACCCAGATGACCACATGAACATCTTCATCGGCGCCGGGTGCAACGGCAGGTGGGATGAACCCACTTGGTGTCAATTTTTCCCGCAGACCCTAACAGGTCTGGCCAGGGCTTGGTTCGATTCTTTACCTGTGGGGTCACTAACCTCATTCGAGGACTTGCAAGCAAAGTTCCTCGCACATTTTTGCCAGCAGCGACGTCACGAACGTGATTCTATGGACGTCATGAACATCTGGCGCAGAGACAACGAATCGCTTGAGGCGTTCGTTGTCCGTTACAATAAAGAGTGCCTGGAGATAGGCGACGTTGCAGACCAAATGGCGCGCAACCATTTCATTGTCGTTGTTAAGGACGAACAAATGGTTATGACTATCTCCGGCAAGGAAGGCTTGCCTAAGAAATGGGAAGATGTCATGGCTGCGGTCAAGACATACGCCCAGACTCAGCGGTCCCTCAAACCGCACGTCTCAAAGGCACAGCCCCAAACGGAAGGCCGGTCCTCCCACCAAGAACACAAGCGCAACAACAAGCGCAACCGGGACACATGGAATCACGGCAGCGACTCCAGACCATATGTCCCGCGGAACAAACCGCCCGACGCAAGGGCTACAATCAACGCCCAGCGTGAAAACCGGGCGTCGAAGAAGGAGTCTCGGGACCGTAGCTGGACCGAGATCAACCAGTCGCCAAGCGACGTCCTCCTCACGGACGCGCAATTCCTGCGACCGGCCCAACCGATGAAGTCCAAGAAGAACCAAGATCCCGCACTCTATTGCGAGTATCACAAGGACTCGGGCCACACAACAAACAACTGCATCAGTTTTCGACTGGAGATTGAGCGAGCCCTAAAAGAGGGGAAACTGCAACACCTGTTGCCAGGCGCGCAAAAACCTACCAAGCGCATCACCCCCCACAACGAGGGCGCCTCCACGGGCAAAAGGGCCATGTACGTGGACTCAACCCACATGATAAATGGAGGACGAGGAAGACCGCGCAAGGCGGCAAGAAGACCGGATAATGACTGGAAAGAAGAGCAAGTGGTCTTTCCAAAAGTCTGAGGCGGACCGCGCGACAGGCGCGCCGTCGTTATCACAGGCCACCTGGCTCACTACTGCACCGAGCGATTATTCATCGACCCGGGCAGTACATCTGATATTATATACGAGCAGTGCTTCAACCAATTCGATCAAGAAGATAAAGATCGGTTGCAGCCGGCGGACTACCCGTTGGCCGGGTTTTGCAGGGGAAACCGTATTCCCCCTGTGCCAGATTACTTTTCCTGTGCGCCTCACCAACGGGAGGCACACAAGAACGGAGGAGGTAAAATTCATGGTTTTACCGCACACCTCCAAGTACGACGTACTTCTCGGGAGAGAGTCCCAGGGCGACTTCAACATGATCACATCCGTCCCCCACTCTGCCATCGGTTTCCCAACCGAGACGGGGGTCGTGATAATATACGCCCGAAGAGAAGTTATGTCTACGGACGAGCTACGTCCGGCCAAGGTAGCAAGGCCTACCCCCAACCCTCAACCAGAAAAATGGGTTCTTAACGTAAGACACCCAGAACAAACAGTTACGTTGGGCCACGCCTTGTCCCCTACTATCAAAGCGCACCTGAAGCAGCTCCTCTTCAGGAACCAGGATATTTTTACGTGGACACCCGCAGATATGACAGGGGTACCACGTGAAATCGCGCAGCACTTCTTAAGTACCATGCCAGGTATCAAGCCGGTGATCCAAGGCCAACGCCACCTTGGATCAGCAAAGAACCAGGCGATGCATGAGCAGGTCCAAGAGCTGCTCTCCGCAGGTATCCTACGGGAAGTCAAATACCAGACTTGGTTGTCAAACCCAGTCATGGTAGAAAAATCATCCGGGGGCTGGCGCATGTGCGTCGATTATAAAGATCTCAACAAAGCCTGCCCAAGGATTGTTATGCACTTCTGGAGATCGACGAAAAGGTCGATAACCTCGCACCATTTCGGTGGAAGTGTTTCCTCGATTGTTACAAAGGCTACCACCAGGTACAGATGGCCATCGAGGACGAAGATAAAACGGCATTCCGCACTCCTACCGGGAACTATTGCTACAAAAAAAATGCATTTCGGGTTGCGCAACGCGGGCGCAACCTATCAAAAGTTGATGAACGACACTTTTCGCGGTCAAATCAGCAAAAGTGTCGAAATCTATATGGACGACCTGGTCGTCATGAGCATGGAGGATGACAACATGCTCACCGATATTAAAAGAACATTCCAAACTCTGCGAAGCGTCAACATGAAGCTCAACCCAGGGAAATGCTCGTTTGGAATGGAAGAAGGCAAGTTCCTTGGATTCATCGTAACTAAAGATGGATTCAAGGTGAACCCGGAAAAAGTTCAGGCTATCGAGCGTATGCCGTCGCCTTCTACGATGAAAGAAATGCAACGACTAGCCGGCAGGCTAGCCGCACTGAATAGATTCTTAGCCAACCATGCAGCTAAGTCTTGCCCTTTCATCAAGACCCTGCGGAGCTGCCTAAAAAAGGAACAATTCCAATGGACCGCAGAGGCCGAAAAAGCTTTCCGGGAGATGAAAGAATGTTTGATCCAACTCCCAACTCTAACCGCACCACGCAAAGATGAGCCACTTATTTTGTACCTATCTGCTGCGGACAACGCGGTAGGTGCAGTACTCATAGTGGAACGAGAAGGAGTTCAAACACCCATCTACTATATCAGCAAAATGCTCAACGACGCAGAGACGAGATACTCCATCATGGAGAAGTTGGTACTAGCACTGGTGCACGCATCGAGACGATTACGAAGTTACTTTGCAAACCATGTCATCACGGTGTTAACCAACTACAGGATCGGCCTGATCCTATCCAAACCCGACATCTCTGGGAGGCTAGCAAAATGGGCAATTGAGCTGGGCACACTTTCACTGAACTATAAGTCGCGCCCCGCAATCAAAGGCCAGGTCTTGGCTGATTTCGTTGCTGAAGTACCAGCAAATCGCATTCATGAATGCGAAGAAGAGCAAAACCCCGCATCGCCACCATCCTTCGCAGAAATCTGGGCACTATATACAAATGGTGCATCCAACGAAGATGGTGCAGGTGCAGGTCTGCGACTCGTTAGCCCCGATGGCCAAGAGCTTACCTATGCAATCCGCCTCGATTTCAAAAGCACAAATAACGAGGCAGAATATGAGGCTCTACTGGCAGGGCTGCGTCTGGCAGTCAAACTCGGCGTCCAACATTTGGAAGCACACGTCGACTCACTATTGGTTGCAGGCCAGATACGCGGCGACTATACCGCAAAGGGGGATATCATGATCCTCTACCTCGAACAAGCCTTGCAACTGAAATCAAAGTTCACTTCCTTCAATATTCGCCATATCAACAGGAGTGATAACAAACCCGCGGATGCACTATCAAAACTTGCATCCACCAGTTTCCAACACCTGGCAAAAGAGGTACGCATCGAGATCCTGCAAAATCCCTCAGTACCCCTACGACAAGTGAATGTCATCCAGTACGGCACAACATCCTGGATGACACCAATAATTGCATACTTGCAATCAGGTGTTACTCCCGAAATCAAGGCAGAGGCACGTAAGTTGCAATACAAAGCGTGTCATTACCAAATGGAAGACGGTATCTTATACCGTAAATCATACCTGGGGCCACTCCTACGATGCGTCGACCCCCAAGATGCCACATACCTGATCAGAGAAATACACGAGGGAATATGTGGCATACACGCAGGGCCACGCATGGTAGTGGCCAAAATCATGAATGTCGGGTACTACTGGCCCGGCATGCACCTGGATGCGGTCAAAATCTTGCGCAAGTGTTTCAATTGTCAGCGGCATGCTCCCAAGACCTTGCGCCCCAAGAATAACCTGATCCCCGTCACCACAGCGTGGCCATTCCAAAAATGGGCAATCGACGTGGTGGGACCATTTCCAGACGCACCAGGTGCAGTGAAGTTTATTATAGTGGTTGTTGATTACTTTACAAAATGGGTAGAGGCAAAACCGCTCACCTCAACCACCACTATGATAACAAGGAAGTTCGTCTGGGAACATATCATCTGCCGTTTCGGTCTTCCAATGTGCATCGTCACCGACAACGGTACCAACTTCGCTGCCGACGACTTTCAAAAATGGCTACAAGAGCTTAACATTGAACACATATTCTCTTCAGTGGCGCATCCGCAAGGTAATGGCCAAGTCGAGAGTATCAATAAAAGTTTAGTCGAAGGCATCAAAGCACGGTTGGGAACAGCCAGACGTGGCTGGGTTGATGAACTCCCAAGTATCTTATGGGCCCACAGGACAAGGCCAAAGACAAGTAACGGTGAGACACCCTTCAGCCTGGTCTATGGCACTGAAGCGGTGATCCCCGCGGAAGTAGGCCTCCACTCACCTAGAATGTTGGCTATCAACAAGATAGACAACAATGAGGAACGCAGGGTTGACTTGGACCTCCTGGAAGAAAGGCATGAAAATGCTGCCATCAATGAGGCCAAGTACAAAAGCAAACTTGAAAATTACTACAATGCACGCGTCAGCGTTTGTACCTTCAACCCAGGAGACTACGTCCTTCGTGACAATGAAGCATCTAACGCGGAACGCTCAGGGAAACTTGCCCCCAAGTGGGAAGGACCCTACCTCATCCAAGAGGTCCTGGGCAAAGGCGCATATAAACTGCAAACATTAGAGGGCGAAACTATCGCACGCACATGGAATGCACAACAGCTTCGACGCTGTTACATGTAAGCCATGTTGTTTATATTCACCATGTAACCTATCGGGCCGCAGGCCATTTGCAATAAATAAATAGACGATTCAATGCAATATTGTTTATTTACTTCTATTACAAATGCGTGTTCCACTCTGCTGTAACTACAAAAACGGATTGGCAAAATCTTCATTCGCGATACCCACACAGAGTGGTAACCACACGCAACTATTGTAATAGGCCAGCAATGGCAAAACATCAACTGTCTATCCGACTGGATATGCAAAAAACGTTTTTCACAGAGCCTACACAATTCCTAAACACTAACGGGATAAAAACAGGAATTGACTAATACTCATACGACAAAGGTATGGAGTATACTCAACCGCGCTTACCGCAGGTAGAGTTTCTTCATATACAAATTCAAACATGCAAGTAATAAAAACACTTGTACAACTTGAACAAAAACGGTTAGAACTTTATATTCAAAAAATTTCTACACCTACGCGGTGCACAAGGGATTTACATAAAGTTCTTAACATTTACATTGAGGAAACAAAAAAGGCACGCAGGCCAGCCTAGTCTTTCTTTGTACCGCTGGAACCCGCACCATCCTTGCCATCACCAGCAGGCTTTTCCTCATCTTCCTCATCAGCATATAACACTCGCAAGTGGTCTACATAATCTTCCGCATCTAGGCATTCCTCAAGCTTCTCAAGAGCGGCAATGGACGTGTCGTTATACGCCGCAAGAGCGGCAGCAAGAAGCGCTTCAGTGTCCACACCGTGAAACCCAGACCTTTCATCAGTATATTTTCCATGGGCCAAAATGTTCATATGAGAAATGTAACGGTTGTAGCCAGCTTTAAAACCAGCATCCCGGGCTCGCTGCCTAATCTCATTGACACCTGACACATTCTCAGGTGCGTCAAGGATGGACGTAACAATCTGCGAAACAAAGATAGTACGGTTATCAAAGGCAAACCTAAAAAAGATAGCATAGGCAACGGATACTTACATGCCCGATACCGTGTATACGCATCCATTCGCGATCATCCTTGAGCTGATCAAGTGAAGCAGCAAGGCCATCTCTAGCCTCTGCAACCTCCCTAGCCCGCGCTTCAGCTTCAGCAGCACGGGCAGAGACCTCCTCAATAATGGCCACACGACTCCGCACTTCAGCCTTTTAAAGGAACACAAGTATACAGAGATAATCAACATACTTGTGAGATATATATACAAATTCAAGAGCAAAAGAAATTCATACATGGAGGCCCTGAACAGTTTTGGTTAAGTTGGCACGGTCAACATTTGCCCCTTCAAGAGCCTTTGCAGTGCGGGCCCCCGCCTCCTTGGCCTCTTCAAGAGCCTTGGCAAGGCGGGCTTCTGCCTCCTTGGCCTCTTTGGCAACCGCATCAGCTGCGGCTTTCTCCTTAACCAAAGCAGCATTCGCGGCCTTGGCGTTGGTAAGCTCCTGATGAACACGAAAGAGAGTTTCATTCTGTTTGGCCCAAGATTCTTTCCAAGTCTTGCGCTCATCAGAAAGTATCTTGCGCTCATTAGAAAGAGATTCTTTCCAACTCTTGCGCTCATCAGAAAGCAGTTTTGCAAGGGTATGAACCTGTTTAAGCTCAGCAGTTGCAGCCCACTCCTCAGTCTGCTTATGCTTCTCAAAAGCAGCCTTCTGCCTTTCAAGCTGCTATGCACCCTCAGGAGCAGCCTTAACCAACTCTTCAGCTTCAGCCCGTAAGCGAGCATTTTCCTCCTCCTTACGCCCCAACACCTTGTAGTTTTCCATAATGGCATTCGCCATTACAGAACTCCCCACAAGCATGGAGGAGAGTTGATTAATCTGGACCTCACTTGGCAAAGAACGGGCCTGATTGACTTCAAAGGGGGTGCCCAAACCACCCAAAATCTCCCTACACGCGGAGGGGTCAGTAATAATATCATCCCCTTGCATTACAGTCCATGGGGGGCGGTGATAGGTCATGGCCCGGTCTTCAGTATAGGTGCGGTAATAAAACTCCAATTCAGACTCTTCAGGCTGAATAGGAGTCCCTGTAAAACCCGCACCCCCAGAAGCGGAACCAGAAGCCTTCTCAGCAGCGGGAGATTTCTTCCTCTCAGTATAAGCAAACTTCAGGTTCAGATCATCAGTGTCCTGCGGGGAGATCAGATTATCATGGGAGTCCACCGTGTCATAGATCTGAGCCGCAGGCCCCTTCCCAGTATCCTCCGCCCGCGCAGAGGGCTCAGGCACCACTTTAACCCCCGCATCCGCAGCTATGTCACGCGGGGGAGAATGAGGAGCATCAAAAATAGAAAACCCTTCATCTTGCGGTTCTGTAAACGAAGCATAAACAATTTAAACTACAAGTACAAAGACAAAATACTTGTACAAGTTGTGAATCGCTTACCAGAAACAACCACAGGTTTCACAGGTCCCACAAACGCCGCCCGTTTGGTCTGTATCTTTGGACGTTTCTTCTCACCGGCATCAACAGCCTTCTCTGCCTTTCTCTTCTTCTTATCCGCAGGCTTCGAACCCGCAGAGGTCCCACCTGCAGCCGCACCACCAACTGGAACACCCAAACCCTCAAGGGTGTCAGATACTACCACGTAATCGGTATATCTGCGGAAACAAGAACGAGAGATACCTGCCGCCTGCGGCACCAACGGAGGAACAACGGCAGCCTCAGGTCTTTTCTTTCCGCGACCCCGCACAACCTTCTCTACAGGCTTTTTCTCCGCATGCTTCTTGGGAGCACCCTTCAACTCAAATTTACCCAGGACTCCAAGAGTACCTGCGTTTGGATCATCAAACAAGAAAGATCAGCAAGGTGAACCTTATAAGGCAAGTAAGAAGGTTATGGATTATACCTTTGCCTTGCGGCAGGGGTGCGATCAGTGCATCGCGTGTAGGAACGCGGAAGTTATTGACAATGGTCAAGTTAAAACCTTCACCTTCTGCACACTTGACAATATCAACCTTGCCTGTAAAGGTTGGATCAAATATCTTCCACAGCTCAGCAACTTCTGATAATACACGTACAAATCAGTAACAAGCAAGGGGATAAAGAAACCGCGCAAGAGTAAGACCCTTACCACCACTTTTTTTCCCGCACAACGGGCCTTGCATGCCTATCAGGCCTAGTCAACATCATCCACAACACCCACAACTGATTGTTGTCCAGCTGCTTATGCTCAATAGTCCTCAACCTCGGGAACCAATCCACAGTCTCCGCACTGGGTAGAGCAATATCCTCCACCGGGATGGTCTCATTAACATTCCGCAAGGTCATGTTAGCAACAACCGCAGCAGCCTTAATATAGAAGAACTTGTATTTCCACTTTGAAATACACTTCGGAGGGGTCATCAGCTTGGTGCTTCCATACCGTTGGCTGAAAGAAAAGAAACCGGTGTTCACCGTCAACTGGTAGAACCGCCAGAAATTATCAACGGTAACCGGCAAAGCAAGAGCACGAAAAGTGTACTCAAAGTTTCTAATACGAATCATCCTGAAAATTCAGCAACAAAAACAGTTAACAGTAAACGAAGGTTACCGTCAATGAAAGAATCAGCCCACATGGTGACATAACCGGCCGGAGCAGCGGCACCGGTGTCACCCTCCTTGGGATAAACAGCCCCAAACTCCTGGGGCATTTGTATGCTGGTCATCAGTTGGTTAAACGACACCTTCGACCATTTCAGCACTGGTAGGCCCCCGCCGGGGGCACTACCACCATCGTCTTCTTCTTCCGCCGCCACCGGCGAAGAATGTTCAGGGTTTTCACCCTCAACATTGTGTGGACTGGATGGTTCAGCCATCAGGAATAAAGAAGATAGGAGAATGAGGTTACAGAAAAACCAAGAAACTTGACCGGAAATTCAGATAAAGTTTATCGGAGAAGACAAAGATAACACACTCTTTCACCGGAAAAAATTTTGAAATTTTGAACAAAGTGAGGAGAAATCAAACGGTTTCCCCTTAAATACTCATCGCAATTAATGCGATGCAGGAAACCGACTTATCACATTCAAAATGGGCCAATTACAGGACGCCACGTGTTCAGCGACGTTTCCACTGACGGTTATCACGCGCGCGTGGCCGACCACGCGCATGATAGAAGAGACCTTTTACACTACTTGCTACAGTGCATTTATGACCTCGGGCAGTGCAAACGTCCTTTTGGATCAGCACATGACAGAAATCCTACCAACTTTCACCAACCCACACATGCAATCATGACGTATGCAACAGAAAGCAAAAACATTATCCAAACATAAGCGGCATGCAGTTTCTCTGGTTTACCGCACCATAACCCATACCGCATGTCGTTTTTACATACCCCTCAAAAAAGGCAAAAATATATATCTCTACATTATATAAAGGGGTATAAAACCGCACATACCCACGAGCACACGTGGAATATGCGGAGATGACACACACGAACCCGCACAGGTGTGTCAGATACTCAGAACCAGCATAGTTCTTTGGACTACGAAAACCGCTTCTCAGAATGCGGTAAACCGCATTCCATATAACCTTCTTCAAGGTTCAAATCCCTCGTGTCTGGTTCACAACCACGGAGGGAACGCAAACAGCTTCTCCTTAGGATAAAGGACAAGTATGCTGACCAACCGCACATCAGCAACCCTGACTCCTGATCCTTCAAGAGCCACATCCAAGCTTCTGTCACACCCCTTTCTGTGGCGGAAGCACGAGGTGTGATCATGAAAGGTTCTCATTGCATACGAAAGGTAAACATGCTATATGCTCGTAAAAACATCAAATCCATAATTTGAAAACATAAGTTTAGCGTTTACATCGCTAAGTCGCATAAAACATTGTCTTAAAAAGTTTACAACTTTATTTAGAGATAAACATAAGCGACATCCACAAGCATAAGCGAGACCGCGCGCACATCCATCCTAGTTACCTGAAATACATGTGAGTTTTGGAAAAAACGTCAACATAATGTTGGTGTGAATTCATGCAGTTTTGTATTTCACGTTTGTATACTTTGTATGAAAACATGGTTTGTGAATAAATCAAGTTTTCATATACTAATTCAGTTTCATGTGTACACCACGTACTCATGTATAATTCAATTTCTTCTTGAGTACCCCACGTACTCAAGTATAATTCTATCTTTTCTTGAGTACCCCACGTACTCAAGTATTCATCAATTTTTAGTATGGTATGACTTTTATGTAAATAAAGTATTCCTGTAAGTATCAGGATTGTTAATGGGTTGCAAAGCCATTAACATGTGACACGACATAGGAAGTCACCAAACCTAAGGCATTTAATTGGTATATTCTGAGACACAAAAGCACTACTCGATTCTCGCCCTCACCGAGAGTGTGGCTGCGAGGCACCCGTTAGATCTAACCTTTTGTTCTGTGGTCTAAGTATGTACACGATTAATGGTGCTTCTGTACCCTATTCGTGACACTATTTCTCATAACGCATCCTACTTGGTTCTCGTCCTCACCAAGCGCGTTTCTTGTTATCATTTCTCATAGCGCCTCATACTTGGTTCTCGTTCTCACCAAGTGCGCTTCTCATATTCTTATATTTCGTAACACTTGGTTCTCGTTCTCACCAAGTGTACTTCTTGTATTTATATCATACCAATTATAAATTTTTGTACATTTGTACATGTATTTCACCCCCGAAGTTATAAAAACTGAAAACAGTTAAAGAGAAAAGGGGGAGCATGAACTCACAACTTTGCGTTCCTTGCGTCGTAAACTTCACCGGATTTGCTTAATTAACGTCGAAACCTATACGCGTTTTCTTAACGTTAGTCACTAGACTTGCGTCGCACAAGTACAGTCACTCTCTTTTGTATATATTCTTGTGTTAAAAATATTCTATATTTTTAACTACGTATCTTACTTATATTATTTTCTCTAAAATTAATATAAGTATCTCGTGTTTTGCACTTTGCACCCGAATTATGTATCTTGTATGTTGTATGTGTATTTTTGTTACAAAAATTATGGCGAGGTTTGTATTTGAAAATCATAGTTTAGAACACACTAGTAAACGTTTGTCTAGAAAATATTTACTAAGTGTTAGGATTTTCAGAAAATTTCGCCATAGTCTCATTTGTAAACGGAGGTGTCCATGCTAAGCAGCATATCATTTTCTTTTCGAAATCAAACCATGATCATCAATAATCAGCCCTTACGTTTTAATACGCAAAATACTGCCTTTGTCGTTTCCGTTTCAATATGTGAAAAACTGGACTGTTTTCGGACGAGTAAATAAAATACTTAACTTATTCCAAAAATTTCCAAATTTTTGCGGAACGTCTTAATCGACTCACAAATTATTGTGTAAAAATATCGGGGCCCAGTTCATTATCAGTAATTTATAGAAAATCGTTTACCTAACTGTAATCAGATTTGTTACATTCTGATCACAGTCTACGGAATAATTCGTTTAAAATTCCTCGTAAGTCCGTTTGACGAAATTCCAGTTGGAGGGTCACAAATACATCAGTGACCATCTTTGGTAAAAATTTCAGGGGCTGGTTCTGTTTAGGTTTCAAGTTGTGACTGAAAACGTATGGCCCATTTTACTGCAGTAAAAATCAGCCTTAGCTGCTGTCACGAAAACAGACTTTTAAAATAGTAAACGACCTCAAAAAAATACGATTCCAGCGCCATTTTCTTCATTTTTCGGAAATACACAATTTAGGCTTTAGAAATTCTGTTTTTTGATTTATTAAAGTCTGTTTACAGCCTGTTGAAGTCGGCTGAATAAGTAACTCAGCATGTTGTTTTGTGGTTTAAATGTTACTAAATCGTATTATCAAGCGTCCGACAACGGGTTTATCAAAAGTTTGACGATCACACATCATATATGTATTAACCAACCCTAAACCATCATGTTTTCATCTTTATGTATCAATCATAAGTAAACTTTTTATATGCATATTTCATATAAACTTTTATGTTCATCTACTAGTTCTTGTCACATTAGTGATTTAAAACATACTACACCTTTTTGATTAATGAAACGAGATGAAACAAGATTAACAACAGTGTAACAAAGGACTTACAACTAGCTTATAGCTAGGGATGATTCTTGTGTGAAATGATGAGTAAAAGATGATGAAAAAGACTTGAAACAAAGCTCCTTAGGACCCTTCAACTTGCAACTTCCATGGATCACCTTGTAAGTTTTGAATGGACATGAAAATGGAAGAGATGAATGTTGAAAGTGATGGTGGTGATTTCGGTTTTTGGGGCAGCCGTGAGGGAGAGAGAGAGTGAAGATATGAGAATGATGGTGGTGATATTGTGCCAAGATCTTATAAGATTCATTTATATATATTAGTTACTTCCACAAGCAAGATCCACCACATAATCTAATCAAAATATATAAAGCATGGAAGGATGATATGGTGGGGTCCATGAGGGCTGATTTTCGGTTGGGGGGGGGGGTAATGTGTAATATTTTGCAACTAGAGTGGTAATGGTTAGTTACATATCAAGTATTACTTACACATATGTTATTTATTTGCTTTTTAGCGGGTGTTAGGGTGTTCGGGGATCACGACTAGCCAAGAAACAAATAAATAATGTGTGTGGCAAAAATTCAGTGTCCCGGGTAATGTCCGGTTGTTCGGTTAAATACTGTTCCGTTAAAGTGCTACACTGCACCGTTTAGTGTCTTTTATGTACCCTTTTTACTCCTTTTTATTCCCGACACTTAGGGAAATATTCTGGATGATAAAACATAGATTTCGTATGATATTTTATTATTTAAGAGCTGGTCATAGCTGAATCTGATAAAATTATGCACTTAAAGTGCGTTTCGGGTGCTTTTTAGTGCGTATTTTTGCTTTCAGAGCGTCTATAAGTTAACCCTTATATGTACTCTTGGGTTTTAATGTATTTTTGACTTTGGGCCTACACCTAGGTCTCAGTTCTAAAGTCTGACTGCTTTCTGCAGTTCTGTTGACACAATGTGTCTTACCGGTGAGTTTACTAGTATTTCTGACGCAACGCTCTCGTTTATGCATAAAACAATATTTTGTAGTATACAACGTGCATGAATTCACTTGTTTAATCATGTGTTCAGACATTGCTGACAGTTAAGCACATAATTGTAGTCAATAAATAATAATTAAGGTGTACGAAAATTACCGATTTGGTGCCAGTTGTCACAGTCTCCCCCCGTTAAAAGAATTTCGTCCCGAAATTCAGGCTGAGCTAACCCTCGCAGGAGTCTTCTTGAACAGGTGGGGATACTTTTCTTTGAACTGGTCTTCACGTTCCCATGTGTACTCGGGTCCGTGCTTAGAGTTCCAACATACTTTGACAAGTTTAACAGTGCTCCTCCTGGTCTTGTTAACTTTCCAGTCGGTAACCTCAACGGGTTGTTCTGTAAATCGGAGGGCGTCATCAATATGTATTTCATCCATAGGGATGATCACGTCTTCTTGTGTTGGACTCTTCTTGAGGTTGGATACATGAAACGTATCATGTACTCCATTAAGTTCTTCCGATAACTCCAACTTGTATGCCACGGTACCAATTCTTCACAAAATCTTGAATGGTCCGATGTAGCGTGGATTCAGCTTTCCACGCTTTCCAAATCTTACTACGCCCTTCCAAGGTGAGACTTTTAACAACACTTTGTCCCCCACCTCGAAATCTAATGGCTTTTGATCTAAATCAGCGTAGCTCTTTTGTCGATCTCGAGCCGCCTTAATGCGCTCTCGGATCTGCGCAATCTTTTCGGTTGTCTCTTGTACAAGTTCAGGACCAACCATACGTTTATCTCCAGCGTCTGCCCAACATAAGGGCGATCGACATTTGCGGCCATACAGAGCTTCGAACGGCGCGGCTTTTATGCTCGTATGATAACTGTTATTGTAGGAAAACTCAACTAAAGGTAGATGAGTATCCCAGCTGCCGCCAAGGTCCATGACACATGCGCGAAGCATATCTTCCAAAGTTTTTATAGTCCGTTCGCTCTGGCCGTCTGTTTGTTGATGGAATGTCGTGCTTAGATCTAACTGAGATCCAAAGGCTTCCTGAAATGATTGCCAGATTCTTGAGACAAAGCGTCCATCTCTGTCTGAAATAATTGAGATTGGCACTCCATGTCGTGCCACAATTTCCCTTAAGTATATCTCTGCATGCTTTCCAGTTCTGTCTTTCTCTCGGATCGGTAGGAAATGCGCAGATTTCGTTAATCGATCAACTATTACCCATATCATATCGTGCCCTCTCGGGGTCCTGGGTAATTTCGTTATGATGTCCATCGAGATTTGTTCCCACTTCCACACGGGAATCTCTGGTTGTTGTAGTAAGCCGGACGGTTTCTGTTATTCTGCCTTAACCTTGGCACAGGTTAGGCACTTTCCAACATAAACAGCAACGTCGCTTTTGAGTCTCGGCCACCAATAGTATTCTTTCAAGTCTTGATACATTTTTTCCGATCCTGGATGGATCGAATATCTCGATTTGTGGGCTTCATTAAGGATGACTTCTCGTATGCCACCATAGAGTGGAACCCAAATACGCTTCTTGAAGTATAAGGCTCCCTCCTTGTTTGGCACCATGTATTTCAGCATACACCGTAGGTATTCAGCTTTACGGTTCTCTCCTTTAAGAGCTTCCTGTTGTGCATCACGAATGCGTGCAGTGAGGTTCGTTCGAATGGTCATTTCTAACGCTCGAACCCTTAGGGTCTTAACCCTTTCCTTTCGGCTTAGTGCGTCTGCTACAACGTTTGCCTTTCCAGGATGGTACTTGATCTCACAGTTGTAATCATTTAGCAGCTCGACCCATCGCCGCTGGCGCATATTCAATTCCTTCTGATCAAATATGTGTTGTAAGCTTTTGTGATCTGTGAAAATTGTACATCGAGTACCATATAAATAATGTCGCCAGATCTTCAGGGCGAATACCACTGCGCTCAGTTCCAGGTCGTGAGTGGTATAGTTTCTTTCATGTACCTTCAGTTGTCTTGAAGCGTAAGCGGTGACTTTTTGGCGTTGCATGAGCACGCAACCCAAGCCTTGTCGTGAGGCGTCGCAGTATACCACGAAGTCTTCAGTGCCTTCGGGTAATGATAGTATTGGTGCATTGCAGAGCTTGTTTTTAAGTAACTGGAAGGCTTCTTCTTGTTTGTGACCCCAGTCGTATTTCTTGTCTTTCTGTGTAAGGGTCGTTAGCGGTTGAGCTATCTTTGAGAAATTCTCGACGAAAAGTCGGTAATAGCCCGCTAAGCCCAAAAATTGACGAACTTCAGTTGGGGTCTTGGGAGCTTCCCAATTCTTTATGGCTTCTATCTTGGATGGGTCTACATGAATGCCCCTCTCATTCACAACATGACCAAGAAATTGTACTTCGCGAATCCAAAATTCGCATTTTGAGAACTTTGCATAAAGTTTCTCCTTTTTCAGTAGTTCCAGGATGGTCCTGAGGTGTTGTTCATGTTCTTCTTTCGTTCGTGAGTATATCAGGATATCATCGATAAATACAATCACGAATTTATCGAGATATGGTTTGCAAACGCGGTTCATCAGATCCATAAAGACCGCTGGTGCGTTCGTTAGTCCAAATGGCATCACAAGAAACTCGTAGTGCCCATAGCGTGTTCTGAATGCAGTCCTTGGTACGCTTTCCTCTTGTACTCTCAATTGATGGTATCCAGATCGAAGGTCGATCTTGGAATAGTAGCTTGATCCTTGCAATTGATCAAATAAGTCATCAATCCTTGGTAGTGGATACCGATTCTTGATTGTGAGCTTGTTCAGTTCTCTGTAGTCGATACATATCCGCAGAGTTCCATCCTTCTTCTTTACGAACAATACTGGAGCTCCCCAGGGTGAGAAGCTTGGCCTAATGAACCCTTTATCCAACAACTCCTGGAGTTGTGTAGATAATTCTTGCATTTCGGATGGTGCAAGCCGGTAGGGAGCCTTGGCTACAGGAGCAGCTCCTGGAACCAAGTCTATACGGAATTCGACTTGTCGTTGCGGAGGTAGTCCTGGCAGATCTTCGGGAAAAACATCAGAGAATTCCTTCACCACAGGAATGTCTTCGAATTTCGGCTCCTCAGCCTTCTTGTCTACAACATGCGCTAGGAAAGCAACACATCCTTTCCTTAAGCACTTATGTGCCTTCATACAACTGATGATTCGTAGAGGCGCGTCTCGTTTTTCTCCGTGCACAATGAGAGTTTCGTCATTCGCTAAAGGGATGCGAATGATTTTCTCGTGACAAATAACTTCGGCTTTGATTTTGGACAACCAGTCCATTCCGACCACTACATCGAAACTACCCAATTGAATAGGTAAGAGGTCGATGCTAAATCTTCGTTCACCAAGTTCTAGTGTGCAACCTCTAACAACTTCGCCCGACTCCACAAGTTTACCATTGGCTAGTTCTATGGAATAAGGAATTTCTAATCTACTAGATTCTATTCCAAGCATGCGTTTAAATTCCACAGACATGAAGCTAAAATCGGCGCCAGTGTCAAATAATATGGATGCAAAGTGATTGTTAATGAGAAACGTACCGGTGACCACGTTAGGGTCCTCGCGTGCGTTCTTTGCTCCAATTACAAACGCTCTAGCCTGAGCATTGTTTCTCTCTGGGCAGTTCTTCATGAAATGATCATTTCTTCCACACTTGAAGCATCCTTGGTTCTGCCCTTTCCCGTTACCATTCTTGTTACCAGCACCGTTTCCATTTCGGTTCTTTCCTTTTCCCCAACAGTCTTCTGTTTGATGACCCAATTTACCACATTTGTCGCACCTTGGAATGCGACAAGCTCCATCATGATGATACTTACATTTTTGGCATCTAGGCATGGAGCCTTGGTATGCTTTGGTTGCAAGGGTCTTCGCCTCCTGAGACGGGTTAGCGTCACGCCTCTTGTTGTTGAAACCTTTGTTGTTACGAGTTGCTTGGTTCAGATTCGAATGCTTTCTCTTTTTGTCGCCGGACGACTCAGCATGTGTCTCGGTCTTCTCTGTTGGGTTTAGTGATAACTTCTTCATACGAACACAATCTTCAGTTAGGCTGACAGCCAGAGTTACAGCCTCGGTGATTGTTTGTGGTTTGGCCGACGTCACCATGCCACGAAACTCTGGGGCCAGTCCCCAAATGTAGCGTTCAACGCGCTTGAATTCAGGAGTCACCATGTAGGGAAGCACTCTAGACAGATCATGGAACCTTCGAGTATAACCATTAATGTCAGCACCTTCCATAGTCAAGTGCCAGAACTCCGTTTCCAGCCTTTGGAGTTCAGCGCGGGAGCAGTACTTTTCTCTCATTCTTTCCTTTAGTTCTTCCCAAGTTAGGCCATAAGCGGCATCATCGCCCAAGGTTTGGACCTGCAAGTTCCACCAGGTTAAAGCTTCATCGACAAATAACCCAGTAGCAAAGGTGACTTGCTGATCCGCAGTACACTTGCTCATGCGGATAGTGGCTTCAGTTTTCTCAGTCCAACGTACAAACGCTACTGCACCTCCTGTGCCGTCATAGTTCATTGGTTTGCAGTCGAGAAACTGCTTGAAAGTGCAGCCTTGAGCTGCGTTTCCTCCAGACGAATCTCCATGCCCGTTGCGTCTAGCATTGCTTGGTCCTCCACTGTCTTGAGTTCGGTTTGCCTCGTATTGGGCGATAGCAGCGGAGATCCGTTCTTCCAGTAGAGCGTTCAGCTCTTCAGCAGTCTTTGGCAGTGGGGGAGGAGGAGGTTGATCATCATTGCGAGCATTCACAGCTTTCCTGGGTGCCATGTTCTGACAGAACATAACACAACAGGGTTAAATATTTGTTTGATATCGTCATACTAGACAGTAGTAGCATATATATTCACAGGTATATACCACATAAGTGACATCAAACATTTTTACTCTAGCAGAGTATATTAATAGGCTGGTGTTCACGTTTGACCTTTTCTTGTACTGAGGGAATTTATACGTGGCAAGACTTGCTGTGGTTTCTGTGCACTGAATTCCATAATTATGTATGCATCCATAATTACGTAACTCCTTGCACAGTCCGCACAGTTCGTTTCATCCTCGTATTTCTTCCTTCAGGTAGGCCATTGCTTTCAGGTAAAGTCACGTATACTCGTGACATTCTACTTCTAGTACATGCTAATTATCACACATAATTGCAAGTAATTTCTTAGTTAAAGACAAGTGCTACCCTAGTGCACACTAAGTCTCGTAGTGTCTTTTCTAGACTCATGTAGACAATTTCAGGTAGTGGATGTCGCGGGAAGTTTTATGCAATGAAAACTCTTTGGAAAGTTGTTTTCGTGAAAGGATCCTAGAGATTGTAGACTAGACTCGAGAAGGAATCCTGGTCCATTACAATCGTAGCTCTGATACCAATCTGTCACACCCCTTTCTGTGGCGGAAGCACGAGGTGTGATCATGAAAGGTTCTCATTGCATACGAAAGGTAAACATGCTATATGCTCGTAAAAACATCAAATCCATAATTTGAAAACATAAGTTTAGCGTTTACATTGCTAAGTCGCATAAAACATTGTCTTAAAAAGTTTACAACTTTATTTAGAGATAAACATAAGCGACATCCACAAGCATAAGCGAGACCGCGCGCACATCCATCCTAGTTACCTGAAATACATGTGAGTTTTGGAAAAAACGTCAACATAATGTTGGTGTGAATTCATGCAGTTTTGTATTTCACGTTTGTATACTTTGTATGAAAACATGGTTTGTGAATAAATCAAGTTTTCATATACTAATTCAGTTTCATGTGTACACCACGTACTCATGTATAATTCAATTTCTTCTTGAGTAGCCCACGTACTCAAGTATAATTCTATCTTTTCTTGAGTACCCCACGTACTCAAGTATTCATCAATTTTTAGTATGGTATGACTTTTATGTAAATAAAGTATTCCTGTAAGTATCAGGATTGTTAATGGGTTGCAAAGCCATTAACATGTGACACGACATAGGAAGTCACCAAACCTAAGGCATTTAATTGGTATATTCTGAGACACAAAAGCACTACTCGATTCTCGCCCTCACCGAGAGTGTGGCTGCCAGGCACCCGTTAGATCTAACCTTTTGTTCTGCGGTCTAAGTATGTACACGATTAATGGTGCTTCTGTACCCTATTCGTGACACTATTTCTCATAATGCATCCTACTTGGTTCTCGTCCTCACCAAGCGCGTTTCTTGTTATCATTTCTCATAGCACCTCATACTTGGTTCTCGTTCTCACCAAGTGCGCTTCTCATATTCTTATATTTCGTCACACTTGGTTCTCGTTCTCACCAAGTGTACTTCTTGTATTTATATCATACCAATTATAAATTTTTGTACATTTGTACATGTATTTCACCCCCGAAGTTATAAAAACTGAAAACAGTTAAAGAGAAAAGGGGGAGCATGAACTCACAACTTTGCGTTCCTTGCGTCGTAAACTTCACCGGATTTACTTAATTAACGTCGAAACCTATACGCGTTTTCTTAACGTTAGTCACTAGACTTGCGTCGCACAAGTACAGTCACTCTCTTTTGTATATATTATTGTGTTAAAAATATTCTATATTTTTAACTACGTATCTTACTTATATTATTTTCTCTAAAATTAATATAAGTATCTCGTGTTTTGCACTTTGCACCCGAATTATGTATCTTGTATGTTGTATGTGTATTTTTGTTACAAAACTTATGGCGAGGTTTGTATTTGAAAATCATAGTTTAGAACACACTAGCAAACGTTTGTCTAGAAAATATTTACTAAGTGTTAGGATTTTCAGAAAATTTCGCCATAGTCTCCTTTGTAAACGGAGATGTCCATGCTAAGCAGCATATCATTTTCTTTTCGAAATCAAACCATGATCATCAATAATCAGCCCTTACGTTTTAATACGCAAAATACTACCTTTGTCGTTTCCGTTTCAATATGTGAAAAACTGGACTGTTTTCGGACGAGTAAATAAAATACTTAACTTATTCCAAAAATTCCCAAATTTTTGCGGAACGTCTTAATCGACTCACAAATTATTGTGTAAAAATATCGGGGCCCAGTTCATTATCAGTAATTTATAGAAAATCGTTTACCTAACTGTAATCAGATTTGTTACATTCTGATCACAGTCTACGGAATAATTCGTTTAAAATTCCTCGTAAGTCCGTTTGACGAAATTCCAGTTGGAGGGTCACAAATACATCAGTGACCATCTTTGGTAAAAATGTAAGGGGCTGGTTCTGTTTAGGTTTCAAGTTGTGACTGAAAACGTATGGCCCATTTTACTGCAGTAAAAATCAGCCTTAGCTGCTGTCACGAAAACAGACTTTTAAATAGTAAACGACCTCAAAAAAATACGATTCCAGCGCCATTTTCTTCGTTTTTCGGAAATACACAATTTAGGGTTCAGAAATTCCGTTTTTTGATTTATTAAAGTCTGTTTACAGCCTGTTGAAGTCGGCTGAATAAGTAACTCAGCATGTTGTTTTGTGGTTTAAATGTTACTAAATCGTATTATTAAGTGTCCGACAACGGGTTTATCAAAAGTTTGACGATCACACATCATATATGTATTAACCAACCCTAAACCATCAAGTTTTCATCTTTATGTATCAATCATAAGTAAACTTTTTATATGCATATTTCATATAAACTTTTATGTTCATCTACTAGTTCTTGTCACATTAGTGATTTAAAACATACTACACCTTTTTGATTAATGAAAGGAGATGAAACAAGATTAACAAGAGTGTAACAAAGGACTTACTACTAGCTTATAGCTAGGGATGATTCTTGTGTGAAATGATGAGTAAAAGATGATGAAAAAGACTTGAAACAAAGCTCCTTAGGACCCTTCAACTTGCAACTTCCATGGATCACCTTGTAAGTTTTGAATGGACATGAAAATGGAAGAGATGAATGTTGAAAGTGATGGTGGTGATTTCGGTTTTTGGGGCAGCCGTGAGGGAGAGAGAGAGTGAGGAGAGAGAGTGAAGATATGAGAATGATGGTGGTGATATTGTGCCAAGATCTTATAAGATTCATTCATATATATTAGTTACTTCCACAAGCGAGATCCACCACATAATCTAATCAAAATATATAAAGCATGGAAGGATGATATGGTGGGGTCCATGAGGGCTGATTTTCGGTTGGGGGGGGGGGGGTAATGTGTAATATTTTGCAACTAGAGTGGTAATGGTTAGTTACATATCAAGTATTACTTACACATATGTTATTTATTTGCTTTTTAGCGGGTGTTAGGGTGTTCGGGGATCACAACTAGCCAAGAAACAAATAAATAATGTGTGTGGCAAAAATTCAGTGTCCCGGGTAATGTCCGGTTGTTCGGTTAAATACTATTCCGTTAAAGTGCTACACTGCACCGTTTAGTGTCTTTTATGTACCATTTTTACCCCTTTTTATTCCCGACACTTAGGGAAATATTCTGGATGATAAAACATAGATTTCGTATGATATTTTATTGTTTAAGAGCTGGTCATAGCTGAATCTGATAAAATTATGCACTTAAAGTGCGTTTCGGGTGCTTTTTAGTGCGTATTTTTGCTTTCAGAGCGTCTATAAGTTAACCCTTATATGTACTCTTGGGTTTTAATGTATTTTTGACTTTGGACCTACACCTAGGTCTCAGTTCTAAAGTCTGACTGCTTTCTGCAGTTCTGTTGACACAATGTGTCTTACCGGTGAGTTTACTAGTATTTCTGACGCAACGCTCTCGTTTATGCATAAAGCAATATTTTGTAGTATACAACGTGCATGAATTCACTTGTTTAATCATGTGTTCAGACATTGCTGACAGTTAAGCACATAATTGTAGTCAATAAATAATAATTAAGGTGTACGGAAATTACCGGTTTGGTGCCAGTTGTCACAGCTTCAAACTCTCTAGAAGCGAGTTCTTTGATGCAAACCGCAGACACTCACGAGTAGCTGCGGCAGAATATAATTACCCTAACGGTAGCTACGGAAGAGCCACGACTAAACCGCCACACGGTTTATCAAAGCTACTTCGAGGAAAACTACTTTCCAACTAAACGTGAAGGAAAGTGGTTACAGAATGAATGCGGAAAGGTTTCACCCAACTTCCCAAGTATCTAAGGTGATCTCCTCCGGCAACACTACTTAAAGGAAAACTACTTTCCACCAAAGCGTGAAGGAAAGTAGCTCCAGAACAGTGGTAACAAGTCTGCTTATGACTGGTTACCCACCTATGGACCGCATAGAATAAACAATGTTAGGCACAACCATGCCTATGACCATGTTTATCTGCCCATAGTCCAGATTCACATTGTTCGACCAAACACGGCCAATAATAACGCAACTACCCCACGTGGCTCAAACGCACATGGCCAACAAAGTTCGGCAATGAGGTAATCGCAAAGGACGTGCGGTTACTTGAGAGCTAAACCTCAGAGGACGTGCGGTTACTAGAGAGCTAAACCGCAGAGGACGTGCGGTTACTAGAGACCTAAACTGGAGAACACGAACACCCCACAAAACAGGGATCATCATTGAATGTCCAGTTGAACCTAGAGCTTGAGCAAAGTACTTATAAACGTTGTGGTAACGGACACCTTCCGTCACCATCTCAAAGATTGGTTCGAACCCTGCTGAACACTTTCCGTCATCATCTCAAAGGTTGGTTCGAACTCTACTAACATCGTCAGTCACCGTTTTAAAGGTTGGTTCGAAACACCAACAGGTGGCTGATGACATCAGAAAACGGTAGACCATATTACCGCATCAAATCCTCGGCTGAGAATTCCGCATCAGACGGAACTTGCTCACCAGTGCAGAGTTCAATGTTTTCAAATGCTACAACGAAAACATCAAAAGTCAAACCATCATACACAAACACATCCATCTCAAAGGAAGAAATAATCCACTCGAACGACCTACCGACCGGACAGCGGTCCGAACGAACAGGTCAGCAGCGTGATTTACTGAAAGTAGGAGCCATCTGCATGGCCCATATTCTACCTTCTAGACACCATAGTCCAGTATCCCTCCCACATGCAACTTGCATAAGGAAGGAACACTAGACTGGGGGGACTTGAAGGGGTATGGTCCCAGATCTCGCGCCAGCATGACCGCGAGTGACCATTACCCTTATCAAAAACCCCCACCAGCAGGAACTTACCTGTGTCCGTGCGGGCACGCGCGAACACAGCGGTCCAATCTGTCCAGTGATGAGAAGACTTACCTTAAGTATAGGAACACATGTTACGCATAGCGATGCGGCCTGGCACCGCATCCTATGGACATTTTCGTCACGACAAGGGATCTGGACAACAGTAACAGTCACCAAGCGGCGATGCGGCACGACACCGCACTCCGCATACATCTTGGCCAGAACAAGAACGCGGGAACAACATCAGTTACCGCAAGCAACGATGCGGCCCGACACCGCATCCTGCCTACAAGGCAAGTGGGTCTGACACTCAGTGCAAGTGGCACTGAGAACAGTCTCCTACTAGCCCACACGTGTGCAACGGTATGACACCACAGTAAGACGTGGCATCACCACCGTAACTGACAGGTTTGACACACCTACGAAAGACTGTGCGATGTCAGACTCGCTACTCAACTACTCTCCTTCACTCATCGGCTATAAATGCCCATCCCAAACCAGGTTTGAGGTATCACTTCTCAACTCTCTCACTACTACTGCTATCACACTTTGCTTCCCAAGCAAACTACTGATTCTCACGCCGAAGAGTGGTAACAAGGAGCACCCCCCACCCCATCCTCCTTGTTACGAGTCACGGCTTGTTTCCTTGTGCAGGAAACCAACCAGCGGACGATCCAGCCAGCGATCCTCGGAAAGAAGGGATTAACCCTACTTGACGAGACCAGTGAGTTAACCCCACCCGGTTAACCATTGTTTCATCAGTAGGGTTGTTAATTTTAACGCATGTTTGGAGTCAAAACACCTATTGGGATGTGTATTAGTGTTTCCCCCTTTTATGTCTAGGACTTGAAATGTGAGTATGTTGTTCATGGTTCTAATTTCGACTCAAGCTTCAACTGTTTTTTCCATTGTTTATATAAGATTTGCTGCAAATGTTTTGAAAAATATAACTTGGTAATTTAGAGATTTAATGATTAGATTAAGAAAAATATATAAATTCTATTATACAACATCGTGTGATACACGGAACTATATTCTCGAGGATTGATAATTGACAGAAACAACTACCTTGTTGACAATTAACGTCACCGCAACATCGCACGGGTTTCTTACTAGTGTATATATGTGTGTGCGTGTGTGTGTGTATAGGACAAAGTTATTTTGGAAAAACACTCTAGTTGAGAAAGCTATGTACACTATCTAAAACAACAAATATTTTTATGAATATTTTATGGAACGTAATATACATGTTTCAAAGCATATCTAGCCAAAAACGCCAAAAGAGTGCCGATGAAATACAACTTTCGCCCTCTAAAATCTATTTACAGTCCCTAATACAATTTTAAACAAAATCAACTTTCTCTCTCTAAAATATATTTATAGCCCCACTTTCTCTCTCTAAAATGTGACGATAAAAACCCTTGGGATAGTCACCTGATACATGGTCCTAAAATTTACTTATATCCCCTAATACAATTGTACAAAATCAACTTTCTTTGCCTAAAATCTATTTATAGCCCTAGTTTCTCTCCCTAAAATATGATGATGAAAACCCTAGACAAAGTAACCTAATACATGCGTGCTCTCAAAATCTATTTATAGCCCATAATACAATTCTACAAAATCAACTTTCTCTCTCTAAAATATATTTATAGCCTCACTTTCTCCCTCTAGAATGTGATGCAACCCTAGAGAAAGTCACCTAATATATGCTCCTAAATAATCAACTACACAATCTTACAAATGTAATAACATTATATATATCGAATAAAACGTAAGTTGTAACACCCCGAAAACGGGTTTGGTAATCAAACCCCGTTAATACTAAAAGACGAGTAAAATATCGTTAGCGGTAAAAGTTACCCGGTAAATATTAGGATTTAAATAAATAATCCTAATATTAAATAAAAAGTGAATAAAAGATTTTAATGAAATAAAATGGATAAAAGGCCCGAGTCAACGGGACTTAAAATAAACCTAGTCATAAACTTCCTCGAACCCACTAAATTAACTAGGGATGTTTGACCCGGTTAAAAAGAGGGAATAAGGATTTGAAATAAGTAGGTTGTAACTTACTAAGTAATTAACCAAACATGAGGGACCAAAGTTAGATAATTAGAAAAGTCTATTTATTAAAACAACATAAAACACACACACATGTGTGTGTACGTACGCGACCAGGAGAAGCTCCATGGGAGCTCAAACCCTAACTTCAACAAAATCTACAAATTGAGGCTTGATTTGTAAGACCCTAACACGTATTTGATAAAAAGTCGCAGCGGAAAATTCGTGCAATAAAATTTCTTTCATTATAAACTTTATGCCTTACTTGAAAGTTCATTTTTAAAACAACTCTTTTATATTGAATACATCAATCTAACTTATTTATAGAATAAAACATAACTTATTTTTACTATATTACATTCACCAACTTTCCCCATACAATCTATCTTGTGACTCGGTCCTTGATCTCTACTCCTCGATGATCCTTCGTGTCTCGTACAACCTGCACTCAACACATACGTTCATTACGTTAGCACACATTATAAACTTAACCAGATTCATACTCGTATACTTCTCATTCCGATATTCCTCTACATTTAAGCTTTCCATGTAAACATCAATCCTGGTGAGACTTCAATAGTGTACCTGCATTACACTTCATTCTCGAGGTGCACTATTAATAGCGTTAATACTGTATAGTATTGAAAACTTGCAAACATCCATGCATACCTGATTGCATACGTGCACACTCACATATTTACATACGTACATACCTTCATACATGACTACATACTTGCATACGCTCATATATACCTACTTGCATAAATTCATACACACATACATACATACCTACATACGTACATATGTTCATACACGTCTACATATGTGCATACGCCCATATGTTCCTATTTGCGTAAATACATACACACATACATACCTACCTTTCCTAAAACATGAAATAAATTAATCATACTTAGTATATAAGCGTTTAAAATCGGTCTAAACGGGTTCGCGTTGCATATACAAATAAAATATGATTTTTTCAATATCCTGGAGCCCGTGGCGTCGTGCGACGGCCTATGGCCTTCGTCGTCGCGTCGCGCCACCCCCCCCCCCCCCTTTTGAACAGAATGTTCGCAGCTGTTGCTGCATATTCCCAGCATAACTCGGTTTTACGGAAACGAGCATAACTTTCTCATTTTTGGTCCGTTTTACCCGATTCTTTTTCCTACGTGATCGTAATTTAATTCTCCATCACATGGAGTTAACATCCGACATCCGCATTAACAAAATTCTAGACTTTTAAGCTATCGACTTATCACCTTTTTACTAAGTCTTGACCCGTTCATGCATTTATCAAAATAATCTGTTTATTTGACCTCCATTTCTCATGAGCCTTATAATTTCAACGTTGTTTATCATAAAAGATTAAATTCTTGGATGTCTTGCATCCTCTTAACCCTTTTCCACTAAAAAGGCTGTTTTGACCTGTTATGGGTATTTACGCATTAAATGGTCTATGACATACAAAACCATACTCTTCACTTTCACACATGACCAAAACATTACTCTAATCGATTAGCTTGTTTCCAAATGACATTTAAGGTCGTTTGCCCGATATACCTATCAAGGGCGTTTTTGTCAACATTGCCCCATCCTTTACAACAAAGGACTTCATCGCATATTTAACCAATCCTACCACTTAACTACAATTCTAACACACATACCTTGCTCGGATCAAAGCTAAGATCCGTTTAATACTTCATCCACCATATTAGATGATAACAACGAAATCCTTCCGCTATTCATGCTTTAAATTCGTAATACTTGCCAAACAATTCATTAGTCGATATTACCAAATGGTGATATCTTCACCATTTGGCTCATTTAGTCTAAATGCCCATTTCATCCTTATGAGATCTTTAATTAGTCATTATTCCTTCCATGTAACTTATGCCTTCATTAACTCGTAACTAAAATTACCATACTACCCTTTTTACCCTTTTTAACCATGAAACTTAGTCTCTTACCATGACCACATATTCCGACCCGTATCCAAACTTGTCGGAACATCATACTTCACATATTCACTTACCATGTTCGTAATCTAATCAACGAGTAGAATTCTAATACGAATAAAAAGGGTTAAGCTTTACTTACCAAACATCTGAATATGCTTCCCGTGCGCATTAGTCCCGATTGACCCGCTTCTTTCCCAAGCTTCTATGTCGCTTATCAACCATTAACTATCATATATCATTCTCAAGATTGTTAGCTTATTTATCATTCATCACACGGATCTTATATTAAGTTTATCATTTAACCTTATAACATGCTAATTCATCATTTCTTATTCAATTTCTTTAAACATACATACACATATATGATTTTCAAACATCATTAACATAAGCATATCATTACTTCTATCATATCATCAAAACCCACTTCATAACTACTTTGTTAATCACTTACAAGTGATCTAATCTCAAATTCCTCATAAGTTCATCATACATTTGGTGTGTATACTACCTCCTAAGCATAGTATACAACTAATTCATGCATATTCTTCTAATCTCACACATAATTCATCAAATTCTTCATTCTAATCAACATGAATCATCCATACATAAACATCGACCTACTAGTATCACATTTCTTTCGATCCCTCTAACAAGAATCCATCATATATATCAAAATACATCAATAATAAGCAAGAATTTGGACATGGATGATTTACCCATGTCATCATCTTCACCATAACAAACGGGTTTCACCCTTAAACATCAAATTAACCTAAACCATGCATAATCCATGTTCGATATGATGATTCTAACACACACCCGTTCTCAATTTCATAAAAATTCGCAACTTACATCATAACCCACTTCGTGAAAGATCACCAATCTAACTTTTAAGACATACCTTATGATCCCCTCGTGTAGGTGATCAATAATCCGTGTTTATTCCTGAATTTAGACCTTGATTCACCCTTCAATTTGATGATTCTTCATGCTTAGGGTTTCTTGAGCTCATGGAGCTCCTTCTCGTTCTAGAACATACACGATTTGTGTGTTTGTGTGTGTTTTTCATATATTAAATTCAACTTTTATTTTGCCCCACTTTAGTCCCTCAAGTTTGCCACTAAATAATATTGGCACAACTATCATCCTTTAATTGCTTTTTACCATATTCCCAACTAGGTTAAATAGCCTAGTTGTTTATTTCATGTTATACCATATCAGAACATTTACCGAATATAAACTTTCAGGTTTTGGGGTGTTACACGATTCAAGCCCTAAATCAATGCATGAACATATAAAAACGATCACCTATTCGTGGGGATCACAAGGTATGTTGAATTTAGTCATATGGTGATACTTGAAAAATGTGGTTAATATTCTTGAACGAAATTCTTGTATGAGTTGTGAATGTTATAATGAAATTGAGATGTCTATGAGTCTAGGAACGAATCCAAGATGTAAACTTGTTGATTTGACACCATAAATTAGTGTTTTGGTTAGCTATTTATGGGGGTGCTAAGTGGGTTTATGACAATATGATGAACACTCGAATTAGAGCGTTAAATTGATGAATATTGATGTTACGATACAAGTTCTAAATGTAGTTCATGAACACTAGACATAGAGGTTTGATTCTTGATGTTAATCTTGGCAAAAAATGACTAGTTAGGACCATGGTTGCAAAAGTCGTTAAGCGCTCCCTAGTCGGTCGACCGGGGAGTTGAGAGTACTCGGCCTAGGCGGAGAGTACACGGGGAGTACTCGGACATGCCAAATTATAAAGAAATTAGTTTTCGGAAATTAAATATATGTCAAATAACATAAATTTACTAATATTTATAACAAAATACGTGAAATTGATATTAATTATTTAATATTATAGGCATAAAATTATGGGTTATTTTATTTTAAGTCAAACTCGGCCCGAGTTAACCTACTAGATCCGATTTTGGCCGATGTTGACCGCATTTGATCGATTCCGAGTAATTAGTCGAAGTTGAAGAAAGTCGCCTCGGCAGGCTACCTTGTAGCGACTACTCGGGGAGTACTCGGCCTTGGAGACCTTGTTTTACAACCATGGTTAGGACCTAGTTGTGAATGTGTAAAATTATGCCGATTAGGTGTTTGATAAAATGCCTAAATGAAAGCTAAAATGTTGAAATTTCGAGTGAAACACACACTTGAATAACATGACAAATTATGCGAAATATGAAGCGATAAGAGTTCTAAATATCGTGTTGATTTAGAATTAATTGCGTAAACCATGTGATTGAAAGTAGTTAACTTTTGATAAGTTAAGCTAACTAAAGATAAAGTCGAATAGTAGTTTGGACATAGAAAATAAGTAAGGTGGAATAGTCGTGATTGTTAATGACTAATCTAACCACCTTGTAAATGATGACGATAGTTTGACGCTTAACGAGCTAGGTGGAGGCTTAGGAAAGAAGCGGGTCAAACGGATTGAGCACGCGGAAAAGTGCATGATCGGATGGAAGGTAAGTGAAACTTACACCTTTTAGTAGAATAAATGTTTATTCTATAAGTTGCAAATACAATAAGGATAATATTTAAGAAATGGTTCCCGACGCGAAATAATACGGGTTGGAACTATAATAAATGATAAAAACCATGTTTAATGGTAAAAGAGATAAAACGGTAAATTAGCCATGAAAAGCTAATTGTAAAAAAAATGGGTTTTTGAACGGCAACTTACAAGTAAGCCTAAACGAATAAAAAAAGCGTAGAACGGTGACTAGTCAAGAATAGATGAACCAAGATCAAAATTTAAAACAACACCAAATGGTGTAAGCCATGTCGAGTAAACGCGTAAGAAATGGATTTGCGAAACCAAAACAAATTGGTAAAAAGGAAAGATCCGAAATGAAACGCTTAATGAAATGGTAAATATATACCATTCGATTATAAGCGCAAAATATTTGGTCGTTTAGACCAAACGGGAATCTATGGTAACATATATTCCATTTAACAATTAACGACTAATAAGCGTTGTTGAGTCATACGCTTACAGGATAAGACGGTATTAAAACGGGTCAATATGTTGACTCGAGCCAGGTACGTATAAATATGATTGTAGTTAAATGTACATTTTTGGTCAAATAAGTAGCGAAAGCCCTTCATAGTAAATGAGGGGCTAAAATTGACCAAAACGCCCTTGAACGGTAAATTGGGCAAACTGTAACAACCCGCTTTTCGAAAGTCAAAGTCAAAGTCAAGATTGAAGTCAAAGGAAGAAAAGATTTCTAATTGTGATCTATCACTCTTTGCTCCACTATCGTTTGACTTCTTGGACTTGTAATCGAATCTATTATTTATTTGCTTTAGTTGTATTATGTGGAGTATCTACCAATAATCGAGGTTTAATCGCATATTAATTGCTAATCAACTCATCGCTATCGCAATCGCAACTCGAATTATGTGTTCTGGATATTGTTTCACGTGTGTGTGCCATTTATGTGTTACTTGTGCATGTTATGTTTATGTTGAGGTGTTAATCGCAATTCTATCGCATCGCAATCGAATCGCAAACGCTAAACGCAAGTTATTTATAGTGATTGTATGTTAGATATAGCAGTTAAATTATTTTTGTAACTAACGGGTAACACTATCGCATCGCTCACTCGAACTGCATCGTAACGCTCAGCACGCGAATCGAAACGACAAACTCAACACGACCGGACACTCGGATCGAGTGGCCATCCGGTCGGATTACTATCCGATCGGACAGCCATCCGATCGGTGACCCACTTGACACTTATGCCCCTTTCCTTTTTGGGAAACCCTATAAATACCCACCTGTCACATCATTTGTGATGTGACAGCTCCTTGTTCGACCAGCCGCACTCAAGCACTCATTTCTCTCGATTTCTCCTGATTCTTGTAAGTTTTCAACCTAAATCTTGTACTTCTATGATCTACATGCACTCTTTCATCATTCCTACCTTTGAATCTTAACTTTTAACCATGAAATCACCGGATTTGAGGTGTTCTAGGATGATGTCATTAGGGGGTTCTTATGAACTTCAAAGTTTGGCCTCATTCCATCAAGAATAACTTAGATCTGAAGGATTTCCACATGAATAAACAAAGATCTTGCATAGATCTAAACATAACCAAGGTTAAAAGGATTGAAAGAAGGTTTTCCAACGTTCTTTCAACTCTTTTGCACTCAATGCACTCAAAACCAATGGAATCGGAGCTCGTTCTGATCTTCTACTCATTCTTAGTGTATTATTGGTTCAAGATCTGATTTCTATCCAAGGGACGACTGATTTCGGGTTAAACATGAACCACCGTCTCGAATAGTTAGCTGGTCGAACTAGGGTGATTCCTGTTCGATCGGACGACTTGGGATTTGACGAGGTTTCTGTTGTTTAACACGTTGTCGTATCGTCTCGAGCCAACCGCAAAACTTTCCAAACTTAAACGAATCTCCAAGTTGCAAAAGATCAGATCGCGAGACGGATAGCCGTCCGATCGGATTGCCATCCCATCGGACCGCAATCCGGTCGGGCAACACTTGAGGATTTAACCCTTAAACAATTTTCAACATGTTCATTGCACAAACAAATTCTAGCGGGTTGCCACCCGATCGGTAGACTATCCCATTGGATGGAAATCCTGCTGTGAACTTGTTCTCTGAGAAATACCTCACCGGACGGATCCCCATCCAATCGAACGACCTGAAAGGTAGAGATACTTCTCTGTTTTCAAAATGCTACAATGAAAACTTCAAAAGGCAAACCATCATACACAAACACATGCATCCCAAACGAGGTGTCAATCCGACCGAATGGCCATCCGAACGGATTGACATCCGATCGAATGGCCATCCGTTCGGATAGCCATCCGGCCGAATGACCACTCGTCCCCTGTTCACTTTGCACCATTTTACGCACCACTTATCGTTATGCTATTGTTCTGATCAGGCTAATCCCACTCTAGCGCTCTCTTCAATCCATTAACTTCCATCGCTGTGAGTATACTCGACCCTTTTTTGCTTTATGCACTTTTGGGTGTTACATACGTTACTTATTCTAAATCACATCAATCACACAACGCAAACAAAATTTACACGCTGACCTCTAATGCATGTTATACGTGACTCGATGAATGCCTATTTGTTATGTTTACACATGGATTGCTATCTACCTGCCTTAGCAACGATAGTACTATAGTTTGGACTCAGCACCTGTCGTGGACAAGGGTTGTTTAGGATATTACTTCACGTGTTCGCAGTGGTGAACATGTGATGCGCACTCGCTACTCGAAGTCAAATCACAGTCATTGGTATTGATAGGATCTTTGTCGATAACTTACATGCTTCACATTATACGTTGTACATGCTGGTTATGCGTAAACGATTTCGAACTCTATTATACTATATCAAACTTGTATGCTCACCTTTACACTATGTGTATTGACCTTTATTTTAACGTATGTGACAGGTGTTTGAATGCATAGGATGTTGCTTACCTACTTTTGTGGAATCAAGTAGGACCGAGAGTCTAGAAACAAAGACAATTTATTTTATTTGAATCTGAGTTGTCGGAACAGTTTATTTGTTTTGGGGATATCTATGTCTGTAATAAGTTACTCGCTAAATAGGTTATGGTATGGGACATAATGTTTAACTATTTGGTAAAGTAGTTGTCATGGAATTTCTCTTGAACAATCTGTTTCACTCAGTGCCATGCCCCGATGTTTCCGTCATCGGTTAAGGTGTGACAGATTGGTATCAGAGCCATAACTATAGGGAATTAGGCAAGACTCGACCTAGTCTGGGTCGATGTCTTAGAACGACCTAGTCTATAGTCTAAGTACCAACAAACCGACTCGTGCATACCCAGTATGGGTTTTGTACGGGCATACTCGCTATTTCTCGCTTACACTCGCTACACACTATACACTTGCGCGAACATCGCATACTACAGTTCCGCGCAAGATCAGCCTTTCCTAAGGCTGATTTCATACACAAACGGATGACCTGGTTAAGATTAGGTGTGAAAACCGCAAACTCTCGACCAGATTACTCGTTCGAATTGCTATTTTTTTACTATAAACAAGAGAATTCGCGTTGAATCAGGAGTGAAATCCATACTTTGACGCGAATCTCCTTAATCTATCTCGTGATTTCATCACACAAATAGGAATGTAGTCGCTAAGTCAGGGGTGAAACCTGAACCTTGATGACTCGTTCTACTCTCTAATATGGTTTTACAAAACTCTCATCAAAGTCTCGACGGACTCCAACGACTAGAGGTCACACTGTAACTGGAAGGATGCGTGCCGATCGCTCGAATCGAAGCGAGAGCACAGTCCCGAAGGCCAAAGTATGCACTTACAAGTCCTTGTGAATAGTCGAATCACTTTGGGTAGTCAACGTCTATCTAGCCGGGACAATCTACCCTCGATTTTATGTGTTACGATTCTTGAATTGCCGCCGCTAACTCTGTGATTTATCGATTTATTGTAAATTTTATGAGTTTATGTGTTTCGATTTTGGTGATTTACTCGCTTTTTGCAATTCGCTTTGATCAACTTGCACCACTCGCACTACACATCTATCTCAACACGCTAACAAATCGTTACTACCAATGGAAAATCGCGTGCTATACTACTCGCTATGCTACTCGCCGTGTACTCGCAATCGCTATACTTAATCGCTAAACGTGTCGTGAAGGATAGTGAATACGTGCAACATATAGAATGGTTTCTGTGTTCTGACTGCCTTATGTGCTTCTGTGCCTTATGTGCTTACGTGCTTCCGTGCCCTACCTGATTACGTGCTTATGTGATTCTGTGAACGTGTTCTTGAGCTTTATGGTAAATCGCTATACTATACTAGGAATAATCAAAATTGTGTTTGAGTCCTGTGATGATGTCTGTTGCAGACAATGTCGTCATCTGGATCTCGCGCTACCCAAGCCGCACGCCGAAAACATACAGATAAACGCCTCGCCTCTATGGTCGCTAAATAAATGGCGAAGGTTATTCCTCAGATTGTCAGTGAACTTCAAGAGAATGCGAGCAAATCTTCTAAAGAATCAAGGACCGATACTCCCAAAGCTGCTTTCAGCTTCAAACAGTTCAAAGCCTGCGGACCGAAAAAGTTTACTAGTGAAGATGGGCCTACGGCCATGTTCCAATGGTTTGATTCTATTGAAGTCACCTTGCGCCAGAGTGGCTGTCCAAATGATCTCCGCACTCTGAACGCAACTGGCGTCTTCCAATCCCGAGCGCTGGATTGGTGGACGGCCGAGAGAAACAAACGAGGAAATGATGCTGCTTACGGGCTAACATGGGATGAGTTGAAGGACGTGATGATGCAAGAGTTCTGCCCTCCCCATGAGCGCCAAAAGCTGGAGGATGAATTCTGGCATATTAAGTAGAAAGATAGTGACAACGCTGGTTTGACTGCGCGCTTCAAGCAGTTGAGTATTATCTGTCCGGACCAAGTCAAGACTCCCGAAATCACCATCAAAAAGTATATATGTGCTCTTCCGGATTGTGTGGCTGATTTCGTCCAAGCTGCAAAGACGACGACAATCGAAGAAACGTATTTACTCGCTGCAGAGATCAACGATAAGCGAGTCAAGTCTGGTTTCTGGGATAAAGCTTCCAAGAATCTGTATCAAGCTACCACCGCTTCAATCGCTGAAACCGCCACCGCTCCTCAGTCATCCAAGCTCTCGAGACGCAAGAGAAAGAACAACAGCAGTTCCAGCAACAAGAACTGCGTTGCAACCAATGCTGCCCCACTCCAATTAGTTCCTGCTCAACCTCAACACCGCCAAGTAGCGGCCCCGGCTGCCAACGCACCACCGGCAAAGCGTGCGTATACTGGTCCTCACCCGGGTTGCCCTACTTGTACCTATCACCACCCAGTGGGAATCGCTTGCAGATACTGTGTGCATTGCAACATGTACGGCCATTTCACCGTCAACTGCCGTATAGGTCCACGTCAAACCCCAGCTCCAACACAAGGTCAAGCTCCTGCTTAACAAGCTCTACTTACTGCTCCTCAAGGCCATCAAGCGGCTCCTGCACTCGCGGTCAATGCTAGAGCTTGCTATGCGTGTGGTGATAACAACCACTTCGCAAACATGTGCCCGAACCGAGTGGTCAAGCAAGAGCCACAACAGCAGTAGCCCCAGCAGCAGCCTCAGCAACAGCAGCAACAGCAGCAACAACAAGCAGCCCGCGGACGCGCTTTCAACATTAACACCCGTCAAGCTCAAGCCGACAACAATGTGGTCAATGGTACGTTCCTTGTGAATAGTATATATGCTATGTGTTTATTTGATACTGGAGCAGATAACTGTTTTGTATCGTTCGAATTCGAAAAGCTCCTCAATCGTAAGCACGCTCATCTCCCCACGATGTTCGATGTTGAAATTACCACCGGAAGAACCATTGCCGTCAATTCCGTCCTACGTGATTGTACGCTCGAACTCAACAATCACGTCTTCCTTATCGATCTTATTCCAATGCAACTCGGTAGTTTTGACGTCATAGTAGGCATGGATTTTCTTCCCGAGAATCATGCTGAAGTTGTTTGTTTCGAAATGATGATTCGCTTCTCGCTCGCTAATGGTGATCAATTGTGTGTTTACTGCGAAGTCGCGTCAAAGAAACTCCAACTCATGTCGTGTGTCCAGGCTAGCAAGTATCTCCGCAAGGAATACCAAGCTTTCTTGGCACACATGGTAGTAGCGGAGAAAAAAGGAAGTTAAGGAAATAGACCAGGTACCTGTTGTTCATGAATTTCCCAATGTTTTCCCCTATGATCTACCCGGTTTACCACCCGCTCGTGATATCGATTTCCGAATCGACCTCATTCCTGGAGCAAACCCTGTTGCTAAAGCGCCTTATCGTCTCGCTCCTTATGAAATGCGCGAACTCTCAAGTCAACTCTAGGAACTTCTTAATAAATGCTTTAATCGCCCTAGCACCTCTCCATGGGGCGTGCCTGTCCTTTTCATCAAAAAGAATGATGGCTCATTCCGAATGTGCACGACTATCGGGAATTAAATAAGCTGACAATCAAGAATCGCTATCCCTTGCCTCGAATCGATGACTTATTTGATCAGCTACAAGGTGCTACGTGTTTTTCAAAGATCGATCTACGCTCAGGTTATCACCAATTACCCATTCAAGAGGAGGATATACCCAAAACCGCATTTCAAACCCGCTATGGTCACTATGAGTTCATCGTCATGCCTTTTGGTTTGACTAACGCTCCTGCAGTCTTCATGGATATAATGAATCGAGTGTGCAAACCCTTCCTTGATCGCTTCGTAATCATATTCATCGACGATATCCTGATCTATTCCAAATCAAAAGCCGAACACTCGCAGCATCTACGTCTGGTTCTTGAGCTACTCCAGGGAAACCGTCTCTACGCCAAATTCTCCAAGTGCGAATTCTGGCTGGAGGAGGTCCAATTCTTTGGTCACATTGTCAATAGTCAAGGTATCCACATTGACCCTATGAAGATCGAAGTTGTTAAGAGTTGGTTTACACCCAAGAATCCGTCTGAAGTCCGTTCTTTCCTCGGACTGGCAGGCTATTATCGTCGTTTTATCGAAGGTTTCTCCAAGATCGTTGTGCCGCTAACCTCTCTTACGCATAAAGATAAGCCTTTTGTTTGGGGAACTAAACAGGAGGAAGCCTTTCAAACTCTCAAAGCGATGCTCCCGTGCTTTCATTGCCCGACGGAAACGACAACTTCGTAGTTTACTGCGATGCCTCGAACCTTGGTTTGGGTTGTGTTCTTATGCAACGAGACAAGGTTATCGTGTACGCCTCTCGACAGCTCAAGATCCACGAGAAGAACTACACCACACACGACCTCGAGCTTGGCGCAGTTGTTTTTGCGTTGAAGATTTGGCGACACTACCTTTATGGTACCAAGTGTACGATCTTCACCGATCATAGGAGTCTACAACATATCTTTGACCAGAAGGAACTGAATATGCGTCAACGCCGGTGGGTAGAACTGCTCAATGATTACCACTGTGAGATCCGTTACCATCCAGGAAAAGCAAACGTCATTGCCGATGCTCTTAGCCGATGAAGCTATCTGCTTAGCGTACGTAATTCTCAAGCCCAGTTTCATCTCAAAACCCTTATACGCGACGCTCAGCATGCTTGTTTTACCAAACGAACCTTGAAGAAGGAAAAACTTCTAAACGATGGCGCCCAACTCGAGAACAAGTCAAATGGTATTTTTTACTATTTGGACCGAATTTGGATTCCCAAGCGTACTAATTTGCGACAACTGCTGATGGACGAAGCCCACAAATCTCGGTATTCTATTCATCCCGGTGCCGACAAGATGTACCAGGACATGTGCTACAAGTACTGGTGGACGGGCATGAAGAAGGATATCGCCATCTATGTTTCGAAATGCCTAACTTGTTCCAAAGTCAAGGCTGAGCATCAAAGACACTCTGGCTTACTCGTTCAACCCGAGATCCCGACGTGTAAATGGGAGAGTATAGCTATGGATTTCATAACGAAAATTCCGCGTACTCAATCAGGTTATGATAGCATCTGGGTTGTGGTTGATCGTTTAACCAAATTAGCTCACTTCCTACAGATACGAGAAGACTTTAAGGTAGAAAAATTAGCCCGAATCTACACCAAGGAGATCATCTGTCGACACGGGACGCCTCGTGACATCATCTCTGACCGCGATGCTCGGTTTACCTCGCGTCTTTGGGAAACATTTCAATCTGCTCTCGGTACTACTCGTAATTTAAGTACCGCTTTCCATCCCCAAACTGACGGTCAGACTGAAAGAATGATTCGCACCCTTGAAGACAAGCTCCGTTCATGTGTCATAGATCTCGGTGGTAATTGATTCGCACCCTTCAAAAGGCAAACCATCATACACAAACACATGCATCCCAAATGAGGTGTCAATCCGAACGGATGACCATCCAAACGGATTGACATCCGATCGAATGGCCATCCGTTCGGATCGCCATCCGGCCGAATGACCACTCGTCCCCTGTTCACTTTGCACCGTTTTACGCGCCACTTATCGTTATGCTATCGTTCTGATCAGGCTAATCCCACTCTAGCGCTCCCTTCAATCCATTAACTTCCATCGCTGTGAGTATACTCGACCCCTTTTTGCTTTATGCACTTTTGGGTGTTACATACGTTACTTATTCTAAATCACATCAATCACACAACGCAAACAAAATTTACACGCTGACCTCTAATGCATGTTATACGTGACACGTTGAATGCCTGTTTGTTATGATTACACATGGATTGCTATCTACCTGCCTTAGCAACGATAGTACTATAGTTTGGACTCAGCACCTATCGTGGACAGGGGTTGTTAAGGATATTACTTCACATGTTCGCAATGGTGAACATGTGATGCGCACTCGCTACTCGAAGTCAAATCGCAGTCATTGGTATTGATAGGATCTTTGTTGATAACTTACATGCTTCACATTATACGTTGTACATGCTGGTTATGCGTAAACGATTTCGAACTCTATTATACTATATCAAACTTGTATGCTCACCTTTACACTATGTGTATTGACCTTTATTTTAACGTATGTGACAGGTGTTTGAATGCATAGGATGTTTCTTACCTACTTTTGTGGAATCAAGTAGGATCGAGAGTCTAGAAACAAAGACAATTTATTTTATTTGAATCTGAGTTGTCGGAACAGTTTATTTGTTTTGGGGATATCTATGTCTGTAATAACTTACTCGCTAAATAGGTTATGGTATGGGACATAATGTTTAACTATTTGGTAAAGTAGTTGTTATGGAATTTCTCTTGAACAATCTGTTTCGCTCAGTGCCATGCCCCGATGTTTCCGTCATCGGTTGGGGTGTGACACAAACGACCCATTAGGAGCTTGCGTTTTGATTATGGAATCATTAAATTTGAATAAAAGCTATAAGCATACACATTCGTGGATCAAATGCCTAAAAACGGGTCAATTGCGTAAAATGAAAGGTCTTTAGATAATCATGGAGTTGATTGAGTTCTTCAGAAAAATTGTGTTTTCCATCTATATAAACTTCAATGATTCTTTTTATATAAATATGTTATTGTTGAGGTTGGATGTGTTCGAGGAACATAATTATATTTTTTATATCTCATATTATTTCTTGTATCACACATGATAAATTTAAAAACCTAGTTGAAAACGCCATAAAACACCCGGTTCAGAAAAAAACGCTATGAAAATACCTAGTTGAAAATGCCATAAAACACACAGTTCAGAAAAACGCCATGAAAAACTCAGTTAAAAACGCCCTAAAAACACTTAGTTTAGAAAAACGCCATGAAAAACTCAGTTAAAAACGCCCTAAAAACACTTAGTTCAGAAAACGCCATAAAAACTGGTTGAAAAATGCCATAAAAACACCCACTTCAGAAAAACGCCATAAAAACCTAGTTGAAAACGCCGTAAAAAAAGTTTAAAACGCCATAAAAAACCCGCTTCATTATTTTCGAAAAAGATATCAATAGTATACTCGTTGGAAAGATAAAAAAACGTTGAATTTTATGGTGTGATTTAAAAAAAAATCGCGTATAAAAAGGTTATTGGCGTTTAAATATGATCGGGGGAAATGGCATGTGATTAGCATGTGCACCCTTGTTTGGATCTTCCTATTTTACCCCTCCTGGTAGTTCCAAGGCCCCTAGTATTTAATAAAATGTCACCGCATCAATCTCAGTCACAAACCACTAAGATCTTGTGGCTGAGAATCGTTCTCACCGTTTTCACACTTTGAAGCGTTTTCTCCTGATCATATATATATATATAGGGGAAGGTTCATTGGGGAACACTAAAAAAGTGGGGAACTGCGGGGAATCGACTCAAACGAACTCCGATTGGACTTATTCCAGCGGCGTTGGAACCGACTCGTCGAACCCTTACTAGGATCTCTTAACCCTAAACCCTAAATCCTAACTCCTAAACTCTAAACCCTAAAGATAAAAAATAAGGCTAAAACCTAAGCTAAACCGTAAAATCTAAACTATAAACCCTAAAAGCTAAACCCTAAAGCTAAACCCTAAAAGCCAAACCCTAATATATTTAGGGTTTAGGGGTTATGATTTAGGGTTTAGGGTTAAGAGATCCTAGTTAGGGTTCGACGAGCCGGTTCCAAGGTCGCTTGAATGAGTCCAATCGGAGTTTATTTGAGTCGGTTCCCCCGCTATTCCCCACTTTTTTAGTGTTCCCTAATGAACCTCACACTACCCAAAAGTGTGAGAACGGTGAAGGGCGGAGGGGCTTTTTGTCCTTTTATATTCTTTTTTTAAACGCGTCTCACATCACCTCTCCATTTTTTGGCTTTTAACAAATACACGGCGTTTTTATTGTTTTTTTAGATCAGGAGCATAGTAAATATTTTGGCGTTTTAACTAAGTATGGCTTTGATTGTTGTGCCATGTAGGATGCAGGTCTCTAATGTGACAGGCAATTATGGCGTTTTGAAAAGATAAACAAATACAATTTTCCATGTAGTGGCTTTTAATATAATAAATGTTTGGCAATAATGTTACTGTCTCTTCATTTTACTGTTTTGCAATTACTATTTCGTTTAGTTTCATCTGTCAATTAGTGTTGCTTTTCCAGTAATAATTTGTTTGGCATTTTTTGGCGTTTTATATAGCAACAACGTGCTTTGCTAGCATCTGTTCTCACAGTTTTCATACTATCAGGCGCTTTGGTGTTTGTAGTTTTTGGCGTTTTATACTCAATTTTTTTATTAGTAGAGAATTAGATAATAAACAACATAGAATTAGATAACAAACAATAGAAAATGAAAAAAAAAATTCTAATCTAATTTCTTATCCAAATCTTCACTGTCATCAGCCTCTTCTACTTTAACTTTTTTGGCGTTTTGAACCTGTTTTGAATACCTTATGTAGATCCTTATTTTCATACATAATGCCTGTCTTTAGAAAATGCTTACTTTTAGTGGCATCCTGTATTATGGTTTGATATATACTTGTTTGGTGATATGTTGAAGATCAACGCCTGCTCGAATGTATTGATCCTTTCATGTTATAACAACTCTCCCAAAACACTTATAAACACCCCTATACGCTCTAAAATACACCCCGTATACGAAAATGGGCCCCAAATACTTTAATTTTTTTCAAAAATTAAGCAAAAACAAAATTTCCTACTCGCTCGCGGGGCGCGACGAAGACAGCAAGGGCTGTCGCGGGCCGCGACCCCCTTGACACCAGGCCGCATCCTAGGCCGCCACGTATCCCCACTCTTGTCGAAGCTAACGTGTGACTGGCCAAGGCTAGGCCCTACTCTACCTAGCTCGCGGGCCGTGAAGGAGTGTTGGTGCATGTTATGTGACAACAGTTTTGGATTGGTCTTTGGATATTAAACAGATGATTGGATCATGAAGATTTAAGGAATTCGAGATATGAAGCCCAATTAAGTTCAAGTTTGTTTCAAGTCTATTAGGCCCAAGTTTATGTAACAAATGTAATATGGGCAAAGCCCAGTTCGTTGGTCTTGGCTGTGTGTATATAAACAGCCTTAGACTAGAGTTTTAGGGTTAGACTTTTGGAGATTGTGTGAGAGCATTCGAATTGAGAGAGTCTAGAACAAACAGAAATCGGCTGTTAGGTTCTTGGAGATCTTAGTGATTGTAAAACGTTTTCTAAGGTTTGATAATCACAGAAGATCAGTTTGAAAGTTTGTGTGTTCGAGTTCTTGTTCATCTACATAATCTTGTTTCTGTGTTCGAAGGCTTATCAAGGGGATTCCACACCCTTGTTAGATTAACAGTCTTGTTACGATCCATACGGGATAGGGACGTACAATTGGTATCAGAGCATTTGCTCTTGTGCGTGGTTCAAGACTTATTGAAGGGAATCAAGGCAGTTGGTTGTTTGAATATTTTCGGATTAATATTCTGGAATTTTACGAAGAACAGGAAGAACAATTGAAGAACAGTTTAAAATTAATGTATTTTGATATGTTTTGATTATTGGTATTGACTGTTTTCGTGTTTGTTGGAGCTTTGTTTAGAAGGTTGGCAAAAGGAATTAATTTCGAGTTTTTGAAAAAAAAAATTGCTGATTTTTTCGGGATTTGATTGCTGATTAGTGGAATTCAAAGTTTGAAAAAGTTGTGCGTTTGAAGATCTTGTGCGTTTGAAGATCTTGTGCGACCCAGATAGTTCTTATGCGACCCGATTTGATCTTGTGCAACCCGAACTGTTCTTGTGCGACCAGGATCTCACTTGTTTGATTAGAGGTGATCTTGTGCGATTGGAGGTGATCTTGTGCGATTAGAGGTCACCTTGTGCGATTCAGAAATCTTGTGCGATCAGGCCCAGGCCCGTTAAAGTGACTGTTCGGCCCAAAATTTAGTGGATTGTGCGATCCAGTTAGTCTTGTGCGATTTGGACTAACTTGTGCGATTAGTTCTTGTGCTATTAGTTCTTGTGCGATTCACTAGTGGTGGAATTTTCCAAGGCAAGCGTAGGAAATTTTTCGATGTTCCGTGATTAGAGAACTATCTGTAGCTCATCCCGAAAAAGGCGTTCGACATTATATATCATTAGAATCGTTTTTTCAAGACGAATCTAACGATATAATTTTGTAAAAACAGTTTTCAAAAAAATTTTGTACGGTTTTACCAGCCTACAACGTTAAAATGTCGAACATGTCTAGTTTGAATGAGCTTTTGAGAATGGAGCATGAGGTTGGCACTACCAACAAACCGCCTAAGATGATGAAGGTGGAAAATTATTTGACATGGAAGGATCGTTTTCAATCCTTCATTGAATATCAGGACACTTGTATGTGGATATGTATTGAAGATGGGTACACAAACCCAACACACGATTTTGAGGGTAGACCACGTAGAACAGACTATGTGAACATGCAAGAGAATGATAAAAAGATGTATGAGGCTGAAAAAAGAGCCTTGGCTGCAATCAAAATGTCCTTACCTGATAGCATCAAGCATACCTTCAAGAAGTACACAAATTCAAAGGATATGTGGGATGCATTAGAGAAAAGATACGCGGGAAATGCAGATGTTAAGAAGAATAAAGTTGATCTACTGAAGAAGCAGTTCACTATTTTCAAGTACATGAAACATGAGTCACTTGAGGACATCATCACTCGTTACTACCATCTGATGTCAGAAATGGAAAATTATGAGATCGATTGCTATTCTGACGTAGAGAAGAATGACAAGCTGCTCGATGCCTTACCTACTAAGTGGGATATCTACACTCTCATGATTAAGGGGGGGGGGGCAGATTATGAGACAAAGGAGCTGGAAGAAGTAGTTGGCAAGCTGAGAGCTTATGAGCTCAGTATGAAGAAGAAAGACACTGGATATGATCAGGATCAAGATCCAGCGATTTACAATGGGCTTACATCTTCTTCATCTCACAACGCTTCTAGCGACTCTGCTACTGCGTTTCTATCGTGTGAGAATGAACAGGTCACAGTAAATGAGGATGGTGATGTGTGTTTTGTAGCTGCTTCAGGAGGATCAACAGTAACCAAGAGAACATCAGCTTCTAAGCAAAGTAGTAGTGCTAAGTCGATGCCTATGAGTGTAAAGTCTGCTGAAGAACATCTTGCTCTACTTGCCTCATTCGTTGCTTCTTATGAGAACTACATTCAGGGGAAGATATCTGATCCTGCCACTTTAGATGAAGATTATGATCAGATTGACCATGATGATCTAGAAGAGATGGATTTGCAATGGCAAATGGCCATGATCTCCAGACGAGTGAAGCAATTTATGAACCGGACAGGTAGAAAGTTTGTAGGGAAGAGTGTTGGTTTCGACAAGACCAAAGTGAGATGCTTTAACTGTCAAAGTTATGGGCATTTCGCTAGGGAATGTCAAAAACAAAAGCAGGATACTTCGAGTCAGAGTTCAAACAATAGGAATGCATCAAACAACTCTAAATCAAGAGCGTTGATCTCTACAGCAAGAGAAGGTTCATATGACTGGAGTGTTCACTTAGAAAATGATGAGAATGTCACTCAAGCATTTATGGCAGAGATTACTCCCGTTGATGATGCTGAAGATAAGAAGGAAAGTGAAGCTGAGGTAGAGAAGGGTGATCAGACAACAGATGCAGAAGAGGAAAAGCCAGAGTCTGAGCATGAAATGGAAGCTGAAGAGAAAGATGAGATTATCAAACGAATGAAAGCTCAAATTGCTGCTCTTATGGCCAACTCAGACAAATCAACAGGAGAGGTAAGTGAATATGCTTCTTCTGTTTGTTTAAAATGTCGGGAATTACAGGGTGAGGTTGACAGGTTGTCAACACAAAACAAAAGTCTGATTAACGAGATGTCTAGCATTAAGAAATCAAATTTTTTCGCTAAAAGAAATGAGTCGCTATATTTAAAAAAGATAAAAGGCTATGAAGCTGAAATTGATGCTTTAACCTGCAAACTAAACGAAAATCTTCAAGTCATAGAATTAGCTCATGAGATGATGGGTGAGAAAACAAAAGAGATTTCTGAAAAATTCAAAGAGTTGTCAGATGCACAACTTAAAATTGTTGAACTTGAAAAGAAATTAGGTCAATTCAGGGACTCTACTTTTGTTATGAAACACATGATGGGCGGGTTGAAGAAAAGTAATGACAAGACTAGTGTGGGCTTCCAGGGCTTTAATGAAGTCCCACCTCCTCTTAGTCACGACTATTCTTTCCTACCTGATGAAGATGAGTTTACAGACTTTCTGTCAACATCACCAAGTAGTTTCACATCCAGTCAAGGTGATGAGTCTGAGAGTGATGATGCTAAGAAGGATGATAACAGCAAATCAGTTTTGAAAAAGAAAACTTCACAGCCTAAGAATAAAAATCAAACTTTTGTTAAAAAGGTAAATTTTGTTCAAGGAAGTGACATGAAAAACGAAACAGCTGTTTTAGAAAATGAATCAAAGGTAGAGTTTGCTAAAAACAAAAACAAAGAAAATTCTGAAACTAAGCAAACTAAACCAAATCCTTCTAAGGCATCATCATCAAAACAAGGATCTAGTTCAAAGGCTTCAGATAAGAAGTCTTCGAAAAAGAGATCGTGCTTCAAGTGTCACACCAAGGGACATGTAGCTAGCTGCTGTCCTACCAAAAAGACTGAAGCACAAGTGAGTGAGAAACAAAGAGGGAAATCACCTGAAAAGAAAGGTGACAATGAGGAGAAAGTCTCAAATTCTCCAAAGAAATCTACTCCTAAGAAACAAGGGAGTGTTGTAGGTGGTGTAGATAAGGCTGAGAAAGGAACTCCACAAGTTCCTCATTTTCAAATAAATCAATCAAGATTTCAGCCTGAGTCTACATCAGGCAGATATGAGAGACCTAGAAGTAGTTCACCAAGAATGAACAATCATAATTCTAATAATTTCAGAAGTCAAGGTCAATATCAAAATCGATACCAAAATAATGGTGGTCGAACTTTTTATAACAATGGCTTTAGAAATTACAACAACCAAGCTTCTAGAAATCAAAACTCAAGGTTTCATAGGTCAAATAGTCCAAACACATCTAGGAACCCTCAGGACCAGAGACCTAGTGGAAATCAAACCCCATTTCCATCAACAGGTCTGAGATCCAAGACTCTAGTTAGGAGTGATGGATATTAGATGGACGTTCCTGTAGTTGATGAATCTGGACGACCCAAGACCATCAAGGCTTGGGTCCCCCAATCTAACTAATCTTTTGGTTGGTGTGTGCAGGAGCTGCTAAGGAGGAATATCAACTTATGGTATGTTGATAGTGGCTGCTCCAGGCACATGACGGGGGATGCGAGATTGTTTTCTGAATTTGAAGAATATGATGGTGGACATGTGAATTTTGCTGGTGCTAAAGGTGGTAGAATTACCAGACGAGGAAAAGTGACGAATGGGAAGATCACATTGGACAAAGTGAACTATGTTGAGCAGCTTAAACACAATCTCATGAGCGTGTCACAAGTCTGCGACAAGGGTCACTCGATCCACTTTACCAAGTCTGAGGCATTGGTGTTGAAACCGGGTTTGGTTATTCCGGACGACTGGATAGTGATGCGTGCACCAAGGAAAAATGATACTTATGTCATGGACATGGGTGCCAAGGATCCGACTGCTGCTGTGGCGTGTTTGCTATCCAAAGCATCTGAAGCTGAATCGATGTTGTGGCACAGACGCATGGCCCATATTCACTATCGGAAAATGAATTACCTTGTTAAAAATGAGCTAGTGAAAGGGGTTCCAATGCAGAGGTTTCAAGTGGAAGATAAATGTCTTCCATGTCAAAAGGGAAAACAACACAAGAAACCTCATAAGTCTAAAACAGTAAATTCCATAGATACCCCTTATGAATTAATTCACATGGATTTATTCGGTCCAGTGAACGTAAGGAGCATAGGTGGAAAATACTACTGTCTTGTTGTCACTGATGATTACTCACATTACTCATAGGTTTTCTTTTTAGGTACAAAAGATGAGACAGCAGAGATGTTGATAGATCTTTTTACAAAACTGGAAAACGTCCATGATGCAAGGATCAAGAGGATAAGGAGTGACAATGGCACGGAGTTCAAGAATCGAATTCTGGATCTCTACTGTCTTCGAAAGGGAATTGAACATCAATATTCTGCTCCTTATACGCCTCAACAGAATGGAGTCGCTGAGAGGAAAAACAGGACATTGATTGAAGCCGCTAGGACGATGCTTTCAGATTCAAAGCTACCAGTTCTTTTCTGGGGAGAAGCTGTGAATATAGCTTGCTACGTCCTAAACAAAGTTTTGACTGTTAAACGTTTCAATAAAACTTGTCATGAATTGATGTTTAACAAGAAACCAAACTTGGAAGGCTTTGAACCATTTGGATTACCCTGCACCATTGTGCGAAATAAAGATAAACAAAAATTCGGTGAGGTGGCTGATGATGGCTACTTTCTAGGTTACGTGTCTGGCACACCGAATAAAAGGGTTTTTAATCTAAAAACTGGTAAAATTGAGGTTGTCTTTCATATTGAAATTACTTCATACAAACCTCAACAATCAACAAATGGACCAGCTATATTATATGATTATGAAAGTGTTTTTAAATCATTTAATATTCCTGAGTTTCCTAATGCAGATGATTCTCAGTTGATTCAAATAGTGATCAGTGAAGACGATGAAGGCGAATTCATGCCTAGATCGAATGTTGATATATCAGATGCTCTGGAATCTTCCCAAGGTGCTGCTGATCCTGATTCAAGCGATAGTGACTCTGAACCCATTCAGGGGGAGGAGTTTGTTAATCCATTTGTAAATCAGAATATTCAGGGGGAGGTTGGATCAAACCTGGGAGATAATCTAGAAGTTGATGCTGTTGCTTCTACACGAGCAAATAGGGATCATCCAGTTGACATGATACTTGGGGATCCTACTGTAGGTGTTCAGACGAGAAGAAGCATAGCAGTAAATTCTGGATTATTTGTTTCATTTGAAAAGACTGGGATTGTGAATGAATGCTTGTATAGTTGCTTTATTTCCCAAGAGGAGCCGAAGAACATTCATATGGCTCTTAAAGACAATTCATGGGTTGAAGCTATGCAAGAAGAATTGGCCCAGTTCGCGAAGTTGAAGGTTTGGGAGTTAGTTGACCTTCCAAAAGGTGAAAGAGAGATTGGCACTAAATGGGTGTTTAGGTGCAAGAAGGATGAAAGAGGTATTGTCACGCGCAACAAGGCTCGATTGGTGGTTAAAGGTTTCAATCAGCAAGAAGGAATAGATTACAATGAGGTGTTTGCACCAGTGGCAAGGTTGGAGGCATTTGTTTGTTTCTGGCTTTCGCTTCATTCAAGGTCTTTAAAGTTTATCAACTAGACGTGAAGAGTGCATTTCTTTACGAGAAAGTCCAAGAAGTGGTGTATGTCTCACAACCAGATGGGTTCGTTGATCCAGGAAATCCAGATCGGGTTTACAAACTTGATAAGGCTTTGTATGGATTACATCAAGCTCCTAGGGCGTGGTACGAGACACTGTCTACACATCTGATCAAGAATGGTTTTGAGAGAGGTCAGATTGACAGTACACTGTTCATCAAGAGGAAGAAAGAAGATTTTCTGCTGGTACAAGTATACGTGGATGACATCATCTTTGGGTCATCAGATGAAAACATGTGCAAGGAGTTTGAGAAGGTGATGAAGAGCAAGTTTGAAATGAGCGCTATGGGTGAGCTGTCTTACTTTCTGGGATTATAAGTTGATCAGAAGGAGGATGGGATGTTTATTCATCAAACGAAGTATGTGTATGACATTTTGAATCGGTTCAAAATGAATGATTGCTCTACTTTCAACACACCCATTTGCGAAAATCACAATCTAGGCCCAGATCATGAAAGTACTGAAGATGTTGATCCTACTCAATACAGGGCGATGATTGGTTCTCTAATGTACTTGACTGCTTCAAGACCTGACATCATGTTTGCAGTATGTCTATGTGCCAGATATCAGGCTAATCCAAAAGAGTCACACATGAAAGCAGTGAAGCGGATTCTTTGTTACTTGAAGGGGAAACCTAAACTCGGGTTGTGGTATCCAGCTGATAGTGATTTGAGGTTCATTGCTTACACTGATTCAAACTTTGGGGGATGCAAGTCGAACAGAAAGTCTACAACAGGTCGTTGTCAGTTCTTAGGAGGCAGGATTGTGTCTTGGCAATGCAAGAAGCAATCTTGTGTGTCTACCTCTACGTGTGAAGCTGAATATATTGCTGCAGGAAGCTGTTGCTCTCAGGTTCTATGGATTCAACATCAGATGTGCGATTACGGTTTGGATTTCACTCATACTCCTATTATGATAGATAATAATGCCACTATTTCAATCACAAACAATCCCGTAAAACACAGTAGAACTAAACATATTGACATACGTCATCACTTTATACGGGATTGTGCTGAAAAGAGACTAATTGAATTACATCGAGTCGACACAGAAGATAACCTGGCAGATCTTTATACTAAAGCTTTTGATAGAGCTCGCTTTGAACATTTAGTCGAACTCAACGGGATGAGGAATCCTAAATAACTGGTTTTTCATAAGAATTTTGTAAATAGTTTACTGCTTTATTAAAAATCAAAAATACAAAAACATTGAAAAATCAAAAACATAAAAAAAATAGAAAATCAAAAATGAGTTATCACTGTGTGAAAAAGAAGAAATGATAGTACATCAGCAAGTTAGACTGTCACACTCAAACTGAATTAAATTGCTTAAGTGTGATAGCAGCTTCATCATACGATGTACCAGTAGGCAAAAAGCATGAAATAATCAACTTACCAATGTGATATAAACCTAAATGCACTGAGTATGAGTGGGGAACACATCAGTGGTGTATGGTTTAATGACCTTAAATCTTGAGTTGATAGATTGCCAAAAATCTGAGGTTTTGGGTCTTTATACTGTTATTTCATCTGGGGATATCAGGGTTGTCCTTCTGCTGCATCCAGATACATGCTGACCTAGGCTCAACCAGGATATCTTAAAAGAGCTAAAAATGCCAAAACCCTGACAATGAAGAAGCTCTCATAGAGAGTCATTCAAAAAGTGAAAAATGCATAAATCGTACCAAAAATGGTATTTGTCTTAGCCCTCGTTAGATATTTTGGTCTCTTTGCTGTACGGAAGTACTAACCTGTTCACCAATTATCTAAACGTTGAAAAACAAAACGGATGAATTCAGTATACTCACCTACTACGATGAATCTTTGTGCATACCTTGATCGCGGGGGTATATCCTGAAGTGGGACACACTAGTATATCAGTAATAAAATTACCTTAACGTATCATACGGTAATGGAACTTGACATGTTCATGCATTTTGTTTAGGTGGACAAACATACTGGTAATCGTCTTGGACTGCTTTTCACGAAAAATTACATAAAGAATTATCTAATAGTGTGAAACAGTTTGATTATGCTGATATGATCTTCTTACCAGTGATTCTCACAAAAATAGAGTGTTAATTGCTTTTCGTATTTATTTGCCTTCAGAAAATACAAAAATACAAAAATCGTGTCTTTTTCTATTAAAATTCTTAATGTACGGAAAACTGTTATTCTTGGAGGAGTTGTTACCGATAGGGGGAGACGGTGTTAGAAAGTGGGTTCAAAATTTTAAATCATGCAGGTTATAAGGGTTTGATTAAAAATTGTTGCGTGTTGGTGCTTAATTTGAAAATGCTTAATCTGATACAGTTTAACTATCTCTTGAATAATAATAATTCTTTAACTATGTTGAAAAATTTTTATGGTTTCTCAAGATGTTTGTTTTATAGTATACAGATTGAAGCAGTTTGTTGATGAGAAGTTGCTTTGAAGAGATGAGGAGTTTGTTGCTGCTTGGTAGAATCCTTCTTCTACAATGCAGAGTGGATGTTGTGAAGACTTTTTGAGAATGCTGATTCACAACTAGGAATATTTGGTGATTGGATACATCAGCTTAGGGGGAGTCTGTTGCTGACAGAGTTCATGTTGAAGCTGACACTATCCAAAGACCAAAGACTGTGAGATTCTGAAGACTAAAGTTTCCTTTGCAAGCTATTGTCAAAGGGGAGTTTGTTGGTGCATGTTATGTGACAACAACTTTGGATTGGTCTTTGGATATTAAACAGATGATTGGATCATGAAGATATAAGGAATTCGAGATATGAAGCCCAATTAAGTTCAAGTTTGTTTCAAGTCTATTAGGCCCAAGTTTATGTAACAAATGTAATATGGGCAAAGCCCAATTCGTAGGTCTTGGCTGTGTGTATATAAACAGCCTTAGACTAGAGTTTTAGGGTTAGACTTTTGGAGATTGTGTGAGAGCATTCGAATTGAGAGAGTCTAGAACAAACAGAAATCGGCTGTTAGGTTCTTGGAGATCTTAGTGATTGTAAAACGTTTTCTAAGGTTTGATAATCACAGAAGATCAGTTTGAAAGTTTGTGTGTTCGAGTTCTTGTTCATCTACATCATCTTGTTTCTGTGTTCGAAGGTTTATCAAGGGGATTCCGCACCCTTGTTAGATTAACAGTCTTGTTACGATCCATACGGGATAGGGACCTACAAGGAGGACCCGTAGTTGGTCGCGGGGCGCGAGAAAGTGCTGGATCAGCACTATAAATAGGATCGATCGGCATTCAGTCCAAATCGTTCACAAATCGATTCTCTCTCTCTAAATTTCTGAATAGCTAAAGTAATTCCCAGGTATTATACCCCCTAATTAGCGAAGCTCTGCCTCGTTGTAAGTATTATAACCCCCGGTTACGTATTAGATACTCTGCCCGATTGATCTAGTGCCCCGTAACGCATGTCGAGGCTCTGCATGACTTCGTCGTTGGAGTTCTGTCTCAGGAGGGGGTATAGCTAATGTAAATTGGGTTATTATACTTACACGTGTGCATTATTTAAATTAATAGATTATAACCAGGAAGTCACAAGGAAATACCTAAATTAGCAATGTGATTAATCCTTCTTTTTATGTAAACTTTTTTGTGAGTAATTCCTCTTTTTGTAAACTATTTTTACAAAACCTCAATTGTTTCTAATTGTAATTTAGCAGTGATTGAGTATTTGTAATTCTACAATTATCGTCGGTATGTTGGGGTTTTGTATACAAAATTAGTTACTACACTGTGAGTTGTAACATTTCCACAAGTCAGGATTGACAGTACCGTGGGTGGTAATCGAATAGATGTAAACAAATGTAATTGCTGGATTGCCCTCAATGCTGTAAAATGATAAAACTTGTTTTGATTAAACTGGGATTCACTCACCCGTATTTCCCACTGATAAATGTTTTTAAAACGCGTTTCAGGTAAAAAAATGTGAAAGCCAAATAGAAGCCAGCTGGAGAGCACTGAAGGCTTGTTAAAGTGGCTATAATAGTTACCTAAATAAAGAAGTGGGTTTTATCCCTACAAACATATTATGAATGGAAACTTGGGTTTTGCCCATGTGTTTATTATTTATAAAATGAGTTGTTTTACTCAGATAAAATATTTCCTAACTATGGTCCAAATGTAAATTCCGCTACCAAATTAAATAAACACCGATACCACCGAATGTGCGAAGCTCGCGGCCGCCTGCCTTCCGGGGCAAAGGGGTCGGGGGTTGCGACAGGAGGTGGTATCAGGGCTACAACCACTGATTTGAGCCACATAAGTGTTCTGCTAACAATGAAATTGTCAATTCTGTTAGGAAATAATCTATGTGACTACGTGCATACATGTATATTATTGTTGTGTGTTATTTGACAATTTGTTAGTTTACAGTATGAGTGATCAAGGTCCGTCAGACGCTTATTGTCAACTGTCTAATTCTCCTAGAGATGAAAGAACTTCTTCCCAGCCTACTCCTTCGGGGTACTCACCTGACACAGAAAAGGGGATTTTCGTATTTAAGGCGCAATCCGAAGAATCATTCCCTACCAAAAAGAGAGGATGGTTCAGTCGGGGAGCACATGAGCATAGGAAAAGAATGAAAAAGTTACGTCAATAAAGAGCCTTAGCAGCAGTAAATAGGGAGATGAACACCCAGACCCAAGACATAATCAATAGGAGATTGGCCAACTTTCACATATTAGCTACCACAACCGCAGACCCAAACCTAGAACAAATTATTGCACCACAACCACTACCACTATTTCCCACTCAGCCAATGGAAATAGAACCCAACCAAGAAGAACCAGTTCCCATACCAACTTTTAACCCATATGAGATACCGATAGTTCCAGCACCCAATCCCTTAGCATATGATCCGTGGAATGATGACCATAGGGATTATCGAGAACTCTACCCCCAAGAGGAACCCATGCCAAACCCATTAACACCATACCCAAACCTTGACCCTCTAGATCCATATTGGGATGCTGACCAGTATGTTCGGGAAATCCTAGAAAACCCATACCCATATGGAGAACCTTTACCTATGTATCCTGACCCAGTACCCGCACTACGACCACCCATGAGTGATGAGAACGTTCAGGAACTCCGCTTGTATGGTGAGGAGTTGATAGATGAAGGAGAGAGGATAAAAGGGATAGGAGAGAAGCTCGTTTGGAAGTACGACGAGCAGGAAATGTAGTTTAACCCGTAGAAATAATATATATATATATATATATATATATATATATATATATATATATATATATAAACGCAAGTATTTTGAAAAAAATAACTAAAATAGATAATCTAATACCTACTGATGCATAACTAGTAATATGTATTAAATTCCAGTTATAGTTGTAATAGATGCATATATATAAAAAGAGTAGAATGTCGCAATGATGACGGTTTTGACCAAGTGAATCAGGAAAACCAGAATAACGATAATAACAGAAACCAAATAGATAACAGTGTAATCCAACATATAGTGGCACAAGGGATTATAGATGCTATGCCATGTATCATCTAAATTGTTAAAGAGGCAGAAAATAAAAGTAATAGTGGAAGTAAGCAACCACCTACTGAACCCAGTCACAGCGTAAACAATGGACCGTTACTTTAATTGCCCATTCCAAAAAGAAGAAGAACCATGTCTTATGGTTGTTCTTATAAAGAATTCTGGTCTTGCAAACCAATAGAATTCTCTGGCAATGAAGGAGCCATTGCAGCTCTATGCTGGTTAGAAAAGACAGAGGCTGTCTTAAAAATAAGCAAGTGTGCAGAGGAAGACAAAATCATGTTTGCTTCCAATCTTTTTAAGAATGCAACCTTAGAATGGTGGAATACTATTCTCCAGTCTAGGGGAAGTGACAGAGTCTATAATATGGAATGGACTGAGTTTAAGAACATGGTCGAAAGGAAATTTTGTCCTCCCAATGAAAAAGAATAAATTGCTAATAAGTCCTTAAACCTAAGAATGACTGGAATAGACTGTAAGGGTTACACTACCGTATTCTTCTAATATGCTAGAATAGTGCCAAACCTAGCCTCACCAGAACCAGTATTAATCTCATGTTACATCTGGGGATTAATCAGTGAGATTAGACATGTAGTCAAGGCAGCTAGACCACAAACCATAGAAGAAGCTGTAGAACTAGCAAATACCTTGACTGATGAACTAGTACGTACACAAGAAGAGAACCAGATGAAGAATCTAGTTCAGAAACTTACCCAAGAATTTCGTTACGGAAATAACTATAGTGGGAAAAGTATAGGTTCTACTTCTGCACCGTACTGTAGGTCTTGCAAGAAGAAACATTCAGGAAAATGTTCCACTTACTGCAACTTTTGCAAGATATCTGGACATAAGGAAGAAGACTGCAGGAAGACACCCAGTAGTGGAGTGTGCTTCAATTGTGGAGAAAAGGGACATATTAAGCCGAATTGTCCGAAACTAGCTCCGGCCATGAACAATAAGAATACTAAGAATACTAGAGCTTTTGTTCTAACGGCAGAAGAAGCCAAGATGATTCCGGATGTGATTGTCGGTACGTTTTTAGTTAATGATGTTTTTGCTAAAGTATTATTTGACTCTGGTGCGAACCAAAGTTTTATTAATACTTCATTTTGCAAAATTCTTAATCAACTATTAACTAAACTCCAGCAAGAATGCCTAGTAGAAACGGCAAATGGAGAATCCGTTAAGATTACTAAAATCTTGCAGGGAGCAAGAATAGAAATTCTAAACCATAATTTTATTGCTAACCTTTACCCAATGAACTTAGCTGGATTTGATATTGTATTAGGAATGGATTGGTTAGTAACCAAAAAAGCCAGTATTTTATGTGATCAAAAGTTAATACAAGTAAATTCACCAAAAGGTGAAAAGATCACAATTAAAGGAGATAAGCCAACTAGATCTACGAAATTCATCTCTGTGATGAAAACAGCAAGTTATGCAAGGAAAGGATCATTAGTATATATGATTTCCATAATCATTAATATTAAAGGAAAAGAATTGAAAGATATTCCTATAGTATCTCAATTCTCGGATGTTTTTCCTGAAGAGCTACTCGGACTACCGCCAGATAGGGAACTTGAATTCAGAATTCACCTATTACTAGGGACAGCACCGATTGCCAAAGCACCATACCGTTTGGCGCCAGCAAAGATGCAAGAACTGAAGAAACAATTGGATGAACTTTTGGAGAAAGGTTTCATACATCCAAGTTCATCACCTTGGGGAGCACCAATCTTGTTTGTCAAGAAGAAGGACGGATCAATGCGTATGTGCATTGATTACCGAGAATTGAACAAGGTCACGATTAAAAATCGGTACCCATTACCGAGAATCGATGAGTTGTTTGATCAATTGCAAGGAGCTCGATTCTTTTCTAAGATCGATTTACGCTCAGGATATCATCAACTGAAAATACAGTAATAGGACATTCCTAAAACTGCCTTCAGAACAAGGTATGGTCATTATGAATTTACAGTCATGCCATTTGGTCTAACCAATGCCCCAGCTGCATTTATGGACATGATGAACAGAATATGTAAACCATATCTGGATAAGTTCATAATTATCTTTATAGATGATATTCTCATTTACTCTAAGAGTAAAGAGGAACATGCAGCGCATCTACATACACTTTTAAATTTACTGAGAAAAGAAAAGCTTTATGCTAAATTTTCAAAATGTGAATTTTGGTTACAAGAAGTACAATTCCTTGGACATTTAGTTAATCATGAAGGAATTCATGTGGATCCCATAAAAATTGAGGCGATTACTAAATTGAAAGTCCCTGAATCACCAACTGAGGTGAGAAGTTTTCTTGGACTAGCAGGTTATTATAGACGGTTTATCCGAGATTTTTCTAGAATAGCCATTCCTTTAACAAAATTGACATGTAAATCAATTAAGTTTGAATGCTGACCAAAATAAGAGGAAACTTTTAGAATTATTAAGCAAAGATTAACTAACGCACCCATACTAGCGTTACCAGAAGGAACTAAAGACTTCGTAGTCTATTGTGACGCTTCTAAGTTAGGTTATGGATGTGTGTTGATGCAACGTCAAAAGGTTATAGCCTATGCCTCTAGACAACGTAAGAATCATGAAGAGAATTATACAACCCATAATTTAGAATTAGGAGCTATAATTTTTGCCCTTAAGATTTGGAGACACTATTTATATGGAAATAAATTTGTAGTCTTCACAGATCATAAAAGTTTAAGGTACATTTTTGGGAAAAAAGAGTTGAATATGAGACAGAGATGCTGGATGGAGATTCTTAGTGATTATGACTGTAGTATCCAGTATCATGCAGGAAAGGCTAATGTAGTAGCTGATGCTTTAAGTCGAAAGTATCATGACAACCCAAGAAAAGTACGTTATCTCAAATGAAATCTGAAGATAGATTTAAATGAGCAAATTAGAGAAGTACAAGAATCAGTAATCAAGGACGATACTGAAAAACTGAAAGGAATGATTAAGGAATTAGAATAAGGAACAGATGGAATTTTCAGATTCCATAAACAAAGAATTTGGATACCTAAGCAAGGAAACTGTGACAACTGTGTTCTGTAATCGATGTACAATGTAAAACAATGTTGATTATTAATAAAACAATGTTCTTTGGTGTTATTATATGTGTTTTGGTGTTATTATGTGTGTAATTGTGTTTGGTGATTTTACAATTCGATTCGATTCCGATTTCAAGCTTTAAATCGCTTTCTAGAAGGTTATATGCAAACTAGTGCGTAAACGCAGTCAGTATAACGCGAAAAACACTCCGGAATAGTGAAATAGGCTTAACATACCTTAAATAACCTCCACATAACTTAGAAATAAGTTTTGGATGGTTTGGTGTGTGGAAATCAACTTTGTTCGATCGCAGAGACTATTTGTGTCAAATTGCAAAACTATACTGATTTGTATAGTAACGAACACTCCGGAACTTGATCATAAGTTAAACATACCCTAAATATCTTTTACATAGCTTATAAATAGGCTTTTAGGGGCTCGGTATGCTAAAACAAACTTTATTGGTCATTCAGGGACTAAAAGCATCAAAAAGTGCACATGTTTGCATTTCCGCGCATATCTTACGTACTGAATATATCCGGACATCCAAAAATTTATGTAATCATTAAAATATTTTATTTTAGTGATTGGCATGATAAAATTCCATTCGTCGCTTAATTTGGATCGTTTTTGCGTTCGTTACGACTTCCGTCGTAATTAACCGAACAACGCAACCGTACGACCAAACGAGCTGACATCCGAGATATTTTTGAGCATGTTTTAAGTTCCCTAAACTTTAAATTCATTTTAGAGCCTTGAAATGAGGTTAACGGGGTTTAAACGTGTCAAAAATGAGCCAAAATGCAAGTTTCTGATGTGCAGGGACCTGTTTTGACAATCTGCCAAACTACCTTACACGGGCCGCGTAAGGATTGCCTATATGTTACGCGGGCCGTGTGGCCTGGTCAGACAGAATGTTCAGAAACAGCAATCTGGGCCAAATTCAGGGGTTTTAATGTAATATATGCAATACCTGGAGCTGGTTTTTGACCCCCATTGTATTCTAATACCATTTACACACATGTATGGCCAAGATTACTCCCTCAAAACACTTGGAATCATCCTATTGATCCTAACTTACTATAAATAGCAACCCCCACTTCACTGCATTCTCACACTTGATCTGAAAATCAGCTCTAAGTTGGGGTGTTTACACTTCATACATGAGCTATTTTAGATCAAACATCCTTCTTGGACCCTTTGTAAGTCCTCTTCTTGCTTGTTCTTGTATTTCAAGCATGAAAGTCAAACAAAGTTTGACTTTCAGCTTTGACCAGTCAATGGTCAACACAAAGTTCCGTTGAACTTTGCAACGTGAGCATAATCACGATGGTTATAGTCCCTTGTGACTATACCTACTGATTACCACGTTGAGTAGGCGTAGTGACGAGTCGTAGTTTCGGCCAAAATGCGTATTTATGCGTATTTTGTAACCAAACTACTCTTGGGTATCAAAACCGTTTGTTTTGATATCAAAACCTGTTTTCTAACTTAACTAAACATGTTCTAACATGTTTAGCTCATCACTTTTAGATTAGTGCTTGTGTAGAGTCGTAAGTCAAGCGGACTAAACACCCGCTTAGACTTTCGAACTCGACCCGTTTTTTCGATCATTAGGATCCGACCAAACGTTTTTAGTGACCATAGTTGCATAGGGAATAACCTTCCGAGCTTATACCTTATGGTCACTTAGGTTTAATTAGTTGTATGTTAAGTAGTTTATATGCCTTAGGTAAATGACCAAAATGCCCTTTTCATGCATAATTGGTAATTAAGCATATGTAACATAAACTTTTGTCACATAACTGATTATGCAACATATTTAAACATGTTTAGGCATATAACACTTGTCATAGGACTAGTTAGACGTCTCGAACGCGCCTTTGCGCGCACGATGCGTTAAAGTAGCGTAAGCTACCTTAATGGGTCGCAACGGGTCGAAAGCACTTAGGTTAGGTTCCGATTTAGGATGTAGGCTTTGCTAAACCATATCACATGAGTTTCAACACTCATTTGGTTTACAAGACCTCATCCTATCCGATCTTCCGATTTAGGTGTCTATTGTTTGACTAGTGATTCGATTACTAGGTACTGCTTGATTTCTCTGGTTTATTTGAGTTTGTTGAAGTTCTATTGATTGAGGATACTTTGCACTTCAAGTGAGTACATAGTTCCCATATTTTACTGTTTTCAATTGTTTTGGGGTGATTCATATGTATCAAAACGATTTTCGATATTATAACAATGATTTCAAAAACGATTAAGATGGTTTATACTAAACTAATAACGATTTCAATAAAGTGAATAAACTAGTTGGTTGTATTTACATAACAAATGGCATTCATTAGCTTTGATCAAGCCGACCAGTATTAGGTTATGGTACCATAGGATCTGACAAATCCCGTTATCAGACTGCACTCATGGTTATGTGTGGGTTAGGTGGGTAACGACTGAATCTCTGATTGTTAATTTACCCTTTGGTGGTTTATTAATGCGAGAAGCGAGGTAGTCGAGTCACGAAGGTTTGAATGTTATTAGCGAGGCGACCAAAAATAGTCTTCACAATTAAAACGAGGATGATTTAAACGATTTAAACAAATTAACGATTTGGAAACGAATTGAACAGGATTAAACGAATTGGATAAATGATTGGTTTTTGGTTAAGTGTTTAGATAACGGGGCGGGTGTAATATGGTGAAAACATGGTAGATACGCCGCTGGTACTTCTTATATATAAGTGTTTTCAACATATTACATATCGTGGCGTTATTTAGTTCACCTGGGTAAACGATTTTAAAACGATGTCACCTAACGACGTTTTCGAAAGGATATAAACCATACGAGTTTTATTAACGAGTTAATACGAGATGTTTTACAATTTGATTTACTAAAAAAAATGTTTTTGGGTTAAGAATCATGGCTACGAAGTTTTATAAATTATAACCTGCTTGATTTGAGTTGGTTAATAAAGTTGCAATGTTATACTCTTTTCAAAACATGGTTTTTAATAAATATTACAACATGTAAACTATCCATGAATCCGACACTCCTATAAAACCTATGTGCTCGCCAGCATTTCTTTGCTGCCTTTGTTTTTACATATGTTTCAGGTGATGTTGCTTGATGATGGTTACTAGGATGCATGAGTCACATAGGATCTAGACGAGGCCTTAGTGACATAATAACAATATTAGTCGATATGTAACTTGTTTGTTTTGTGTTAAAACAATGTAAACTACTTAACGAATCAATAAAACGAAACTTTTTGTATCCATGGTTGTGAAACAATAATTCTGCCACGACACTCCCCGACGTTTCCGCCACGGTTTGTTGTTTTAACGTGGTCGGGGTGTGACAGAAGAGTCGGTATTAGAGCCAATGGTTATTGGGAATTAGGTTATTAGTAATGCTTTGACCTAGACTATAACTTTCTAGGACCCCAACGCAAGTTTTCTGCGTTTAGATTTAAAAAAAAAAAAACAAAACTGTCACCTACCCTTAGGTGATAACCACAATGAGAACCCAAATTCGAATTCGCTTCGAAGATTAATCATCCGTTCTAGGATGATTGATTACTAGGTTTTGAACCCTTCCAGTTTGACTCATTTTTGGCTTTATGCCTTTTGAGTTTTCAAAATCTCGTCAAAGTTTGGGTCTAAATAATGTGAACACGTGCAAACTGGAAGAGTGAATGCCTGTACCCTGAGTTTTTTGTCTAAGGCTAGAGTGTTCGTACAAATCCACATAATTGGACCAGTCACTCTTACCTGGGAACTCTTGGGGTGAGTGTTCACTTATAGGCGAGCATGTCTTCGCGATACATTATTTTGATTCATTTACTTTGATTAGTCACTGCGTATCGTTTGTTTGTTCGAGGTAACGAACAAATGATCACCTTCCTTGTGTTTTGTCGATACCTCTTTTGCTTTTCCTAATTATCAACCTCACTCGTTTCTCATATTTCCTTGTTAGACAATGCCTCCTCGACGTGATGCACAAACTTTTACTGCTGAAGAAGTCGCAGCCCTTGTCTCTCAGCAAATGGCTGCTGTGCTTCCAGGCGTTGTTACCCAAATCCACGAGTTATACAACAACAACAACAATAATGCACAGTGTAATTTCAAGAATTTCAATTCTGCTAAGCCGCTTAAGTTTTCTGGGTCGCAAGGAGCAACTGCGCTCCTGCAGTGGTTTGAGAGTATCGAGAGCACATTCAGGCATGTGCAGTGTCCGAATGCGCGTAAGGTTGAATTTGCATCAAGCGTATTTGAGAAGCGTGCTCTTACGTGGTGGAACGGTGTTATGCGCGATAGGGGTGCCGAAGTGGCATTGGCACAAACATGGGAAGAGCTTCGAGCTCTCATGATGAAAGAGTTTTGCCCCCGTCACGAGGTTCGAGCTTTGGAACCAGAGTTTGACGATTTAAAGCAAGATGGGGGAGAACACCGTGCGTATACGGATCGTTTTGAGGAACTCAGTCTTTTGTGTCCTACTATGGTTACCCCGTTGGAGAAAGCGATAGAGAGGTATATCGATGGTTTACCCGATTCCATACAGGATATTGTGATTGGCATTAATCCTACTACTGTTCGTCACGCGATCGAGTTGTCGGCTACCCTGACTGAGTCGCAAGTCAGGAAGGGTAAACTTACCCGCAAGGGTGATAAAAAGAAGTCAGCTGATTCTACAAAAGGCAAGGATAAGGGTAAGGAGAAGAAAGGTGAGTCTTCGAAGAAGTCGAGAAAGCGAAAGGGTGCTCAGAATTTTGCAGTAACTGCACAAAATGCTCAGAACACTCAGAACCCACCGGTTCAACCGCCTGCGAAGAAAGTGTATGCTGGTACCGCACCTCGTTGTGCTCGCTGCAACGGTCATCATGTTGCACAGCAAGCTTGTAAGCAATGCACAACGTGTCGTAAACTTGGGCATCTGGCCAACGTCTGTCGTTTGGGTCAGAATCAAGCTGCACAGGTTCAAACTACAGTTCAGGGGAATGCAGCTAGATTCCCACCAGGTTCATGTTTCAATTGTGGAGAGTTTGGTCACTTTCGCAACAACTGTCCGAGGTTGGTGAATGCAAATGCAAATGCGAACGCGAATGTCAATGCGAATGTGAATCCCGCTCGTGGACGAGCGTACAATTTGAATGCCAACAAAGCGAGGGCTGACAACGAGGTTGTCAATGGTACGTTTCTTGTTAACAATCAACCCGCATCTATTCTTTTTGATTCTGGTGCCAATAGAAGTTTTGTTTCGTTATCTTTTTAACCTTTACTTGCGATACCTAGAACTAAACTGAGGAAACCCTTATCTGTCGAAGTTGCTACTGGTAAACCTCTTGTTCTTGATTCTGTTATTCGTGATTGTCAGTTGAACCTTGATAACCATCTTTTTCCCATTGACCTCACACTGATGCAACTTGGGAGCTTCGATATTATCGTGGTGATGGATTGGTTAACCAAACATCATGCTGAGGTGGTTTGTTTCGACAAGATTGTTCGTATTCCTTTGTCTTCTGGCGATGTTCTGGAAGTTCGTGGCGAGAAACCTTCAGGTGGATTGAAGCTTATGTCGTGTACAAAGGCCCAAAGTTATTTGCGAAAAGGATATGTTGCTTTTCTGGCACATGTCACCGAGGAGAAAGTCAAGAGCAAGAGTATTCAGGATATTCCGATTGTTCAGGATTATCCAGAGGTATTTCCCGATGAACTGCCTGGTCTGCCTCCAGTTCGTCAAGTCGAGTTTCATATTGACCTTGTACCCAATTCCAACCCGATTGCGAAAGCACCTTATCGTCTTGCACCGTCAGAGATGCAAGAGTTATCGAAACAGCTTCAAGAGTTATCTGATAAAGGATTCATCCGTCCGAGTTATTCACCTTGGGGAGCTCCTGTCCTCTTTGTGAAAAAGAAAGATGGATCTTTTCGAATGTGTATTGCTTATCGTGAGCTTAATAAGCTTACCATCAAGAATCGATATCCCCTACCTCGAATTGATGATCTCTTCGACCAGCTACAAGGTGCTTCGTGTTTTTGTAAGATCGATCTGCGTTCCGGGTATCATCAACTTCGTGTTCTCGAAGAAGATATTCCCAAAACTGCTTTCCGCACGAGATATGGGCATTACGAGTTCACTGTCATGCCTTTTGGTTTGACGAATGCCCCAGCTATCTTTATGGATTTAATGAATAGGGTCTGTAAACCTTATTTAGACAAGTTCATCATTGTGTTCATCGACGATATTCTCATTTATTCGAAGTCTCGAGCCGAGCACGAGCAACACCTTCGCTTAACATTGGAACTCCTTAAGAAAGAACAACTTTTTGCTAAATTCTCCAAGTGTGAATTCTGGCTTAAAGAAGTTCAATTTTTGGGACATATAGTCAACGAGCAGGGTATTCATGTGGATCCATCCAAGATTGTTGCTATTAAGGACTGGAGTACACCGACGACACCTACAGAGATTCGATCTTTTCTTGGTCTTGCTGGTTATTATCGTCGATTCATTTCTAATTTCTCGAAGATTGCGGTTCCACTCATTGCTTTGACTCAGAAGAATAAGCCTTTTGAGTGGGGACCCAAGCAAGAAGAAGCGTTCAAAACGCTGAAACGAAAGCTTTGTGATGCTCCTGTTTTATCTCTGCCCGAGGGAAATGATGATTTCATTGTCTACTGTGACGCATCTAATTTAGGCCTTGGTTGTGTTCTTATGCAACAAGGTAAAGTTATAGCTTATGCATCTAGACAGTTGAAAGTTCACGAGAAGAACTATACGACTCATGATCTTGAGTTAGGAGCTGTGGTTTTTGCGCTCAAAATCCGGAGACATTATCTTTATGGCACAAAGTGTGTGGTTTTCACAGACCACAAAACTCTCCAGCATATTCTTAATCAGAAAGAGCTGAACATGAGGCAACGACGTTGGGTTGAACTATTGAACGATTACGATTGCGAGATTCGCTACCATCATGGTAAGGCGAATGTCGTAGCCGATGCGCTTAGTCGAAAAGAGCGAGTCAAGCTTCACTCTGTCCGAGCTCTATCTGATATCCAATCTCGTGTCCTTCAAGCTCAACGATCTTGTGTGATCAAAGGCTTATTGAAAAATGAGCTACCGCTTCAACTTGAGCTTAAGCTCGAAAGGAAAGACGATGGTTTGCTTTATTTCAAGGATCGTTTGTGGATTCCAAAACAAGACGATCTCCGCACCCTAGTGATGGACGAGTCTCATAAGTCTCGATATTCTATCCATCCTGGTGCTGCTAAAATGTACAAGGATCTTCGTACTCAGTACTGGTGGCCTGGTATGAAAAAGGATGTTGCCTTGTATGTATCGAAATGCCTAACTTGTCTCAAAGTCAAGGCTGAACATCAACGACCTTCTGGTTTGCTTGTACAACCAGAGATACCGGTTTGGAAGTGGGAGAACATTGCTATGGATCTCATCACTAAGTTACCGCGCACGTCTAAAGGTCATGATGCTATTTGGGTTGTTATCGATCGATTAACGAAATCAGCTCATTTTATTCCGATTCGCGAGGATCTATCTGCTGATAAACTTGCAAAGATTTATGTTGATGAGATTGTATCACGACATGGTGTTCCTTTGGATATCATTTCTGATCGTGATGCTCGGTTTTCATCTCATTTTTGGAAGACCATGCAATCTGCTTTGGGAACCCAACTGAATCTAAGCACTGCTTATCATCCCCAAACAGTTGGTCAATCTGAAAGGACGATTCAAACTTTGGAGGATATGCTTAGAGCATGCGTGATAGACTTTGGTGGTAATTGGGATTCTCATCTTCCATTGATCGAGTTCTCTTACAACAATAGTTATCATGCTAGTATTAATATGGCACCATTTGAAGCTCTCTATGGTCGAAAATGTCGTTCACCTGTATATTGGAATGAGATCGGTGAAGCTCAGCTTACTGGACCTGAACTCATTCTGGAAACAACAGACAAAATCAAGAAGATTCGCGATAATCTTGTGACTGCTCGAAACCGTCAAAAGAGTTATGCGGATATGCGACGCAAGCCCTTAGAATTTCAAATCGGAGACCGTGTCCTACTCAAGGTGTCACCTTGGAAGGGAGTGGTGAGATTTGGAAAGAAAGGAAAACTTGTACCTCGATATGTGGGACCATTTAAGATTGTGGAAAGGGTTGGAAAGGTTGCCTATCGATTGGAGATACCTCCAGAGCTTGGAAATATTCATCCGACTTTGAACGTGTCCAATTTGCGAAAGTGTTTAGCTGACGCTGATCTTCACATTCCTCTCGACGAGATTCAAATCGATGAAACGATGCACTTTGTCGAGAAACTCGTGGAGATAGTGGACCGTACATTCAAACAGTTGAAGAACAAATGGATTCGATTGGTCAAGGTTCGCTGGGAATCCAAACGTGGCCCAGAGTTTACTTGGGAACGTGAGGACCAAATGAAGACGAAATATCCGCATTTGTTTTCACAAGCTTCCTCTAGTTAAAATTTCGGGACGAAATTTCCTGAAGTAGGGGAGACTGTGACAACTGTGTTCTGTAATCGATGTACAATGTAAAACAATGTTGATTATTAATAAAAAAATGTGCTTTGGTGTTATTATATGTGTTTTGGTGTTATTATGTGTGTAATTGTGTTTGGTGATTTTATAATTCGATTCGATTCCGATTTCAAGCTTTAAATCGCTTTCTAGAAGGTTATACGCAAACTAGTATAACGCGAAAAACACTCCGTAATAGTGACATAGGCTTAACATACCTTAAATAACCTCCACATAACTTAGAAATAAGTTTTGGATGGTTTGGTGTGTTGAAATCAACTTTGTTCGATCGTAGGGACTATTTGTGTCAAATTGCAAAACTATACTGATTTGTATAGTAACGAACACTCCGGAACTTGATCATAAGTTAAACATACCCTAAATATCCTTTACATAGCTTAGAAATAGTCTTTGAGGGGCTCGGTGTGCTAAAACAAACTTTATTGGTCATTCAGGGACTAAAAGCGTCAAAAAGTGCACAAGTTTGCATTTTCGCGCATATCTTACGTTCTGGATATATACGGATATCCAAAAATTTATGTAATCATTAAAATATTTTATTTTAGTGATTGGCATGATAAAATTCCATTCGTCGCTTAATTTGGATCGTTTTTGCGTTCATTACGACTTACGTCGTAATTAACCGAACAACGCAACCGTACGACCAAACGAGCCGACATCCGAGATATTTTTTAGCATGTTTTAATATCCCTATACTTTAACTTCATTTTAGATCCTTTAAATGAGGTTAACGGGGCTTAAACGTGTAAAAAATGAGCCGAAATGCAAGTTTCTGATGTGCAGGGACCTGTTTTGATAATCTGCCAAACTACCTTAAACGGGCCACGTAAGGATTGCCTATATATTATGCGGGCCGCGTGGCCTGGTTAGACAGAATGTTCAGAAACAGCAATCTGGGCCAAATTCAAGGGTTTTAATGTAATATTTGCAATACCTGGAGCTGGTTTTCAACCCCCCATTGTATTCTAATACCATTTACCCACATGTATGGCCAAGATTACTCCCTCAAAACACTTGGAATCATCCTATTGATCCTAACTTACTATAAATAGCAACCCCCACTTCACTTCATTCTCACACTTGATCTGAAAATCAGCTCTAAGTTGGGGTGTTTACACTTCATACCTGAGCTATTTTAGATCAAACATCCTTCTTGGACCCTTTGTAAGTCCTCTTCTTGCTTGTTCTTGTATTTCAAGCATGAAAGTCAAACAAAGTTTGACTTTCAGCTTTGACCAGTCAATGGTCAACACAAAGTTCCGTTGAACTTTGCAACGTGAGCGTAATCACGATGGTTATAGTCCCTTGTGACTATACCTACTGATTACCACGTTGACTAGGCGTAGTGACGAGTGGTAGTTTCGGCCAAAATGCGTATTTATGCGTATTTTGTAACCAAACTACTCTTGGGTATCAAAACCGTTTGTTTTGATACCAAAACCTGTTTTCTAACTTAACTAAACATGTTCTAACATGTTTAGCTCGTGACTTTTAGATTAGTGCTTGTGTAGAGTCGTAAGTCAAGCGGACTAAACACCCGCTTAGACTTTCGAACTCGACCCGTTTGGTCGATCATTAGGATCCGGCCAAACATGTTTAGTGACCATAGTTGCATAGGGAATAACCTTCCGAGCTTATACCTTATGGTCACTTAGGTTTAATTAGTTGTATGATAAGTAGTTTATATGCCTTAGGTAAATGACCAAAATGCCCATTTCATGCATAATTGGTAATTAAGCATATGTAACATAAACTTTTGTCACGAAACTGATTATACAACATATTTAAACATGTTTAGGCATATAACACTTGTCATAGGACTAGTTAGACGTCTCAAACGCGCCTGTGCGCGCGCGACGCGTTAAAGTAGCGTAAGCTACCTTAATGGGTCGCAACGGGTCGAAAGCACTTAGGTTAGGTTCCGATTTAGGATGTAGGCTTTGCTAAACCATATCACATGAGTTCCAACACTCATTTGGTTTACAAGACCTCATCCTATCCGATCTTCCGATTTAGGTGTCTATTGTTTGACTAGTGATTCGATTACTAGGTACTGCTTGATTTTTCTGGTTTATTTGAGTTTGTTGAAGTTCTATTGATTGAGGATACTTTGCACTTCAAGTGAGTACATAGTTCCCCTATTTTACTGTTTTCAATTGTTTTGGGGTGATTCATATGTATCAAAATGATTTTCGATATTATAACAATGATTTCTAAAACGATTAAGATGGTTTATACTAAACTAATAACGATTTCAATAAAGTGAATAAACTAGTTGGTTGTATTTACATAACAAATGGCATTCATTAGCTTTGATCAAGCCGACCAGTATTAGGTTATGGTACCATAGGATCTGACAAATCCAGTTATCAGACTGCACCCATGGTTATGTGTGGGTTAGGTGGGTAACGACTGAATCTGTGATTGTTAATTTACCCTTTGGTGGTTTATTAATGCGAGAAGCGAGGTAGTCGAGTCACGAAGGTTTGAATGTTATTAGCGAGGCGACCAAAAATAGTCTTCACAATTAAAACGAGGATGATTTAAACGATTTAAACAAATTAACGATTTGGAAACGAATTGAACAGGATTAAACGAATTGGATAAACGATTGGTTTTTGGTTAAGTGTTTAGATAACGGGACGGGTGTAATATGGTGAAAACATGGTAGATACGCCGCTGGTACTTCTTATATATAAGTGTTTTCAACATATTACATATCGTGGCGTTATTTAGTTCACCTGGGTTAACGATTTTAAAACGATGTCACCTAACGACGTTTTCGAAAGGATATAAACCATACGAGTTTTATTAACGAGTTAATACGAGATGTTTTACAATTTGATTTACTAAAACAAATGTTTTTGGGTTAAGAATCATGGCTACGGAGTTTTATAAATTATAACCTGCTTGATTTGAGTTGGTTAATAAAGTTGCAATGTTATACTCTTTTCAAAACATGGTTTTTAATAAATATTGCAACATGTAAACTAGCCATGAATCCGACACTCCTATAAAACCTATGTGCTCGCCAGCATTTCTTTGCTAACTTTGTTTTTACATATGTTTCAGGTGATGTTGCTTGATGATGGTTACTAGGATGCATGAGTCACATAGGATCTGGACGAGGCCTTAGTGACATAATAACAATATTAGTCGATATGTAACTTGTTTGTTTTGTGTTAAAACAATGTAAACTACTTAACGAATCAATAAAACGAAACTTTTTGTATCCATGGTTGTGAAACAATAATTCTGCCACGACACTCCCCGACGTTTCCGCCACGGTTTGTTGTTTTAACGTGGTCGGGGTGTGACAGAAACCTACGCCACCGAATTTTAGAAGAAGCTCATAAGTCTAAGTATACGATACATCCCGGTAGTGATAAGATGTATCAAGACTTAAGAAATAATTTCTAAGTGTTTAACATGTTCACAAGTTAAAGCTGAACATCAAAAACCCTCAGGTTTATTACAGCAATTAGAAATGTCTGTATGGAAATGGGAATTGATAACAATGGATTTTATTACCAAATTACCCAAGACAAGAAAAGGTAATGATACAATCTGGGTGATTGTAGACAGATTAACCAAGTCTGCTCATTTCTTACCGATGAAAGAAACTTTCAGTATGGATCAATTAGCCAAGTTATATGTAAATGAAATAGTTTCATTACATGGACTTCCTTTATCTATTGTTTCTGATAGAGATAGCCGTTTTACTTCTCATTTTTGGACCAGTTTCCAAAAAGCAATGGGAAGCAAGTTAAATCTAAGCACATCTTATCATCCTCAAATGGATGGACAAAGCGAAAGGATAATTCAGACAATGGAAGATATGCTTAGAGCTTGTGTAATTGATTTCGGAGGAAATTGGGACGATCATTTACCATTAATAGAATTTTCTTACAATAACAGCTATCATACCAGTATCAATGCTGCACCATTTGAAGCACCTTATGGACGAAAGTGCCGAACTCTAGTCTGTTGGGAAGAAATTGGAGAAAAACAACTATCTGGACCAGAGATAGTGCAAGAAACAATGGACAATATTATTCAAGTCAAGGAAAGACTAAAAGTAGCACGCGATCGTCAAAGGAGTTATGCTGATAACAGACGAAAACCATTGGAATTTCAAGTAGGGGACAAAGTATTATTAAAAGTTTATCCATGGAAAGGAGTAGTTAGATTCATAAAAAGGGGAAAGCTAAGCCCCAGGTATGTTGGACCTTTTGAGATTATTAGAAGAATTGGATCTCTAGCTTATCAGCTACAACTACCAGGGGAAATGGCAGGAATACATGATGTGTTTCATGTATGTAATCTCAAAACGTGTTTAGCAGATGAATCATTAGTAGTACCTCTTAAGGACATACAGGTAAATGAGAAGCTTAAGTTTGTAGAGAAACCGCTACAGATTGAAGACCGAAAGATCAAGAATCTCAAACACAAGAGATTAGTTCTAGTCAAAGTAAAATAGGATTCTAAGAGAGGACCAGAGTATACGTGGGAGCTTGAATCTGAGATGCAGAGGAAATATCCACTCCTGTTCCAGTAGACCTCGAGGACGAGTTCTAAAACAAGGTGGGGAGGATATAACAACTCTCCCAAAATACTTATAAACACCCCTATACGCTCTAAAATACACCCCGTATACGAAAATGGGCCCCAAATACTTTAATTTTTTAAAAATTAAATAAAAACAAAATTCCTTACTCGCTCGCAGGGCGCGACGAACACAGCAAGGGTTGTCGCGAGCCACGACCCCCTTGACACCAGGCCGCATCGTAGGCCACCACGTGTCCCCACTCGTGTCGAAGCTTACGTGTGACTGGCCAAGGCTAGGCCCTACTCTCCCTAGCTCGCGGGCCGCGAAAGAGGACCATTAGTTGGTCGCGGGGCGCGAGAAAGTGCTGGATCAGCACTATAAATAGGATCGATCGGCATTCAGTCCAAATCGTTCACAAATCGATTCTCTCTCTAAATTTCTGAATAGCTAAAGTAATTCCCGGTGTCACACCCCAACCGATGGTGGAAACATCGGGGCGTGGCACTGAGGGAAACAGATTGTCTAGAAGTTTCCATAACAACTATATTTACCAAATATTTAAAGCAACACGTCCCATACCATGTCATAAATGATAATACAATTATTACAGAAAAGATCTAGTCAAATTGTTCTGTTCCGACAACTCAGATTTTCATTACAGACAATTGTTTATTGTTGACCTAGGTCTTTTCTAGCCTCGATTTCACAGCAAAGTAAGCAAATAAGCATCCTAAGCACCTGTCACATACATTAAAGTAAAAGTCAATACACATAGTGTAAAGGTGAGCATACAAGTTTGATAATAGCATATAGAGTTTGAAATCGTTACGCATAACCAGCACGTACACAGTGTAAAATGAGGCATGTTAGTTATCGACATGAACCTATCGATACCAATGACTGCGGGTTGACTGCCCAAGGCAGTTCGCGATACATACTCACCACTGTGAGCCATGTAAGTAATTGTCCTTAACAACCCCTAAGTAAACAGGTGCTGAGTCCAAACTAATAGTACTATCGTTGCTAAGGCAGGTAGACAACATTCCATGTATAAACATAACAAACAAGCATTCATTAAGTCACGTATACATGCGATAACGGTTAGCGTTTAAAGTATTTTGTAGTGTGTTCGATGTGATTTTGTATAAGTAACGTATGTAACACCAAAAAGTGCGTAAAGCAAAAAGGGATCGAGTATACTCACAGCGATTGATGGATTGAAGGGAGCGCTAGAGAGTAGGGTTAGCCTGAACAGATTGATAGCATAACGATAAGCGACACGTAAAACGATACAGAGTGCAAGTGGGTAGGACAGCAGTTCCATCAGATGGTAGTCCGATTGGACAGCCGGTCGTTCGAGTGACAGTCCGTTCGTACGGTCGTCCGGTCGGATGACCATTCGAGTGGATTGTTACTTCCTTTGGGAAGGATGTGTTTGTGTATGATGGCTTGACTTTTGAAGTTTTCGTTGTAGCATTCTGAAAACATTGAAGTATCTCTACCTTTCAGGTCGATCAATCGAACGACCGTTCGATCATGCGACAGTCCGATAGGTTAGGAACTTCAGCGATAACAAGTTCTCAGCAGGTTGTCACTCGATCGGACGGTTGTTCGATCGGGTGGCATCCCTTGTGCAAAGAACATGTTGAAAATTGTTTAAGTGTTGGAGTTCTGAAACGTCACATAGTCGGATGGTCGGTCGATCGAGTGGTAGCTCGATCGAACGACAATCCGTTCGGTGTTCCAAAACCTTTGAAGTTTGAATGATAGTTAAGTGTGGGGACCAGGATGTAAGTCGATCGGGTGACCGGTCGTTCGGATGACGGTCCGCTTGGACAGCAGTCCGATCGGACGGCACTCTGTCCTGGTCAACCTGTTCATCTTCTTCCTTGGTCATTCTGGTAGTTTGTCGTTTTATCGAGATGATTTGATAACGCATTAGACAACAGAAATCTCGTCACGACTTAGTAACCTGATCGGACAGGAATCACCCAAATCCGGCCAGTTAACTGTTCGAGACGGTGTTCCATGTTTAACCCGAAATCGGTAATCTCGTGGATAGAATCCAGATCTTGAACCAACACAACCACAAGAATGAGTAATAAGTCGGCACAAGCTCCGATTCCATCGGTTTTGAGTGCATTGAGTGTAAAAGAGTTGAAAGAAGGTTGGAAAACCATCTTTCAATCCTTTTCATTGTGAATATGTTTAGATCTATGAAAGATCTTTGTTTGTTTATGTGGAAATCGGTTAGATCTAAGTTGTTCTTGGTGGATTGAGGCCAAAACATGAAGTTCCAAAGAACATATGATGACGTCATCCTAGAACACCTTGAATCTTGATGATTTCACGGTTAAAAGTTAAGATTCAAAAGATAGAAAGGTGTAGGAGTGCATGTGGATTAAGGAAGTACAAGATTTAGAACGATATCTTACCGGAATCGCGAGAAATCTGAAGAAAAGTGGGGAAAGATGAGCTGGTCGGAGGAGAGTTGCCAAAAGTGGAAAGTATGAAGGTGACAGGGGGTATTTATAGGGTTTCCCAAAGAGGAAAGGGCTGGCCGATCGGGTGGCAGCCCGGTTAAACAGCTGGCCGATCGAGCAGCAGCTCGATCAAACGGCTGGTCGATCGGCTGGTCACCTGATCGATCAGTCGCTTGGTTCGAGTGTTCGGTGCGACGAGTTTTTCCGTTTCGATTGCGATTGCGAGCGTTTCAATGCGTTAGAGTTTTCTAGTCAAATTACTTTTAATCCCAACTACTATATCAACATACAAGCATCCTTATTTCATATTCATTTAGTGTTTGCGATTCGATTGCGATTGAGTTTCGATTGCGTTTTGATTGATTACCACACATCACATAAATAAACATGCACAAGTAACACATAAGGCACACACACACGTATAACAATAACCAAAATGCGTAATTCGAGTTGCGAGTGCGATTGCGATAGCGATAAATCGATTAAACATGCGATAACAGCGACTACTATGCGATTAATAATAGATACTCCACATAATACAACTAAAGCGATAACAAAATAGGCTAACTACGAGTCAAAGAAGTCAAAACAGGAATTTAGCAAGGAGAGACAGATCGCAATTAGCAATCTTTTCTTCCTTTGACTTCAATCTTGACTTTGACTTTGACTTTCGAAACACGGGGTGTTACACCCGGGTATTATACCCCCTAATTAGCGAAGCTCTACCTCGTTGTAAGTATTATAACTCCCAGTTACGTATTAGATACTCTGCCCGATTGATCTAGTGCTCCATAACGCATGTCGAGGCTCTGCCTGACTTCGTCGTTGGAGTTATGTCTCAAGAGGGGGGGGGTATAACTAATGTAAATTGGGTTATAATACTTACACGTGTGCATTGTTTAAATTAATAGATTATAACCAGGAAGTCACAAGGAAATACCTAAATTAGCAATGTGAGTAATCCTTCTTTTTATGTAAACCTTTTTGTGAGTAATTCTTCATTTTGTAAACTGTTTTTACAAAACCTCAATTGTTTTTAATTGTAATCTAGCAGTGATTGAGTATTTGTAATTCTACAATTATCGTCGGTATGTTGGGGTTTTGTATACAAAATTAGTTACTACACTGTGAGTAGTAACATTTCCACAAGTCAGGATTGACAGTACCGTGGGTGGTAATTAAATAGATGTAAACAAATGTAATTGCTGGATTGCCCTCAATGTTGCAAAATGATAAAACTTGTTTTGATTAAACTGGGATTCACTCACCAGTATTTCCAACTGACAAATGTTTTTAAAACGCGTTTCAGGTAACAAAATGTGAAAGCCAAATAGAAGCCAGCTGGAGAGCACTGAAGGCTTGGAAAAGTGGCTATAAAAGTTACCTAAATAAAGAAGAAGTTTTATTTGAATAAACTAGGGTTTTATCCCTACAAACATATTATGAATGGAAACTTGGGTTTTGCCCATGTGTTTATTATTTATAAAATGAGGTGTTTTACCCTGATAAAATATTTCCTTACTATGGTCCTGATGTAAATTCCGCTGCCAAATTAAATAAACACCGATACCACCGAATTTGCGAAGCTCACGGCCGCCCGCCTCCTGGGGCAAAGGGGTCGGGGGTTGCGACACATGCCATCAATGTATCCATCAAGAACAAAGTGACATGATGACATATCAGTGTCATCAGTCTCTTTTTCATGAATATTTGTCCATCTCATTCAGCAAAAGCTTATAGAGATACCCACCTCAGAGAAGAATCCATTTAGTGAAACTTCATTCAGAACAATACCCAATATAGAAGAAACGAGGTTTCCCATCTGTGGCATTTTTAACTATTTTTTGGCATATTTAAAGTGAGTGGTTTCTAGGAAACATGGCGTTGTTTTTGTGTGTGATCAATTGATTGTGCAGAGACGTCTCTCTTATAGGATGTTTTTGGCGCGCAGTTTAGGCGGGATTTTATTGTAATAAATTATATTAATAAAGTAACCATCTTTTCAGTTAGTGTGTGTATTTTTACTGTTTTTGTTCAGCTTTTTATGAGTTTAGGTTGATAGATGTGCCATCTTCCAAGTTTGGCATTTTTAATGGCTTTAAGTAGTTTTTCTCTTTTTTTTTTTCATTTTTAGCTTTTAATAATACTTGTCCAAATTACTTTTATTAAAGTTTAGGAGTTTTTGGCGTTTTATGGCATGATGACGTTTCACAAGCATTATGTCTGTTTAGCGTTTTTATTAAAATAATGTATTTTTGTTCTTTGCTGAAAAATACATAACAAACAACATAAAAAGAAAATTAAAAAAATAAAAATAGAAACAATTCATCTTCCAAATCTTCACTGTTATCAGTCTCTTTCTTCTTTGAAACACGTTCACTGGCGGTTTGACTTTGGCATGCTTCATTTTGTGTTTTTGTTGTTGAAGTAGCTTTTTGTGGCCGTTTGGAAGGACAAAATGACGTGAGTTTTTTGTTTGAAGTTCATCTTTATCTTCATGTTTATCTTCAAATGTCACACCCTGACTTTTGTGGAAGCGTGATTTGCTGTGACTTGCTTAATATCATTGCATTCAACCATAACAAACAACTATATGATAAACCCAAGATGTTCATCCATAGATAGTTTTCAAAATAATACAACCGTCATTATTTAACATCAAACTAAGACTTTAAGTTTAGAACACATGACTACCAAAGTTTAAAGTTCCATACTGGACTTCACAAAAGACATAACCAAACTAGGTTTCAAGCCATGTATCTTATCCAAGATAAAATACATAGCCCAAACCCTTCGACCTCGGATGAGACCTTTTATTAGAGACTTGACTTGTAAACTCCAACGCCCGCCAGATCCATACTTAATTTCCTGAAATACATGTAGTTTAAAAACATCAACAAAAGTTGAGCGAGTTCATGTGTGTGTTTGTTAATAACCTTTGAAACATTTGTAAATATGTTTGTATGTACTTGAAAAACCTGGTATGAAAGCGACAAGGAAGCAGATCAACTAATGTGTAGCTAATACATTAATATTTGTGACGTGATGCAAGAAACCTCAAACCTAGCAGACTTTGCCAATAAGACATAGTCACCACATGATCCACTCGACGGACTCATGGGTGGGGCTCGCTACACCCAAATAGATCTATCACTCATGTCCCTCGGTCCTACAACGAGGATTAATGGTCTTAAGCGTCATACCCACCACTCAGATGATCTAGAAATACCATTCCTTAGCTAACCATACCAAATAATAACGTTTGTAAACAGTTGTAACATGTACTTCACCCCCGAAGTTATAAAACCGAAAACAGTTAAAGAAAAAGGGGGGACATGAACTCACAGGTTTGCGTCTTCAATCACCGTAACTCAAGCTCTTCGGATAAACACGACTACCTACAATGTACTAATGTCTATTAGACGAACGGGTCGTGCCTTGACTTAGTATTAATGACTTTGAGTTAAGATTCTTTTAGTGTCTTCGATATTATTCCGAATTTTATAATCATTTGTTAAAATAATTAATATTTTAACTTAAATTATATTTATTAAATTTTTGGAATAATTGTTAAAACAATATATATTAACTTAATACTTCCCAAGTATTTATACTTGTATGTTTTGCCATGTATTAGGGTCGTATTCCGGTGTGAATTTATACGTACGAGAATACGTTTTTTTATTGTATTTATTAAGTATCCTTATACTCAATTTTGTATTAATTTTTCCGTAATATCATCTTTAATAAAAGTCCATCAATATATATTTCCAAAATATATATATATATATTGTAATAAGTATTATTCAGAAAAATTATTTATAATTTTTCTCTTGGCAATTATTTGTATTTCCTCCATAAGTTTCAAAAATAACATATCTTGATGTCCAACATAGAAAATATGTATATATAAACTCATTTTTCTCCAAAAATGATATGTTTCATATTTATTTGAGAAATTATATTTTTCACCTTAAAATATTGTATTTCGTGTTTGTAAGAAAATATATGTTTCTTAAAAAGAATATATCTTCTAAAATTTCGAGAAAAATATATATTTCATACTTGTCAAAAATAATATACTTTTCCTTGTCAAAAATATGATATATTCTTGTGGTAATTATAAAAATCATATTTTTGTGAATAAATATTATTTACCAAAATATACTGTGTGAATAAATTCTGGAATATTTTTGTAAGTCTTATTCCATAGTTCGGTTTCTCCAATATTTTTGTGTAAATGTGTATATTTATTCTTTGGAATTTTGGTATTATTTTGGATTGTGATTCTTGGTATTTTAATGTGTTATATTACTTCATGTCCTAAAATAATATAACTAATACACATAATATACAAATAATCACACACATGGTGTCTTCTAAATATATATTTCCTAAATACATATTTAGTCACTTTTATTTATGAAAACTAACCTCCAATATTTGTATTTTTGTATCAAAATTATGGCAAAGTTTTTGTAGGAAACTCATGGTTTAAAAGACACTTGTAAGTATAGGTTAATAAGTATTTTTCTAAGTGTTTATATTTTTAGAAAATTTTGCCATAGTTTCCCCTAAAAATGGAGGTTTCCATGCATTCAAGCATATCATTTTCTTTTGTAAAAATCATCACAATCAGTTCACAATCATCAACTAACAACCTTTACTTACCAATTTTGCCAAAATCATGCATTTTCTACTACTTCATGAACTTGAATATTTGTAAAAATTTGTAGTAACTTACTAGTGTTCTTAGTAACTCTTGTTACCCTTTAAAATGTGATTAGTTCTTTAAAAACTTCATTTTTAAAGAAGTTAGATGTTTACAACTTATTGTCACATTTTCTAAAAATGTTTCTTTATAATTTTTTCTTGTTTCACAAGTGTTTCTACACTTGTTTAACCACTAAAAATAGAGTTTGTTTATGTAAGAACCAAGTTTTAACAAAACTTATATTTTTAACTTGGTTTCTTTGAAAGATCATTCATAAATATTTAGATCTATATGATTAACAACTTACTTTGATCATTATTTTTCAAGAAATCAAAGTATTCTTTCAAGTTCATGATTCATGTGTGGATGATCCATCATCCTACAACATTTCTACTTTCTCATCTTGCTAGATTATGTTTTTTAATCATGATCTAGCAAGATCTTATGATGATCAACATCATTTCTACAAACAATCAATGATCAACAAGCATAACAACTCATATACATCAAGATTACTTCATTAAACAAGCTTATGTTCATGTTTACTTCTTATGTTCTTTAGTGTTCTTCAAGTTTTTTATTATGATTCTTCTTAACCACTTAAAATAGAAGCAAACTAGCAAGATCAAGACTCTTACCACTAGCACAAGGCTAGGGATGATCAAAAGAAGAAAACAAGTGGATAAAAGCAAATAAGAGAGGTCCTTGAACTTCCGAAAGCTCCTAGCTTCCTAACTTAGCTCCTTACATCTCTAGATCACCTTGGAATGTATGGAAGAAGGTCGAAAATGGAGGTAGTGTGGTGGTGATGTGTGGCCGTGAGGTGAGAAGGAGAAGGAGAAGATGGGTGGTGTTGGTTATGTTGTGAAGAATGAAAGTGATGATCCCTTATGTCTTTTTATAATCCATTTCACAAAATCTTCCATTAGATATTATGTTTAGGAAAGTGTAGGCAAGATCTAATAAATTATCAAAATAAAATCTTGAGTGGGCCATGCTTAGTTGGTCGATTATAGGTGGTGGGGGTCTAGGTATAGGTTTAACTAGATTAGTTACTTATAAGTTGAAATCCAAGTATTAGTTAGGCTTTCTAGTTAGTAGATATTTTTAGGAGGTGTTATGGTGTTCGGGGACCATAACTAGCTTGGAAATGTTAAAACAGTGCTTCTAGTGTAAATTTGGTGTTTCGGATAGTGTCCGGTTATTCGGTTGGTTACTGGTTCGTTAAGGTGCTAAACTACGCAGTTTAGGGTGCTTTATGTATCTTTTTGTGACACTATTGATTCTCGACACTTAGGAAAGCATTCAGGACCATTTAATCATTTTTCTGCATTATATTAGTATGTTAAAATGCTGAATTTTGCTGAATTCAGCACTTTGGGTGAGTTTTAGGCACTTTCTGGCACTTAAACTATCTCTAGGAAGGCAGTTTTATGATCCTTACTTTCCTACACACTACACTAGTGTAATACTTGGTTTCTGGCTCATTCTAAGTCTCAATGCACTGTCTGTCTATGTGCTGAGTTCTGTCAGCATTTTCCTGTCTTATCATATAACTATGCTAACTGTACTTAATGCATTATTCAAGGCAATACAGCTTTCATGCAATATTGATATGACATTAAACAATGTATGATGCACATGTATGTAAATGGCAGAGATCAGAAAGCAGTTAATTGAAATTCAGCACAGTCATTAAACACTAATCATGATTAATTAATTATACAGATACCTGGATTTTTGACAGTTGTCACATCAAACTACTCATCAGTGTCATTCGTCTCTTCATGCCATTACAATATTCATCAAGAACAAAACATAAAAAATGACATAAGTCTGACACCAGCATCTTTTTGTTGAAGATTTGTCCATCTCATGCAGCAAAATGTTATTGAGTTACAACACCTCAGCTAAGAATGCATTCTGTGAAACTTCACGTAGAACAATATTAAATATACAAGAAACGATGTTTGCCATTTTGGCGTTTTAGTGAGGAAATAGTGTATATAAAAGAAATGTCGATTTTTGGAATCTTTGATGTTTGAGTTTTTTGGTGTTTTCTAAGATAATTGGTATATAGTAAAATATGGCGTTTTTGAGTTGGTGTGTTTGATGTTTTGTGTTTTTTGGCGTTTCTAAGATGAATGGCATATAGTAGTAAATATGGCGTTTCCGGTTCGGGGTGTGTTTAATGAATGTCTGAGATGTTTTGTTTATATAGGATGTGTTTGTCCCGTAATGACGTTTTATTCATTAGTTTGGCGTTTTTGGTATAGAAGTCTAAAGACCATTTTACCCTTAATGAAGCACGTCCACTTAATAGAATAGGTGTTATTTACGAAAACGCCACCGCGTCATCTAGTCCATAGATTGTTTTGATCGTACGATCCATAACCGTTCTCTCTGTTCTCACACTTTTCACTGTTTTCTCGAAATGCTGACCCTATATATATATATATATATATATATATAGAGAGAGAGAGAGAGATAGAAACGGGATCAGGAGAAAACGGTGGAAAGTGTGAGAACGGTGAGAACGCATCCTGGCCCAACACGTGGCGCGGGACATGATCAGGGCCCGAGGGTTTTTTTTTGTCTTTTTAATATTCTTCTCCTTTCCCGATTTTCACGTTTGACATGCTGCTTTATTTTTTGCGTGCAAGATAATTTTGGCGTTATCTAGAATCATTAATTTCTTGGCGTTTTACTGTTTTTCTCTGATTTCTTCTCGTTGTATTAATTATTTTTGTGTCACATAGTTAATTTTTTTGGCGTTATGGCTTTTTCCATGTCATTTTTTGGCGTTTTGGGTCTTTTTGTTAATAATTGATTACCATAGATTAATATTTTATAAAATTACAATAATACGAAATCAAAATAAACTAATAGTCTTCCATGGGTGGGATTACATCAGAGATGTGCCCATCGCTTTGTTCATCACTTTCTTCAGATTCATCATCATCATCAAATTTTAGATTTGCGTATAACGCCATTAGTTCATCTCTTCTTTGCCGCAGCCTATTCTTGAATATCACTGCATCCTTGGATTTTGGATAGTTTGAAGGTGCTAAATCACAGAGTTGTTCAATGATAGATAGCAACCCTGTCTTCAAAATTTCTTCCATTGGCAATGAATATTGCACCCCGTTTTTATAAGTCACTTCAAGCGTTCCTTCTTCCTCATGCATCACCCAACTCCTAAGTTTTGGTAGAGGAGTATGTCAATATCATCATCATCTTTATCATCTTCTGTCGGAAATTTTCTCTTCAGTCTTTTTATTACAGTTCGAGTTCTTTCACAATTGTTGGCCATTAGAACCCCAAGGGCCAGGATATCCCTCTGAACCCCTTCATTCATTCCAAGCATGGCTTTGATTGTCCTTACCTTTACCCTTCTCCTATCAGAGAACTTTGAGAACTTTATGATGAATCGTTTCTCTTTCCTTTCAACCCTCCATGAAATAACCTTAACCATTTTTTAAGTTTTTGGCGTTTTGGACAATATGTGGCGTTTTAGTCAATATTTTTGGCGTGTTTGAGCTTGTGTTCTCATGGTCTTCATTTATATTGATTTTTTTTCCCGCGCATGACAGGTAATTATGGCGTTTTGAAAAAGATAAATAAATTTAATTCCCCAAGTATTTTGCTTTCAATATAATAAATATTAGTAATTATGTTTTCCGTCGTTTCATTTTACTGTTTTTTGCAGTTACCATGTTTTGTTTTCAGACTCAACTGTTTTTATGGTGTAACACGTCTAATCTTGACGGCTGTAATTATGGCGTTTTGTTTTCCAATGGCGTTTAGATAACGATTGGACTTTTTTTGTTTTATATTCTTTGCACATTGTTCCATGCTTTTTTTATAATAGTAATTGTTCAAAGTAATTTTATTATAGTTTGGTAGTTTTTTTGGGGCGTTTTTATGGCATGATGGCGTTTTACAAGCATTTGCTCCTTTTGGCATTTTATTATATTTTTCATTATAGGATTAATGTAATTTTGTTGTTTATTAACTGAAGAGTAAACTGTCATTTTGGTCCCTGTGGTTTGGACACTTTTGCCATTTTAGTCCAAATCTCAAACTTTTTAAATCTGGGTCCCTGTGGTTTCACTTTTATTGCCATTTTAATCCAAAATTAAGAGTAAACTGCCATTTTGGTCCCTGTGGTTTCACTTTTATTGCCATTTTAGTCCAAATCTCAAACTTTTTGGAACAGCCAAAAAAAGGGGGATTTTGATTTTTGGACTAAAATGGCAATAAAGATGAAACCACAGGGACCCAGATTTAAAAAGTTTGAGATTTGGACTAAAATGACAAAAATGCCCAAACCACAGGGACCAAAATGGCAGTTTACTCTTAACTGAAATTACAAAACAAACAACAGATAAAGAAAATAAAAAAAAAAAAACAAAATAGAAGCAATTTATGATCTAAATCTTCAGTGTCATCAGTCTCTTTTTTTCTTTTGAAACTATAAGAACTGTCACAAATAAATGGCGTTTTGGGTTTGGCGTGGTTTATTTTCTTTGTTCATGTGTTGAAGTGTCTTTGTGGATGTTGGAGACATAGATCAACCCTTTTGTGGGTGGATGCTATCTGGCCGTCGTCTTCATTATAATCATTGAGGCCAAAGTAGCATTTACACTGGTATAGGTCTCTTCTAATCATCCAACCCTTCTTCAAGAACAAAGATGACAAAATGACATATGGGTGTCATCAGTCCCTCTTTTTTGAATTTTGTCCATCTCATGCAGCAAAATCTTACTACACTCACGTAACAAATCATTCAGCGAAACTTCATGCAGAACATTACAGAGTATCAAAGAAAAGATGTTTGCCATCGTTGTATTTTTTGGCGTTTTACGTTGAGTTGTATTTTTTATAGGAACCACTGTGTTTTTTTGTGTGTTTTTTGGTGTGATAAACGGAAGGTGGTGAGACGTTTCTATTTATCGAATATTTTTTTTGCGAGTAGTTTAGGCGGGATATTATTTTTATAACAAAAAATGTAAGGTTTGGCGTTATATATTATGGCGTTTCATATTTTGTGGCGTTTTTGTAGCCAGAGAGCTTAAATAAAAACACAGAAAAAAGTACGCAGTGATAAAATTGGCGTTTTGTATTTATTTGGCGTTTCATTTTTCAATGGCGTTTTATGTGAGAAATAATGTTTTACCTTTTTTACCCTTAATGAAGCGCGTCCACGTAATAAAATTGATGTTATTTACGAAAACGCCACTGTGTCAATGTAGTTCATAGATTGTTTTGATCGGACGATCCATAAGCGTTCTCACTGTTCTCACACTTTCTACCGTTTTCTCTAAATCCTGACCCTATATATATTATTTTTGATAGTGAAAGAGATATTGCCACATGACATTTTATGGAATTTATTATAGTTGAGTTAGCATAAGAAATTGCCAAATGGTATTTAGGGGATTTTTTTTATTAGAATTAGATATATACCATTAAAAAGAAAAAAAAGTACTTGTTATAATCAAATACTGTTATATTTTATACGAAAAGACATTGGTTATGATCAAATATAAAGTTTATTATTTGTTTAAGATTTATTATTTGAATATATAGTAGTGATTTTTTGATTTCATGCACATACATGTGAGTTTACACTATAGGCATATGCAAATATTGTTATATTATTATTATTATTATACATATAGTTTGAAACTTGTAATGAATAGTGTTTTATATTTTTTAAATAATTTATTTTTTTAGTAGTATATTATATATCCTTTTATTTTTTTGAAATTTTTAGTTATAAATGATAATTGTTAATTCTTAATGGTTTGTTTTTCTATTAGTAGTATTTTATTTATCAATTAATTTTTTTAGTAATTAACCTGCCTTTGCACTTTTTTTTTAAAAAAAAAATTCTACATTCGCATCTATGTTTATTTGACTGCATGTTGTGACAATACGTTACAACTGGCATTGGATCGGTATCAGTTCGGTTCCTTATAGTACCAGTACGATACATGCACTCGATATCATCGACCAATAACGATAAAAACGAACACTAGTACCAACACCGATATTGTTTGAACAATATCGATTTGTTCGTATTCGTCACGGTACTGGTACTAGTACTGATATTCATTTACTGTTGCAGACTGATTTGTATAAATGAAAAAAATTTATCGGAAACCGTAAAATGAATACAGGTATCCATACTAATGATCTTTCGTATGGTACAGTAACGATACAATATTAGTTTATTGAAAGAAAAATAAAACAATAAAATTAAATACGGATAGCGAATTGATTTTGTTCGTTCGGTTAACTACAATAGCGGCTTGATATACGTTATCAGACAAGAAACCATAAAAAATGAATACATACGTGTACCAATGTTGTTCGATTCGGAACAATATGGCAGCAATGCCGTGTTAGATTATCAAAAACAATAAAAATAAACATGGTGCCTATATAGATGTTTTTCAATTTGTTTATGTTTGTTTTGGAACGATACCGGCACACTATTCGTTTCAATAAAGTTTATATCACAATGTTTAAAAAAATAAACATAGAACGTAAATCAACCGAACCGATATCAACTGAACAACATTGGTACCAGTATCGATATTCGTTGTTATTGTTTTCGGTCGATATAAGGTTTTTTCTTTCGATTAATATAGCGAGTGTTGGTGCCGTAAGGAACCAAACAAATACCGAATGAATTCCCGTCGCGAAGCGCGGGAGAATTTTACTATTATTATACATATTAATATAAACTTTTCATGAACAGTGATCTATATTTTTAAAGTATTTGTTTACTTTTTCTATTTTTAGCAATTATTTATTTATTTATTCTATGTTTTTAGTATTTATTTTTTATGAACTTTATTAATTATTTAGTTTAATTTTTTCTAATAAGTTTTATTCATTAACTTTTAAAAAAAAAATCTTACTTCGTAACTATGTTTATATATTTTTTTTCAACATTGCTATATAAGTTTTATTGAAAATGGATACCGTGTCGTTGTCGTGTGAACCAAAATGACGATGAATGATAATTTATTATTTGTTCTATGTTTAACTTTTTAAACATTGTGATAATACTTTTATTGAAAATGGATATTGTACCGCTATCGTACCAGACTGAGCTGAAATGACCCAACAACATCTGTATCGATGCAGGTATTTAGTTTTTTTTTTTTTTTTTTGCTTTCGATAAACTAACACAGTAGCGCTATCATACCCTACCGTACCAAACCAAACAAGATCAGTGACGGTACATGTATCTATTTTTATGGTTTCATGTATAATAATGGATATTGTGTCGCTACCGTAGTTAACCGTGCCAAAACCGAAGGAACAATATCAGTTTCGGTGCCATTATGTATTTTATTGTTTTTGCTTTCAATAAACTTACATCGTATCGCACCGAAGAACATTAGTACAAGGACCATATTCACTTTTATTGTTTTTGGTTTCGATAAATTTTCATTTATACAACTCTATCCGCGATGGGATATAAATATCGGTACCGTGACGATATGAACCGGTCGATACCGTTCGAACATCGTCGGTGCCGGTACCAGTGTTCGCTTCTATCGTTTTGGATCGATGTATAACACATGTTGATTTTTATACTTAGTGCAAGTATCGTACTGGTACTATAGCAAACCAAAGCGATACTGATACAGTGCTCGCGATTCCGTACCGCCGCAAAGCGCGGTTAAATACACTATATATATATATATATGAATAGAAATTCCTGATGAATAGTAGTTTTCTTTTTGAATATTAAAATAAGTTTTTTTATATTAACCGATTCACATTATCATTCAATTCACCCTGATTAAAAAAAAAGCATCCCAACTTTCCTTTAATTAACATATTACTTTCTTTTGCGAAATAAATCTCATCTTTTATCTATACACTTGTAATAAAGTTAAAACCTATTTGCATATTTGTAAAAATTAAAATTGTGGGTATAGTATGGATGCATACATTTTATAAAACTGATACCTTAACATACAAATATATGATATTTAAAAAAACACAGGTGTATTATTAACAAAAAGAAAATGTAAAAAATAATGATTTTACTCTTTTTGTTATTTATCAGATTATTAGAAAACGTTAATGACATGATTCAAAACGTGTGTATATCAATATTAGGATGTTTAGCCTACGGTACTGTCACAAACCGATCTGACTTTGACTAAACAACATCGGTAGTGGAATCGGTGCCATCGGAATAGTTACCAATTTTTTTTATGGCTTCGATCGATGTACAACGGTTGATACAAAGAGTGTCGATGTCCAAGTACCGCAATAAACCGAACCGATACCGACTGAATTCCCGCCGCATCGCACGGGGGAATTCAGCTAGTTTTATATGAAAAGACATTGGTTATGATCAAATATAAAGTTTTTTAAAATAAAAAATCGTAAGAAAGGTATCAAACGGACTCCAATTGACCTCATTCAAGCGGCATTGGAACTGTCTCATCGAACTCTACGATGTGAGAGTTTAGGTTTTTGTTTTTGGATGTTTAGCTTGTAGCCTTGTAGATTTTAGATTTTTTGTTTATATCATTGTGTCTTTTTAGCTATTTTTGTGTCTTTTATATATTTGCGTCATTGTGTCTTTTTTGTGACTCACTGTGTCTTTTTTCTTCGACATTGTGTTATATTTTTCGTCATTGTAGGGTATGTTTGGCAAAAGTAGTTGGTGCTGGTGGCTGATGGCTGGAAGCTGATAGCTGGTGGCTGAAAGCTGGTAGCTGGAACTGGTAGCTAGTAGCTGTAGTTTTTTAGATATATTTGGTGTTTGGCAGAGTAGTTGGAGCTTTTAATAAAATGTATAAAATGACCAAAATGGACATAACTAAAAATTTAAAAAGTTTGTGCATTAAAAAGTTCATTATCTTTAGAGGTTAAAATAGTCATTTTTCCCTAAAAGCTTGTAGCTCCTTCTAAACGCTACTAGTAGGAGCGTTCAACCAAAAGCTTCAAGCTCCTTCTAAACGCATAAGTGAACGGAAAACGCGATTGTAGGAACGCACCGACAACGAAAAGGAAGCATCGGACTCGCGTATCACCTTTAAAACTGAAATATTACGATATATTTAGCTTCATAAACGAATTTTAATGCCTGCAACCGAAATCGAATTAGAAACGACAACCGAAGCATTTTACGCGATTTTAACACAACCGACGAATGAATGCGTCAAACATCGACTACCGACACTATTTTACATATTTTGACCCTAGAATTATGTTTTACGACAATCCACAGAGTTCGGGTGCGGAAACGGGCCTTGGAAGCATGTATGGGCCGTACAAAACACTAAGAACGTGATAATGGGCCTTGGGCCCAACCCAGCCAAGAACCCTAGCTATAAATAGCTTGAACCACACACAATACACCATACTTCTCACACACAACTCTTTCTCTCTACCCTAACAACACTCTCTGCTCTCTCTTTCTCTAAATCACCGGAGCCGGCAAGAATACTTGGCGGCGACGGGCGGCCGGCACGGCGGTGCGGCGGCGATGGCCGTTCGTCGTCCAACTTCAGGCCAAAAACGCTCCTACCCCACTAAATTGAACCTCCCCGACACGTTGGAGATGTCCGTTTTTGAAGATTCCCAACCGTTTGGGTTCGGGAACAACTCCGATGAGGCTCCGATCAATTTTCCGTCGAGTATATCTTCATGTTTTCTCTTCTTGCGCGCTTAGATCGGGTAACAAGGAGGCCTTACGCAAATTTCTAAAGACTTTACATTTCCGGCGACTTTTCTGGTGAGTCTCTGGCTCGGTTTTATGTCTTTCTTTTAGTGTCTTGGCTCGGTTAACGGGAAAATGGTTGCTTGAATAGTTGCAAGGGAAAAGAAGAGGGTGACGGTAACGGGTGATAAGGTGGAGGACGGTCGTGGTGGCCGACGGTTGTGGAGGCGACGGTAGTGTGATAGGGTGACGGTGGTCACCGGTGGGGAAGAAATGAAGCCGCCACGCGGCGGCAGTGATGGTGGTTAGCTCGGTTCGGGTTCACTTTGGTTTGGGCTTACAAGAAACAAGGGTGGCTCGGGTCTCGGTTCGGGTTCGGGTCAAGAAGTTAAACTTAGTTCAGATCAGTCAATACGGGTCAGAATTGGGTCGGGTAATGTTCGGGTCAACTACGGGTCACTTTGGTCAGATTTGGGTTGGGTCAACTCGGTTCAACCCGGTCAACTCGGTCAACGTAGTCAACTCAGCCAAACCCAGTCAACGAATCGGCACGAGGATTGGTAAAAGTTTAACGACACGAATTCCATTTACATTGTTTTATATAATTGTTATTTATGGGAAACCGAGCTCAAACTGAACCGACTAATGAAATCGTTATACAAAAATTACGTGGACTTGTACATTAATCATGCTTACATAATTTATACATATATATTGGTTAGTGTTCGACTTAATTTGCGTTTTTACACACTTGACAAAATATATATATCGTGATTATATTGATTGTTGTGTTTTGAAAATTTAACGACAACTTGCATTGTCGGGATCGTCCGAAAACAGAGAAAACTATACCCGTTTTTCGTAAATAGCCATAATACGAAACGTGTTTTATTATAAAAATGAAACCTATCGGATTCAAGTAATTTTTATAAAAATAAATATGAATGTATAGTTATTTTGACGACACCTTATAACTCACAAAAACGAGTCGGTAACATTTCAACGAGCGTGATTACAAGAAAACGAAACTCGGAAATCTTTTATAAAATAAATATAATTATCTATATTTATTTCAAACTTCAAAAAATCGGAACTCTTTTATAAAATAAATATAATTATTTATGTTTATTTCAAATATCAAAAACTTGGAAATCTTTTATAAAATAAATATAATTAAATTATATTTATTTTATACATCAAAAACTTGGAAATCTTTTATAAATAAATATAATTATTTATATTTATTTCAGACATCTAGAACTCGAAAATCTTCTATACAATAAATATAAATATTCTTAGTTATTTCAAACGTATAGTAATCGACAATTATATAAAATTTTAATAATTAATATAATTTATTTTAAACGTCCACAACTCGAAAATTTTATAAAATAAATATAACTTTATATATTTATTTCAAACGCCTAAACGGCATACGGTATATTACCGAATGATCGTCACACGTATTATCAATCTAGTTATTTGATAACAAGCAAACAAGTCGATTATAACAAGCATACAACTATATATAATTATTTTGATAATTATATACGAGACGCGATACATTATAGGAGTTTACAATGTATTACTTTCATATAAATATTCGCTACAAATACGTACTAGTATTCTAGACGACTAACATAATTTCATGAAATATATATATATACATATATATATATATATACATACATACATATATACCTTTAATCTCTCAGAAATGTAGTCGATTCCAAGACTTAATACCCATCCTGACAATAAATTTGATTAAACGATTATAGTTATTGTTCCTAATTGAGTTAACGACACTTTCATAGAATCGTATGTTTAACGATTCGGTAGAGCTCGGTGACACGTGCTTTAGCTACATCATTTTAGTAGAAATTTATAAGTTTATTCCTTGATAGGAATGTTATAGATTACATGCTAGCGAGTCACGTTTTGGAAACAACATTATGGAATCATATTAAGCTAGCTTTGCACAAGGATATCGAGGTGAGTTCATAACCCCCACTTATTATGATTTTACATTTTTATAAATGTTTTCGGGGGTGGAAAGACATGCAAGTTTTGCAAAAGTACACATTATTTCAATAAACGAAAACTACATATTTCTAAACCATGTTGCAATTGAATTTCGATAAACTCAAATGGTTTACGAAAGGTTTACGCTAAATATACCGGTTTTACAAAACACCCACGTATTTTTCGAAACGTGCATGAGTTACAAACTAGTGACGGGATTGTCCTAGTTACAACAGGACTGGGTTGTCCTTCATACAAATAAGGGGACTGGTTTGTCCTGCTTACGAACAACGGGACTGTATCTCCTGCATACAACTTAAGGACTGGATTGTCCTACATACAACTTAAGGATTGGGTTGTGACAATTGTCAAAATTTCGTGTATCTATACATTGATTAAACAGTAACTTATGCCTTAATGACAGTGTTGATTTACAATTAATGACATGAATGCTTTCTGATTATTGTCATATATATATATGTGCATCACATATTGCATAATGTCATATCATTATTGCATGCAACACTTATTGATTCAAATGATGCACAAAACAAAGTTAGCACAGTTATCAGACAAATCAGAAAAATGCTGACGGAATTCAGCACATAGACAAACATGGTATTGAGACACAGAATGTGCCAGAAAACAAGAGTTACACTAGTATAGTGTGTAGGAAAGTAAGGAACATAAAACAGCCTTCCTAGTGATAGTGTAAGTGTGGGAATTATGCAAAATTAAGCAAAATTCAGCATTTAAACAACTTAATGTCATGCAGAAATATGGTTAAATGGTCCAGAATGCTTTCCTAAGTGTCGGGAATCAAAACTGTCACAAAAGGTAACATAAAGCACACTAAACTGCATATTTTAGCACCTTAACGAACCGGTAACCAACCGAACACTACCCGAAACACCAAATTTTCACTACAATCATTGTTTTATCATTTCCGAGCTAGTTATGGTCCCCGAACATCATAACACACTATATAACATTTTAAAAACTTATAACCTAACTAAACCTTTAGATTTTAACTAACTAAACTAACTACCATTTACAAGCGGACCTATACCCCCCCCCCTTTGTTGGACGGTTAGACAAGGGTGGCCCACCCTTGATTTCTTAAAATTGTTTATGTGATATTGTTGCTAGTTCATGAAACACTTTACACATGAGATTATAATATGTTGGAGAGTTAAAGTTAAAAACCCTTAGTGCCTTCACATTTGTTGGTGCATTCATCTGTCGACTTCGTCTTATATCGAGTCTTGGTTTCGTTGCGAATTTGATCAAGCATGATGTCATCATATTCAATGATGATATCATAAAGATGACATCATCATTGCAACATATAATAGGCACACATGAAACTGATTTGTAATATCGCATGAAATCGTATTTGATAATTCCATACGTATTAGTCTCACATAATTCCGCACGGAATTACTTCCGTAATTTCGTGAGAATTGTCAAAGGTCTAGGTTCGTGCGGAATTACGAGGTTATAAATAGGTGGTTCTAGTTTGTCATTTGTAACGGAATTACATAGTGATACCGAGATGCTGCCGGTTTGTCTACTGATTGTAAACAGTGTTATATCAATATACAAGACGTTTAAAGTGTGAATCAAGCTGTTTTCAAGTCTATACGTATGTTTCCGCTTTTCGTATAGATACAAACTCTTCTGAACGACTCATTCAGGTCGCGATTCGATCCTACAAGTGGTATCAGAGCTCAGGACGAGGAGTTCTTACCAAAACAGCCTGATTTCGTCTCTATTTCTGTCTTCTACACTTTCATTTCTCATTTAAACTAGCTGTGACAGTGAAAATGGCCTGATTTTCACACATCATAAGCAAAACAGTGTTTAAACAAAGCCTTGATAAAATTGGACCTAAATTTGTTCTAAAACTGATAAAATCTTTAATTCCGTATGAAAAATGTATTCGAAATAATGACATCAGCATACTAATTCCGCACGAAATTAAACATAATTCCGTTTGAATGAACTATTTTCATTTGAAACAGCTTAATTCCGTTTGAAAAATCGTAATTTCGCTTGAAAATATTTTTTAATTCCGTACGGAATTACTGTGTGCTGATAATCTCGTGTGAAATTTGTTATCCCGCGTGAATATGTTATCTGTTTGCATGTGAGATGTATTAAATGAGATGTCAGCTTAGTGGATATAAAGGTCCAATAAAATTGAATATATAAGTTCATCACATGATTAACAATGAACGGCACTGTTAGGATCGGAGGCTCTCATGATTGTGCTTGTTTGTATAATTTGAACAATTCAAATAGAAATGAACAGAGTTTAAGTGCAGCGGAAATGAACAACAAACTTTGTAAACATAATCAAAGAGAGAAATAGTTTTGATAAACACATGCTTCACAATAAGTCGAAAGATTTACAATACAAATCAAAAGATTACAAGCATGCTTACAAACTAAACTCCCCCTCAGCCTGATGCTCCAAGGTTGGTTGCACAAGATGAAAGGATTGGACTAGAGGAGAAGAACTCACTCAGTCAATCAAATGTAACAGTACAGGGTACTGTTACATTTATAGGCAAACCAAACCACTGAGGCATCTCAGCTGACGTCACCATGAAAGCGACATCTAACAAACTCTATCTACTGTCTTATAACTACTGACCATACAGACACTGATTACATTCTAATCACTGATGTATAAACACTGATTCTTCATTCCACTGATGTAGTCAACCACTGATGTCTGAGTATCAATGCTTTCTTCAAAGGGTGATCAGACCTTGAATGGGCAGTGCTTTAACTCTTCAGCAGTGCTTGAATTCCGTCAGTAGATTGAGCTTCATCCTTTAAACTATATCAGTGCTTTGGCTTATCAGTAATTTACAAGATCAGCAGTTGTTGATAAGGACAGTACTTGGAGCATATCAGATGTTGGAGTCACTGTCAAGGGGAAAGCTTAATGTAAACATCTGCTTATTGTGAATCCACTGTTCTGAACCAGTTTTGGCTTTACATCATCTGTTCCTCTGTAGGGTTCAATCCCAACAATCTCCCCCTGGAACAGATGATGCCAAAACCCTTCATTATTCTGGATTTTTATTTTCTCATCACAAGTTCCCTAACTTGTCCTTTGAATTGTAATTCAAAGGCAATGGAACTTGTATCATCCTCATCCCTGCACAGTGTAAGCTCAAGGAGATCTTGCAAATCTTCAACACCCAGGCCAAGTGTTGTTTCCCTTGATATATGCTTCACTTCACCATTGGATCTGAGCAGAGTCAATACATGGGTCTTTTGATCAGATATCCATTTTAGTATTTTTGAATCAAATGGGTTTCTTGGGAGAGATTTATTTGAATGATGAGTCTGGAGATGGTGGCCTGGTGATAAGAGGTTTAGCATAGCTTGAAGTGTTTGTCAATTAAGAGTCTTCTGCTATCATCTGCTTGATGACCATTTTTATAATGGCATCCCCTGCTGCTACATCTTCTGGTGTTTCTGTATCCATCTGCCTTTGTCTCCTTCTTTGATAAAGGATGGCAGCAAGTGGTGTTGGTGGTGGTTATTTGGGTGACAGGTGTTGTTAATGGTGGAGGTGTAAGTGATTTTGTGGGAACAGAAGTTGTGGTTGAAGTAGTAACTGGCTTAGTTTTAGAAGCTGTGGTGGTTGATTGCCTTGTTTTTCTAACAGGACTCTTCTTTAATGAAGTACCAACCTCTTCTTTTTCTTTTTGCAGAACTATCTTTTTCTCAACCAAAGCTCTGCTCTCATCCTTTACCCTTTTAATATCAGCAGTGGTTTTGAGACCAGCTGAATTGACTTGACTTTGAACAATCCTCATTTGTGTATCTTCATCATCTGCTTGAATTTTTCAGGGTTTCATCACCTCCCTTTTCCTCTTCGTTGACAGATGTTTCAGCAGAAGTTACTGAAAGACTTTCCTCAGAGTCATTTTTCTCCCCCTTTTTGGCATCATCAACTCTTTCGAAGATAGGTGCAGGGGTTGAAACAAATTCCACAGCTCATCTGGAGTAGGAGCAGATGATGGAGTAGCTGTTGGAAGTGGTGCAGTAGTGGATGGTACCCTTTGTGCCTTCAACAACTGTTGCAGCATGTCTTTGATTTCTGCAACAGATGTATCCAGTTTATCAATTCTAGCCGTCAATTCTTGGTACATTAAACCATCACCCAACTTAATGGGGTCATCTGATTTCCCACTAGCAGTGGTTGTAACAGTGGTTGATTGAGGAAGAGTATCCCAAAAATCATCCACTGTTGCCCCTTTGTCTTGGTACTGGGGACTTCTTTCTTCATAATGAGAGACGCCTTTTAGTGAACCAGTGAAGACTGGATACACAAGAGTTCTCAGTGAAGAAATTGCCTTCAAGGAAGTCTTATTGATGAAACTACTGTCCAAGTGCAAACCAGTGGGTTCAGCACTTGTAGTAGCTGCTTCACTTGAACTACCATCAAGAGTTACTTGTAACTCAAGGGGTGTAACCTCCTCAGTTGTTGCTGGGATAGCAGAGGTATAAGCATCAGACTCAGTCACTTGTTGGAGTATACTCTCAGTGATAGGTGGTTGAGAGGAACTGATTTATGTCTGAGTTATATCCAAAGCATGCAACAAGGTCCTTATTGATGGTGGTATTTGTGAAGTGATGATGGGATTTGAAATTGAATTTGCCCCGGGCAGTGGGCTGTGGATGATGGAATCAAGTGATTCCAGAGCATCTTAATTTGGTGTCCCTGTTCTTACAACCTGTTCTTTTTTAGAAGAAGCAGGAGGAGTTTGAGGCATGGGTTGAGACCTTTCTACCATCTGCTGTGAGGAAGTAGCAGCAGTGATTTCTAGTGACTTTTGTGTTGTCACTGGCAGTTGCTCTGGGATCTCATCTTCCAGAGTTGCCTTTATTGTAGGTTTGGGGGGCTTTTGAATTTTCTTTTGTTTTGGCCTTTTTGTGGATTTAGGTGTGGGTTTCACAGCAGTTGTGTTACTGCTGTGATCACCTTGAGCAGTGGGCTCAGCAGCAGGTGCCTGAGGAGCAGTGGTAGCTGCTAAAGTCTGCTCAGGAGCCTCTGCTTTTGTTTTTGGAAATTTTTGATAGCCTTGTAAATGTTTCAGGTGTAAGGCCATTTATTTGAAAAACAAAATGATCATGGCAACTGATGCACACAACTGTTGAATAACATCTGTCCACGTGTAACCTCTGTTGTAAATCAGTGTTTTGCACAATCAGAGAATACACTTTGGCAGTGGATAGATTTTACTATTTAACAGAGTTTTAATGCCATCAGTGCTTTGAACAGACTTTGAGGATTTATTGAAAAATTCAATTTTAAACTATTTTTAAGGTTATTTTGATTTTTCTAAAAACATTTTTATGCTATTTACACATGGAACACAAGAAAGCTTGCTTTAATCCATGTTTAGCACTCCAATCATAGGGATCAAGTTTTTAACAGCAGATGAGTCCAATTCTTAAGTTTGTACATCTACTAACTGATCTTTAGGATGGACATGTTAAAGATAAAATCAAACCTTTTTATAGCAATCCCCCACAAGGTGGTGTCTGATGTCAGGTGATGATGGAGTGAGATATTGAATTTTTGATGATATATTTTAGCTACTTGATTGCCCTGCATAAAGACAATCTTTTGAGCATTTTATATCAAAATCCAATAACATATTGTGAGATGATGGATATTTGGGCTGTTTAGCATGTAGTATTTTCATAGTAATCTTCAGAGCAGTGGTTCTGCAGCAATTGCCTGCTTATGCCCTTTTTGAGTATCACACATCTTGACAACAATGCTCCAACATATGCAATGTTTTTGAGGGTCCACTTTTTGTCAAAAAGATTAACATCCACTGGCTGTGGAACAAGTTCCCAAACTTGTTTTTCCCTGAACTGTTGAAGCTCCTCTTCCTTGTCAATTACCCAACTTTCTGTCTTTAAGTGCCCCAAAGGTACATGACATGTTGATGGAATGGTAGATAGTCAAGAAGAAGACAAAGGTTTTGGGATAAACTTTTTATAAGAATCCCTTTCAATTGATGTTGTCAAGTGAATGGAAACATGGATGAGGTTTAAGATGGAACTTATGTTCAAAAGGTGAGGCTACAGATGTGAATCATCTGAGCTAACAATTGTTGGTGACTTTAATAATCCAACAGATGTTTGAAGGTGAAAGTGGAGGAATAAAAGGAATTGGTGATGACCAGTGTTGATTTTTATCCACAGTTAGTAGATTTTTATCAACAGTAGTTATGGAAGTAAGCAGGGGTTTTAAGGCTACTTTGGTCAACAACTGTTGAGGTAGCACCAAATGATGTATTATCCATTTTTGATGGATTTTTTTATCAGCAGTGGTTCGAGGAGGGTTAATGGTAAGGATTAGAAGGTTAATTTGGTCAGCAACTGTTGGTATATCAGTGAGTGAGCTTTAACATCTGTTTTGTACATCTGCTGCTCAAATGAAGTAAATGATTTTGTCCTGTGATATCACAGTATCATGTCCAACATATGTTGATGGTGATTATGAGTTATCTGCAGAATGACAAACTTGACAAAACACATTTTAGATGCAAATTATCAAGATTAACATATTAGCAGAGTCTTCGGAGATTTGCAATCAAGGTTTTACCACCCATTTATTTCAGGTTTTAAACATTGTATAGATCTTGACAGTGGATGAGTATCCCAGATGAAGGCAACCTTTTACTTTGACCACCCATTTTGTGTTCTAACCTTTTGAATAAAACATGAGTAGTCAAGTATTTTAAGGTCTGTTAGCAATCAAATTTTGATCTGTGAAGGAAACTTGAGTTTGAAATGACCTTAACTATTTCACCATCTCTTTTTGATCTATTTTCAAGGAAAGTATCACCCTAAGCAAAAATATAAGGGTTCTACATCCAGAGCAGGTGTTTGAACTTTTACTATCTAAAACAAGTAAAAGTACAAAGATATATCATTAAAAAATAATATATCCTGTTTTATTGAAGAAAAGCCTTTACAAGAAAAATAAGTAAAGATTTTATGAAAACAGCATCAATAGGTTATGGTGAATTTTTAAAGTTAATATAACATTTCATATGGTCAAAATCACATCATTCTCAAGTTTAGGAAGTGGTAAGTGGTTTGAGCAAAATTTTATAACCATTGTTTGAACCCATTTCCTTGTCAGATGATTGCAAACATGAGGAGACATGTTCACATAAGTTTTGAAAGCCCTTTTATAGACCTTATTACCATGTGATGATTTTGAAAGATTTTGTCCAGTCCTCTTGTAAGGTTAATCACCAGTGATACTTATGTTACCTGAATTTCCCTGAAACAATGAGTGCACACAGCTGCTTGTTGACCATTGTTAACCCAGTATGTGGACTCTTAAGTGTTTTACATTTATACTCTTCTCTTTTGTCATCAAAAGTTTTGAGATAAACACACTAATGAGTTTTTGTGATTTTTCTTCTTCCTTTTTTTTTTCATTGATGAGTTTTGAACCACTTTCTGGAAGGTTTTAAGGGAAGAATACTTAATTCCAAAATCATTTTTCAGTAATGTTGTGTGAGATTTGGTCATTTTTGCACATGCTTATGACAAATTTCACATTACCCATGATCTGGACATTTTTGACATCTGAATTTCTTAATGTATTCTTAACATAATTGATTTTGATCCTTTTGAAGGACTCTCAACCTGTTTTTCAATACTTAAGATCTAAATAACTAAAGTTTTAATTTCCCCCTTTTTATGTAAACAAAAACACTAATGTTTTTATGAACATAGGTTTTCGTTGACCTGAGGTTCATACCTTAGTAGCAATCATGATGGAAACAGTAAAAACTTCATAACAGCAATTGAAATCAATTTTCGTAAATAATTTTACCATAGTTATCAGATATATTTTCAGATCTGAAAACTGTAGGTGGTTTATGTATGATATCACTTGTTATGTGAAGTTTGTGTGTCCTATGACATCTTGGTTGTTTTACAGAGCTTTTGAGTAGTCACTTTGAACATGATTTCTCGTTACTCTGTTTTTCAACTAAATACAATCAACCTTAGTATCAATGAATTTTGAGCTGAACTGTTATGTCAAATTGACTGTTAGATCGAATTTGACTGTCCAAGCTCTGATACCAATTGTTAGGATCGGAGGCTCTCATGATTGTGCTTGTTTGTACAATTTGAACAATTCAAATAGAAATGAACAGAGTTTAAGTGCAGCGGAAATGAACAACAAACTTTGTAAACACAATCAAAGAGAGAAATAGTTTTGATAAACACATGCTTCACAATAAGTCGAAAGATTTACAATACAAATCAAAAGATTACAAGCATGCTTAAAAACTAAACTCCCCCTCAGCCTGATGCTCCAAGGTTGGTTGCACAAGATGAAAGGATTGGACTAGAGGAGAAGAACTCACTCAGTCAATCAAATGTAACAGTACAGGGTACTGTTACATTTATAGGCAAACCAAACCACTGAGGCATCTCAGCTGACGTCACCATGAAAGCGACATCTAACAAACTAACAAACTCTATCTACTGTCTTATAACTACTGACCATACAGACACTGATTACATTCTAATCACTGATGTATAAACACTGATTCTTCATTCCACTGATGTAGTCAACCACTGATGTCTGAGTATCAATGCTTTCTTCAAAGGGTGATCAAACCTTGAATGGGCAGTGCTTTAACTCTTCAGTAGTGCTTGAATTCCGTCAGTAGATTGAGCTTCAGCCTTTAAACTACATCAGTGCTTTGGCTTATCAGTAGTTTACAAGATCAGCAGTTGTTGATAAGGACAGTACTTGGAGCATATCAGATGTTGGAGTCACTGTCAAGGGGAAAGCTTAATGTAAACATCTGCTTATTGTGAATCCACTGTTCTGAACCAGTTTTGGCTTTACATCATCTGTTCCTCTGTAGGGTTCAATCCCAACAGGCACAATTACTATCATTTCCTAAACAGTATTGTCTACCATCTTCGATTAATGTGTGCATGAAATGGATCAGTTGTGCATGTGAGTTGTCCATAACATCGGTCCAATAGATTTGTTTTGAGTATTAATATTGTCAGCCCATGTATTGATATAAGAGATTTACAAGTGATATTTGTCAGTCCATCGAAGGATCCATGTGCTTTAACTGATCATTAATTAGCGGCCCAATCACATTACATATCAAGTTTTAAAGTGCGGCCCAACAGAAGTGAATTGTGTTTTTCAAGTCATCGGCTCAATTAGTGAAGGCCAAATTGAATCCATTTCATTTTGATCAACCCATTCATTCAGTGTTTTCATTCGAACAACATTGAAACGTGTTCGCAAATCTTCGACAACGAGTCTTAGATTGATTTCATCAACACACACGTTCACATATTCAGTTCGTTTAAACTGGTCATTTGTTTTTGTATCTCCAGGTGTTTCACGAGGTGAACCAGTTCGCATCAAGTAAGTTCGTTTGTAATTACCAGTTCGCTTGAGATTTGATTCCAGTTCATTTGAAAGTCCGAGTTTGTGAATTTTGGGAAACTGAAACATGGAAGAGGCATTGTTGAATAAGTCATTTGACATGTTTGTAGCTTTTGACCATGAAACAACAAAGATGACCATTGATAGATATTGTCATTTAGTCGTGGAAATGGAAAGATTGAACATTAAGAAAGATGATGATAAATGGATTGATAAACTTGCTGATGCATTACCACAGCAAAAATGGGGAAATTATCTGTTGATTGTAAAACATATGAGAAAAACTGAAAATATGAATCTGGCACAGTTTATTTAGAAGATTGAAGAACATGAGCTGGAAGCAGCAAGAATGCTAGCTGATGAAAAGGCAAAGACAGAAGATGGAGAAGCAAATGTTGAAGCAGTAACTGAGAAAGAAGTAGAAAAAATTATTGAAGTTGAGAAACTCGTTGAAGTTGAAAAACTGTCGAGGTTGAAAAGATAATTGAAAAAGTGGTTGAAGTTGAAAAACCATGCTTGAAGTGTTCAGAATCTTGCAAAGTTTGTGAGGATAAAGATAAGAAGATTGCTGAACTTGAGAAGATTAAAGAAGATTTACTATCTGATGTAAAGTATGTGAAGGAGTCGTATGATGTTCTGAACAGAACAGTTGATAATTTGAAAAAGACAAATTTAGAAGTTGAAACTGCTCAGATGAGGATGAATGCAACTTTAATGACAAAACAGAGCGTCATCAATGATTATATTGAAGATTGTGCGAAACTGAAGCAGGATTTAGAGCTTGAAAAGATTGAAAATGAAAGGATTAAACGTTTGTTGTTGAGTTATACAACATGTGATTATTTGATTGATCGTATTTATCCTACTGTTGCAGGTCTTGAAGCATTCATGGAAAAAAAGACTGAAGATACTGATACTGGTAAGAAACAAAGTGTCAAGTATAACAGATGTCAGCCCCCGATCCATGAAAGTTATTCTCCCAGGAATCCTAATGAGGAGCATCTAAAAAAGGCAGTCAACATCAAGTTAAAGTCTGAAATCATTGATGAATTACCAGACAATATTGATGTTACATTCACAGCATCTGACACTGATCATGAGTCTGAGTTATTAAGGAAAGTGGTCGATCAGGTGTTGGATACGGATGAAGAGTCAAAACCGGAGTCTAAGTCTGAAAGTTCGAGTTCGTCAGAAAAGAGTCCTAGTTCACCGGTTAAAAGGGTTTACAATAAAGAATTCTTGTTATTAAAATCTAATTTGAATGATGGATCAATCAAAGTGGCTTATACTTTGAATGATTCAGACAAATTATATTCTGATGAGGAATTCCCAATAAGAAGTGTTAAAACTGAAATGATCAAACAGGTTTTCAAATTAACAGAAATTAATATTTCTGAAATAAAAGATTTAAATCTTCATGAAAAACCTAAAAAGTACACTTCAAGAGTTCAACAGAGATTGAACAAGAAAAAAAGTTATGGTTCTGGTTATAGTTTTCAAAAGAAACCAAACCATAACAGTAATTTCAAAAAGAAAGGTCTTGGTTTTAATTCTTTAGAAAATTATATAAATGAGAAAAGTTTTAAACCAAAAACAAAATTTATTTCAGGAGGAAGTTCAGAAGATGAGCAAAAGAAACCGTTCTGGAAGCAATCAAATCAAGAGTTTCTTGCTGAAGTCAAGAAAAATGTGAAAAAGTTTGCTCAGAGAGTTGATAGAAGAACCTGTTTCAAGTGTCAAAAGACTGGGAATATTGCTTGGAACTGCCAAGAGTCCATTTATTCTAAACAGGGAGTTTCTTCTCACTTTAAAACAAAAAAGAAAATTGTTGATAAAAAGAATCAACCAACTGAGAAATCGAAAGTGTTTGAAAATTCAACTTCGGAAGAAGGTGAAAGTTCAAAACGTTTTTACAAAAGAAGAGTTGATTTAAACAAACAAAAACGGGTTGTAAAATCTGAAAGAAGTTCTGACAATGAATCTGATTCCATAAAATCAGAGGAGTCATCTGTTGAGAAAAAGGTTGTTAATTCCGTTCCTGAGGTGAACGATGAAAATTTTCCCAAGTTGTCGAAGGAAAATTTGAGGTTGAAAGTAGGTAAAACTGAAATTTCAGGTCAATTCTTTGCTGGTAACAAAGAATTTGATGCTGAAAAGGCGTTTAATGGCAAAGTTAAACATATTTTCGGGAAGATGGTTGATGGGAAGGTCAAAAGTGCAAAATATTTTTATAAATCAAAATGTTGGTGGGATAGATGTGTACCGGAATCTCCCAAGACGGGTCAGGCTTGGGGGAAAGTGTTTCCTAACTAAAAATCCGGACTTGCCGGAGCTCCCAGATTGGTAAGAGTGGAGCAGGAATCGGCATCATTCTTGAAATGTTTGTTTGGTAAATCTACAGGTGATATCTTTAAATTGTTATATTTTGATTTACAAATGGAATGATTGGTGAGTGAACCTGCAAGTGGTTGAAGAAGGTTTTCATCTTCAAATGGTTAATCAGGGTCATTAAGTTGAACTTGATTGGACCATACTTACAAGTGGTATTTTGGAGAACAAATGATGAGTTTATCCCCTAACCTATAAGTGGTGTGAAAATCAACAAAACTTATTTTCCGGAAAAACCATTTGATTAAAACAAACTTAAGTGTTTTGAAATCACAATGAGAAAATAGTTTGTTGTGAGGGGGAGTTCTGATTGTTTATGCCAAGTGGATGGCAAATTGAAGCGATTTGATATCGGTTGTCACTTTACCTTGTACAGTTTGTTTTCAAATTTCCTAAAATGTGTTTGCATTTTAGGGGGAGTAAAAATTTCACAGAAAATCCAAAAACATTAGAACATTTGAAAAATACAAAAACATGATAAAATTCAAAAATGAATTTTGTTGTATAAAAGAGGAAATGATAGTACATCAGTGGACGATCATGGCATGCTAAAGAAATGGAACGTTAAAAATGTGATAAACGGTCTCACTGATGATGTGCCAGTAGGTTTTTGCACATTTAGTAGATTGTGACGAGATATAAACCTAAATTCAAACTTGCTTATATCGTGGGAAACATCTCTCGGATATATGGGTAACCCCCGAAATCTTGTTTGAAAGGTCCCTCTTTCTGAGATACTAGGTCTTTATGCTTAGTGATATCTGGGGTATTACCCCGGGACTTCTGATAATGCGGAAGCAATGGCCTAGTCCCCGGAGAATACTTTACTGCTTGCTTGAAAAATAGCGCCGCCCTCAGCATAAAATGATGAGACAATAAAATTGCTAATCAATGCTGTTGTAAAAAAGATCCTCTAAAGGGGACCCACCAAAATTCGAGCCGTCATCTCTCTGCTGAACGGAAGTTCTGACCTGAGCTCTCACGGTTTTGCAATTAACCCCTTACAGATATCATCTAGGTATGCTCACCTGTAAGACTGAATATTGGGATCTGGATACGGGAGTATATTCTGAGGTAGGACACGCGATTGAGTTTGAGTCTCTAAAACATTAATCTCGTATCTCGAAACAGTTGAACTTTGTGTGAAGATTTAAGTGGATCAGTATACTGACAATCTAAGTGAATCGTTTAGAACTTAAAATGTTTAAAGCTTAAAGGTGTTGGTGATTTGTCTCAAAAACTGATATGATCCTCTTACACAAACTCACAAAAATATTGTATGTAAATATTTCTTTTCTGCATTTCATTTCTGTTTTCAAAAATCCAAAAAGATTTTCGGTGTGTTTTAGCATAAATTTTGAAAAATACAAAAAGATTTTAGACGACTGATGTTGAAAAGCTGATTTTCAAAATTCCGAGTGCTAAACATGACGAACAGGTTTGGAAAGTTTGTTTGAAGATGTTTGAAATGAAAACGATATTCATTCAAGTGGTTCATTAGTGACTTACATGATAAATCTTTTTGTTCAGATTGTGACTATAAGTGGTTAGCAGGGTTTCTATTTTTGTTATATCTTATCTTTTATGAAACTTATGTTTTGGGTAGAGAATATGCAGGTGAGTCAGGTTACGATACCTGAACCTGTGCCAGACTACGATCCCAGTACAAGTTGAGAGGGAGTCTATTAGAGAAAAAGATTCCGAAGAAGGATTTGGAGTAAGGCAAGAATCAGATTGAGATTTTGAAAAGAGCACAAAGACTGATAAAGACTGAAGACGTTGAAGACTCGACACTTAAGACTCGTCAACATCTGAGGGGGAGTCTGTTGGTGCATTCATCAGTCGACTTCGTCTTATATCGAGTCTTGGTTTCATTGCGAATTTGATCAAGCATGATGTCATCATATTCAATGATGATATCATAAAGATGACATCATCATTGCAATATATAATAGGCACACATGAAACTGATTTGTAATATCGCATGAAATCGTATTTTATAATTCCGTACATATTAGTCTCACATAATTCCGCACGGAATTACTTTCGTAATTTCGTGAGAATTGTCAAAGGTTTAGGTTCGTGCGGAATTACGAGGTTATAAATAGGTGGTTCGAGTTTGTCATTTGTAACGGAATTACATAGTGATACCGAGATGCTGCCGGTTTGTCTACTGATTGTAAACAGTGTTATATCAATATACAAGACGTTTAAAGTGTGAATCAAGCTGTTTTCAAGTCTATACGTCTGTTTCCGCCTTTCGTATAGATACGAACTCTTCTGAACGACTCATTCAGGTCGCGATTCGATCCTACAACATTTCTCATTTCACAACTCACCACACTTGAACACTCTCTCCCTCTCCCTCTCCCTCTACCTTCGGCTGTGAACCACCAAGCACACCACCACCACCACCTTCATCTCATCTTCATCCATTTTCTAGTTATACAAAGGTGTAAGAAGCAAGGATAAGAAGCTAGGAGCTCTTGGAAGTGGAAGGACCTCTCTCACAAGCTATTAACCACCAAGAATATCATCTTCATCTTCTTGTGTTCATCCCTAGCCTTGAGCTAGTAATAAGATCAACTTAATCCCATTTTACATCTTGTTAAGTTGGTTAAAAGATGTTACAAGTAACTAATCATGAAGAACACTAATGATCAAGAACATAATCTTTAACATAAGACTAAAAATCATGATGATCTATGTCGTTTAAGTGTTATTATGCTTCTTGATTGTTGATTGTTTGTGTTAATGATGTTAAACATCATATGAACTTGCTAGATGGTGATTAAAGACATAATCTATGTCACACCCCGACCACGTAAAACGAGAAACACGTGGCGGAAACGTCGGGGAGTGTTGTAACAGAATAATTGTTTCACAACCATGGAAATTAAAGTTACATTTTATTTATCAACATGAGAGTTACATTGTCTTTAAACATGAAACCAAGAGTACATAACATAATTAAACTAAGTCTATCTTCGTTTTATGTCTCTAAGGCACGAGTCCACCCTAGTGTATCCTGATCAAACCTATGCACCTGCTCCTGAAACACATGTGAAAATAGGTACGTCAGTATAAAAATGCATGTGAGATACATAGGTTTGTGAAAATAGGATTCATGACTTGGTTTTTAGAAGAAAGGTTTAATAAAAATTAGTCATGAATCTCGTTAAGTGTTTTCTTTTATAAATCATATGAAAACTCGATAAGAAGTCAGATTATATAAAAGAAAAGTGTATGGTTAATGAAATAACCAAGTAAAATGAGTTGTATAAAATAAATTGTTTTGTAAAACAATGTCTTGTAAAAAAATATGTTATTTGTGTAAAATGTAATATGTCAAATATTGAAATGATTTAAGTAACGCTACGACATGTAATATCATACAATCACTTATATATAGGAAGTACCAGCGGCGTATGCTTGTATCATATTACACACGCCTCGTTACTCAAATCACTTACCCAAACCAACCATCATTGTAAATTGTTCATGTATAAATCAATTGTCAAATGTTATTGTGCAACCCATATCAAAATGTCTATGTCTAATGTAAATCACTAAATGTGTATATCAATGCCAAAATGTCTATGTCAAATGTCAATTATGTAATGTGTAACCAAAATGTCATGTATGGCAAGTGAAATATGTATCAACTAAACCACAGGTAAAAATGCACAAAGCAATGTATTGAAGTAAAACGTGGTTTAAATCAACGTTATGTTTTGTGAAAATGCATGCTATACTGAATACAAACATTTATGCGATATTGTAAAAATGCATACATTCAAGCCTTGTGACTGTAGTGATAGACCTTTAAACAAATTAAAGGTTTATCTGTGTTATGTCTATCTAATTCGGTCATTCCTTCCATCCAAACATACCTAAAAGATCCATACTTCTTCTTGACAAAAAGAACGGGAGCACCCCAAGGTGAAAAGCTAGGACGGATAAAACCTTTGTTAGAGAGCTCCTGAAGCTGCGTAGACAACTCTTGTATCTCAGACGGTGCAAGACGATATGGAGATCTGGCAATGGGATTTGCACCAGGTACGAGATCAATACGGAACTCGACTTGGCGTGTTGGGGGTAGACCAGGTAACTCTTCAGGAAACACATCAGGATAATCCCTAACAACAGGGATATCTTGAATAGACTTACCTTTGCCCTTATCTGCTACAACATGTGCCAAAAAGGCCGCATAGTTCTTTCGCAGATACTTCCGAGCTTTAAAACAAGACATGAGTTTGAGACCACCGGTAGGTTTCTCACCATGCACCTGTAGGATCTCGCCTGTCGAAAGCGGCACACGAATAATCTTCTCGAAACAAACTACCTCTGCACGATGCTTGGGTAACCAATCCATACCCACAATAACGTCGAAGCTTCCAAGTTGCATAGGCGTGAGGTTAATAGGAAAAAGATGGTCGTTAAGGTTCAACTGGCAGTTGCGAAGAACAGAATCAAGAACAATGGGTTCACCACTAGCAACCTCTACTGTCAAGGGTTTTCCTAGTTTGCGTTCTAGACATGCTAAGCAAAGGCTCAAAAGATAATGACACAAAACTCTTATCGGTACCCGAATCAAAAAGAACAGATGCAGGCTGATTATTAATAAAGAACGTACCGTTCACCACTTCATTGTCTGCCTGTGCCTCTTGTGCATTCATGTTGAAGACTCGCCCTCGAGCCTGAGCGTGATTCTGATTTGGATTAGCATTCACCAATCTTGGACACTGATTACGGTAGTGGGTCAGATCCCCACAGTTATAACAAGAACCTGGTGGGTAGTGTGGTCGTGCAGCTTGACCTTGTTGCTGAGCAGGAGGCTGAGCAACTCGTTGAGCCGGGTTCTGAACTGCCTGATTCTGAGCAAAACGACAAACATCAGCAAGATGACCTGACTTCCCACAGTTAGTACAGAAACGGCACGGAAGTTGCGGCTGATGGTGACTGTTGCATCTACTGCACAAAGGTGCATTCCCTGCATAACGCTTCTTCGCTGGAGGCTGTGCGGGTTGGTTGGGAGCTGCCTGGTTAACTTGGGCAGTGACAGCAAAATTTTGGGAAGCCTTACGCTTCCTTGACCCTTTCGAAGAACCAGATTCCTTACCCTTCTTGTTCTTACCCTTCTTGTCATCCTCTTTGTCAGACTCCTGCTTCTTACCCTTGTCACCCTTTTTATGCAGCTTTCCCTTTCGAACCTGCGACTCAGTCAATGTCGCTGCTAACTCGATCGCCTGACGGAGTGTGGTAGGGTTACTACCAGTAATGATGTCTTGTACTGAGTCAGGTAGACCATCGATGTACCTTTCGATAGCCTTGTCGAGTGGGGTGACCATTGTTGGGCAAAGCAGACTCAACTCCTCATACCTATCAGTATACGCCCTGTGCTTGCCACTGTCTTGTTTCAAGTCATCAAACTCTCTCTCCAAAGCTCGTTGTTCATGACGAGGACAAAACTCCCTCATCATAAGGGCCCTAAGTTCGGCCCAAGTTTGTGCTAGAGCAACTTCGGCACCCCGGTCTCTCATAACCCCGTTCCACCACGTAAGAGCCCTTTTCTGAAACACACTCGAAGAAAACTCGACCTTGCGATTATCAGGACACTGAACGTGATGGAAAGTGTTCTCAATGCTCTCGAACCATTGAAGGAGCCCAGTTGTTCCCTCAGAACCACTAAACTTGAGCGGTTTAGCTGGGTTAAAACTCTTGAAGTTACAAGGAGTATTGTGGTTGTTGTTGGCTTGGTTCCATTGAGCAATAAGGTTTGGGAACGCAGCAGCCATTTGCTGCGCAATGATTTCTGCCAGTTCGGCATTAGCTATCTGATTCTCGCGTCGAGGAGGCATTCTAAAAGAGGAAACATGAAAGGAAACGAGTGAGATGATTGGGTGAAAAGAATGAGATGATACAAAAATTGACAACAGCAAGGTGGTGGTCATTTGTTCGTTACCATAAAGCAAACAAACGACACATTGTGACTAATCAAAGTAAATGGGTCGAAAACAATGTATCGCGAAGACATGCTCGCCTATAAGTGAACACTCACCCCAAGAGTTCCCAGGTAAGAGTGACTGGTCCGATTATGTGGATTTGTACGAACACTCTAGCCTTAGACAGAAAACCCAGGGTACAGGTATTCACCCTTCCAGTTCGCACGTGTTCACACTATTTAGGACCCAAAACTTTGACGAGATTTTGAAAATTCAAAGGGGTTCAAAACCTTGTAATCAATCATCCTAGATCAGATGATTAGTTTTCAAGGCGGATTCGAACTTGATGTTCTTGTTGTGGTTATCACCTAAGGATAGGTGAAGTGCATGTTTTAAAATCTAAACACAAGATAACTTGTGTTGGGGTCCTAGAAATTTATAGTCTAGGTCAAAGCATTACTAATAACCTAATTCCCTATAACCATTTGCTCTGATACCAACTCTTCTGTCACACCCCGACCACGTAAAATGAGAAACACGTGGCGGAAACGTCGGGGAGTGTTGTAACAGAATTATTGTTACACAACCATGGAAATTAAAGTTACGTTTTATTTATCAACATGAGAGTTACATTGTCTTTAAACATGAAACCAAGAGTACATAACATAATTAAACTAAGTCTATCTTCGATTTATGTCTCTAAGGCCCGAGTCCACCCTATTGTATCCTGATCAAACCTATGCACCTACTCCTGAAACACATGTGAAAATAGGTACGTCAGCATAAAAATGCCTGTGAGATACATAGGTTTGTGAAAATAGGATTCATGACTTGGTTTTTAGAAGAAAGGTTTAATAAAAATTAGTCATGAATCTCGTTAAGTGTTTTCTTTTATAAATCATATGAAAACTCGATAAGAAGTCAGATTATATAAAAGAAAAGTGTATGGTTAATGAAATAACCAAGTAAAATGAGTTGTATAAAATAAATTGTTTTGTAAAACAATGTCTTGTAAAAAAATATGTTATTTGTGTAAAATGTAATATGTCAAATATTGAAATGATTTAAGTAACGCTACGACATGTAATATCATACAATCACTTATATATAGGAAGTACCAGCGGCGTATGCTTGTATCATACTACACACGCCTCGTTACTCAAATCACTTACCCAAACCAACCATCATTGTAAATTGTTCATGTATAAATCAATTGTCAAATGTTATTGTGCAACCCATATCAAAATGTCTATGTCTAATGTAAATCACTAAATGTGTATATCAATGCCAAAATGTCTATGTCAAATGTCAATTATGTAATGTGTAACCAAAATGTCATGTATGGCAAGTGAAATATGTATCAACTAAACCATAGGTAAAAATGCACAAAGCAATGTATTGAAGTAAAACGTGGTTTAAATCAACGTTATGTTTTGTGAAAATGCATGCTATACTGAATACAAACATTTATGCGATATTGTAAAAATGCATACATTCAAGCCTTGTGACTGTGGTGATAGACCTTTAAACAAATTAAAGGTTTATCTGTGTTATGTCTATCGAATTCGGTCATTCCTTCCATCCAAACATACCTAGGATGTCAGGAACGGGAGTTGTCAATTCCTATGGTACCACTACCTACTAACGAATGGCGTAGCTAATGTTAATGATTGTATTTTTGTCCCATTTAAACAAACCAAATGTCATACCAAAATGTAAGCATGTGAAAACAATGCACTAAGTATGTAATCAGATGAACATACATAGCGTGAAATGTAATGTAAAACAATGTACTAAGTATGCACACAATGGACATACATAGCATGAAATGTAATGTAAAACAATGTACTAAGTATGCACACAATGGACATACATAGCATGAAATGTAGTGTAAAACGATGTACTATAAATGTACTAATGAACATAGCAAGTATATGATGTGAAAACATGGAAAGCATGAAAGTAACAAGTAGGCACATGTGTTTCACCCCAAAACAGATTGAAAACGGTAAAAGAGGGGTCTATGTACTCACTTGAGATTGCTTAGTAGTCCTTGAGTAACAACCAAACAATGCTAGAGATCACGGATATCAAACGGCACCTAATATAGGTAACTATGTTAATAAACCGGACCTAGATCGGAGGATCGGATAGAATGAGGGTTCGTAAACCAAATGAGTATGGGAACTCATGTAATATGGTTTAACAAAGACTTCATTCTAAAATGAAACCTAACCTAAGTGCTTACGACCCATTACGACCCGTTTAGGTAGCTTATGCTACTTTAACGCGTCGTTCGCGTGAAACGCGTTCGGAATGCCTAACTAGTCCCATGATAAGTAAAATATGCCTTAACATGTCTAATATTGTTTCCAAAACAGTTTAGATATCAAAAGTTATGTTACATATGCTTAATATGAATTTTGGCGTAAAAAGGGCATTTTGGTCATTTACCTAAGGCATATAAACTACCTATCATACAACTAACTAAACGTCGTGACCATAAGGTATAACCTCGAAAGGTTATTCCTTATACAACTATGGTCACCTAATGTGTTTGGTCGGATCCTAATGATCGACCAAACGGGTCGGGTTTGAAAGTATAAGCGATTGTTTAGATCGCTTACCTTACGACCCTATATAAGCACTAAACTAAAAGTGACGAGCTAAGCATGTTAAAACATGCTTAACTAAGTTTAGAAAAAACAGGTTTGGTTATCAAAACAAACGGTTTTGATACCTAAGAGTAGTTTGGTTACAAAATACGCAAGAATGCGCATTTTGGCCGAAAATACGACTCGTCACTGAGCCTAGATAACGTGGTAATCAGTAGATATAGTCACTAGGGACTATAACCATCGTGATTACGCTCACGTTATGAAGTTCAAACGAACTTCGCATTGACCATAAACTGGTCAATGCATAAAGTCAAACAAAGTTTGACTTTTAACGCTAAAAGAATAAAAGAACGAAGGAACACTTACAAAGGGTCCCCGAAAGCTTTGATTTCCAAATATTTCTCAGGTATGAAGCGCTTTTACACCTCAACTTAGAGAAGTTTTCAGAAATTAAGTGGGTTTTGAGTTGTGAATCAAAGGGGTATTTATAGGATTTGGACCACCGTTAGGATCGTTCCTCGAATACTGTGCTTTGATCTTGTCCCTACACTTGTTGCAACACTAAGGTAACTCAAATTGGCCCCCCATTATCAGGAAGAGGCAAGTGCAAAAGGGAGTAGGAGTGGGTAACAGCTGTTAACAGATGTTTAAACTGAATCTATTGATCTGGGGATGCCTTACGGACCGTAAGGGTGATGGCTTACGGTCCGTAAGCCAGCACTTTGTAGAATTGTCAGTTTTGGTCCCTGTTGATGTTTAAGCTCATTTTCGACACTTCTAAGGCCCGTCAAGCCAACTTTAAGGCCCTAAAATGATGCCTAAACATTGTGGACATGAAACATGCTCAAAAATATGTCGGATGTTGGTTCGTTTGGTCGTACGATCGCGATGTTCGGTTAATTACGACGGAATGCACATAAGCGCGAAAAACGATCCAAATTGCGTGACGAATGGATTTTTCTCATGCCAAACACTAAAATAAAATATTTTAATGCTTAAATAATTTTTTGGATGTCCGGATGTATTCAGAACGTAAGTTTTGCGCGAAAGTGCAAACTTGTGCACTTTTTGACGCTTTTAGTCCCTGAATGACCCAAAAGTTTATTTTAGCACACCGAACCCCTCAAAGTCTATTTCTAAGCTATGTAAAGGATATTTATGGAATGTTTAACTTATGGTCATGTTCCAGAATGTCTGTTCTACTACGAATCATCATACTTTCGCAGTTTGTCAAATTTAGTCCCTGTAGGCAAATTAACTTGTTTTTGCCATACCAAAGCCTTCAAAACTTATTTCTAAGTTATGTAAAGGTTATTTAAGGTACGTTAAGTATATGTTGATGTTCCGGAGTATTTTTCGCATTAAACTGATTACGTTTACGCACCAGTTTGCGTATAACTCTCCAGAAAGCGATGTAAAGTTTGAAATTGAACAAAAGTCAAAACATGAAAAATGTAAAACATAACCAAACAAACATTGGGATCAAATAACATTGTTTTATTGATAATTGAACTGTTCACAATGATTACAAACACAGGTGTCACAGTCTCCCCTACTTGTAGACATTTCGTCCCGAAATTTATTTAGAGGAAACTCGTGGGAATAGATGTGAATACTTCGCCTTCATTTGATCTTCGCGTTCCCAAGTAAACTCAGGTCCACGTTTAGATTCCCAGCGAACTTTGACCAATGGAATGCGCTTGTGTTTGAGCCACTTGACTTCACGTTCCTTGATTTCCACTGGCTTCTCAACAAATTTCAGTGTTTTATCAACACGAATTTCGTCAAGTGGTATGTGGAGGTTCTCATCAGTTAAACACTTCTTGATATTGGACACGTGAAAGGTTGGATGAACATTTCCAAGTTCAGGAGGTAACTCAAGTCTGTAGGCTACCTTACCGATTCTTTCGACGATCTTGAATGGTCCAACGTATCTAGGTGCAAGTTTTCCTTTCTTTCCAAATCTGATCACACCTTTCCAAGGTGAGACCTTAATTAATACTCGATCACCGATTTGAAATTCCATTGGCTTGCGTTCTTGGTCCGCGTAACTCTTTTGACGGCTTCTAGCTGTCTGAAGGTTATCACGAACTTTCTTAACCTTATCAGTTGTCTCTAAAATGAGGGCAGGTCCAGTAAGCTGAGCCTCACCGATCTCATTCCAGCAGACTGGTGAACGACATTTTCGACCATAGAGAGCCTCGAAAGGAGCCATGTTGATGCTGGAGTGATAACTGTTGTTGTAGGAGAATTCAATTAACGGAAGATGTGAATCCCAACTACCACCAAAATCGATCACGCAAGCTCTAAGCATATCCTCCAGAGTCTGGATTGTTCTTTCAGATTGACCATCCGTTTGCGGATGATAAGCTGTGCTCAGATTAAGTTGGGTCCCCATAGCAGATTGCATGGTTCTCCAAAAATGAGAAGTGAAACGAGCATCTCTGTCAGAAATGATGTTCAAAGGAACACCATGTCGAGCTACAATTTCATCCACGTAGATTTTAGCAAGTTTGCCAGCAGAAAAATCCTCACGGATTGGTAAGAAATGCGCTGACTTAGTAAGACGATCAACAACTACCCAGATGGCATCATGACATTTCTTTGTGCGCGGAAGTTTAGTAATGAGATCCATAGTAATGTTTTCCCATTTCCAAACTGGGATCTCTGGTTGCACCAATAAACCAGAAGGACGCTGATGTTCAGCCTTAACCTTAAGACAAGTAAGGCATTTTGATACATATAAGGCAATGTCTTTCTTCATACCAGGCCACCAATACTGAATACGAAGGTCCTTATACATCTTATCTGAGCCAGGATGAATAGAATAACGAGACTTATGGGCTTCATCCATAAGCAAGGTGTGAAGGTCATCTTGGCTTGGGACCCATAAACGGTCCATGAAGTAATACGATCCATTGTCCTTCAGTTCCAGATCAGGGGTTATGTGATAGGGAAATTCCTTATCCATCAAACCTTGTGAAACACAAGTGTGTTGAGCCTGAGAAATGCGGGCTTGGATATCGGATCGACCTTGAATATCAGATTGGACACAAAGAAGTGTAGTACGTTCCTTACGACTCAATGCATCGGCTACGACATTCGCCTTACCAGGATGGTAGCGAATTTCGCATTTCGCAGTCATAGTCGTTTAGAAGCTCAACCCAACGTCGTTGCCTCTTGTTGAGTTCTTTCTGATTGAAGATATGCTGAAGACTTTTGTAGTCCGTGAAAACCACACATTTTGTACCGTACAAATAGTGTCTCCAGATCTTAAGAGCGAAGACAACTGCACCCAACTCAAGATCATGAGTGGTGTAGTTCTTTTCATGCACCATTAACTGCCTCGATGCATATGCTATGACTTTGTTTCTTTGCATCAGAACACAGCCAAGACCCAATTTAGATGCATCGCAATAAACGACGAAATCATCATTGCCCTCAGGCAAAGTCAGAACAGGCGTGTCACAAAGCTTCTGCTTCAAGTTTTGAAAAGCTTCCTCTTGTTTGAATCCCCAATCAAAGGGCTTATTCTTCTGAGTTAGAGCAGTTAGAGGAACTGCAATATTCGAGAAATTTTCAATGAAGCGGCAGTAATAACCCGCAAGTCCAAGAAAAGAACGAACTTCAGTAGGAGTAGTAGGCGTATCCCAATCCTTAATCGCACTGATCTTGGAGGGATCTACATGAATACCTTGTTCGTTGACAATATGTCCTAAAAATTGAACTTCCTTGAGCTATAATTCACACTTGGAGAATTTGGCGAAAAGTTGTTCTTTCTTTAGGAGTTCCAGAGTAAGACGAAGATGTTGCTCGTGATCAGCTCGCGTCTTGGAGTATATCAAGATGTCATCAATAAAAACAATGACGAACTTATCCAAATAAGGCTTGCAGACCCTATTCATTAAGTCCATGAAAACAGCAGGAGCATTAGTCAAACCGAATGGCATGACTGTGAACTCATAATGCCCATAACGAGTGCGGAACGCTGTCTTGGGAATATCTTCTTCATGCACACGAAGTTGATGATATCCAGATCGCAGATCTATCTTTGAAAAATAAGAAGCGCCCTGTAACTGATCAAAGAGATCATCAATGCAAGGTAGGGGATATCGATTCTTGATGGTAAGCTTGTTAAGCTCACGATAATCGATACACATCCTAAAAGATCAATCCTTCTTCTTGACAAAAAGAACGGGAGCACCCCAAGGTGAAAAGCTAGGACGGATAAAACCTTTGTTAGAGAGCTCCTGAAGCTGCGTAGACAACTCTTGCATCTCAGACGGTGCAAGACGATATGGAGATCTGGCAATGGGATTTGCACCAGGTACGAGATCAATACGGAACTCGACTTGGCGTGCTGGGGGTAGACCAGGTAACTCTTCAGGAAACACATCAGGATAATCCCTAACAACAGGGATATCTTGAATAGACTTACCTTTTCCCTTATCAGCTACAACATGTGCCAAAAAGACCGCGTAGTTCTTTCGCAGATACTTCCGACCTTTAAAACAAGACATGAGTTTGAGACCACCGGTAGGTTTCTCACCATGCACCTGTAGGATCTCGCCTGTCGAAAGCGGCACACGAATAATCTTCTCGAAACAAAATACCTCTGCGTGATGCTTGGCTAACCAATCCATACCCACAATAACGTCGAAGCTTCCAAGTTGCATAGGCGTGAGGTTAATAGGAAAAAGATGGTCGTTAAGGTTCAACTGGCAGTTGCGAAGAACAGAATCAAGAACAATGGGTTCACCACTAGCAACTTCTACTGTCAAGGGTTTTCCTAGTTTCGTTCTAGACATGCGAAGCAAAGGCTCAAAAGATAATGACACAAAACTCTTATCGGCACCCAAATCAAAAAGAACAGATGCAGGCTGATTATTAATAAAGAATGTACCGTTCACCACTTCATTGTCTGCCTGTGCCTCTTGTGCATTCATGTTGAAGACTCGCCCTCGAGCCTGAGCCTGATTCTGATTTGGATTAGCATTCACCAATCTTGGACACTGATTACGGTAGTGGGTCAGATCCCCACAGTTATAACAAGAACCTGGTGGGTAGTGTGGTCGTGCAGCTTGACCTTGTTGCTGAGCAGGAGGCTGAGCAACTCGTTGAGCCGGGTTCTAAACTGCCTGATTCTGAGCAAAACGACAAACATCAGCAAGATGACCTGACTTCCCACAGTTAGTACAGAAACGGCACGGAAGTTGCGGCTGATGGTGACTGTTGCATCTACTGCACAAAGGTGCATTCCCTGCATAACGCTTCTTCGCTGGAGGCTGTGCGGGTTGGTTGGGAGCTGCCTGGTTAACTTGGGTAGTGACAGCAAAATTTTGGGAAGCCTTACGCTTCCTTGACCCTTTCGAAGAACCAGATTCCTTACCCTTCTTGTTCTTACCCTTCTTGTCATCCTCTTTGTCAGACGCCTGCTTCTTACCCTTGTCACCCTTTTTATGCAGCTTTCCCTTTCGAACCTGTGACTCGGTCAATGTCGCTGCTAACTCGATCGCCTGACGGAGTGTGGTAGGGTTACTACCAGTAATGATGTCATGTACTGAGTCAGGTAGACCATCGATGTACCTTTCGATAGCCTTGTCGAGTGGGGTGACCATTGTTGGGCAAAGCAGACTCAACTCCTCATACCTATCAGTATACGCCCTGTGCTTGCCACTGTCTTGTTTCAAGTCATCAAACTCTCTCTCCAAAGCTCGCTGTTCATGACGAGGACAAAACTCCCTCATCATAAGGGCCCTAAGTTCGGCCCAAGTTTGTGCTAGAGCAACTTCGGCACCCCGGTCTCTCATAACCCCGTTCCACCACGTGAGAGCCCTTGTCTGAAACACACTCGAAGAAAACTCGACCTTGCGATTATCAGGACACTGAACGTGACGGAAAGTGTTCTCAATGCTCTCGAACCATTGAAGGAGCCCAGTTGCTCCCTCAGAACCACTAAACTTGAGCGGTTTAGCTGAGTTAAAACTCTTGAAGTTACAAGGAGTATTGTGGTTGTTGTTGGCTTGGTTCCATTGAGCAATAAGGTTTGGGAACGCAGCAGCCATTTGCTGCGCAATGATTTGGTTATCAAAACAAACAGTTTTGATACCTAAGAGTAGTTTGGTTACAAAACAAACGGTTACGACCCTATATAAGCACTAAACTAAAAGTGGCGAGCTAAGCATGTTAAAACATGCTTAACTAAGTTTAGAAAAACAGGTTTGATTATAAAAACAAACGGTTTTGATACCTAAGAGTAGTTTGGTTACAAAATACGCAAGAATGCGCATTTTGGCCGAAACTACGACTCGTCACTGAGCCTAGATAACGTGGTAATCAGTAGGTATAGTCACTAGGGACTATAACCATCGTGATTACGCTCACGTTATGAAGTTCAAACGAACTTCGCATTGACCATAAACTGGTCAATGCATAAAGTCAAACAAAGTTTGACTTTTAACGCTAAAAGAATAAATGGGGTATTTATAGGATTTGGACCACCGTTAGGATCGTTCCTCGAATACCGTGCTTTGATCTTGTCCCTACACTTGTTGCAACAGTAAGGTAACTCAAATTGGCCCCCCATTATCAGGAAGATGCAAGTGCAAAAGGGATTAGGAGTGGGTAACAGCTGTTAACAGCTGTTTAAACTGAATCTGTTGATCTGGGGATGCCTTACGGACCGTAAGGGTGATGGCTTACGGTCCGTAAGCCAGCACTTTGCAGAATTATCAGTTTTGGTCCTTGTTGATGTTTAAGCTCATTTCCGACACTTCTAAGGCCCGTCAAGCCAACTTTAAGGCCCTAAAATGATGCCTAAACATTGTGGACATGAAACATGCTCAAAAATATGTCGGATGTTGGTTCGTTTGGTCGTACGATCGCGATGTTCGGTTAATTACGACGGAATGCGCATAAGCGCGAAAAACGATCCAAATTGCGTGACGAATGGATTTTTCTCATGCCAAACACTAAAATAAAATATTTTAATGCTTACATAAATTTTTGGATGTCCGGATGTATTCAGAACGTAAGTTATGCGCGAAAGTGCAAACTTGTGCACTTTTTGACGCTTTTAGTCCCTGAATGACCCAAAAGTTTATTTTAGCACACCGAACCCCTCAAATCCTATTTCTAAGCTATGTAAAGGATATTTATGGCATGTTTAACTTATGGTCATGTTCCGGAATGTCTGTTCTAGTACGAATAATCATACTTTCGCAGTTTGTCAAATTTAGTCCCTGTAGGCAAATTAACTTGTTTTTGCCATACCAAAGCCTTCAAAACTTATTTCTAAGTTATGTAAAGGTTATTTAAGGTACGTTAAGTATATGTTGATCTTCTGGAGTATTTGTCGCATTAAACTGATTACGTTTACGCACCAGCTTGCGTATAACTCTCCAAAAAGCAAATGTAAAGTTTGAAATTAAACAAAAGTCAAAACATGAAAAATGTAAAACATAACCAAACAAACATTGGGATCGAATAACATTGTTTTATTGATAATTGAACTGTTCACAATGATTACAAACACAGGTGTCACAATCTAGCAAGATGAGAGGATGATTATGTTATAAATCAAGATGATCATCCGTATGTAAAAGCATGAACTTGAAGTATGAAATGTTTTTCTTGAATAATGAGGAACAAAGTGAATATAAGTCTTGTAAATATGGGATTTCAAGAATGATTTTCCCAAGAAACTAAGTTAAAAAACAAGATTTACATAAACTTGGTTCTTAAAGAAACTAATCACATTTTTAGTGGCACTTGGTAAGTATTGTTTGATTTTGGCACTTGGTAACTATTGTTTGATTTGTTGTTGATTGTGATGATTTATAAAAGAGAATGATATGCTTTGAAAGCATGGAAACCTCCATTTTTAAGGGGAAACTATGGCAAAATTTTTCTAGAAATTAAACACTTAGAAAAATATTTTTAAACAAATATTCACAAGTATATTTTAACCATGAATTTTCATATAAAGTTTGCCATAATTTTTGTTACAAAAATTACAAAATATTGGAGGTTGGTTTTTGATAATAAAAGTGACTAAATATGTATTTAGGAGAATATATATTTAGATGTCACCGTGTGTGTGATTATTTGTATATTATGTGTATCAGTTATATTATTTTAGGACTTGAAATAATATAACTCAACAAAATACCAAAGAATTACAATACAAATGTGACCAAAAATTCCAAGAAATAATTATGTAATTTATACCCAATATATTGGAGAAATCGAACAAGGAATATAAGTTATATAAATATTCTGGAATTAAATTGAAAAGTATATTTTGGTAAACGGTATTTTGGACACCAAGAGAACAAAAATATGATTTTTACAATTGTTACAACAATATAACATATTTTTGACAAGAAGAAAATGTATTATTGGGTAAAGAAAAATATGTGTGTTTCTTGAATTACTAGAAAATATATTATTTTTGAAGAAAATATATATTTTCTTAAATAAACTTAGAATATATTATTTTGGGGTGACAAGTGAATTTATAAATATTTTCTAAGTTAAACTTGAAAATATATTATTTTTGAGGTTTAAATGAAAATACAATTATTTTTGCCAAGGGAAAAATTATAGATAATTTTTCTATGTAAGTTTTCTTAGAATATATATTTAAGAATATATATTGGTGAATTTTTATTAGAATTATTATTCGGCAAAAACTAATACAAAAATTAAGTATAATAATACTTCATAATAAAAATATGTATTCTCGTACGTATAAATACACCGGAATACGCCACCGATACTTGGCAAAAATATGCAAGTTTAAGAATACGAGTATGAATACACCCATCCTTGGGAAGATATACATGTACAAATACATAAATGTGTCAAGTTAAAATATATTATTTTAACTAATATTCCAAAATTTAATAAATATAATTTAAGTTAAAATATTTATTATTTTAACAAATAATTATATACTTTGGGATAATATTAAGACACAAAGAAACGTAACTCAAAGACACTAATTAAGACTAAGGTCAAGGCACGACCCACCCGTCTAATTAACCTTAGCACGTTTGTAGGTAGTCGTGTGATCAAGTAGCAGCTTCGAGTTACATCGGATTCGAGACGCAAGACTGTGAGTTCATGTCCCCCTTTTCTTTTAATTATTTTCAGTTTTATAACTTCGGGGGTGAAGTACATGTTACAAATTGTTTACAAACGTTTACATATGGTATGGTTAGCTAAGGAATGAACTGTTAGATCATGTGAGTGGTGGGTACAACGCTTAAGACCATTAATCCTCGTAGTAGGACCGAGGGACATGAGTGATAGATCTATTTGGGTGTTGTGAGACCCACCCATGGAGACCGGGATTTGGCCCATGAGGTGACTATGTCTTCCAGCCGGAAGCCCGGTACAAAATCCGCTAGGTTTTAGCCTTCCTGCATCACGTCACACATATTGATGGCCTTGCAAACCATTGATTGATCTGTTTCCTTGTTTGCTTTCATACCAGGTTTACAAATACATACTTACAATGATTACAAAGTTTATTCATGCACACATACAAAACACATGAACTCGCTCAACTTTTGTTGATGTTTTCAAACTACATGTATTTCAGGAAATAGAAATGGATCTGGTGGGCGTTGAAGGTTTACAAGTATTTTCTGAAATAAATGATGTCATCCCATCTTTTGTAGGGTTTGGAATGGATGTGTTATCCTAGATAAGACAATCGTTTCAAAGCCTTGTTTTATTAGTGTATCGTGTCAAGTCCTTATGGAACTTAAAACTCTGTTTGTGTTGTACTTTAAACTTGAAATCTGTATTTGGATTTAAAACAATGATGGCTATAATGTTTTGAAAACTTAATTATGGATGAACATCATGGTTTTATCATATAGTTGTTTGTTATGGTTGAATGCAACGATATTAAGCAAGTCACACATAATCACGCTTCCGCAAAGGTCAGGGTGTGATAGTTTGGTATCAGAGCTTCGATTGTAGCGAACTAGGATTCTTTCTCGAGTCTAGACTACAATCTTTAGGGCTCTCCCATGAAAATATTTTTACAACATGTTTTCGTTGCATACACAAAACGCCCAGATCCATGGAACAAACGTTTTACAAAAGGAAAGACAAGAAACACGGTTGCAATCACAAACCCCATGCAGACTGGTAAACTAGGAAGGATAAAAAAGTTTCATGAAGGATAATGTGAATACATGTTTAAGTGATGGTTGTTTTACTTGCATATGCTGAGTGTTAGTGATTAATATATGTGCACATGTTATGATTGTTATGTTACAGGCACTATGTCTTCATCCGAGAGCGGATTATCAGACGTTGATGACCCTATGGCCATCGTTTCAGATGATGAGATGGCACCTGAGCCAGAGATATTTACGTCAGACACGGAGAGTGATCCTGACATGCTATCTGCTGATGAGGACGACTTCCAGCCATTCACGTTGCCTGACTTTGGCAATGATTTACCTCTTGCTGATGGTTTCCCTGACGAGGATCCTTTTATCATTCCTGTTCCAGTCCTTGATCACCTCATCATTGGTCACCCCGATGGTGAGCACATCATGGCTCCGATCCTTGATGTTGTACCTCTCGTGGTCATTCCTCCCGAGGATTGGCCTTTCGATGATTTGTTTGATGACGACGTCAATTTTTTTTTAGATAATCCTCCTGTTGACGCCCAGGGTGATGGGGAGATAGATGAGGATGTTGTAGCTGTCCCACCTCCTGTGATTCCTATCATTGAGTTATCCTCAGATTCCAGTTTACATTCGGTTTCAGATTCCTTTGAGTCTGTGACATCTTCAGCTTTACAGGCGGACGGATTATAGCGTTACGCTACTGATTCTGACGATGACACTGCTATGTCTACTACACCATCTCCTCCACATGACCCCGAGCATGTCCCCGAGCCGGACCCTATTCATTTTGGTCAGCCTGATGTTGCACCTGTTGATCCTGAGCCGATTCTTGATCCTGCCCATGTCCCATTTGGTTTACCAGACATTGCACCCCTTATTCTAGACCCAGTACCCGCACCTGCTGATCTTCCTCTTGCTGAGCCATTTATTCCTCCACCCGCACCCGCTGATGTTGCTCCTCTCCCTCTTGTAGAGTCCGATGTCCATCACGCTGATTTGCCAATCGTTTTCTTACAGGACATCCCTACACCCCGTCCAGGGGAAGGAACTTCTGGCCAGTATCCTAGCTACGATCCTTTTGCTTCAGCAGCTTTTCCTCCGATTTCACAGGCTGCACCGTTTGCTCCATTCACATCTACACCGCTTGACGAGCCACTCCGATGGTTCCCACCATACTCTATGCCGATCTCAGATCCCTATCATCCCTCCCATTTTGTTGGCTACACACGGGATGAGTTGCTTTTATCGCTTCAGCTACAGTTTGAGGTTTTGACTCGCAGAGTTTTGTAGCTTGAGCTGACTCCACGTCCCCCACCATGTCCCTGTCAGTCTACTTTTGTTCCTCCACCTGCTGCTCTTACACCTTTTCCAGGTTTTGATGCTCATTTCCTTAGTGTCGAGCAGCAGATCAGTTACTTACTCCGCTGTGTATACGAGCTTAAGGAGGAGCTTGCGCATGTTCGCAACTTGCTTTTCTTCCCTCCTCCTCCACCTCCACCTCCACCATCAGCATAGTTGGTTTTTGGTTTTATGCAGATTGCATTACTTTTGGTGAGAGCACTACTATTGAACAGAGATTGTGAAGACCTTTGAAGACCATATTTGACTATGTGATTTTTGTATGTTGACAGATTTATTGGGCAGTGGGTAGTGTGACCCTATGTCTCTTTTGATTTGATACGATGTGTAAACAATGTAACTGTGGTCGGTAATTAATGAAAGCTCAATCATCATGTTCTCACTAAACACGTTGTTAATTTACATGTTTATGCTATGATTGTGTTGTCGCATGATTGTTTGATATGATGATTGTTTATATATATGTACATACGACCTTTAGACAGTTACTTAATTACTTAACGAATAAGACCTGACCTGACCTGACCTATCAAATCTTCTTATTAGAAGGAGAATGCCTCCTCGAAGGAACAACCAACTGCCCACGACCGTGGCAGAATTACAAGAGCGCATCTCACAGGCCATCGCACAACATGAGGCCCTTCGCTCCGAACACAGCGGAGGTACCTCAGGGAATAACCCACCTAACGGTAATGTTTAAGTCACCTAAGACACATTACAATACATTTGGACATTTCCAAGGGTGCTTTGCTAATGCTTTCTGTGAATGATGTTGCTTGTGTACAGGCTGTACCTATAAGCAGTTTTTGGACTGCAAGCCTCTGAACTTCGACGGCACTGGAGGTGCCGTAGCTTTTATGAGATGGGTTGAGAAGACGGATTCTGTTCTAAGGATGAGTAAATGTGCACAAGAGCATCAAGTCACGTATATTTCTGGACTGTTTCTAGATGGGGCTCTGTCATGGTGGAACCTTCAGGTTCAGACGTTGGGTGAGGCTGCAGCGTATGCTTTGACGTGGGATGAGATGAAAGAGTTGATGCGTAAGTAGTATTGTTCTAGGGCGGAAATACAGAAGTTGGAAACTAAATTCTAGAATTTGAAAATGGATGGTCCTAATATAGTAGAATATGTGCAGAGATTTCATGATCTGTCTAGGGTTGTTCCGTATCTGGTAGAGCCAGAATTTAAGAGGATCGAACGTTTCATTTGGGGATTGGCGCCTCAGATTCTAAGCATGGTGACAACATCCAAGCCTCCAACCATTACCGAGGCTATCGACTTGAGTGTGGCGCTGACTGAAGAAGCAATCAGGTTGGGAAAGTTCTCGATAACTGAAACAAAGAAGAAAGAGACTCATGTAGAGTCGTCTGGAGAAAACAAAAGGAAGTTTTCAAATTTCAAGAAGGGTACTCGGGCGAACGACAACAACAAAGCCAACAAGCGCAGAGACGCAAATCCGCCAGTTGAGGCACAAGCTGGCACTGCAAATACTGAGAACAAAGTGAAGGGGTATATGGGCACTCTACCCAAGTGTGATGTATGTCAATTTCATCATGCCGGTCAGTGCAGGTTTAGGAAATTTGGTAACTGTGGAAGGAATGGTCATTCCAAGGAAACGTGTTGGGTTAGAGCTGGTCGGGGAAACGGTGGGCAAGGAGGGAATGGTAATGGCAATGGTAACCATGGTGGTAATGGGAATCAGAATGGTAATCAGAACCGCGGTGGAAACGGAAACAAGGCCAGAAATGGAAACCAAGCAGGACACAACCACAACAATAATCAGGGTGGTCACAGGAATGGACGCGGTCAAGGTTGCTTTGGTTGTGGTGAAATAGGGCATTTTAAGCGGGATTGCCCAAAGAATAACCAGGCACGGGGAAGAGTGTTTAACAATGGAGCTAGGGAAGCACGCCAAGATCCGAATGTGGTTACTGGTACGTTCCTTATTAATCGACATTTTGCATCTGTGCTATTTGATACCGGTGCCAATTATAGCTTCGTATCTCTAGAATTTAAGAATATACTTGGTTTAGTAGCAAGTAAGTTAGATATCCCGTACTCGATAGAACTAGCTAATGGAAAGCTAGTAGAAGCTAATGAGGTAATTAGAGGCTGTGTTATAGAGCTTGGAGAGCGTGAGTTTCCAATACACCTTCTGCCAGTTGAGTTGGGAAGCTTCGACGTTGTAGTTAGGATGGATTGGTTGTCGAGTAATCGTGCAGAGATTGTATGCCATGAGAAGATTATTCGCATCCCATTGGCGAGTGAAGAGACGATTGTGATACACGGAGAGAAGCATGATACGCCTCTACGGATTATTAGTTGTTTGAAGGCACGAAAGTTCCTACGTAAAGGATGTGTTGCCTTCTTAGCTCATGTCATTGACAAAGAGGCCGAAGAACGGAAGCTCGAAGATATCCCTGTGGTAAGGGAATATCCTGAGGTCTTCCCCGAAGACTTGCCAGGGTTACCGCCTCAACGACAAGTCAAATTCCACATTGACTTGGTTCCAGGCGCCGCGCCTGTAGCCAAGGCACCTTATCGACTTGCGCCTTCAGAGATGCAAGAGTTATCAACGCAGCTTCGGGAGTTACTAGACAAGGGATTCATAAGGCCGAGCTTCTCGCCTTGGGGAGCTCCAGTGCTGTTCGTCAAGAAGAAGGACGGTAGTTTTCGAATGTGTATCGACTACCGAGAGCTGAACAAGTTAACCATCAAGAATCGGTATCCCTTTCCGAGGATTGATGATTTATTCGACCAACTTCAGGGATCAAGTTACTATTCGAAGATTGATCTTCGATCAGGTTATCACCAGCTGCAGATTCAAGAAGAAAGTATACCAAAGACTGCCTTCAGGACTCGTTATGGACATTACGAGTTTCTAGTGATGTCGTTTGGGTTGACAAATGCGCCGGCAGTGTTTATGGACTTGATGAACCGGGTTTGCAAGCCATATCTCGATAAATTCGTGATCCTATTTATCGATGATATTTTGATCTATTCGCGGATAAAGGAAGACCATGAGCAACACCTCAAAGCCATTTTAGAGCTGTTAAAGAAGGAAAAGCTCTACGCTAAGTTCTCGAAGTGCGAGTTTTGGATACGCGAAGTGCAATTCCTTGGTCACGTGGTAAACGAGAATGGTATTTATGTGGATCCCACAAAGATCGATGCGATTAAGAATTGGGAAACTCCAAAGACGCCTACCGAGATCCGACAGTTTTTGGGTTTAGCAGGCTACTATCGCAGGTTCATAGAGTATTTTTCTAAAATAGCTCAACCGTTGACCTCATTTACCCAAAAGGACAAGAAGTATGAATGGGGAGACAAACAGGAAGAATCCTTTCAGCTGCTCAAGAATAAGCTATGCGATGCACCTATATCATCCCTACCCGAAGGCACCGACGACTTCATGGTCTATTGTGATGCCTCGCGTCAGGGATTGGGTTGTGTGCTAATGCAACGCCAGAAGGTTATCGCTTATGCTTCGCGCCAACTAAAGGTCCATGAGAAGAACTATACCATGCATGATTTGGAATTAGGCGCGGTGGTATTCACGTTGAAGATCTGGCGACATTATCTGTATGGTACTCGATGTACTATTTTTACGGATCACAAGAGCCTTCAGCATAAATTCGATTAGAAAGAGCTTAACATGAGGCAGCTACATTGGGTTGAGTTGTTAAATGATTATAACTGCGAGATTAAGTACCATCCCAGAAAGGCGAATGTGGTAGCGGACGCCTTTAGCTGAAAGGAAAGGATCAAGCCCATAAGGGTTAGGGCTTTAGAGATGATTATTCAGACGGACCTCACTCCTCGTATTCGTGCTGCACAGAGAGAAGCTCTTAAGAAAGAGAATGTTAAGGCTGAATATCTCCGAGGAATGGAGAAAAAGTTGGAGCCTAACGAGGAAGGAACCTTGTATTTCATGGTACGCATTTGGGTTCCGCTTTTTGGTGGTCTTAGAGAGGTTATTTTTTATGAAGCTCATAAATCGAGGTACTCGATCCATCCAGGGACTCGGACGCCTTAAGCCGAAAGGAAATGATCAAGCCCATAAGGGTTAGGGCTTTAGAGATGATTATTCAGACGGACCTCATTCCTCGTATTCGTGCTGCACGGAGAGAAGCTCTTAAGAAAGAGAATGTTAAGGCTGAATATCTCCGAGGAATGGAGAAAAAGTTGGAGCCTAACGAGGAAGGAACCTTGTATTTCATGGGACGCATTTGGGTTCCGCTTTTTGGTGGTCTTAAAGAGGTTATTTTTTATAAAGCTCATAAATCGAGGTACTCGATCCATCTAGGGTCGGACAAGATGTACCAAGATTTAAAGGATTACTATTGGTGGCCAAGACTTAAAGGTGATGTTGCTATTTATGTTGGGAAGTGCTTAACTTGTGCCAAGGTGAAGGCCGAGTATCAGAAGCCTTCAGGTCTCCTGCAATAGCCAGAAATACCCATGTGGAAGTGGGAGCAGATTTCTATGGACTTCATAACAAACTTACCCAGGACTCCCAGAGGTCATGATACAATTTGGAAGTGGGTGATATGGTTTTACTGAAAGTCTCACCTTGGAAAGGTGTAGCACGCTTTGGGAAGTGTGGTAAGTTAAACCCACGTTATATCGGGCCGATCAGGATACTGGAAAGGGCTGGTACCGTAGCGTACAAGTTGGAACTACCAGCGGAATTAAACGGTGTTCATGATACATTTCATATATCTAATCTGAAGAAAAGTCCAACACAAGAGACAGTTGTCATCCCTGCGGATGAAGTACACATTGACGACACACTCCACTTCATCGAAGAATCCGTTGAGGTTACAGATTGGAAGGTTAACAAGACTCGGAGGAGTAGTGTTAAGCTTGTCAAGGTTTGATGGAATGCACAACACGGCCCAGAGTTTACTTGGGAGCGTGAAGATCGTATGAAAGCAAAATACCCACATTTGTTCTCTAACTCCCCTGCAACCAATAGCGAAGCTTAAAATTTCGGGACGAAATTTTCTTAACAGGGGGAAAATGTGACAATTGTCAAAATTTCGTGTATCCGTACATTGATTAAACAGTAACTTATGCCTTAATGACTGTGCTGATTTACAATTAATGACATGAATGCTTTCTGATTATTGTCATATACATATATGTGCATCACATATTGCATAATGTCATATCATTATTGATTCAAATGATGCACAAAACAAAGTTAGCACAGTTATCAGACAAGTCAGAAAAATGCTGACGGAATTCAACACATAGACAAACATGGTATTGAGACACAGAATGTGCCAGAAAACAAGAGTTACACTAGTATAGTGTGTAGGAAAGTAAGGAACATAAAACAACCTTCCTAGTGATAGTGTAAGTGCCGGAAAGTGCTTAAAACTCACATAAACTGCGGAATTATGCAGAATTCAGCAAAATTCAGCATTTAAACAACTTAATATCATGCAAAAATATGGTTAAATGGTCCAGAATGCTTTCCTAAGTGTCGGGAATCAAAACTGTCACAAAAGGTAACATAAAGCACACTGAACTGCATAATTTAGCACCTTAACGAACCGGTAACCAACCGAACAACCGGACACTACCCGAAACACCAATTTTTCACTAGAAGCATTGTTTTATCATTTCCGAGTTAGTTATGGTCCCCGAACATCATAACACACTATATAACATTATAACAACTTATAACCTAACTAAACCTTTAGATTTTAACTAACTAAACTAACTACCATTTACAAGCTAACCTATACCCCCCCCCCCTTTGTTGGACGGTTAGACAAGGGTGGCCCACCCTTGATTTCTTTAAATTGTTTATGTGATATTGTTGCTAGTTCATGAAACACTTTACACATGAGATTATAATATGTTGGAGAGTTAAAGTTAAAAACCCTTAGAGCCTTCACATTTCTCATTTCACAACTCACCACACTTGAACACTCTCTCCCTCTCCCTCTACCTTCGGCCGTGAACCACCTAGCACACTACCACCACCTTCATCTCATCTTCATCCATTTTCTAGTCATACAAAGGTGTAAGAAGCAAGGATAAGAAGCTAGGAGCTCTTGGAAGTGGAAGGACCTCTCTCACAAGCTATTAACCACCAAGAATATCATCTTCATCTTCTTGTGTTCATCCCTAGCCTTGAGCTTGTAGTAAGATCATCTTAATCCCATTTTACATCTTGTTAAGTTGGTTAAAAGATGTTACAAGTAACTAATCATGAAGAACACTAATGATCAAGAACATAATCTTTAACATAAGTCTAAAAATCATGATGATCTATGTTGTTTAAGTGTTATTATGCTTCTTGATTGTTGATTGTTTGTGTTAATGATGTTAAACATCATATGAACTTGCTAGATGGTGATTAAAGACATGATCTAGCAAGATGAGATGATGATTATGTTATAAATCAAAATGATCATCCTTATGTAAAAGCATGAACTTGAAGTATGAAATGTTTTTCTTGAATAATGAGGATCAAAGTGAATATAAGTCTTGTAAATATGTGAGTTCAAGAATGATTTTCTCAAGAAACTAAGTTAAAAAACAAGATTTACATAAACTTGGTTCTTAAAGAAACTAATCACATTTTTAGTGGCACTTGGTAAGTATTGTTTGATTTTGGCACTTGGTAACTATTGTTTGATTTGTTGTTGATTGTGATGATTTATAAAAGAAAATGATATGCTTTGAAAGCATGGAAATCTCCATTTTTAAGGGGAAACTATGGCAAAATTTTTCTAGAAATTAAACACTTAGAAAAATATTTTTAAACATATATTCACAAGTATATTTTAACCATGAATTTTCATATAAAGTTTGCCATAATTTTTGTTAGAAAATTTACAAAATATTGGAGGTTGGTTTTTGATAATAAAAGTGACTAAATATGTATTTAGGAGAATATATATTTAGATGTCACCGTGTGTGTGATTATTTGTATATTATGTGTATTAGTTATATTATTTTAGGACTTGAAATAATATAACTCACCAAAATACCAAAGAATTACAATACAAATGTTACCAAAAATTCCAAGAAATAAATATATAATTTATACCCAATATATTGGAGAAACCGAACAAGGAATATAAGTTACATAAATATTCCGGAATTAAATTCATAAGTATATTTAGGTAAACGGTATTTTGGACACCAAGAGAACAAAAATATGATTTTTACAATTGTTACAACAATATATCATATTTTTTACAAGAAGAAAATGTATTATTGTGTAAAGAAAAATATGTGTGTTTCTTGAATTACTAGAAAATATATTATTTTTGGAGAAAAAATATATTTTCTTAAATAAACTTACAATATATTATTTTTGGGTGAAAAGTGGATTTATAAATATTTTCTATGTTAAACTTGAAAATATATTATTTTTGAGGTTTAAATGAAAATACAATTATTTTTGCTAAGGGAAAAATTATAGATAATTTTTCTATGTAAGTTTTCTTAGAATATATATTTAAGAATATATGTTGGTGAATTTTTATTAGAATTATTATTCCGGAAAAACTAATACAAAAATTAAGTATAAGAATACTTAATAAACACAATAAAAATACGTATTCTTGTACGTATAAATACACCCGAATACGCCACCGATACTTGGCAAAAATATGCAAGTTTAAGAATACGAGTATGAATACACCCATCATTGGGAAGATATACATGTACAAATACATAAATGTGTCAAGTTAAAATATATTATTTTAACTAATATTCCAAAATTTAATACATATAATTTAAGTTAAAATATTTATTATTTTAACAAATAATTATATACTTTGGGATAATATTAAGACACAAAGAAACGTAACTCAAAGACACTAATTAAGACTAAGGTCAAGGCACGGCCCACCCGTCTAATTAACCTTAGCACGTTTGTAGGTAGTCGTGTGATCAAGTAGCAGCTTCGAGTTACATCGGATTCGAGACGCAAGACTTTGATTTCATGTCCCCCTTTTCTTTTAACTGTTTTCAGTTTTATAACTTCGGGGGTGAAGTACATGTTACAAATTGTTTACAAACGTTTACATATGGTATGGTTAGCTAAGGAATGAACTGTTAGATCATGTGAGTTGTGGGTACAACGCTTAAGACCATTAATCCTAGTAGTAGGACCGAGGGACATGAGTGATAGATCTCTTTGGGTGTTGCGAGCCCCACCCATGGAGACCAGGATTTGGCCCATGAGGTGACTATGTCTTCCAGCCGAAAGCCCGGTACAAAATCCGCTAGGTTTGAGCCTTCCTGCATCACGTCACACATATTGATGGCCTTGCAAACCATTGATTGATATGTTTCCTTGTTTGCTTTCATACCTGGTTTACAAATACATACTTAATGATTACAAAGTTTATTCGTGCACATATACAAAACACATGAACTCGCTCAACTTTTGTTGATGTTTTCAAACTACATGTATTTCAGGGATTTGAAATGGATTTGGCGGGCGTTGAAGGTTTACAAGTATTGTCTGAAATAAATGATGTCATCCCATCTTTTGTAGGGTTTGGAATGGATGTGTTATCCTAGATAAGACAATCGTTTCAAAGCCTTGTTTTATCAGTGTATCGTGTCAAGTCCTTATGGAACTTAAAACTCTGTTTGTGTTGTACTTTAAACTTGAAGTCTGTATTTGGATTTAAAACAATGATGGTTGTAATGTTTTGAAAACTTAATTATGGATGAACATCATGGTTTGATCATATAGTTGTTTGTTATGGTTGAATGCAACGATATTAATCAAGTCACACATAATCACGCTTCCGCAAAAGTCAGGGTGTGACATGGGTTTTCCTAAATACTACTTAAGGACTAGATTGTCCTACATACAACTCACAGGATCATGCGGGCATGTTGTCTTTGTCATACACGGACATTGACGGTTAAACAAGTTTTACATACACAAATTTTTACAAATACAAAGTTTTACATATACAAAGTTTTCATATGACATGCCGAGGAAAATGAATTTTATTACGTGTTCTCAACATTATTTTTAACCGGTTATCAAAAAGATTTATTTCAAATCTTTTTCAAACAAACTATGAACTCGCCAACTTTATGTTGATTTTTCGCATGTTTCTTTCTCAGGTTACATTTTCAAATTGTGGCACGGTTGGAATAGGAGAACCCATGGGGATTCGAGTACTTAGTGGGCGTCCACTTTCTAGAAGTCTTAGCATAATATACTTCCGTTGTGCAATGAAGATACCGGTCAGATCACACCAACTCTGATTTATGCGGGTGTGACACAGGGTAACTCAATAGCAAAAGGTTAACCCATACGTCTGTGACCGCAGACAGCGCTGGGTAGTCCACACCCACCATCTCCAGTTTCGGAAAAAAAACCATCATCTAAAGGTGCACTGCGGTAAAACCCATTTGGAATCTGATTTGAACTAGAGAACTATAGCCTCAAACCCATATATTCACTTCTGTTACTTTGGAATTTTTACTAGTAAGTATGAGTCCAAAATCAAGCACTATCTGCCTCCTTTTTCCTTCTCTATCCACCTATTCTCACACTCTTCGTCCAATGCAATCTACAACCATCACACAGTGGCGAATCTAGAAAATATTTGTAGGGGTAATTTTTTTTTAAAGGGTAATGAAACCGAAAAAACGTCAAAAAGTCATTTTTTGTTCCAAAATTTATACTACCGCTGGAGCGCAAAGGAGTAGCGGGGACTACCCCTTATCATAAGGTATGTCCGCCCCTGCCACCACAGCCATGAACATCCCCAAGGGCGTCATTTGGTGATACTCTAAAGGTTTTTATAACTTATATTACATGCAAAAGACTAGTTAAGTGTTCTTAAGCTATACAAATCATTCTAGTGTTTACATAAATCTGTGTTCATTGTAAGTCGTTTATAAATTGGTACGAGTATTGGGGATAATCTTGAGATGAACTCGAGAACTATAGTCTCAAATAGCCTCAAACCCAAATATTCACTTCTGTTACTTTGGAATTTTCACTAGTAAGTAGAGTCCAAAATCAAGCACTATCCGTCTCTCTTTCCCTTCTCTATACACCTATTCTCACAGTCTTCGTCCAATGCAATCTACAGTCATCACATAGTGGCAGATCTAGAAAATCTTCGTAGAGGTAATGTTTTATAAAAAGGGGTAACGAAATCGAAAAAACATCAAAAATGTCATTTTTTCCCAAATTTACACTACCGCCGGATCGTCAAGAAGTAGCGGGGGCTATCCCTTATCATAAGGTATATCCGCCCCTGCCACCATAGCCATGAACGTCCCTAAGGGCGTCATTTGGTGATACTCTATGGTTTTTATAACGTATATTACATGCAAAAGACTAGTTAAGTGTTCTTAAGCTATACAAATCATTCTAGTATTGACATAAATATGTGTTCATTGTAAGTTGTTTATAAATTGGTACTGAGTATTAGGGATAATCTTGAGCTGAATTTAGCAGAGTATAAAAAGAATGTGGCAAGAGCCAACAAGTACCAAGAAAGATCAAGTCGTATCGTAGATGTTTTGGTCAAAAATCAAGCAAGGATAATGCAACCAAATCTTTTGTTGTGAGGTGTGATGCTTGAATCTATGAGCAATTATTTGAACAACTTGTAAATCAAACAAAGAGGTGACACAAGGATTTATACGAGGAAAAAGCCCTTGATCAAGAGTTGCTCTCCGGCATAAAAAACCTCGGGTGATGGAAACTACCGATCACCAACTAAGATTAAACAGAAAAATGTTACAACTCGGGATGATAACAAGCTTGTTACAAGGATCACTAGTGTGCAATGTGCAAAAAATGTATGAAATCGCCAAGTAAACTGTCGAGAGCTGTTTCGAGAGTGTGTGTTTGCTAAAATTAGCTAAGTCTCCTAACTCAAGCTTATTATCCCCTTTTTAAAATTAGAAATAACTATCGCAACTAATTATCCGCAAATCATGCTAGCTTCCCACGATCTCCATAACGTTCACAAGGGCCAAGCACGTGCGGAATATTGAGGGAATATGCTCCACGAATATCGGCAAGACCAAGTCCATGCACATACTCCTGCAAAACGAGCTCACATACAAGGTAGACAACCGTTAGTGTAAGGATTACAATGAGGATCCTGAATCCTGGTCCTGCAACACATTCTGAGGATCCTAAATTCAAACAGAATTAAGGATCCGTGATCCTGGCAGTACTTGAGGATCCTTGATCCTTAGGATTGGAAAATCCTCCCCTAACAATTGCCCCCAAAATATAAGGAGTAAAGTGTAAATTAACGAGTTATATTTTTGATCTTATCTGCAACTAACTAACGGATATATAGCCGTTAGAATCTAACTAGCCGTTACCGATCATACGTCATTGAAGCCACATCCCTGCAGAATCATCATTATATATATATAGGTTAGAGGTAAGGACTAATGTGCATTTAAATTCGAGCAATACTCCCTTTAAATCCTCATTCGAAGATCAAGCAGGTACTTCTCTCTCCTTTCTCTCTTCACCTTCTTACTTTGTTCCTTCTTTCTTTACCATCACCCATGGCCAAGATGGTTTTAAGATCCTCACCGGCTAAGGATCACCAAAAAGATAGCCCTCTAAAGAGCCAAGGAATCATCAAAGATTCTTCGAAGGAACGTTGCTGCTTTACTGATCTGGAGATAGACCGGATTCGTCATTGCTTTCCAGCAGACTCCGTCTTTAAACCTTTTGACCCTACCGCCTTGAGTGACTTCGTTTTTAAAACTTGGGTTGCTTTTCCGGCCACCCCATTTCTGATAGGATACTCCTATCCTTTCCCTGCTTTTACCCAGTCTTTCTTCTCCCTTACCGGCATATCCTATGTCCAGGCCATGCCAATGATGTGGAGGGTTTTATATACCCTTGAGAGAATCATTGAGCAGGAAGATATAGAGTTAGGGATGTCGGAACTGACTGAATTGTATAACCTTGTCAGCCATGGTTCACACCGCTTCTTATTCAAACATAAACCCGGTGATGCACACCCAATCCTCAAGACCACCAAGAATGACAACAACTGGAAGAAGCGTTTTTTCTTCGTTAGGAGGGATTCCATCCCGGACGGGAAGGATCTCCCAAGAGAGTGGGCCACCCATGGTAGGATAGAGGATCCTTATAGAAGGATCACAGGATAACCCGGTTCCTGTGAGGATAACTGATCCTTTCTTTTTTATTTTGCAGCTATCTCTGTCTCTTATATCATTTCATTACCTGCAACAAAGGAGAGGATCGCCGCTTTCTGGAATCTTGATCCTGCAACAAGATCATTCCAAGCAAACACCAAGGATTCTCAAGAAGTATCCTTCGGCTCAGTCACAATGTCAAGTAAGTATCCAAGTTTGTATATAATTAAATGTTTAAATGTAAATAAAACAAGAATACTTATCTGTTGTTTTGTATTGGTAGGCGCTGGAAAATCTTCAAGGTCGGCCACCCGCTTCAGCGTCAGTGATCTCAGCACTGTAGCTCCCTGTTCCGGGAAGAAGAAAACTGCTGCTAGCCCAAGTGCTCTAGTCCCCAAGCCTGTCACCTCCAAGGGGGGAAAGAAGAGGAAGGCCACTGAAGTTGACAATCTTGAAGGCCTGCCCCTCATCCGCCACCAGTTTCAAGAATACTTTGCTGATGTAAGGATCACTGATCTTGACTGATTATCCTGCCCACTTGAGGATAATGGATCCTGAACCCTACCTTTTCTTTTTGCAGAAATTCGCCGAGATCGAGATGCTCTTTGATGCATACGTTGAAGATGCTGAGCAGAAGCATTTAGAGTTTCAGAAGATCTTCCTGGCCAAGGATCAAACCATCTCCTCCCTTGAGAAAGATCTCGATCTGGCAAAGAAGCAGGTGGCCATGGCCCAGATTAATGCTGATCATGAGAAGCATGAGGTGCTGGAGGATGCTAAAGTCTCTGCTGCCATCGCCATGTACAAGATCAAGCTGCAAATGGCCCAGGAGGCTGAGGATCCTGACTTCGACAGGACCACTTGGGACCAGGAGGGCTGGAAGGCAAAGCTGGCTGAGCTGGACGATGAGGAAGAGGCTACCGAGGTCTTGGCGATTAAGGCAAGTGGAAGCGGGGCTAAGGATCAGGCGGGTGATGCTGATGCTAGTGGTGATGCAGCCAAGGTGTGAGCTGCAGAAATGGGCAATGATGGATTTATCTAGACGCGGCCGGAACCCATTTTTTAGGATTTGAAAGTTTCTTTTGGTTGTGATGTTTTAAACAATGCTGGGTTGTATTTGAACAATAGTTTTAGGATTACGGATCATGGATCCTTGGACAATAGGTAGGATAATAGGTGGTGGAGGGATCCTCTATTTGGGGGATGAAACCACTTGTTATCCTGCCATCTTTTATTTCCTGCACTTTTAAGACCTGTTAACAATGGACACCCTTTGCCAACCCAAGTGGACGGGCCACGATTTGCTGGTAGAAACTTGGGTTAGCAATTTTGACAACCTTTTAAGGGTATGACTTTTGATGAATAAATAAAACTCTAATCTTTTGGCTATTTCTTGTGTTGTTATTCTTGTGATTGCTTTGTTTTTCAACTGTTGTGATAAGCTTTGTTTGAATTCATAAGTATAGAATAAAGGTTTAATAAATCATGTCAAAAAGTTTTAGGATATGATCAAGGATCAAATATCCTATAATTGATCAATTCAAAAAAGCAGTATAGTTCAAGGATCATGTGTCCTGTTGTCAAAGGATAAGGGTCACTTATATAAATAATGAATAAAATTAAAATGATCAAGGATCATACCTGAGAATCCAAGTTAGGATCCTAAATCTTTAACATTTACGATCAGGATAACCAAAAGACAAACCTTAGTAAAAGGTAAGGATCAAGGATCCTTGGCTGTTTGACTTCAAAAACCTGAAATGGAACATAACTTGGGACTAAGCCAATATAAGAGAAGAGTTAGCAACTGGGGATAAGCCCAACAATTCTGGGGACAAGCCCAAAAAACTGGGGACAAGCCCAAAAAACTGGGGACAAGCCCAAAGAACTGGGGACAAGCCCAAAGGATCTTGTGTAAACTGGAGTATGGCCCTCAATGGCGACTATCCAAACTTAGTGACATGAAGATGCCAAAACCTTAGCTAACGTGAAAACGTTAGAAACCTTAGGAACATATGTATGGTACGTCTACCATTATACGTAGGATCCCGGATACAGCCAGTACAATGAAATTGTCAGCCCCTAAAGCGAGTACTGGTCCCATTGCCATGAACTGTACTAGGATCATCGTGCGCTACTGGCGATACTGGGGACAGGCCCAAATAACTGGGGTCAAGCCCAAAAAACTAGGGTCAATCCCAAACAACTGGGGTCGAGCCCAAACAACCGGGGTCAAGCCCAAATAACTGGAGACTTCTGTGGATACTCAATCCTTCATTAAGGATACATGAACCTTCTGCAAAACTCAGAATCAAGTGAAAGGAGGATAAAGGATCTAGGATCATTCTCCTTGTATATAGGATGATTAAAGAATGAAATAGTTTGAGATTAGATCATTACCAAAATGAGGATCCTCTGTCCTATAAGGATCCTTCCAGAATATCGATCACGAAAATGGTTGAGGATCCTGAATCCTTACTACATGAAATATTTCTTCAGGTGGACAGCATTCCAAGCTCTTGGTAGCAAATCACCTTCCATTGTTAGCAATCGATATGCCCCCTTTCCTGCCTCAGCTTCAATCAGGTAGGGGCATTCCCACTTTGGTGCCAACTTTCCATCAGCAGGATTTGTGGTATTCTGAAATGCTTTCCTTAATACCATATCACCAACTTGGAATTTCCTGATCCTGACATTTTTGTTGTAGGCTCCAGCCATCCTTTGTTGATAGCTAGCCATCCTTATCCTTGCCAAATCCCTGAGTTCTTCTATAGTATCTAAGTCTTGAACCAAGTTTTCAGCATTTCCTTCAGGATCACGGATGCTTGTTCTTGCAGTAGGAACCACCATCTCTGTAGGGATCACTGATTCTGCTCCAAATACCAAAGAAAATGGAGTTTGGCCATTAGCATTCTTGGGAGTTGTCCTATCAGCCCATAGTACATAAGGTAGTTCTTCTGCCCACTTTCCTTTCTTGGATCCAAGCTTCATCTTCAAATTGTTGATGATGATCTTGTTGGATGATTCTGCCTGACCATTAGCTTGTGGGTGGACTGGTGTTGATGTTATCATCTTAATCCCCCAGCTGTCACAAAAGTTAGTAGTTCTACTCCCAATAAATTGGGATCCATTATCACAAACAATTTCAGAAGGGATACCAAATCTAGTAATAATATTTCTTTTGATAAAGGATATCACTTCTTTTTCTCTGACTTGAGCAAAGGCTTCAGCCTCTATCCACTTGGAGAAGTAATCAGTCATAGCAAGCATGAACACTTTTCCACCAGGTGCCTTGGGAAGTTTACCAACTATATCCATCCCCCATCTCATGAATGGCCAAGAAGAAGGTATAGGATGCAAGAGCTCTGCTGGTTGGTGAAGGATGTTACTATGTCTCTGACAAGGATCACACTTCTTGGCATAATCCACAGTATCCTTCTTCATAGTAGGCCAATAGTATCTTGTCCTCAGGATCCTTGAGAATAATGCCCTGCCCCTAGTGTGGTTTCCACAATCTCCTTCATGAAAATCCTTTAGGACTTCTTGGATTTCAGGATCCTCAATGCATCTTAGATATGGTCCTGCAAGATATCGTTTATATAACATGTTATTCAATATTGTAAATTGAGATACCTTAATTTTGAAAGCCCTGGGGTTTTCTCGTGTAGGAATCTCTCCATGTTGGATATATCTTTTGATTGGAAGGATCCATGACCCTGAATGAGATTGTGTATCATCACTAGGGATGATTGCAGAATCCTCTCCTATCTTCATGGCTACATGATCCTCAATAGCGGGGGTTAGGATGTGGATAATAGGGATCCTGATATCCTCTGGAATCTTCAAGGATGATCCTAGATTGGCCAATGCATCAGCTTCTGCATTCTCTTCTCTGGGTACCTGTGTCAAACTAAAGGAAACAAAAGAGAGTGCCAATTCCTTGACTATCTCTAGGTATTTGATTAGCTTTTCACCTTTAACAGCATAGGATCCATTAAAGTGATTAGTAATTAATAATGAATCTACATGTACCTCAAGATACCTGATCCTCATATGCTTGGCAATTTGCAAACCAGCTATCAAGGCCTCATATTCAGCCTCATTATTAGTAGTTTGAAACTCACAAGCTATGGAGTGGGGTATTATGTCCCCCTGTGGTGATTTTAGTAGTATTCCAAGTCCTGTTCCTTTGACATTAGATGCTCCATCAGTGAAGAGTGTCCAAGGATCCTTAGTCTCTTCAAGCTGCTGAACTTCTAACTCGGCTTCTTTTTGCAAGTCACTACTAAAATCTGCCACAAAGTCAGCTAAGGCTTGGGATTTGATGGCAGTCCTTGGTTCATATCTTATATCATAAGCACTAAGCTTCACTGCCCACTTAGCCATCCTTCCTAACATTTCAGGTTTCCTGAGAACATTCTTAATTGGAAAATTAGTCTTGACAATAATTGCATGAGTTTCAAAATAATGTCTTAATTTAGTAGATGCCATAATCAAAGCAAGGATAAGTTTCTCTAAATGTGAATACCTGGATTCAGCATCAAGCAAACTCTTACTTACATAATAGACAGGATGTTGTGTACCTTGGTGATCCTTAACAAGGACTGCACTTACTGCTTTAGAGGATACCGCCAGATATAAGGATAATATATCCCCTTTTTCTGGTTTCATCAAGGCAGGAGCTGAGGATAAGTAATCCTTAAGAGCTTTGAGAGCATTTTCGTGCTTTTCAGTCCAGTCAAATTTCTTGTTCTTTCTCAGAATGTCGTAGAATTCCTTGCACTTTTCTGACGATTTTGATATGAACCTATTCAAGGCTGCGATCCTCCCTGTCAACCTTTGTACATCCTTGGCATTGGCAGAAGATTTTATATTCACAATAGCCTTAATTTGCTCTGGACTTGCTTCAATGCCTCTTTTTGTCACCATATAGCCTAGGAATTTACCTGCTTTAACACCAAAGTGACACTTGGAAGGATTTAGTTTCATATTAAACTTATTAAGGATGTTGAAGGCTTCCTCCAAGTCTTTAAGGTGATCCTCAGCTTTCTTAGACTTAACCACCATGTCATCTATGTAGACTTCCATAGTGTGTCCTATTTGTTCCTTAAACATCATATTGACTAGCCTTTGATAAGTAGCACCTGCATTCCTTAGTCCAAATGGCATAGCAATATAACAATATATACCAGTTGGGGTCATAAAGGCTGTATCCTCTTGATCAGATGGTTCCATCTGAATCTATTGAAATCCAGATGAAGCATCCATAAAAGTCAACAACTCATGACCCGCGGTAGCATCCACCATGGAGTCAATGTGGGGTAATGGGAAAGGATCCTTAGGACATGCCTTGTTTAAATCAGTAAAATCGACACATACCCTCCACTTTCCATTTTTCTTTTGAACAACAACCACCTTGGATACTTAACCTCTCTTATCATACCTGCCCGGAGTAGTTTATCTACTTCTTCCTGGATAATAGCATTCCTTTCAGGTGCAAACTTCCTCCTTTTTTGATGAATTGGCTTGAATGACCTGTCAATGCCAAGTTTATGAGTAATTATATCTTTAGATATACCTGTCATGTCCTCATGCTTCCAGGCAAAAGTAGTTTTTCTCCTTTTAAGGAAGGATACTAGATCCTGTTCAGTGTTGCTGAGGATCCCTGATCCTATGAAGACTATGGATTCAGGATCATGAGGATCCATAAGGATTTCTTTCACATCCTGTTCTCTTGCCTCCAAGACATCTCTTGGAGGATGCTTTAATTGCTATTGCTCCCTTGGTCTTGAGGCTGGCTTCATTGATGACGTGTAGCAATTCTTAGCCTCTTGTTGATCACTCCCAATTTTCACCACTCCCCATGGGCTAGGAAGCTTTACACATTGATGATAGGTAGATGGAACTGCCTTCATGTCATGTATCCATGGCCTGTCAAGGATAACATTACAACAGGATAAGCAATCTATAACACAAAATTTTTGATAAGAATGGAGTCCTTCAATGTAGATGGGAAGTTTAATGTTCCCCAATGTATTCTTGGTTTCTCCGCTGAATCCCACAAGAACTGAGGATCTTGGGACAATATCTGATTCAGGAATATTCATCTTCTTGAGGACATCAAGCTGAATGATGTTCACCGAGCTCCCTCCATCAATTAGGATCCTGCAACAAAATGGTTAGATATGAATAAAGTAATAACAAGACCATCATGGTGAGGATCCTGCACATCAACACGATCATCCTCATCAAAGGTTATGACTTTATCCTGTGTAATAGTAGAGGTCCGGATGGGTCTATCTCCATTATCCATCTTGGTCTCCTTGGCATGTCTTTTGGCTGCTGAAAAGGAAGTACCACAAATGTCTGATCTACCCGATATGAAGTTTATAACTTGTGCATCCGCTGGAGGGGCAGGAGCCCTTTCTGGAATCCTCTCAGGATCCTGGGTCCTTGACTTCTTTCTTCCCAAAAGCTCCTTCAAGTGCCCCTTGCTTAACAAATAACCAATCTCTTTTCTCAGTGTAATACACTCTTCAGTGAGATGCCCGAAATCCTCGTGATATGCACACCATTTGGATTTGTCTTTTGTTGCAGCTGGTTTATCACTTTTCCTTGGCCACCTAGCTTTCTCACCTAAATTCTGCATTGCAAGAATTAGTTCATTGTTATCAACAGAAAAACAGTATTCAGAAATGGGAGGATAATCCTCATCATCCTCTTCCTGTTCTACTGCATGCACGTTCTGATTATCAGATTTGTTGTAGGACTTGAACTTGTTGTTCCTGAAGTAGGATCCTTGTTTTTCCTGCTTCGAGGATCCTGCCAGTCTTTCCTGGATCCTTTTATCATCCTCTAATCGGATGAATCTAAGGGCCCTGTTTCTCACTTCATCAAGATTTTTGCAAGGGGTCATGAGAAGATCATCATAGAATAATGAATCCCTAAGTAAACCCATTTTAAAGGCTTCTACAGCTGTAGCAATATCCAGATTAGGAATGTCTAAGGATTCTTTACTAAACTTAGTGATGTAATCTCTAAGTGATTCGTTTTGGCCTTGTGTTACCCTATATAGATCACTAGTTAATCGTTCAAATTTTCTACTACATGAGAACTGGCTATTAAACAGGTTAACTAGATTAACAAATGAAGTAATAGAGTAAGGGGGAAGACTTAGCAGCCATTTAAGAGCTGATCCTGTGAGTGTGGATCCAAAACCCTTGCATATACATACTTCCTTTAACCTTTCAGGAATTGGATTGATCTCCATCCTTTCTCTGTATTGAGCTACATGTTCCTCTGGATCCGTCGAACCATCATACAGCTTCATAGTTGGTATCTGGAACCTTTTGGGTATCTCAGCATCACAAATAGGTGGTGCAAAACGAGATATCCTATGACTGCCATCTGCGATTTCAGGAATGGGTTTAACCACCCCTGGAACGCTGGATATCATATCCTTCAGTTTCTGTAATTCCCTGTCCATAGCTTGATTGATACCTGTATCCTGCGTAGAACCATGGTTAGTGTTATAAGAATTATTAAAAGTGTTACCTCCCAGAGGATTCAAGTTTGGAATTCCATATGTGAATCCATATTGACGGGATTCTGGTATGACTGAAGGACCAAACGAATCGATGGTCTGCATTGGAATGAAGTCTCCTTGATGAACATCTATGCTTGAAGGTTGTACGCTTCTTAAGAATCCTTGATCCTGAAAGATGTTGGATCCTTGAACCTGATAGGATGATCCTTGAACCTGAGAGGATCCTTGAACCTGAGAGGATCCTTGTACCTGAGAGGATCCTTGAACCTGAGAGGATCCTTGAACCTGAGAGGATCCTTGAACCTGAGAGGATCCTTGAACTGTGTGCGTCCCCATATATCCTCCTGAGCTGACGAAGGATCCCTGATGCTGGAAAGAGGATCCCGAAGGTTGAAAATAGGATCCTGAAGGCTGGAAGTGAGACCCTAACGCCTGAATCATGGTTGTTGTTCCATAACGTCTTCCCAATGGTTCACTCTGGTACTGGATATCCGGAGCTGCAGATTGCTGGGCAGTTATAGCTGGAGTGTCGAAATCCAGTGACCTTGGTATTAGAGGAGAGTGATTCTCCCCTGATCTCTTCTGCTTCTTGATGTCACCAATCTCCCGGAGGATCCTTTCGTTAGTCTTGTTCTGCTCTTGTATGTGATTCCTCATCTGCAAAATCAAAGTAAAAAGATCACTAGTAGTAGGATTAGAAGAAACAGAAGAAGTTGGTGGTTTTGGAAAAATGGGGCTTGGTCTCTTTGCAGCATTTTCAGCATTCTTCTGGGATTCAAAAGGTGGTGGAGGCAAAGGTGGAACGCCCTGTGAAGAAGTGACTGCCGGCATTGAACTTGAAGTGTTCTTCGCTAAAGAAGCCATCTGCTTGGTTGTAATGAACCGAAAATGATCACAAAAGCAAGAATTTCTTTGGAATGAAGCACCAATCGCCCCACGGTGGGCGCCAAACTGTTTTGGTCAAAAATCAAGCAATGATAATGCAACCAAATCTTTTGTTGTGAGGTGTGATGCTTGAATCTATGAGCAATTATTTGAACACCTTGCAAATCAAACAAAGAGGTGACACAAGGATTTATACGAGGAAAAAGCCCTTGATCAAGAGTTGATCTCCGGCATAAAAAACCCCGGGTGATGAAAACTACCGATCACCAACTAAGATTAAACAGAAAAATGTTACAACTCGGGATGATAACAAGCTTGTTACAAGGATCACTAGTGTGCAATGTGCAAAAAATGTATGAAATCGCCAAGTAAACTGTCGAGAGCTGTTTCGAGAGTGTGTGTTTGCTAAAATTAGCTAAGTCTCCTAACTCAAGCTTGTTATCCCCTTTTTAAAATTAGAAATAACTATCGCAACTAATTATCCGCAAATCATGCTAGCTTCCCACGATCTCCATAACGTTCACAAGGGCCAAGCACGTGCGGAATATTGAGGGAATATGCTCCACGAATATCGGCAAGACCAAGTCCATGCACATACTCCTGCAAAACGAGCTCACATACAAGGTAGACAACCGTTAGTGTAAGGATTACAATGAGGATCCTGAATCCTGGTCCTGCAACACATTCTGAGGATCCTAAATTCAAACAGAATTAAGGATCCGTGATCCTGAAGTACTTGAGGATCCTTGATCCTTAGGATTGAAAAATCATCCCCTAACAGTAGAACTTAGAAGTATGAAGTTAAGTATATGTTTGTTTGTAGGGTAAAAAAACATTAATTTATTACAAATAACCAATAGATTATAGTAGCTAATGAGTTAACAAAAATATCTTTTAATTAATAAGTAAACTAAAATAATAATAATAATAATAATAATAATAATAATAATAATAATAGTAATAATAATAATAATAACAACAACAATCTTAAAAGACGAACAAAATAATGACTAACGTAATTTAAGAATTCAACCTTATAAAAATTATGGAACTAAGGATTGTCGACGAAGTAACAAGTTAAAAAAGACGATATATGTATATTTTGAAGGTATTAAAGCATTACGTTAGCAAAAAGTTTAACGTACAAACATTATGGGAAAAACTAAAAGTTAAAATAAAAGTTAATGAAATACATACAGAAAACCAAAATATTATGAAAATAAGAATATCAGTTTTATTTTTTATTTCTCAAACGTTAGCAAAAAGTTTAACGTACAAACATTATGGGAAAAACTAAAAGTTAAAATAAAAGTTAATGAAATACATACAGAAAACCAAAATATTATGAAAATAAGAATATCAGTTTTATTTTTTATTTCTCAAGACATGATGACCTACGATATTAAAAATTCTTTTTCTATTGACAATAATTGTACCAAAATTTGGAGCATTTGAATTGCTTACTTGATATGATTCCTCACAATCAAAAGAAAATTTTTAAATACCCTAAATTCCTAAAGTTTGATTAAATTACAAGCACAAGGGACACATTGCTTCTTTCCTACTACAACAGCTGATAATTAATTAATATAAGTATTTGACTTGTGTGACGACTAGGTAGTCCCAATTAACCGTCTTGCTTTCTCTAATAGAACCGTAAAGGACAACAGGAAAGGACTAATTAGCCCTTTTAAGACCCTGTATTTCATAAATATTTGCACCTTTTTTCATCTAGAAGAAAGCATCTTCTAATCTGAAAATTCAGATTTTGTAGTTTTGGATTTTGATATGAACGTAAATATTATCACTAGCAGTGGCGAAACTTAAGATTTCCAACCGCGAGGTCGAAAACCTATACACCTAAAAAAATTATAAAACCACGGGGTCGAAAACGTATATAACTAAAAAAAATTCTATACGAAAACTACATACCGAACACTATTGAGCGAAAACTTCTTCCCCCCCCCCCCCCCCCGCCCCTTCTATCATGCGCCCCTAATCACTAGTTTATCATATTATGTTTTTTTGTTAACTAGAATTACGACCCGCCGCAATGCGGCGGGGATTCTTTAGTTATAACTAAGTCGATTTAAGACACTCACGTTATGTTGAACCTGTCAAACGGGAAAAAATAGACGATGTAAAAACGTTCACCCACACACGCACGTTGCGTCGTGTTAACTCGTAAAATTTAGAACGAAACGTAAAAACGTTAAACCAAAGACGCACGTTCCGATGTGTTAAGTCACAAAATTTAGAACGAAGTATAAAGCGAAAAATTTGCGAAAAACAAAAACTATAAAGGACCAAAGCTGAAAATAAAATAAAAAGTTGTGAGGATAGATCGCAAAAGATAAAAAGTTTTGTGTTAAAAGTAAAAAAAAACAAATAGTTTTGGGTTAAAAGTAATTTATGAAATACTTTTGGGTGAAAAGTAAAAACATTAATTTTTTTTTAAAAACCCCAAAAGCCAAGGTTTTAACAATCATATGCATAACCATTTTTTGTTTAAAAAACCCCAAAGCCAAGATTACCACACATAAGTAAAAAAAATCAAAGTGGTTAAATTGCAAAAGATGGAAACTTTTGAATTAGAAGTGAAAAATCAAATTAATGAAAGTGGTTAAATCGTATAAGATAGAAACTTTTGAATTAGAAGTGAAAAATTAAATTAATCAAAAGGGTTAAATTACCAAAGATTAAAACTTTAAACTTAAATTGTCAAATACTAAAACTTTAGGGTTAAAAGGAAACAAAGATTAAACTTTAAATTTAAATTGTTAAAGATAAAAACTTTAGAGTTACAAAGGAAAATTCTAGTTTTTTTTTTTTTTTGAAAAACCCCCCCAAAAGCCAAGGTTTTAACAACCATATGCATAACCATTTTTTGTTTAAAAAACCCCAAAGCCAAGATTACCACACATAAGTTAAAAAAATCAAAGTGGTTAAATTGCAAAAGATGGAAACTTTTGTATTAGAAGTGAAAAATCAAATTAATGAAAGTGGTTAAATCGTATAAGATAGAAACTTTTGAATTAGAAGTGAAAATTTAAATTAATCAAAAGGGTTAAATTACCAAAGATTAAAACTTTAAACTTAAATTGTCAAATACTAAAACTTTAGGGTTAAAAGGAAACAAAGATTAAACTTTAAACTTAAATTGTTAAAGATAAAAACTTTAGGGTTACAAAGGAAAATTCTAGTTTTTTTTTTGAAAAACCCCCTAAGCACATGTTACCACCCATATATGCATATTTAAGTTGCTTATTTATATGTTAATAATAATTATTTATATGTTAATAATAATATGTTAATAATGTGCATGTTTTATCGTTCAGTTGATTAATATATGCGCTGACATGGTCATGGCATTATGATTATGTTCTCAACTAGTTGGTGCCCCGCCCGCGTTGCGGGGCGATGACCGAATAACGAGCGAGTGTTTGTCAGCTCATTGACACGAAAAACAATTAAATCGAATCAACCAATTAAAACAAAACACTTTTATAGTTTTGATAAAAAAAAAAAAACTAAAACAATGGCAATATTGTAATTTTTAACTGAGGGAAAGTTGTATTTTTTTACTGGGGTAAAATCGTAATTTGACAAAAGCTAAAGTAACTACAGTACTGTAAATTTGAGCCTGGGGTAAAATTGTAAATTTTCACAGGGGCAAATTTGTAATTTTTAACTTGGGTTAACAACGTAATATAAATTTGAACTAAGGGCACAATCATAATTTTAAGCTTGAGGCAAAAGCACAATTTTATTTTGAACCGAGGGAAAAATCGTAATTTTGAGCTGTGAGCAAAAACATAATTTTATTTTGAACTGGGGAAAAACGTAATTTTGAATTGAGGGCGAAATCACAATTTTTAAACGGGGAAAAATCACATTTTTGAACAGAGGGGAAAATCGTAATTTTTAAGTAGGGGCAAAAACAAAATTTTATTTTGAACTGGGAGCGAAAAGGTAATTCTGAGCTGAGGGCAAAACCACAATTTTATTTTGAATGGAGAGAAAAATCGTAATTTTGAGCTGGGGACAAAAGCGTAATTTTATTTTGAGCTGGGGGCAAAAACGTAATTTTAGAGGGGGACAAAAACGTGATTTTAGAATGGATATGAAATAATAAACTGGTTGGTCCAATGGGAGAGTGCCAGGCAAAGTCGTAATTTTGAATTGAGGGCAAGATCGTAATTTTGAGATGGGGACAAAAAGCGTAATTTTATTTTGAGCTGGAGGCGAAAACGTAATTTTATTTTGAGCTAGGGACAAAAACGTAATTTTAAAATGGATATAAAACAATAAACGTGTTGGTCCAATACAAAAAACAAATGGGGGAGTGCCAGGCAGCTGCCTGACACTATTCCCCCATTTGTTTTTTGTATAGTTGCCTGGCACTATTCCCCATTTGTTTTTTTGTATATGTAGGAAATAGTCTATATGCGACTAGATATGGGTTTAGAGAGATTATAATGTAACTTACAACTTTTAGCTTGTATAATTTATATATCAATATACTCGAGTTTTGGTCATTAGATGATGTTGAAATCAGTGGTGGATATATAACTTCGTTATTGTGTGTGGGTGAGGGGGAAGGCAAAACGATAATAAAATAACATAGTTTATTAAATAATTAAAAATTTAATATTAAACAAAACGAGCATACATGTTTTCTCTTTATTTCTGTGTATCATGAGTTCTAACCCGAAACCGACATTACCTACCTATCCACCACAGTTGCAGTCACAATGAGAAGCCTTGGTTATTTGGATATCAGGGGGCGTAGCACTACCACCTTTTCAAGGCCATCTTCATCGAAACGTTCGCAGCACCTGTCTCCACACCATTAACACCGACCTCTTTTGGTTGGTTTCATGCTAGTTTCGGTTCCACTCCACCCAGCATCTGTTGGTCTTATACGAACGTCGTTTCAACCAAACTCCTTCGTTGGTTTCATTCAGGTTTTAGTGTCATTTTTATTATTTTTATCTAGTTAATGAAATATTTTATCTATATAATCTCTGTTATGACATTATTATATTTAAAAAATTATTAACTATATACTCGTAAAACTTTTCTCTAACAATAATATACACTTGAACAGGCTAGGAGTTGCCTACAAAGTTCAAAATTTCTAAAAAGTGTAAAAATCATAAAACACCAAAACTTTAACCAAACAACACACCAAAAACCCAAAATAAAGATTACTAAAACATCATATATTTAGGTTGTGTTTTGTATTTTGGATGATAAGGTTCTGATTATCGAATGACAAACATTTATTGTGTTTTATATTGATCAGCATTTGTGTTTTATATTCATAGTTCTATGATTCTGTGTTTGAAGTTTTAATGGACTTTTATGGTGTGAATATGGTGTTTTATTTGTGGGTTTTAGATGTGTTTTATGGCTGAAATTATAGTGTTTTATGACTTATTACTTAGGAAATTTGAACTTTGTAGCCGAACCCTATCAGATTATTAAAATATTATTTCCATACATACTTATAAACTACTAATTGTTTTTAGAATTCTTAATGTTACCTTAATTTACATCTTTCGAACAGTTGCATGCAATTTTATATTATTAAATTAATTAATTAAATTAAATAGAACAACAAACAACAACATTTGCAATAGTTTATGGTGTGGGCTGTTGTCGACCTGGGAGTTGGGCCAGGGCACTTCAAATGTGAGTTATAGGCACTTCAATCTATGGGCCTGAAGCATTTCAATTTTGGTGGCCATATTGGCTTTTGGTATCCCTTCCACTTACATCCGCTACTGGTTGAAATCCGATGGACTATGCCATTGGTGTATGTGCTCTAGTTATCTTCTAGTTGTGCAACTACTCTTTGTTGTGACAACATTGGTTGTACGTATTTGAGGATTGTTATATTGCTACCACTCATCATACTACACACTAGAGATGAGCACGGTATCCGTTCGGTATCGAACCAGTACCGGTACCGATACCGAAAGTACAAGTACCAAAAACAGAAAAAGTGGGTACCGGTACCGAATATACCCGGTACAATTCGGTACCGTTTCGGTACGGATACCCGGTACCAAATGTTCATTGCTACTACACATTCTGACCACAGGATTGTTCTCCTCCACGTTGCATATAATATACGCCAGTTGCACATTAGCTTGAGGGGCATATTATAGTAGTAGGAGGAAAATATTACGAATAATGTTTGTAAACTAGAAATACGTCCGGCGCGTTGCGCCGATTTAAACCGAAAATATGTTTTAAACAAAATTTGAACTACTCATAAATGTTTCACACCTAGTTTTAAAATTTTTTTAGTTAAATATCTTATTCTAGATGTTTAACTCGATGCCAATATTTCAATAACACACTTTTATCACCTTTACTCAAATCTACTTGTTACCGTATTATTAACTTAAAATCTAGAGTTCACTTTGATATTTCATTTTATTGTGATTATTTAAAATAATATAGGATAGTAGCTATATCTTCATCGTTTATTGTAACTAGTGTTATTCATCGTCGCGCGTTGCGCGATTTACGATATGTTTTTTGCCGTGTTCCATATATGATGTATTCGACTCTCTAATACGTGTGAATTGGACTTTATACGATGTACATACACACACAAACTGTATTGAATTGGACAGAGTAACGATTAGTACAAGATACATATCAAATCAGTTCCATTTCAGATTCTTGCCTCCATTATTTGTCCACACTGCCCATGTTGCTGGTATAGCAGTATTGCTATAGTGTTTTGCGGCGGTGGAGGGCCATTCCAGTTATTGGGGTGACCGCTCATGTTGTTGGGTTATGGTGGGTCATTTAGAACATTAAAAGAGGCCGTGTCATCCGCAATAGTTGTAATGCAATGCAGTCTGCAATATCTACCTGTATGTTGGTTAATATCTGGTGTTCCAAAAAAAAAAATCTTTCAACATACCTTAAGAATGATGGCTCTACTTGTAGAATGCCCAAAGCAAAAAAGATGGAATGTTTGGTCAGGTTCAAAACCTGACCAGAAAAACCTGTGCCCAAAAATATCGGGTGCCCGCAGCTACTTTAAATGTGAAAGGAGTGAAGTTAGCCTATCAGTAAGCCACACCGCCGAGTCGGGGTTGAGCCCAAACTGGTTGGGGCGAAACCGGTTCATGTGTGATAACAGTCTGGGTCAGGAATCTGTTCTTCGATACAAAACCGTTATTTACACCTCTACCTCTACTTAAATCAGCCTGCTCCATCTTGATACTCAGCCCACTACCAAGCTGGTCCAATTTTATTATTGAACATCAAACAATAGAATGGTTAAAAGGGCATCTTTCAAATTTCAAGAAAGAAATATTTGACACCTCTGTCAACATGATCAAAGTGGGCTAGATGAACTGGTACTACAAGGGCATAATGGTAATGTTAATTTGAAGAAAGAATGTACATTTTGGTTTGTTTTATTTTTGGCCTATAAATGTCATCCAAACCATATCATGAACAGCCATGTTCCATGGATTTAGATTGTTGTAATAAACTAATAATCTAGTTTTTTTAATTGTATAGAACCGTATAAAAACGTGTTAGTGAGTCAACCCAACCTGAACCGTTTTTACCAATAACAAATATGACCCTTTTTGGCACTAATCTATTTCTACCGGTTAGCTAATCAACTTACCTTGGAGTTTAAAATTGAAGAACGGAGGAAGCGGGTGACCGTAGTGGGATCTCTTAGTTCATCAAAGAACGGATGCACACAAGCTTCTACCTGCAGTTCAAAGTTAAAAAAAATCATTACTTCACCACTGCCCCTCTTAATTCTAAATTTACTATTTTTAATTTTTAATGTTTTAATTTTTTGGTTTAGAGATGCTAACTTAGAACTTACAGCAGTGCATGATAAAAGAAGCTTACCTTGTGCCATGGATGAGGCTTTATTCGTGGGAACCTGAATTCAGTATAATTTGGGTTCATACTTTTTATCTCTTTTCGCGTAGGTGTTCCTAAAACATGTACATCAATCATACAACATAAACTCGGTCAAGAGTAGTTTAAAGCACAGTAGGTAAAGGCACTAATGGCGTGTGGCGAGGGGCCTAGGTGAGGTGAAGCTCAGCCAAACTGCCTTGAGAGCACCTAGGCGCTCAGTGAACCGGTCTGATAACCTGGTTGAACCGGAGAAAAACCGGTCAGAAACAGCCTAAATTGGTCCGAGCGAGCTAAAAATGGCCTGTAATCGATCAAAACCACCCTAAACCAGCTAAAAATGGCCTGGAATACATGTGCCACTTGCTTGTCTCGGGCCCTAACTTTTTAAGTACCTTGCGCTTAGGCGAAAAGCTCACCCTTTGCACCTTGAGCCTTGACTACCTAGGATTAAAGGGTGGTGCTGGTGCTTTCCTCATGCTCAGACTCTAGTAGGCAATGATACCACCATGGCGACAGAGAAGGTTGCAAATAAGGGACTGCCATGCTTTACCCTGCCACGCAAAGGCGAGTGCATCATCAATTTAACAATCAGATACTAACTCATCACAGCCTCATATGAAACATGCATACCAGAAACACTAAACAACAAAAACAATCAGTAAGAGATAGTATAGTATTACTACAGGTCACCGGAGTAGACGCAACCAACAACGCCTCGGAGTAAGGTCCAACCCAACGGCCACCACCACACCATCACCACTTAGGGTTCGTGATTTTGGCAAAGAGCTAACCTTGCGACAAAACCGGTGGTAGCTTGCCGGTGAAGAACCAAACCGAAGGCCACCACCACACCATTGCCACCCACTGTTTAAGGGCATCAGGTTTGGGCAGAGAACCCTTAAAACCACCTCTAACCCGACGACGAAGCCGGCGACAAACGATGGAGGTTCATCGACGCCCAAAAAGCATCGATAAGCCAGAGAAGCAAAGGAGAACATGCATGAAAGGATGTACGATGCGGAGGTGAAAAATGAGCACCACCTGGTAAAAAGGGAGATGACATCGATCTAAGTGGACAACCAAGATTAATACACATGGATGGCCAGGATAAGAACACTATTCATTTCAGTTCTCCTATTAATAGATATTAATATTAATAATAATTAATTAATAAGTTGTGACATTATGAGGCTCAGAGTTGAAAGGATCAAACTATCATGGCTGCAAATTAGGTTGCAAGTGAGAACCTACCATCCTGTAATTTTGCCACGCCAAAGTTTGAGCTTCAAAAAATTTCCAATTAAATCTATCCACTCATCATAGCCTCGTGTTCAAGAAAACTCTATGCGCATTAACCAACTAATATGAACCAATACGGACTCTAAACAGGCTGCAATACAACAACTGAAAAATGGGACCAACCTTCTTTAGATAGGGCTGTATTACAGCTGTAAAACAACTACAATGCAGCCAAACAACCTTTGGTTGCATTAAAGTAGCAAAACAACTACAAAAATACAGCCAAACATAGTTAAATAGGGCTACATTACAGCAGCTAAAACTACAAAAAAGTTGAGTAATAACCCTTTTATAACTTGTAATGCATTCAGTTTTACAGAATTGAACTTTTCATGCTTGCAGTTTCGCATATAATAATCTGAAGGCTCAAAATTCAAGGTCATTGCGACTGCAACCAACACGATTGCCTCGCCAAAACAATGAACCGAGAAAATACAATTTGCATCATCACAGTTTCCGAATTTCTGAGTTTAAGGTAACTGGAGCAGCACAATATAACAACTCTTAGATAAGTTTCTAGCAGCAAGACTCATGGATTGAAGAGTGTCTCAGAGGAACCAAAGGACACCATCATGGGACACTAAATGTACCGTCAAGTTTGGTGCCATCAAGTGGTTAATTTCTAATTATCAAACTCATTCCATACTCTGTGTATGCACCAATTAGGACTTTCAAAATCCCATCAAAAGTAAGCCTCTTATTCGTTGATGACGGTTATAAGTAATCATCGAACTGTAGTACTATACAAAAAAGGGCAAATAAAATGAAATCTTCATTATACCTTTTTACTAACCAAGATAACTTAGCACTCTTCATATAGATTTCAAAAACAAAGTAACGAACCTTCGCCTGAGGCGGGAGGGCAGGCGGCCAAACAACTCACATGTGGGTGAAGAAAGAGAAAACCCGCACGACAACGGCGATGGAGTGCAGGTTAGGGTTTCAAACCCCGATGGAGTTCCGGAAAAAAATGTCGTCCGGTCGCCAACACCCTCTGCCACCGTCACCGACAGAGAACCATCGATGCCGAAGAGCGATGTGCGGTGGATCCCCTAAGTCGACGCCGGAGAGCCTACTCCGTTTCTGCCTCCCATCTCTTCTCTGATCTTTGGCTAGCAAACATGAAGTAGGGCGGTGGTTTTTTTGATGCGTGGCAAGTGGGGTTGAAGAAGCCATACACGTGGCTTCTAAAAACGTGGGCGGTGACATCACTTTTGTGCTACTGTTCATTCAGTTTCTCAATTATCATATATGAATTATTGAAATATATGATAATAGTGTGATGTATTTTACGATTTAATGATATAAATCAGTGGTAATGAATTTGTTCACTCAATTAATAAAGACTCTAGAACTCCACCCTTTTATAAAATAAGAATTATCAAAAGATGCATAATTACTACTCATAAATGTTTCACACCTAGTTTTAAAAAAAAATTAGTTAAATATCTTATTCTAGATGTTTAACTCGATGCCAATATTTCAATAACACACTTTTATCACCTTTACTCAAATCTACTTGTTACCGTATTATTAACTTAAAATCTAGAGTTCACTTTGATATTTCATTTTATTGTGATTATTTAAAATAATATAGGATAGTAGCTATATCTTCATCGTTTATTGTAATTATTGAAATATATGATAATAGTGTGATGTATTTTACGATTTAATGATATAAATCAGTGATCAGAATTTGTTCACTCAATTAATAAAGACTCTAGAACTCCACCCTTTTATAAAATAAGAATTATCAAAAGATGCATTTTTTTTTATTTGTTTTTGAAATTGGGAAAAGTTTGAATAAAGTTAATTCAGTGATTGTTTTTGTTAATTGTGAATACTCTCGTCGTGTCTTGTTTTAATGTTTTATGTGTACGTGACACATTCGTGAAAAAGTTTGGCTCATGTTGCCGTTTAACCCCTTACACACAGTGGGCTGAAGGGTGTGGGGATCATGGTTGGAATATGATTCATCACGTAGGAACATAAATAGAAAGTTATACCATCCCTCTCCTTCATTAATGGTGGTTGGTGTGGATTGAACCCCGATTACAACGCCCCTCACATTTGAAATTTTTGTGACAAAAATATGTTAAATATAATAAAAGGGATAGTGGTTTGGTTCATGACCACACCCTTACACTACGAGGTGTGGGGCTCGTCCCCTGCCCGCCGACCTCCGGCGCAGACCAGCAAGACCGCCCCCTTGGGCCCGTCATCGTTGCCATCGTCCGGAGCTAGCCGCCTGCGACGGGGCTCTTTCCTTTTATTGAGGCTCATCTCCAACACTCGCTGACGTGGACGTCTACGTGGCGGATCATCCTTTGAGTACTACCCTCCTCCACACTCAATAGTCTTAAGGTAGTGGTTTTGAATGATGGATTAAAGTTAAGTGACATAATGCCTATATAGATGATCATGATCACACCCTTTAGTCTAAGTAATTAAATCATCATATATACATGTATTAAAGTTGAGATCTGACAATTTATAGACATGAACTTCGTGTAAAACTGAAGCAATTTGAATATATTTTTTTCAAAAATAGTAAAATGAACTGTATATATAAAATGTGAAAACTGTCTCTGCCAAGGTAATTGCTTTTCCAAGAATACCCCATGACAAAACCCCCATCATTTTATGATTGTACACCTGGCGAAGGCAACTATGTAATTTCATAGGAAAGGGGAATTTAGGTAATTAGACTGGCACTGTAGATAAGGCGTACCCAAAATGTTATATACTAGTAAATAGTAAATAGACCCGCGCTTCGCAGCGGGTTTTGCGATGGGCAAGTATGCTGCGTTAGGTATTGATACAAGCTATGGAGCAACATTAAACGACTTATATTCATTTCAACAACACACGAATTAACTTCAACAACACACACTAATACTTGCTAACAGCACCGATGCAAGTTATGTATATTTATGATATTTTGTTCAATCTGAACAGGCTAAAAGCTCATTAGCTGCTGTTGCACCAATCGTCAAGACAACTCTATTAGGCTTGAATTTTGCTTTGCATCCCCTCATTTGCTCCATGAAACCTGCCATTGCCAAAAACAATCAACATATCAAAGCTTACTTAATTTCTACTAATATTATTATGTGAAGGCTTGATGCAAAACTATTATCGACTAGGGGGTCTCACTGAAAGCAACCTCTCTATTCCTACGAGATAGAGGTAAGGTTGTCTACATCTTACCCTCCTCAGACCCTACCTTAACTTTGCTATTGGTGGGATTTACTGAGTATGATGATGATGATGTTTCATGATAAGTGTTTTCATCATAAGCCTTTTGCTCAAAATTGCTAAAAACAAATACTCCGAAATTGAACCGAACAAATTAGTACACCAACAATTTATAACATTAAATTATGATTCAAGGGTTAAGAGGACAAACCTGATACCCGAGCCAAGCTCTGACAGACTTGGACTTGCATGATAGTTGAAAATACTTCTTCGGGTCAACGGGTTCCTTGTCCGGCCTATTATAAAAAGTATTAATCTACAAAACAGTGGAATAAAAGCTTAGAACTTTGTAACATTTGCTTGAGAATTTTGAAAATTTGTTATAATAAAAAATGATATCCTAAATGGAAGTTTGTTTCAATATTTTGGATTACCTAATCAATATTGGAAGAAAAAGATGGCGCCCCCTCCAAAACTTACTGGCAATATGCAAAAAGCTACAAATCTGGAAGAAACTCAAAGTATTCAATCGGAACACGTAAGTAAGCCATTACACGTTCTTCTTCGAGCAAAAGAAGCAATAAGGGTGCACGGGGCGTTCTTCGGGGAGTGGTTCGGTGAGCCTAGTCACCGATCGGGAACACCGCCGCCATCCAAGCGGGGGCCCGAATCGGTGATAGGTTTCGGTGTGGAGTCACCGCTTGAGTGAGGAGAAATGTGGTGGGGCCAGCCTTAATGTCAACCAATCATTGATTTTTTTTTTTTTTAAATAAAAACTAAGAGGGGAGTGCCGCCATCAAAATGGGGTGTTAGGGGAGTTTAAAAGGGGAGTTGACGTGGCACACGAGGATTGGTGGTGTGTAAGAGAGGGGACTCCCCTCTTAGGGGAGTGCCCCTCTCACCCTAATGGTATTACACCAGGTTCACTCACAGTAGGGGTGTTCAGAATTCGTTTCGAATTCGAAAAATTCGAAATTCGTTTAAATTCGGTTCGATTATCAAGAATTCGTTTCGATTATAAGAATTCGAATTCGAATTCGATTCAATTCGAGTCAAGTAAATCGAATACGAATCGAATACGAATTTACAATTTCAAATTCGATTCGATTCGAAATTCGAATAAAAATTATACATTTTTATTTATTATTTTTATATATAATACATATATAACTTTTATTAGGCTATACTACAAAATATTTTCAAAATTTATTCCAAGTATTAAAATTACCAACTACATGGCCCATAACTAAAACCTAAGTAACAAATCTATCAATAGATTTATAACCCTAAAAATATTAACCGGTAATGTGAAGTGGTTTTTCCCGACTTCTCGTTTTGAATTTAGATTTATGATACTTTATTTGGAACTGTTTTAATATGCTATCGTGCTTTATGGTTGCTTTAAAATTTATTTTTCATTTTGATAGTTTTTACATGTTTTTAAAGAATCTAAATCAAATCGAATTTATTCGAATTCGATTCGAATTCGAACTTTTAATCGAATACGAATTGGGTTTTTTATTCGAATACGAATTCGAATCGAATTTGGTAGATTTTAATCGAATTCGAATCGAATACGAATTCAAGGGAAAATAAAAATTATTCGAATAATTCGATTCGAATAATTCGAAAATTCGATATTCGATTCGATGAACACCCCTAACTCACAGCAGTACAGACTATGACCATTCATTTTCCTATTCTTTTACACCTGGCATAAGAAGTTCAACAAAAAGTAATATTAAATATTTTACTAATTAATATTTATTTAATTTGGTTATTACGCAATCGTGTTTAACTTTTTTACTGTGTTCGTTAGCTTTATATTGCACCTCATAATTGCCACAAATTCGCCTTAACATTTACTCCGACCAGTTGTGGTTCTAGAAAGGTGCTGTTCTAGAAAGGTGCTGATCCAACCTTATCTAGGGGCTGTTTGGCTAAGCTTATTTTGGAGTGACTTATGACTTATTGACTTTTTGGAAAAGTAAATAAGTCATAATGGAGTGACTTATTTACTTATCCTTCTCACATAATAAGCTAACCCAAACACCTTTTAACTTTTCAAAAAGTAAATAAATAAATAAGTCACTAAAATAAGCTTAGTCAAACAGCCCCCTAATTACCAACAACCTTGTGAGATGATGATTCGGATCTATGTCCTTGTTCATCACACTGAGATGTGTCGTAATAACATTTCTAATGTGTATCTCGGTGGTGCTTAAGTATATGTTGATACTCTTGCTACTTGCCTAACCTTGATCACACGGGTACGTGATTATCACATAGGCATGTCATTTATTTTTCAGAAATGAGTATTACACATGACTGCAGACTATTTAATAGATACGACATAGTTGTGTACCTGATTTATTTTCTAATAATACATCATCGTTTCTTTCAAATTATCCAAAATTATCTTCAACTATTAAAGAAGCACAGACTATGGTTAAACATCATGGTCATGTTCTATAAGTTGCTCAAAATCATTTTTTTTTTGTTCAGAGTATAACATAACTATTTGTATAAAAAGAACATAGCCGTGTTATGTAACTTTGTTAAAAATAACATTTTATTCAGAAAGTGCCATGATTAGATAATGTTTTTAAGACAAAAGACAATTGTAATTGCGTTGCGATGTTGCCTTTATCAGTAGTTCCTAACACATAATCAAAATTCATTTCCTAGGCATCTAAGCTGAAAGAAACCAGAGTGGCTCACGCCGTCGCAAACAAAGCAACAGGGTCGGAACTTACCACAATGTCTATACCTCGATGTTTGCCAATCCACACCAAAACCGGACATGCACGACATATCTGACTCGCCGGAGTTTTGCTGGAACCCTAGGCGCTACCGGTAACATCGCCACCATCACAATATGCTTCGGTTTGAGTCCATCATCATCATTAACATCTAGCATTAGCCACATCCGTCGCTGGCCGGAAGAAGGGGGCGGAAGACAAAGACGGTCACCCAAACAGGGTGGCCAGCCGGAACCCTAGACAAAGACGATAATCGTTGAAACATCTGGTATTAACCACACCCGTCGGGCTTCGATTCTCTGTCTCTTAGCTGTTTTTCTGATCCTCTCCATTGAACCAAAGAGAAATCATGGTGTGGCAGCAGCGTAAATAAGATGCAAAGATTGGGCAATTAGTGTACTGTTCCTAAGACCATGTGTAGTGGTTAAACAAAATAATGCCCCCACCATGGTATTATTCGACACGTGGCAGTCCAGTCAGCATGGGGCGATATTGCAAAAGTGGTGTAGTGGGAATAATGCCTGATAATGCCCCTTCCAATCATTAAACAAAAAAAAAAAAAAAGCAAACTATTTTCTCATTGGCCAGTCAAACCCAGTCAAACCTTCCACAATCCAATTTAGGCGTTTTTATAAACACGCCTAACCATTTTTTTTTCAAAAATAATGCCCTATGTAATGGGGGAGGGGCGTTTTTTTCAAAAATAATGCCCTATAATGCCCCACTACGGGTGGTCTAAGAATCGACGGTAAATGTTATATAGAGTAAAGTAATAGGAATAATATAATTTTTTTTTCGAATAAAACTACAATAGTGAAATAAATAAAGTTACGGCACTTTATTAAAACTGATATAAAAAGTAAAACAAGAACGAGGAGGAACAAGATGATGGCTAATGGTTCATGAATAGGGTACACCATCGGGTTAAAAAGCGCTCTAGAAGCAAGATGATGGCATTATAGGGTACACCATTGGGTTAAAAAAGCGCTCTAGAAGCATGAGGCGGTCAAGGCGACAGGGAATACGTCTCGCTTATGGTGAGGCGCTAGGATAACATGCAGCGGCCGGGAGTGGCGCCTAATATAGATTAGGTTGGAGACAATGTCACACCCCCAAAATCCACAAGCGGGGTATTACCGTATGGAGGCGTGACTGACCAGGATCAAGCCACCAATCATATTGAACGACGTAATTAAGTAAATAAAACCAACCACAATATAATTGGTGTCCAAAAGAAAGTAACCAACTTTAAGTTAACAGCGGAAGCATAAAATGTAAAACCCAAACATAAGTAATAAGTTCATAAAGTTTAAATGTTTAACATGGGACTCAACAGCCCATGTCCCACAACGACCACTCCTCCCTGTGCAAGCTCCAAAAGCACCTAACGACCTGCAAGGCATGTAACAACGAGTCAACAACAAAGTTGAGCGAGTTCACGGTTGGTTGTTTAGTTTTACAAGTTTGTTTTGAAAACCATAAGTTGTTTCGTAAACCACGAGTTAACCAGTATCTTTGTTTCCCAAACCATATCCATAATCAGTGGGGGCTTCCCCATGTGGACCACTAGACCGTTACCATATCGACAGCTGACGAAAATAAGTTGTGCCCTACGTCAATGTCTATCATCATTGACTAAGTGCCCAGATCCATTAGTACACGCCCGTCCTACCGGCACGGTGTGAGGCTTGTCAACCCTAATAGCGCTATTAACTAATGACCCGCTCGCCATTGGCCCGGCGATTAAGTCGATATAAAAATGAGGGACTTCGTGATAGAGTTTTGTCTAGTAAGTTTAAGGTTGCTGTCCTACCCAAGGAGGACGAACGTACGTATTCTACCCAAGGAGAATACGCAGGATTATTATTGGCATCCTACCCATGGAGGATGGCGGTACATATCCTACCCAAGGAGGATATGTAGGTTCCGTTTTAGTTCTTTAACCCATTCTCAACCACCGGGAATCCCATGCCTTAGAAAGTGTGTGAACTCACCTCGGTTTGCTCGGTTTGCTAAATTACGTGCTCACAAATATTCAGTCAAAGCCTATAGTATGCACGTATACACAATCAGTTTATGTTCATGTTGTTAACCATAGAATGCATGTGTAGTAACGATCATTGATTAACACATTGCAGTTATACAGTCACATCAAGTACACAGGTTGCATACAAATTCATATTCCCTAAATCATGACCCGCATTACAAATAGTCCATTAGTGAGCATTCAGACTTCATACAAGTTTTAAACACAATCTGTTGTGAATGAGTTACTGGGCGACGAACTCCAGATGACGAAATCTCAGGATTTCGTCGAGGTGATATGTGGCGAAAACTGTAGGGTTTTCGTCGAGGTCCTAGGTGACGAACTCATGGGGTTTTCATCTATAAATGGTTACGACGAAATCTCTCGGCGAACTTGAGATTTTGTCGATATGAATTTCGTCGAGTGAGAGTTCGCCGAGTGAGAGCATAATCATCACATCAGTTACGTACTACAGCAACCCTAATCATCACTAACAGTAGCAGTCAACAGTAGCAGTCATTTAAGCAGAATTAAATCATCCAAATCAACCTACTAATTCATGCTATCATCCAAGTTTGCATCCGAACCTGCATAACGATTTCTACAACAGTTTGATCATGAAATCCACTAATACAAGCCTGTACACGAACAATATACCCACACAGCTTTAGATTCGTTATCTATATTCCGTGCTATCCTTAATCCTAGGGTTTGATTAACAAGATGCCTGTTTATAATATAGTCCGGTTTAAGCACACACACTGTTTATTCGAAACCCCAAATCAATATCATGATCCGCACAACGTCATGTAACAGATTGATCATACATTATTCTTTCAAGAACACGTTCAACAACATAACCATATATTTAGAACTGAAATCAAACTAAACGTGTAAATCACTAACCGAACTAAGAATGATCAAACAAGAGGGATCTGGCTTCGAATGAGAGGAGGGCTGCCGTCGACTTGAAGGAGAGAGTTAGTGTTTGCTAAAAAGTGCAACATAACCTAGTGCATGCATAAATAGTAGAACAATCGGCAGTCGGGCCTCTCCTGGGCCTCGAGTAACTTGGGCCGACGAAACCCGACAAGAGTGATGACGAAATCTCATGATTTCGTCGAGTGAGGTTATGACGAAATCTCATGATTTCATCGAGTAGGGTTTTCATGAAGTCAGACAAGGAACATTCAACACAGATTAACCCAAGTTTCAAAATCAACCATACATAACACTAACTTAAACATACAATCTCATATCATGGCATCAATAGGTAACACAAATGCATCAATCATATACTAGCATGTACAAGTTAGAATGAAACAAGTATAGTACAGAGGGAAGACCTTGGAAACTCGGGTTGTCACATCATCCCCAACTTGAAAGAAATTTCGTCCCGAAATTTAGCACGTGGTTACTGAGGAAGCTAGTTGTGTTGCGTTTTTTCCTGGTTTTCCTGGGGTGTCACATCATCCCCCCGTTGGTTTGGAATTTCGTCCTGAAATTCCGCAGTAGCTTCAGCCTCAGCAGTGGTTGTACTTTTCTCGAACAACTGGGGATGCTTGAGTTTCATTTGGTCTTCTCGTTCCCAGGTGAAGTCTGGGCCATGACGGGAGTTCCAACGAACTCGAACAAGAGGAATTTTGGTGCGCTTGAGAATCTTAACGTCTCGATCTGTGATTTCTACTGGTTCCTCGACGAATCGCAACTGATCATCGATAGTGAGCTCCTTCAAAGGAACTATGAGGGTCTCATCTGACAGACACTTCTTCAGATTTGACACATGGAATACGTTGTGAACTCCACTGAGTTCTTCGGGTAGATTCAACTTGTAAGCGACTTTGGAATTTTATCAATGATTTCGAACGGTCCGACATAACGCGGATTGAGTTTGCCTCGTTTTCCAAAATGAACTACACCTTTCCAAGGTGAGACTTTGAATAGCACTCGATCCCCAACCTGGAACTCGAGTAGTTTCCTGCGCTTATCAGCGTAGCTTTTCTGACGGTCACGAGCTGCCGCCATTCGTTTTCGTATCTGAGCAATCTTCTCAGTCGTGTCTACCACAAGTTATGGGCCTGTGATTTGGCTGTCACCAACTTCTGCCCAACAAAGAGGTGATCGGTATTTACGTCCGTACAATGCCTCAAACGGAGCGACCTGGATACTGGTGTGGTAGCTGTTATTATACGAAAATTCCACTAAAGGTAGATGTCATTCCCAGCCGTTGACAAAATCGATCACACAAGCCCTAAGCATGTCTTCAAGGGTTTGGATGGTGCATTCAGACTGCCCATCCGTTTGCGGATGATAAGCGGTGCTCATGTCTAAACGTGAGCTAAAGGACTTGTGCATAGCTTGCCACAGTTCAGAAGTAAAACGTGCATCACGATCGGAAATAATAGAGGTTGCCACCCCTTGCCTCGAAACCACTTCCTTTAAGTAAACGTCTGCTAAAGTAGAGAACTTGTATGTTTCTTTGATAGCCAAAAAGTATGCAGACTTAGTCAATCTATCCACTATCACCCAAATAGTGTCATTTCCGCGTTGAGATCTAGGCAGGCCAGTAACGAAATCCATGGAAATTTGCTCCCATTTCCATGTCGGGATCTCTGGTTGTTGGAGCAGGCCTGATGGTTTCTAATATTCGATCTTGACTCTCGCACAAGTCAAACATTTACTGACGTAGGTTGCTATGTTGGCTTTCATGCTAGGCCACCAGTATGTAGTCTTTAAGTCGTGGTACATCTTATCCGAACCAGGATGTACTGAGTAACGAGACTTGTGCGCTTCATCCATCACAAGCTCGCGCAAGTTTCCATAAAGTGGGACCCAAATTCGTCCTGTTACGTAGTAAGCGCCGTCTTCCTTTTGTTCTAATCGTTTCCTCGATCCTCGTAGGGACTCCACCCTGATGTTCTCTACTTTCAATGCTTCAACCTGAGCATCTCGTATCTGAGTAGGAAGACTAGATTGAATGGTAAGTTGTAACGCTCGCACGCGCTTAGGTGTAGTATCCTTTCGACTGAGGGCGTCGGCCACAACATTGGCTTTGCCCGGATGGTATTTGATAGCGCATTCGTAATCATTCAAGAGCTCGACCCATCGACGTTGTCGCATGTTTAACTCCTTTTGCTTGAAGATATGCTCGAGACTCCTGTGATCGGTGTAAATGGTCCACTTGGTACCGTACAGGTGTTGTCTCCATATCTTAAGTGCGAAAACAACCGCACCCAGCTCCAGATCGTGTGTAGTGTAATTCCTTTCGTGAACTTTAAGTTGGCGTGATGCGTAAGCAATGACCTTGTCACGTTGCATCAACACGCAACCAAGTCCTTGGATGGACGCGTCGCAATAAACCACAAAATCGGCTGTGCCTTCAGGCAATGAGAGAATTGGTGCGCTACAAAGTCTATCTTTTAAGTGCTGAAATGCAGATTCCTGTGCATCACCCCAATGATAGGTGACACCCTTTTGAGTTAGTGATGTAAGAGGTTGCGCAAATTTTGGAGAAATCCTTGATGAACCTTCTGTAGTAGCCCGCCAAACCCAAGAATTGGCGGATTTCTGTTGGTGTACGGGGTGCAGGCCAGTTCTTGATCGAGTCAACCTTGGATGGATCAACATGAATCCCATCCTTGTTTACCACGTGGCCTAGAAAATGGACTTCGCGAAGCCAGAAGTCACATTTCGAAAATTTGGCATACAACTGCTCTGCTCGAAGGAGTTCCAAAATGAGTCTTAGGTGATGGTCGTGTTCCTCCTGACTCTTCGAATAGATCAGGATGTCGTCGATGAAAACAATGACAAACTTATCCAGGTAAGGTTTGCACACTCGGTTCATGAGATCCATGAAGACCGCAGGTGCATTCGTCAATCCAAAAGGCATAACCAGAAACTCGTAATGCCCATAACGAGTCCTGAATGCGGTCTTAGAGATATCCTCGTCACGGACTCTCAGTTGATGGTAGCCTGACCTCAGGTCAATCTTGGAGTAGAAACTCGACCCTTGCAACTGGTCGAATAAGTCATCAATGCGTGGGAGAGGATAACGATTCTTCACGGTCACCTTGTTGAGTTCGCGGTAGTCAATACACATTCTGAAGGTACCGTCTTTCTTCTTCACAAATAACACTGGAGCTCCCCAGGGCGAAGAGCTAGGACGTATGAAACCCTTTTCCAAGAGTTCTTGTAACTGTGAGGATAGTTCTTCTAGTTCAGATGGAGCTAGACGATAAGGTGCACGAGCTATTGGTGCTGCTCCAGGAGCTAGCTCGATTTGAAACTCGACTTGTCGATGAGGCGGAAGACCAGGTAATTCCTCAGGAAATACCTCAGGAAAGTCGCGCACAATAGGAATGTCTTCTATCTTCTTTTCTTTCGAAGATGTATCAGAAACGAGGGCTAGAATAGCAGTGTGGCCCTTTCGCAAACACTTCTGGGCCTTAAGGAAAGAGATGATGCCCACAACAGCACCACTCTTGTCGCCATGAATCAGGAGAGGTTCTTCACCAGAACGAGGAATACGGACGATTTTCTCCTTACAAATAATCTCCGCTCGATGTTGAGACAGCCAATCCATCCCAATAACGACGTCGAAACTACCAAGAATGATAGGAATAAGATCGATAGAGAAGGTCTGACCAGCTAAGACGAGATTACAACCCTTAACTATGTGTGTGGCTTCAAGACTTTTACCGTTTGCTAGCTCCACCATGTGTTTGGTGTTCAAAAGTGTTGGAGTACGCTTAAGCATTTGGCTAACTTTTAAGGGCACATAACTAGTATCGGCACCCGAATCAAATAAAATAGTAACAAAGAAGTCATCCAGAAGAAACTTACCCATCACAACATTGGGATCGTTCCTTGCGTCACCCTGACCCAGCACGAAAACACGTCCCCTGGCACCATTGCCATCATTGTTACCCTCGTTATTGTTCCCATTCCCCTGTTTATTTTTGTTGTTCTAATTCTGGTTAAACTAGGGGCAGTTTCTCTTGAAGTGACCTTCAGCACCACACTGATAGCATCCCCTGTTAACCTGCTGTTGCTGCTGCTGATTCTGTGGAGCTGGTGGCTGTTGTTGACGATTCTGATTTGCCGGTCGTGCGCCCCTGCAATCCTTAGCTTCATGACCAAGCTTGTTACACCTCTGACAACGACCCTTAATACACGACCCACTATGATGCTTGTTGCATCGGTTGCACTTGGGGTGGTTTCCTCTGTATCCACCCTGCCCCTGACTACCAGAAGATTGCTGACCAGGACTCTGGTAGTCATCAGTCTTTCGCTGCTGAGACTGAGACTGAGCTGATGTTGAACCCTTGGGCTTGAGACTCCATCCCATTTACGCTTGTTGTCGATGGGGGCATCAGAAGTAGTAGTAGTAGTACCAATACTCTTGGGCAACCTGTTCTGCTCAACTGCCTGATCAGTGAGACGATGAGCCAAACGAATAACTTGCTGGATAGTGGTGAGGTTTGCTGCAGTCACATGGCTCTAGATCTCCGGCACTAAACCTTTAAGGTACAGCTCGATACGTTTAATAGGAGGATCCACCATAGTAGGACACAAAATAGCCAGCTCGTTCGATCTTTTCGTGTACGCTTCAATTTCCGACCCCGTCATCTTTAAGTTGTAGAACTCTACTTCCAGCTTGTGGATGTCATCACGATTGCAGTACTCCTCCTTGATCAAATCTTTGAAGTCGTTCCATGGGGTGGCATTAGCAGCAACCAACCCCAGCATTTGGACCTGAGCGTTCCACCACGTGAGCGCTACACCTTCAAGAGTACCAGTAGCATATTTTACCCTACGAGCCTCAGGGCATTCACACATCTCGAAGACAGACTCGAGCTTCTCAAACCAGTGGAGGAGGCCTACAGCTCCTTCAGTGCCGCTGAAAGTAGTAGGTCGGCAGTCCATAAAAGTTTTGAAAGTACATGCAGGAGGCTGAGCATGTTGACCTGTCGTGCGAGTAAGAAGAGACAAAGTTAAGCACAAGTGTTGGTTCACGAGAGTAGGATCTAAAGATCCGAGAGTAAGTTGCAATGGCAGGTTATACCTCCTGCCTGAGCAGCTGCGAGTGCTGCAGCAACTTGTTCATTGATTAAAGCCGTCAGCTGGGCTTGAGTTAGGTTGATACGTCCACTCATCATCTTCATATCAAAGGAAACATGAGTGAGAAGGGTGTCGCGAAAGTGCGATGACAGAAGAGAGTAAGCACACATGTGTTTCAAACAATAGCTGCTATATTTATCCAAGCATACCATGAACAGTGTACTATGTAACTAACAGGTAGGTAATATAAACATAAACCATATCACCTAGAATGTTGAGTCTTGCACGTAGAGCGAAGCGTCGTTGTGGATCGTTGAGCACTGTACAGGTTATAGTCTAGTTTTGTCAAAAAGCTTTTCCCCTTTTTAAAACCAAGTTCACTATAACCAATGGCTCTGATACCAATCTGTCACACCCCCAAAATCCACAAGCGGGGTATCACCGCATGGAGGCGTGACTGACCAGGATCAAGCCACCAATCATATTGAACGACGTAATTAAGTAAATAAAACCAACCACAATATAATTGGTGTCCAAAAGAAAGTAACCAACTTTAAGTTAACAGCGGAAGCATAAAATGTAAATCCCAAACATAAGTAATAAGTTCATAAAGTTTAACTGTTTAACATGGGACTCAACAGCCCATGTCCCACAACGACCACTCCTCCCTATGCAAGCTCCAAAAGCACCTAACGACCTGCAAGGCATGTAACAACGAGTCAACAACAAAGTTGAGCGAGTTCACGGTTGGTTGTTTAGTTTTACAAGTTTGTTTTAAAAACCATAAGTTGTTTCGTAAACCACGAGTTAACCAATATCTTTGTTTCCCAAACCATATCCATAATCAGTGGGGGCTTCCCCATGTGAACCACTAGACCGTTACCATATCGACAGCTGACGAAAATAAGTTGTGCCCTACGTCAATGTCTATCATCATTGACTAAGTGCCCAGATCCATTAGTACACGCCCGTCCTACCGGCACGGTGTGAGGCTTGTCAACCCTAATAGCGCTATTAACTAATGACCCGCTCGCCATTGGCCCGACGATTAAGTCGATATAAAAATGAGGGACTTCATGATAGAGTTTTGTCTAGTAAGTTTAAGGTTGTTGTCCTACCCAAGGAGGACAAACGTTCGTATTCTACCCAAGGAGAGTACGCAGGATTAATATTGGCATCCTACCCATGGAGGATGGCGGTACATATCCTACCCAAGGAGGATATGTAGGTTCCGTTTTAGTTCTTTAACCCATTCCCAACCACCGGGAATCCCATGCCTTAGAAAGTGTGTGAACTCACCTCGGTTTGCTCGGTTTGCTAAATTACGTGCTCACAAATATTCAGTCAAAGCCTATAGTATGCACGTATACACAATCAGTTTATGTTCATGTTGTTAACCAAAGAATGCATGCGTAGTAACGATCATTGATTAACACATTGCAGTTATACAGTCACATCAAGTACACAGGTTGCATACAAATTCATATTCCCTAAATCATGACCCGCATTACAAATAGTCCATTAGTGAGCATTCAGACTTCATACAAGTTTTAAACACAATCTGTTGTGAATGAGTTACTGGGCGACGAACTCCAGATGACGAAATCTCAGGATTTCATCGAGGTGATATGTGGCGAAAACTGTAGGGTTTTCGTCGAGGTCCTAGGTGACGAACTCATGGGGTTTTCATCTATAAATGGTTACGACGAAATCTCTCGGCGAACTTGAGATTTTGTCGATATGAATTTCGTCGAGTGAGAGTTCGTCGAGTGAGAGCATAATCATCACATCAGTTACGTACTACAGCAACCCTAATCATCACTAACAGAAGCAGTCAACAGTAGCAGTCATTTAAGCATAATTAAATCATCCAAATCAACCTACTAATTCATGCTATCATCCAAGTTTGCATCCGAACCTGCATAACGATTTCTACAACAGTTTGATCCTGAAATCCACTAATACAAGCCTGTACACGAACAATATACCCACACAGCTTTAGATTCGTTATCTATATTCCGTGCTATCCTTAATCCTAGGGTTTGATTAACAAGATGCCTGTTTATAATATAGTCCGGTTCAAGCACACACACTGTTTATTCGAAACCCCAAATCAATATCATGATCCGCACAATGTCATGTAACAGATTGATCATACATTATTCTTTCAAGAACACGTTCAACAACATAACCATATATTTAGAACTTAAATCAAACTAAACGTGTAAATCACTAACCGAACTAAGAATGATCAAACAAGAGGGATCTGGCTTCGAATGAGAGGAGGGCTGCCGTCGACTTGAAGGAGAGAGTTAGGGTTTGCTAAAAAGTGCAACATTACCTAGTGCATGCATAAATAGTCGAACAATCGGTAGTCGGGCCTCTCCTGGGCTTCGAGTAACTTGGGCCGACGAAACCCGACAAGAGTGATGACGAAATCTCATGATTTCGTTGACGAAATCTCATGATTTCGTTGACGAAATCTCATGATTTCGTCGAGTGAGGTTATGACGAAATCTCATGATTTCGTCGAGTAGGGTTTTCATGAAGTCAGGCAAGGAACATTCAGCACAGATTAACCCAAGTTTCAAAATCAACCATACATAACACTAACTTGAACATACAATCTCATATCATGGCATCAATAGGTAACACAAATACATCAATCATATACTTGCATGTACAAGTTAGAATGAAACAAGTGTAGTACAGAGGGAAGACCTTGGAAACTCTGGTTGTCACAGACAACATCAACTTGCGTTGTTTGTGCTCTTGTAGGTTGTTCGAGACTAGTTACAGGTTGTTTGAGCTGGAGTTGCACACTAGTGAGGAGAAGGGGTAGGAGAAGAGTGGGAGAAAACTAAAAATAACCCTGTAAAGAAGTGATGAGCCAAAATAAACAACTGCTTAACATCTGTTAGTTCATATGTCTGTAGCTTCTGTCAGCATTGAGTCTTATTTTGTATTGTATATTTCTTTTGTGCACTTGTATGTATATGTATGTATGTGTGTAGAACGACAGCTCAGGGAATGGCATCGAACTGTAAAAGTGAAGTCCGATGGATGGCTTGTGTCACCCGATCGGATGGCCATCCGACTGGATTGCCACTCGATCGGACAGCCACCCGATCGGACAGCACTTATCCACTTCCCTGAGTTTGCCTATAAATACCCAGCTTGGGTTAGAGTTAGACAACTTTTGAAGACTTTTGCTCATTCTGTCAGGAGACTCTGTCAAGTCTGACTCTCTACCAGTTCTTGTGTACTTTCACATCATTCTAATAGAAAGATCAGACGGATTTAATCATTGAATACGTTGTTGTGATTCTGTGACTTGATCCATGGATTCCGCACATTGATCGAGGTCGATTCATCCACGTTCTGTACGAACAGATCCTGATCCAAAGGCCCTAACAAGTGGTATCAGAGCCACAGGAGGACTGAATCGAGGACTACGACAGAAAATTCACCAGAATTTCAGCTATTCTTGCCGATTACAGTTGAATTTCACCGGATATTTGATGAATTCTCTCACTTTCTACTCATTTCTTGCTGTGTTTTACCCTTTTATACCTTAAAAACAAGAAAAACGTAAAATTGAACGGGAATCTACGGTTAAAATTTGACAAATTTGATATCAATCGATTCGCAATCAATCAAAGAACAATCCTTCACAATTTCATAAGAAAATTTCTTCAAAAACTGAATCAAAATCATCAAAAACCATGTTGAACTGTTCGTGCTTGCTGACGTCATCCACCCACTCGGACAGCTGTCCGAATGGATTGGCTTAGACTGCGTCATACTTACTGCTTGCTGACGTCATCAGTGTCACTCGATCGGATCACCATCCGATTGGCGTAACATTGATTGTTCAAAGTTTCATTAGCTTACGTCATCATACCATCCGGTCGGATAGCAATCCGATCGGATTGGATTTGGTAGTTCTTGTTATCATTAGCTTACGTCATCCTGTCACTCGGTCGGATTACCATCCTATCGGTGAAGGGTTGAAAAGTCAAAGTTTTTCAAAAGTCCTTGTGTCACTCGATCGGACAACCACTCGACCGGATTACCACCCGATCGAGTTGTCATCCGACTCGTGTACATATTTTGTTACCTGAGTGTGCCACTCGATCGGATCACCATCCGATTCAAGTGCATAAGTGTGAATTTTTGAAAACTCTAAAAATTTGTCTAAGTGTTGGAAAACTGTTTGAGGTACTCTACAATGGGAGACGATTTCCTAAACCCATTTAGCGACGTGTTTGCTTACAACACGGGAGACGCCACGATAAGTAACACGAACAACACAGCTCCAAACCCGAGTCCTAAGAAAGCGATTGCTGACTCACTAAGCATGGACAACGCTTATGGCACTTACAACAAACCTCCTAAGCTCATAGCAATCGAAGATTATAACAGATGGGCGAACATGTTCGAGGACTGGTTGAAGGCATTCGCCTACCAAAGCTTGAAGTGTTTGAAAATGGTTTCAATATTGGAAGGAGTGATTATGAAAATCTGATCGATACTGAACAAGAAAGTTTTATTGCTGAACAGAAATGTATTGCATTATTACATCAATCCGTTAGGGATGATATCATTTCCTTGATCGATTACAAAGATTTAAGAGATTTGTGGGGAAAATTAGAAAAGAATTGTGTAGGAGGAGCAGAAATCGTTAAGAACAAGAAAAAATTATTGAAGAAAGAATTTGATTTGTTCGGTTGTATGAAGAATGAGTCGATCTTGAAGATGATAAAACGGTTTTGTCACTTAAAGATAGAGCTTGTGAGATATGGGATTACTGTTACCGAGGAAGAATTGGTCGAAAAGTTGTTGGAGTCATTGCCAGACGAAAGGGATTGGCAATATTATTCATTGGTTTTGAGAAACACAATGAAGTTGTCTGATATGACTGTCGATTGGCTAATTGAGAGATTTGAAAGCCACGAACTTGAGATTAGAAAGACGAATAAAGTCAACAATACCCCGTACCAACAAAACGTTGATCTGTACTATCGGGGAAGCATGATACCAAAGACTGTCTCACCAAAAACTGCTTTTTCAGCTGAGAACTCGAACACAGTCACTGAAGAAAAACAAAGCAGCAGTTCTACTCCAATCAGTGGATATCAAGGAGGATCATCTTCATCAAGTTCAGGAAGCCAGCAGCAGCAGAACATCCTGAAGAATGTTTTCCAACGTAACATAGTTGTGAATCTCAACAATGCGCAAAACTTTAACGAAGAAACAGCTAAGCAGAAGATGGTATTTTTGGTTTCAATCCTGGAATCCTATGAAAGCTTGGTTGCCGAAAAGATCGGAAACACGAACCTGACCAAAGAAGAGTATGATCAAATCGATCCCGAGGAATTGGAATTGATTGACATAAGATGGTGCATGGCCAGCGTTATCCGACGTGCTCAGAGGTTCATGGAGATAACAGGGAGAAACTCGATTGGTGGACCGTCAACGAAGCTGGGATTTGACAAGTCTAAGGTTACCTACTTCAAGTGCAAACAGAAAGGGCACTTTAAAAGAGAATGCAGGAATGAAGCTTCAGATGAAACAATAAATCCATTTCATGATGACTATTACAAAAAGGCTGTATATCACAGAAATCGAGAGGAACCACCGAGAATGAAACAAATTGAAGAAACTCCTAAAGAAAAGTCAAGAGCCTTAGCAGTTATCCATGATGATGAGGGCTTTGACTGGAGTGAGTTGTTACCTGAAGAAGATACTGTGGGTTACGCTTTCATGGAAAAAATCGTTCCATTCAAAGACACTCGAACTGAAGAGAAGAAATACGTGAATAGAAAGATGTTAGCACAAACCATGAAGGATAGACATTATCGAGCCTGGAAAGAGGCTAAAAGTGCAAACAGATGGGATGCTGATCGAGAGTGCTATTTGGATCCTAAAGGCAATATACTTGTTGAACCATCAACACTCATTGTTGAAACTCTCATTGAACAAATAGCACAACAGGAAGAAGAGAGACAGAGAATGTGGGCAAGAGAAGCTGAAGAGAAGGAATTAAAGTCGAAGAAGGTCGATAATGGGATAATCGACACTACCAAAGAAATGACTGTAGAGAATCTAATCAAGATGGCAGATAAAGTGCTCGCAGCAAAGGAATTAGAGGTAGATTCTAAGTCTGCATCTGAGTCAAAGACCCAGGTCAGTTGTAGTGATTCAACAAATGGGTCAGGTAAGATTGATAAGGCTAAAACTGAGAGTGACTGCAAAAATTGCATGAAAGACTGCAAGGTTTGTAGCACACATGCATATCTCAACACCAAAAAGACTGAAGAACTAACTGAAAGAGTCAAAGAAGTTGAAAATCAAATCTTAAGTCGTGATAAACTGGTAAAAGCTTCAAATGACAGAATAAAAGAATTAACTGAGAAGATTGAAAAAGACAAAATTGATGTAGAACGAGTTAGGAAAGAAAATGAAAAGTTAATTCATGAAAACCGACAACTTTCTGAAAATCATGAGAAGCTGAAAAGAACGATAAAAGATTCTGATGAGCGAAACAGTAAAACATCCAAAGAAAATATGCAACTATCAGGAGTCCTCCAATCAAAAGAAAAGCAAATCAACCAACAGTTGGATGAGATTGCAAATCTGAAACTTCAGTTTCAGGAAGCTAAGATTGAAAACGAACGAATCAATCTGAAACTGAACAGTTACAACTCCGCGAGCTTTGTTCTTCAACATATAGTTCCCAAACCCATTGGGAAGAACAAAGCTGGTGAAGATGTATATACAGACGGAACTAGGGTAGGGTATCATCAAGTTCCACCGCCAGTGTTGAATAATTTTTCAAAGAAAAAGTCTGGGTTGGTTAACGATGATGAAACAAATGAGGTCAAACTTCCAGAAACGATCGATGTCACATTCAGTTCATCATCCGATGAAGACAGTGTTCAGTCCGAAGTTGTTAAAAGTATGGTTGAAAACGTTTTAAATTCTGATAGTGATTCAACTGAGGATGATGAATGTTTTTTGAATAATTACATTTCGAAATCAACATCCAAAAACAACTTAAGTGAAGAACCTACTCTTATGATGTACAAGATGTCGGGTTCAGATAAGTTGTATTCGGATCTTGAATTTCCACTTGAAAATGTGAATGTCGACAAGTTGAAAAATGTGTTTAAACTGGTTGAGATTGATTTTTGTGAAATCGAAGGTTTGAAACGTTCCAAAAGGCAATTGAACTTTGAAAAGGATAAGTCTTACTACAAAAAAACATGTTGTAACACCACGATTTTCTAACAACAACCAAAACAAATGGTCGGGTGGTTATCAGGGTGGTAAGAATAATCAAAGAAGGAACTTTCAAAACAAGAAGTTTGTTGAGAAAAAGGTTTTTGTGAAAAGCTCAAGTTCACATACTGAGCAAGAATCTGATTTTTTTTCAAAATCAAATGAAGAATTCTTTGAGAAGAAGGCTTCACAGCCTCAGACTGAAGGCACAAGTCGGGAAGTTGATACCCGTACATGCTTTAAGTGCAACAAAGTTGGACATTTGCACGAAAGTGCACCAACTCAAAGCCTAAGTCTGCGGTTGTCGAGAGTCCGAAAAAGAAAGACGATGTAAAAGGCAAAGCTTCAATGGTTGTTGAGAAGAAAGTTTTGAAAAATGAAAATGCCAAAGTCAAAACTGAACCCGTAAAAAAGTTGGTAACTAAAACTGATAAATTTTATAAACGGGTCGCTTCGTCTCAACAAACATGGAAGCCAAAATCTGATGATAAGAAAGCAAGTTCTCCAAAACCAAAGGTTTCTGAGTCTGCAAAACAATCATCTTCAACCACACCGGTAAAGATGAATGTTCCTGTGGATTACTATGAGAAACTTGAGAAACAAACTTCTACCTCATCAGGAAAGAAGTATGTTGCAAAGAAAAACCAATCATCTGGTCAACCTCCTAAAAATGATTTCTTTTTATATAAAGAGGTTGAGATTGGGTCTGAAGAAAGTCTAAAAATGAATGACAAGAATTTCCCACCATTATACACCAAAACCACACGTATTAACGTCAAGCTACCTGAGTCAAAAGAGGCTTGGGTTGCTTCAAAATCTCACTAAATGTTTGTGATATGTGCAGGAGCTTCCGAGATCCATCTCACGGTGGATAATGGATAATGGAGCTTTGAGGCACATGACGGGGAGAAAAACCCTACTTTATGACGTTAGAGGGTTTAACGAAGGTTATGTTGGTTTTGCCGGTAATCAAGGAGGTCGTATCATTGGAGAGGGAACTTTATCGAATGGTATTGTCACATTTGAAAGAGTCAACTACATCGCCAAGCTAGAGAACAATCTTCTGAGCATTTCTCAAATCTGTGACCGAATGTATTCGACGCACTTCACGGATAAAGAATGTCTGATCTTGAAACCGGGGTTTGTCATCCCCGAAGAGTGGATCATCATGAGAGCACCGAGAGTCGATGATCTGTACGTGTTGGACATGAGCGTAGCCACTACTACCACGGGTCAGACTCACTGCTTCATGTCAAGGGCCACTGAAAAGGAGTCGCAATTGTGGCATAGGAAGATGGGACACATTCACCTGCGCAAGATGAACTACCTGGTGCACAACGACTTGGTAAAAGGTGTTCACTTGAAGAGTTTCCATCTTGAGGGGGAGTGCATTAGTTGTGTCAAAGGAAAGCAATAGAAGAAATCTCACCCTGGAAAGAAGATGAACTCAGTCTCAAGGCCGTTGGAGAGACTTCACATGGATCTTTTTGGTCCTGTGAATGTCAAAAGCATAACTGGTGATCTCTACTGCTTAGTAGTCACAGACGACTATTCGAGATTTTCATGGGTGTCGTTCTTGAAGACAAAATATGAGAGTTTGCTGAGACTTTTCAGAAAGATTGAGAATTTGTATCGAACCCGCATCAGAAGATTGAGAAGTGATAACGGTACTGAATTTAAGAATAACAGAATGGAAGAATATTGTGATGAGAAGGGTATACTGCAAGAATTCAGCGCACCTTATACTCCGCAGCAAAATGGAGTCGCTGAGAGAAAGAATAGAACGCTGATAGAAACGGCCAGGACGATGCTTGCTGATTCCAAATTACCAATCAATTTCTGGGCAGAGGCAGTTTCAGCCGCTTGCTATACTCTAAATAGGGTTCTCACTGTGAAAAAGCACAACAAAACATGTTTCGAGTTGATTAACAATAGAAAGCCTAACCTCGAGTATTTGGAACCGTTCGGGTCTCCCTGTACAGTTCTGGATCCCGATGGAAAATTTGGTCCAAAGTGCTTTGAAAGTATCTTCGTGGGATATGCAAGTCCAATGAAAAGAGTCTTTGTTTCAAATATGAAACGGATCATCGAAGCACAACTTGTTGAGTGCCAAGGTTACACAATGCCACCAAAGAAACCCGCTGACTCATGGCGCTTCAATTATGACAATCTATGGGATTCATTCAATCCAGAGGAAGAACCAGAGTTCTTTGATGAGTTGGATATTATAAGAGAATATGAAGCAGCACAGGAAAGATTCCCAGCAGAATCTTCTAGATATCAACGACAAACTTCAAACGATGATGAAGCTGGTCCAAGTAACGCTGGAGAAAATGATGAAGTTCAGCAAACTCAGACATCTTCGGAATGAGAACATGCTCCTGATAATTAGACGGCAGTCAATGATAATTCAGAATCTGATGAAAGGCCAACATTCGATCGTGGTGATTCAGAGTCTGAGGGGGAGCAAATCCAGTCTTCAAATCAGACAATTCCTATCATTGAACAAGTCGCAAACCAGAACGTTACGAATTTGGAAGGTGAGGTAGATGTTCCAAGCGAGGTGATGCCAAGGACTCTTTCATATCATCCAGAAGAATTGATAATAGGAGAGCTACAGTCAGGCGTTCGCACCAGACGACAAATTGACCAGGGCCTTACTTGTTTTTATACAAAAGTTGCTCCTTTACAAACAGAGTTTTCACTTAGTTGTTTCATTTCACAGATAGAGCCACGAATGCACAAGGGAGCACTAACTGAAGATTCCTGGGTCAATGCAATGCAGGAGGAGCTGAGTCAGTTTGAGAAGTTGGGTGTTTGGAAACTGGTGGACTTGCCTGATGGTTATAGGAAGATAAACACTAAGTGGGTGTTTAAGTGCAAAAGGGATGATCGAGGGGTTATTGTTCACAACAAAGCTCGACTCGTGGTCCAAGGTTTCAGTCTTCAGGAGGGGATAGATTTCACTGAAGTGTATGCTCCGGTTGCTCGACTTGAGGCAATCAGAATCTTCCTAGCATTTGCATCTTGGAAAGGATTTAAAGTGTTTCAGCTAGATGTGAAGTCGGCATTTCTCTATGACAAAGTGAAGGAGGAGGTATATGTCGGACAGCCACCGGGCTTCACTGACCCAATCCATAAGGATAAGGTTTATCTCTTGGATAAGGCGTTATACGGCTTATATCAGGCCCCGAGAGCCTGGTACGAGACGCTGTCTCAACATCTGTTAGCCAACAACTTCATCCGAGGCAAGGTAGACGCCACCCTCTTCACAAAAGAAGTCGACGGCCATCTTCTGATAGTCCCAATTTACGTGGATGATATAATTTTCGGGTCGACAAATGAAGAACTCTGCAAAGATTTTGAAAAGGTTATGAAGCAGAAGTTTGAAATGTCATCAATGGGTGAGATGAAGTTCTTCTTAGGGCTTCAAGTTGATCAACTGCCTGAGGGAACGTTCATACTTCAGACGAAGTATGTTCACGACATCTTAGAGAAATTTGGGATGTCCGGGACAGCTCCAACTTCTACCCCGTTAGTGACGAACCATGGAATAAACCCTGATCTCACCGGAGAGAAGGTGGATGAAACGTTGTACCGCTCCATGATCGGATCGCTGATGTATTTGACGACATCGAGACCTGGTATTATGTATCTGACCTGCCTCGCGGCCCGATTTCAATCAAGTCCTAGAGCTTTGCATATGATAATCGTCAAGAGGATATTACGCTTCCTGAAAGGAACTCCAAGCTTGGGGTTGTGGAATCCAAAAGAAGGCGATTTCACACTTGAGGGGAACTCTGATTCCGATTTCGGATGCTGCAAAGTCAATGCTAAGTCAACAACTGCGGGATGCCAGTTTTTCGGACCCCGATTAGTCACCTGACAATGTAAGAAGCAGACCTCTGTTGCTTTGTCTACATGTGAAGCCGAGTATGTATCTGCTAGCAGTTGCTGCTCCCAGATCTTGTGGATCCAGCAACAGATGCGCGACTACTGTTTGCAATTTCTTACCTCCCCTATCTTTGTTGATAATGAGGCAGCTATTAACATAACAAAAAATCCTGTTCATCACGCTAAAACCAAACACATTGAAATTCGGCATCACTTCATCCGAGACTGTTTCGAGAAGAAGTTGATACGAATAGAAAAAATCCACACCGATGAACAAAAAGCTGACTTACATACCAAAGCGTTCGACATAACACGTTTTCAATATCTTTTAAAACTTAATGGTATGAAGTTATTATCGGTTGCGGAGGGGATTCTTGGCGTAGATGAAGGTACCACTGTAGATGATGTTGAAAAGCAATCTGCAATGGTTTGTCAATTTTTTACTTGTTTTGGTATTTAGGGGGAGATAGGTAATATTTTCTGAAAATACAAAAACAATAAAAAATGAAAAAACCCAAAAACATTAGATATTTCAAAATCTAAAAACAATAGAAAACCGAAAAAGAGTTTGTGTAAAAAGGGGAAATGATAGTACATCAGCTAGACAGTTGCAGTACGCTAAAGAAATGTAATGTTTTAAAAGCATTAAGCAGTCTCGCTGATGATATGCCGATAGTTTTTTGCACACTTAGTAGATTTTTCAGGATATAAACCTAAATCACAACTTTCTTTTACGTGGGGAACATCTCTTGGATATATAGGTAACCCCTGAAATCTTGTTTGAAGGGCTTTCTATTTCTGACATACTAGGTCTTTGTACGTGATGATATCTGGGGTATTATACCAGGACTTCTGATTTTGCGGGAGCAATAGCCTAGTCCTCGTATAATACTTTGCACTACTTTATTCATAAAGCCTCCCCTCAGCATAAAAAATGATGAAACATTGAAAAATGCTAATCATGTGCTGTTGAAGAGAAGATCCCCAAGGGGGACACACCTAAAGTCGAGCCATCATCTCTCTGTCTGAACGGAAGTTCTAACCTGAGCTCTCATGGCCTCGCATTTACCCGTTACAGATATCATTAGTGTACATTCACCTGTAAGACTGAATATAGGAGTCTGGATACGGGAGTATATTCTGAGGTGGGACACGCGTATAAGTTAAGATCTTAAAACACTAAATCGTATCCTGATTAATTGAAACTTGTGTGAAAATTTAAGAGGATTAGTATATCGGCAATCTAAGGGAATTGTTTAATTCTTAGTATGTAATCAAGCTTAACGGTACTTGTAGCTTGTCGACAGCTGATATGATCCCCTAACACGCTCACCAAAAATATGTTTGTAAATAGTTTACGTTTACTGCATTTCATTTCATTTCAGTTTAGCACTCAAAACCCAAAAAGATTTCATAGTTTTTTAGTCTTAAACTTTCTTAAAATCACAAAAAGATTTTACACTTCTACTTTGTTTTATCGACAAATCAAAGTGAAAGCTGATCTTCAGACTCGCAATTTTGAAGCAGATGTAGGAAGTTTCTGAGCTGGACAGAAAAACTTAGCAAAATGCAAAGTCTATGCAAGTTCATTCAGTTGAGACTTGTAATTTTTTCAGAAAAAAAAATGTTTGAAAAATTGAACAAAATGTCAGTATGTTTTGTTTCGGGTCAACCAAGGTCATTAACTTGGACTTGGTCGGCAAATTAAGTGCCTAGGGTCATTAACTTGGACCTAGATACTTAAGTGGATTTCTAAAACTGATAAAATCTGAGAAAAATGTCAAAAAGTCAAAAGGTCAAAGTTTAAGTCAAAGAGGTGTGTTTGGCTCGGGCGACAATCCGATCGGACAGCCATCCGACTCAAGGTCACACTATAAATAGGAGGTCAATCATTCAGTCAAACCTTTCACTCGACCGACCGACCGACCATCCTATCCTCTCTCACACTCTGACTTTTCTGATCTTGTTTCTCATATTTTCTTTGCACAAAAACATTGGATTGTTGGTTTGCACAACCTTCTCAATGGCAAAGGTAAGATTTATTGTTTAAATCTGTTAAAAAATTGATGTTTTGTTGACTATTCTTCATGACGGAACTGTTCGGGGCTTTAATGTTAGATCTAGTGATTTTTAGGTTGTTTTGATGAAATCTGAGTTTACGGTTTTGATCACGATGATTAGATCTACAAGTTTACCGATTCAATTTATGCCAAAACATGATAAAATCCACAGATCTGAAGTTTATTCGAGTCGGCTATCGGTAGTGTTTTTGTGAAATTAGGCACTGTTTAGGCCGAATTAGAACATGATGAACATAGGGTTTTGATCGCACTTAGATTCTCTACGTAGATCTATGTTCAATTTGATGATTTGCCTTAGAAAATTTTGATGTTCATGTTGTGTTCAAACTGTTCTTCATGTGTTCTTGAATCGAGTGGCAACTCGACCGGGTGACAATCCGATCGGGTGACCACCCGACCCATTGCATGATTACTTGTTAGAATATTCTAAGTATCTGATGCATTGGAATCTGTGCTAAGTGTTTTGACAATGTTACCTTGGAAACTGTGTTTTTATCTGTCAAAGTGTTTTGAATAGTTTGGCAACCCGATCGGGTGGCAATCCGATTCATAGCACTTCATAGTGTTTGCCTAGGTATCTGTGCTTTCACTAAGGACTTGGAAAGTTTGGCAACCCGATCGGGTGGCAACTCGTTCCAAATGCATTCATTCACTGTTCATAACTTGTCATGGATAGAGTGGCAATCCGACCGGGCGGCAATCCGATCGGACAGCCATCCTATTCACATTACTATGTCTTGAAAATTGTGCACTCATGTCATTGATCGAGTGGCAATCCGATCGGGCGGCAATCCGATCGGACAGCCATCCGATCCTTTTCACTAAAAGACAAAATTTTCAACTATTTCAAATTTCCAAGAATCGAGTGGCAACTCGATCGGGTGGTCATCTGATTCAAATCATTTTGTCTTAAAATTGTTCTACCTTGTCATGAATCGAGTGACAACTCGGTCGAGTGGCAACTCGATCGGGTGGCCATCCGATCCCAATCACAAAACGACAAAATTTCAAAGTCTTCAATATGTCAAGGAACGAGTGACAACTCGATCGAGTGGCAACTCGATCGGGTGGTCATCCGATCCAGGGCATTCATTCTCTATGTTGACTAAGTTAAAGTTTCTCTTGCTTGTCACATGAATTGAGTGGCAACTCGATCGGGTGGCAATCCGATCGAGTGGTCATCCGATTCAAAATCCATTTGACTTTGTTGACTTGCCATTGCACATGGTGGCAATCCGATCGGGCGGCAATCCGATCGGACAGCCATCCGATCCGCAGTACTACGCATTGTGTGAACTTCAGAGTTAGAATTTTTTTTTTTAAATCTCAAATCTTTATCATTTGTCTTATTTGTCGTGAATACTATGCAATTGTTAATAATAAATATTTTTGTAGGACTGGGAGAAAACTCACAACATCTATTGTCTGTTAGAAACGCAGTATACAGACAAAACTATATTCGAAGATGTAGCTAATTTTTTGAGGGAAAGCAGAATTGCTAAGGCACTAACTGATAAGACTATAGCTTATGAATCTCATGTTAGACGATTTTGGAGCTCTGCGAGATATGAAGAGAAAGATAAGATGATCTACTCTGCAGTAAGAAAGAAAGATGAGAATGGACAGTATGTGGATTTGGAAATAAAGTTTAATGTTGGTGATATTAGAAGAGTGTTAGAATTAGGTGATTCTGATGATTATCCCACCATTATTTCAGAACGTCTTTGGAAAGGATTATGGTGCAGGATGGGATTCACAGGACATGTAAACGGGAAAATGGGAAAAACTATGTTCTGTCATTCTTACAAGTTCATGATACACTGTGTAGTACATGCTCTATCTCACAGGAAGGGTGCGTATGACGAAACATCTAACTATATCATGAACAAAATCGCATGCCTGGTGCTGAACAGGCCATATAACGTTTCACAAGTGATATTTGACTACATGGCTGAGAATGCGAAAGCTGGAAGAAAAAAGTACATCATGTATCCTCGGTTCATACAAATGATGATTGATGATCAATTCAAGGACCTTGAGAAGGATGATGATGATATTTTAGGTCTAAGGCACATGACGGCAAAAACAATTAGCAGACTTACCAAGGGTCCTGAACCAAGAGTGAAAAGAATGATATGCAGAATTAATAATCCAGCATATGTTGCTCCAGAAAATGATGCGTGGAGACATGAAAACAGTAATTCTGATAATGAAGATGAAATGATGAGTGTATTGGTTGAGAAGAAAACCCGTTGGTGGTTTGTGAAAGATGGAAAGAGGAAAAGAACTCCGAAGACATCCCCAATAGTTTCTATTCCTAAGGAGTCAGTTCCAAAGATAGTTGTTAAGGGTATAATGAAAGGGGGAGTCATAAGATAGTTAGAATTTTTAAATTGTTATATGTTTCTAATGAATTTGTCAATGCTTGTTTTGTAGGACCTTCAAAAGAACCACAACAAAGGCTGGTGGACGAGCCAGTGTTGGATCCATCAAGCATACCACAAGAAGATGTTGATTTGGCTAAAGCAACATTTGAACAATATCTACAGCACACTGCAGCTGCAACTACAAAAGTCCAAAGTTCAAGTGCTCAAGAAAAGCAACCTGAAAGTGTCAAAGACAAAGAGCCTGAAGGTGTTGCACGTGATGATTCGAGTGAAGATGCTGATGATGAGTCAACTGAAACAGAAACAGAACTTGATCCGACTACACTTGGTCGAGGAAAGGCTCAGTTGAAAAAGAAGCCAACAAAGAAGCAGAAAGGATCTGACGAAGAAGATTCCACCTATATGCCACCTGAAAAGACAAAGAAGCTGAGAGCAAAGCGTAAGGCAGTTCAAACAGGAGTGATTCCCAGGAATGTTCGTGCAAAGAAAGCTGGTGCTACATTGCCTAAAGATAAAGTTGGAAAGAGCGAGAAGCATGTTTCAACTTCAAAGGTTCATGTAGCAGAAAAGATACAAAGTGTTGAAGTTCCAAAAGAACCAGAAGTCCAAAGTGTTGAGGTGCCTGAGGTTGAGGTTCAGAAAAAGGTAGGTGGTGATGATTATGTTGAAATCACTGGGTTTAGAGCACCTACACCTCCACCACCACCACCACAAGATCAACCTAATCCAGATATTCCTGAATCCTCACAACCAAATAATACAACTTTTGCTGATCTATTTGGAGAGCTTCCTCATGCAACTGGGGTATATAGAGATGATATTCCAGATGAAGATTATGATATGTTCAACAATGAAGCTGTGAAAGAATTACAGAAGAAAGTTGATGACCTTGAAAAAGAAAAGGCAAAAGCTGAAGCAGAGCACGATGTGTTAAAGAAACAGGTTGAGGAATTGATGATAGTGAACGAAGAAATAAAGACCGTCATGATAAAACAAGAACAGAAGCTGAAGAAAATGAAAGATGGTGTTCATGACAATTCGCAATTGTTTGAGATTCTTTCAGCAGAAAATGTTGGAATGCATGAGAAAATTAAGAATCTGCATGAAGCAAATCAAACTCTAAATCAGCTATTAAGCGAAATCAATGAAGCATCATCAAATGAAATGAAAGCGATGAAGCTTGAAATGGAGGCAATGAAGGCTGACAAAGTGGTGAAGGATGAACAGCTAAATATGTTATACACTGTGCTGGAAAGTCATCTGAACATTGATGTTCATGCTGCCTTCAACAACCTTGAAGTCAAAAGAGCTGAAGAACGTAGAATTGAAAGAGAAAGAGAGTTGGCACAAGAAGCAACTCAAAGAAGAAAAGGGTTGGTAATTAATACAGAAGAAACTCTTGGGTCTTCAAGTCAACCAGAAGCAGGAGGTTCTTCAAGCCAAGTTGATGAAGAAATGGTTAATGCTGAAGCAGATCCTATGGGATTCATGTTTGTTGGTGAGTCTTCTACTCTATCTTTTGATCTCAATGATATAGTTCGCCGAGTGCATGTTATTCAAAGGATAAAGAAGGAGAAAGAAGTATTACTGTTAAAATGGAAAGAAGAGGAAGAGGTTGAAGTAGGAGAAGAAGAGGAAGAGAATGAAAATTTGGATGATATTCTTGATGCTGTTGAGATTTATGATCCATCTTGGGATAAGTTCATAGACGAAGATGAAGACAAAGATCATGGCTCTACTGGTTTACTTATTGTGAATCCTAATTTTCAAGAGAAGATTGATGAACGACGAGATCAATGAACAGAGTGATGATCAACAACATGAGTCTTCTTCATCCGGGAAACAACATACAAACCAGGTATTCCTCACACAACCAACTGTCATTTATTTACATGCTCAATATGAGGGGGAGCTTGAGGTACCAAGGTCGAGGGTAGAAATGTTGGAGGAGTTGGGATTAGATGATGGGAAATTCAAGTTTGATATAGAGGATGAAATTCCTGCGTCTCCAGAAAAAGAATATGAGTTTGTATATGCCCAAGAAGCAGACAAATATAATGATGTGATTATTGAAGATGCGTCTGATTCATCAGATGAAGAAACAGATTTCCATTACTCTGGTATTGATGAGACGTTTCCTTCATTGGCTGAAATGTTCAAAGACCAAAACGAAGATGAAATCAGGAGAAAGATTGTTGAGAAGATAATAACTGAAGGTGTGCCAAAGACCATTCCAAGAGAAAATCTTGCAGAGGAGAGAAAGAAATGGTTTAAAGTAATGCCAAAGGAGAGAAAGTACAAAAGGCCACTTCAGTTCTTCACACATGACAAAGATATTTCATGGAGAAACATTCTGTCATGGGGCTATCTAGAAGACTTGCAGGTTTATGCCATTAGACGGGAGCAGGGTGTACAGTATTTCGAATTTCTGTCAGATATAAAGACCCTCCCGTGGTGGGACGTTCATGAGTTGGTGCAAATTAAGAACATCAAGCAGTATTATTATGGTTTGGAGATAAAGCAGCACGATCAACATCTGTGGGATTATGTGAAGCAGCAATCAAAAGCGAGATATCCTGATTGGCAGCCTCAATATCCTAAGCAAATTGTGACTTTCTTGGAGAATGGTGAAAAGGATATTACTTTGGATGTGAAGCCGCCGAGATGCTTAAAGAACATGCCACTTCGAGCCATGGAACAAGATTTTTATGAAGACTTCGAAGGTTGGCTATATAATGAAACCACAGCAGAGCGGTGATATCCTTTTTCGATAAGTCGAAGGGTGAATCAAGAAGGATCTGCGTACTAGACCCGATGTGGCTAGTTAACACCAATTTTTCTTTTGCCTCAATGGGTGTGTGACGTTGGATGATACATTGAACAATATGAGAGACGGTGTATATACTTTTCTTGCACATAAAGGAATATATCACAAAATTGACCAATTAGTTCCGAGGGATGGAACCCTAGGTACTTGCTGTTGTATTTTTATGATCCTTATACTGAGTAAGATCACACACTCCAATGGCCAAATCTTGATCGATGTATTACTCAGATTTTGACACGCGATCTTTCTACGAACCCATATGTCGATACATTTCAAAGACTTGCGGAACTAAGACCTCTGGACAACTATAGAGTCACTTTGAGTACTTTGGTTGAACTTGACCAAAGGGTGTACAACCGACCAACGACATCGGAGGTATATAAAATATTGTATTAATTACAATTATTTAATAGTATTCCTTTTTTTTCTTACTTATATTGCACGATTATATAGGTTGCTGGTATTTCGGTTGAAGGTAATGACAATATCAATTCGTATAAACGAAGTATTGTTGTGTACGATAGGTTTAAATATAGCCAAACTATTTAGCCGTACTTCAGTTGTTACGATCCATTGTCGTATCCTCTATTTTTTTCCTAATGATGAGTCGGGTTGGCATGCTAACATACCACGTCATGGAGTATCAATCAATGAGGTTCCCAACAATGACAACATCGAAGGAGAAATGGAAGGTACCAACAATTTATTATCCTTTTTAAGTGATGATCATAAAAATACCCTAATGCGTATTATTTTTATTAACTGTTTGTTTTTAAAATATCTTCATCATTCAGAGGCTAACGCACGAAGTGATACAACAACCGTGGCTATGCAAGAGTACTACTGTTACAAGTTCCAGATTCGATCTACCGAAAACGTGCTTCTGTTCGGTGGTAGACTGCTACAATAGTTTGTGGTAGATGTTTACATAAAATTTGAGATTTCACGTTTAGAATTTTGTGAGAGAAACCAGGCTAAGTTACGGGCCGACTTGTACCAAGGTATTGTGGATTGCGTTAATGCTGGTGAGGTTCCTGCAAACAGAGTCGGAAAAATAATTGTGTTGCCTGCATCTTTCATCGGAGGGCCTTGAGATATGCGACGTCGGTTCCTAGATGCGATGACTTTAGTTCAAGATGAAGAAAAGCCTGATTTATTCCTTATAATGACGTGTAATCCTAAGTGGCCTGAGATATGTGATAATTTACATGTTGGTCAAACTGAACAAGATCATCCAGACCTTGTTTCAAGAGTGTTTCGGGCTAAATTAGAAGATCTTAACGAACAACTCTTCAAGAAACATATCCTCAGGGAAGTTAAGGCACACGTTTATGTCTTCGAATATCAAAAACGTCGTTTCCCGCACGCACATTTTCTCCTTATTATGTATCCGCAAGACAAAATCAATAACGCAGACCATTATGATAAGGTTGTGTGTGCTGAAATTCCTAACAAACTACGACATCCCAAATTGCATGAGATTGTTGTCAAGCACATGATTCACGGTCCTTGTGGCAATTTACTATTAAGCAGTCCTTGTATGCAAGGTGATCCAAAAATTTGTCGTTCTCGCTATCCTGGACAATTTAATGAACAGACAACACAAGGAGAAGATGCATATCCGTTGTATCGAAGGAGAGACACTAGAATAGAACTGGACGTACCAGGAAAAACACTTGATAGTAGATGGGTGGTCCCTATAACCCAAGGCTTTTGATGATGTTTAACTGCCACGTCAATTTTGAAGTTTGCTCAAGTATAAAATCTGTGAAATTTCTTTTCAAATATGTTTATTAAGGACATGACAAACAGGTTATCCAAGTTGATCAAAGTGAGCAAGGGGTTGTTATTAATGAGACAAAGAGATTTCAAGATGCACGCTACATATCGCCCCCAGAGGCTATGTGGTGCATTTTTTCCTTCTCTTGTTCTCAAATCTTTCCTTATGTTCTAGCCTTACAACTTCATCTCCAAAATAATCAAATGGTTAGATTTAGAGATGATGACATTATGTCTAATATTGTTGATAGGGAAAGGGATAAGAGAACCATGCTAACAACATTTTTTTAGAAAAATAGAATCGATGAAACAGCAAGGCTATATTTGTATAAAGATTTTCCAAAACACTTCACGTGGAATGGAAGCACACGCCGTTGGAATCGTCGTTTCGGTAAAAAAAACAAAGAGGTTGTATCGTTTCCGCTAATCCAGCCGAAGGAGAAAGGTACTACTTACCCCTACTTTTGTCAAATGTCAAAGGGCCTACTTCTTTTGAACATCTTTGCACAGTTAATGGGCAAAGGTGTCAGACATTTCGAAAAGCAGCTCTTGAGATGGGCTTAATAGAAGACGATGAAAATATTTCACAATGTTTCGAAGAAGCCTCTCTATTTCAGTTTCCCAATGCTCTTAGAAGGTTATTTGCGACCATAATGATTTTTTGCCAACCTAGAGATATTTGAAAGTTATGGAATGACCACTTTGATTCAATATACGAAGATCATCAGTTACATTGTGAAAGTATCGAACAAGTTCAAAATATGATTCTTACCGAAATAAGTGTCTTTCTACAATCCATGGGTAAAAATATCAATGAATTCGACCTTCCTAACATAACAGACGATGTTAACTTACAGGATGTAGGTTATCGTGAGTTACAAGAGGAGTATGGGATTGTTTTGGAACCTTAACACTTGAGTACCAAAGATTCACTTAATCCGGACCAAAAAACGTGTTTGATGAGATCATGATGCATGTTGATAATGATCTTCCACGCGTCTTCTTTATTGATGGTCTAGGTGAAACTGGAAAAATACTTTTGTACAATGCCTTGCTTGCTGAAATTCGGTCACGTGGTCTTATTACTCGTAACAGCTTCATCAGGTGATGCGGTTAATAATATGCCAGGAGGTAGAATGGCTCACTCGAGATTCAAGATTCCTATTAATCTTGAAAATAATTCAATGTACAATATCAAAAAATAGAGTGGGGCCACTAAACTAATTCGGTCTGCCAAAATAATCATATGGGATGAAGCATCGATAGCTAAACGACAGGCGGTAGAGGCAGTCGATCGTACATTGCAATACATTATAGGTGTTAGTCTCCCATTTTGTGGGAAGATAATGGTTATGGGAGGTGACTTCAGACAGGTGTTGCCGGTTATTAAATGTGGCACTCGAGCACAGATTGTAGACTCCAGCCTACGAATGTCACCTCTTTGGTCTTTGACTAAAAGATGCGGTTGACCATAAATATGAGAGCGTTGAAAGATCCATGGTTTTCTGAATTTCTTTTAAGAGTCAGTGATGAAACTAAAGAACCAATCGAAGGAAACTATATTCGCATACACGATGACATGACAATTCAGTGCAACAATAGAGAAAACTCTATAAAAGAATTGATCAATGCCATCTTTCCATCAATTGAAGATAATGTGTATTCTTTAAATTATATAATATCAAGAGCAATATTGTCCACTAAAAATGAGAGTGTTGACGAGATTAATAATCAAATGATTGACATTTTTCAAGGGGAGGAAAAAGTTTATTACAGTTTTGACGAAGCTGAAGACGATCAGCACAACTTCTATCCGGTCGAGTTCTTAAATTTGCTAAATGTTAGTGGTTTGCCGACTCATAAGCTTCGTTTAAAAATTGGATGCCCAATAATAATGTTACGGAATATCAATCCGTCACATGGCCTGTGTAATGGCACGAGGTTGATATGTAAAGGTTTCGTGCGAAATGTTATTGATGCAAAAATTGCAGTCGGTCAACATGCCGAAAAAAGAGGTTTTTTTAGTGAATTTCAAGGATTGTCCTTTATCTTTATACCCATTTTCAGGCGCTGTCATTTATGTTCAAAATTGACGAGTTTTGTCCTTTATGTTTTCATATCGTACACGTTTTGACCTTTAAGACTAACCCAGTTAGTTTTTTTAGTTAAATTTGGTCATATGCTTTGCACATGAGGGCATTTTTGTCAATTCAAAGGTAAGTTCAACGACAGATTTACAGCTCAAAGCTTCTGCAACCTTTAAATTGACAAAAATTCCCTCATGTGAAAGCATATGACCAAATTTAACCGAAAAAAACTAACTGGGTTAGGCCTAAAGGACAAAACGTGTATGATATGGACAAACCTTGAAATTCACTTGTTTTTTTTTTTTTTTTTTTTTTTGCCAAGAATCCCTCTAACCATTTCTGAAGATGACATGTTCCCATTCAAGTTGAAAAGAAAATAATTTCCAATTCGACTTAGCTTTTCCATGACGATTAATAAAGCTCAAGCTCAAACAATTCCGCACATTAGTATTTATCTACCGGATTCTGTATTTTCACATGGACAACTTTCTGTGGCGTTATCAAGAGGGATTTCAAGACAAAATGCAAAGGTGTTGGTGTATCTCGCCAAATATTTTAAACAACGCGGAGTTTACACATCAAATGTTGTCTACCAGGAAGTGTTGCGTGATTAATGAACCGCATTCAAATTAAAATGAAGGTAAGTTAGTAGATTTTGTGCCTTAATTGCTTGCAGAAATTACTTTTTTAATTAGTTTTCTAAAACACCAGTAAGCGTCTAACATTGTTTTTTGAGTTAACTTTCATTTTGCTCCCTGTGGTTTGGTCATTTTAACGGTTTTGCTACAATAGATTAAAAATAGCCATTTTCCTCCCTGATCTTTCGATTTTGTCGCCAGTTTGCTCCCTAATCTTTCGAGTTTGTCGCCAGTATCCTCCCTGATGGAGTTAGAGGCGCGGAGCAAAATGACGATAATTTAGAAAAATCAGGGAGGAAAATGACTATTTTTAAACTATTGGGGCAAAACCGTTAAAATGACCAAATCACAGAGAGCAAAATGAAAGTTAACTCTTGTTTTTTTATGTGTCGAAATCCGGTACAGTAGATGAGAAGATACAAGAAAGTCATGAGCGAATGAATGTATTGGTAAAACAGGAAGAGATACAAGAGACTCCCCGTATTTTGTCTTTGGTGTTTTGTGCAGCTACTTGCTTGTTTTGTACTCTTCTTGTTTTTATTACATCTACTTCCTTGTTTTGTACTCTTTTTGTTTTTAATTAAGCTATCCTACATAAACTTTAAACTCATAGTTTATCAGATTGGCTAAACGTATCTAACAACCTTAAATTTTCTTCGTACTCACTTCAAAAATTCCAAAAACATTCAAGGCGTAGATAGATCACGCCGAAGCTACAGCTAAAAAAAATTACAAAAGTATATCACCAAAGAATCGATAAACTAACAGAAAAACTAGTGCCAACATATCACAAATAAGAAAACTAACTTAAGTACTATATAATATATCGCAAGACGACTGATAAACTAACGGTAAACGAGTATCCTGTTGTAAATCGCCACCCCCGCCGCATCGCGCGGGTAAATGACTAGTATATATATATATATATATATATGGTCAGGATTTAGGGAAAACGGTGAAAAGTGTGAGAACAATCAGAACGCTTATGGATCGTCATATCAAAACAATCTATGGACTAGATTGGCGCGGTGGCGTTTTCGTAAATAACATCAATTTTATTACGTGGACGCGCTTCATTAAGGGTAAAAAGGTCTTTAGACTTCTCCACACAAAACGCCAAACTCATGAATAAAACGCCATTAAATTCCCCATTAAATTTTCGCCTTAAACTACAAAGCACACAGCATCGTAATCTAAACGCCATTAGATATAAAACGCCAAACTTTGTTTTTAAACGATAAAGCTGAACAAACAGTAACTGAAACGACAGAACTTCATTACTAGCATTTAATATAATAAAAACCCGCCTAAAATACGCGCCAAAAAAATCCTATATAAACAACGTCTCAGACCTTCCATTGAGCACACCAAACCCAAAACGCCATATTTTACTAAATACCATTCCACTTAGAAACGCCAAAACATTCAAACAACAAAGATTCCAAACGACGTTTCTTTGAGATACAGTTTTGTTCTTGGTAAAGTTTCACTCAATGTGATGGGCAAAATCCTTAAGTGCAGATATTGCCCATCTCATTGAGCAAAATCTTATTGAGTTTATCCTCAATATAAACGCCAAAAAATACAAAACCACAAATTACAAACGTCGTTTCTACCACAAGCCTTAGCATACGTGACATACATTGAATAACAATCATCGAGGCTTGTGAATATCGTCCATTTTGGGTTTTATCTCTTCACTAACATCAGGAATGATAAATGGTAAACCAGTTTTGGGGCAAAACCTTTCATTCGAAGAAACACCTTCGTCTGAGAAAACACAGTGAGAAACAATTTCAAAAAAACGCCATTAAAAATAGAAATTGTCTCCTTATAACGTTATCAATGATGAATTAACAATATTAATACAACGTGATAATCAAAATGCCATGAGATGAATAACTAAAAATAATTAACAACATGAATAATGAACAAATATAACATGATAATGAAATGGCCATAGTTAACAAAATTGATGTTTACAAATTAACAAATAGGAATAACTGATGTTTACAAATACTACTCAATAATATTCAAAACTAATCAGGAGAAAAATGCCAATTATCGTAAAATATAAGAAATATATTAGATCCCAAATGACAATAAAAATTAATAATGAAAACTCCAATTATCAGTTCTTACTAATTGTTAAACAACCAATGAAAACGCGAATAAATTGGATACATGAACAACGCGATTGAAAGCATACAACACATTGTGAAATATTAATTTGAAAAAAAAACCAATGAAACAAGCATTAAATAACAAAATGTCATATCTATTGTATATGTGTTGCATAATTTGCTGGAACAAAATATGAAAACGTCATCAAATATTACTTTGTCGAATAGAATTCACGTTAGACACCATAGATCTGAGAAAGCTTGGAAAGGAGGTAACTGCTAATACGAAATCTTTGGAGTTTTATTTGAAACAGATTTATAATGCGAAATAAGGAGAGAACGTACAAAAGGACAATTGTACCCCTGCATATCATTTAGCGCCCCCTGCCACGTGTTGGGCCAGGATCCGTTCTCACCGCTCTCATACTTTAGGGCGTTTTCTCCTGGTCCCGTACCTATATATATATATATATATAGGCAAGATCTGGAGAAAACACCTAAAAGTGTGAAAACCGTAATAACGATTTTGGTGTTGACATGTGGCGTTGATGTTAACTTACACTAAGGCTAATATTGTCAAAAGGCTCATCCACATGCCACTCACATGCCAAAGACCATGCACATGCAAGTAACATGCATATTTCACCATCTTTTTTAAACTCTCGTAACTTTTCTATACGTGATTATTATTTTTTTAAATTATACCATAAAATCGAGTGTTTTGTTATTTTTCCAACAAGTATACTATTACTATACTTTTAAATTAAAAAAATGACATGAACTTGGTGTACAATAAAAACGCCATAAAAACACCAAGTTCAAAAAACGCCATGAATAATACCCAGTTGAAAACGTCATAAAACGCCCGGTTTAGAAAAACACCATGAAAAATTCAGTTGAAAACGCCATAAAAACATCCATTTCAGAAAAACACCATGAAAACTTAGTTGAAAACGCCATAAAAACACCCAGTTTAGAAAAGCGCCATAAAAAAACCTAGTTGAAAACGCCATAAAAACAATCAGTTCAGAAAAATTTCATAAAAACACCTAGTTCAGAAAAACACCATAAAACTAGATGAAACCGACATAAAAACACAAAGTTGAAAACGCCATAAAAAACTCAGTTCATTTTTTTCGAAAAGTATATTAATAGTATACTCGTTGGAAAGATAAAAAAACGTCGGGTTTTATGGTGTAATTTTTTTAGAAAAATAATCACGTATAAAAAAGTTATTGGCATTTAAATATGATGGGGGGAAAATGATATATGATTAGCATGTGCACCCTTGCTTTGATCTTCCAATTTTACCCCTCATGATAGTTCTAACGTTCCCATTATTTACAAAAATGTCACAGCATCATCTTAGCCACAAATCACAAAGATCTTATTACTGATAATCGTTCTCACCGTTTTCACACTTTAAATCGTTTTTCTTCTAAACTCATTTCTTTATATATATGTAGACTATACTATACGGATATTTACACAAACTGCCCCAAAATATGATATGATTTTTACATTTTGGCTAATAATCATTATTTCATGTTTTAATATATCAAAAAATGTCATGTCTTTTTTTTCAAAGTGATAGTTGTTACGGTGTGTTTGTGTATCTATGTTTAGATACGCGGGGCTGACGTCGAGTTTCCCGCGTAACGCATGTGGGGAATAATTATAGGATTTTAATTCATATTTTATAAATTAAATTATCGAAATCGATGCCAGTGTTCGTTTTAATAGTTTCGATCGGTATTAAACATGTCTTGGAACGTGTTGTATTTGTATGTTGGGGAACATTACCATTCAATAACTAAAAAAACCCAAAAAATGTATAGCATTTTTGTGATAGATTTTTGGTACTATATTTTGTGTTGCATTTTTTATGCTGAATTTTTGTGTTATATTTTTTTGTATTAGATTTTTATGTTGTATTTTGAGAAAATAAAAGGGTGAAAGTTGTGTTTTAGAACCAAAATATCTTTAAATCCTAGTTATAAGAAATGTCACATGTTATCTCTACAATTTTTCTTAAACTAAGGTGCTGTTTGTTTTTTCCTAGAAGCTCTTCCTGAGGTCTTTTGTCTGCGCCGCGCAGACGCGCGCAGACCTTTGTGGTTTGCAGCTTGTTTGTTTTCTCGCAGACCTTTCATTAAAAAAGGTCTGCGAGAGGTCTGCTTCAAACAGACATTCAAGCTTGTCTTCAAAGGTCTTCACACCTCTTCTCACCTTCTCCTCTTCTCCCTCCACACCTCTTCTGCCACCAGACCCACTCCGCCACTACCTCCACTCCGCCACCACCTCCCACCCCTGCTCCGCCACCACCTCCAGCCCCACCTCCAGCTCCGACACCCTCTCTCTCCTCCACCCGACACCCCCAATCACCTCCACCATCAAAATCGCGGTCATCATCTATCATCATCATCGAACATCATCGTCATCATGAAATTAGGGTTTCAAAAACCCCCAAATCGATCTCTGTTTCATCATCATCATCATCGATCTCTGTTTCAAACCCCCAAATCGAAGTGGTGGCGGTGCTCTGTTTCATCATCATCATCATCGATCTCTGTTTCAGTCTCTCTCTCCTCGTACTCTCCCTCTCTGGATCTCTCTCTCTCTCTCTCTCTGTTTCAGTCGCTTGGTGGTTGAAGGACGGGGGTTGAACGACGAAGACGGGGTGGGTGGTTGTTCTTGGCGGTAGATGATGGCGGTGGTGTGATGGCGGAGGTGGTGCGGTGGTGGTGCTATCTTGTAGAGAGAGAGAGTAGAGAGAGAGAGTTGTGGCAGTGTGTGTCTAGTGTGTGTGTGTGAAGTGTTTTGTAGAAGAAAAAAAAACAAACCCTCTTCTCCTTGCAGACTGCAGACATTTGGTCCACCTCTTCTCCTGCAGATGTCTGCAGATGTGGTCCGCAGACTGCAGACCTTTTCCCGCAGAAAAAACAAACAGCACCTAAGAGCATTCACACCTCTTTCACCATGTTTTACCCTATAATTACACTAAAACCAACTAATTTTTTTCTTTCATTTCAATTAAATAATATTTTTTTTATACTTTTATCATTACCTTTTCTTTCTAATCCATTCACAATCACTTTAGGGTGAAGGGAGTGGTTAAACAGGTGAAAAGTGGCAAACTTCAAAATGGACCAATCAGAGTGTGTCATGTCAGCAAGTGTGAAGAGTTTAAACTTTGATGAAAAGTGTTGGCAGTGGTGTAGACACTTGAAAGTGGCAAACTTTTTTTATTCTTTTTTTTTTCTACCCTCCACAAATACCCATTGTTGACTTTTCAACTTATTAAGTTGCCGAGAAAGCTGCAGTTCTTCTTTTGATTGTTCATTTCCAAGATAAACATTCATAATCCATCTATTGCACATGTCCCTCATCAAGCACTCCGGTTTATTTTCACGGCACCTCCTTGCACATCTCCCTTCTCAGTTCATCTTCTCCGACGACTGTTCCGACAGCCCTTCTTCTCCGACGAATATTCTGGCAGTTCTTCTTCTCCGACGACTGTTCCGACATGCTCAGAGCCGGCCCTGCCACCGCCACCACCGGTTCCACCTCCATCTTCAGCATCATCCAATCATCATCAGCATCATCCAATCATCATCAGCATCATCAGCCACTCGCCGCCACCAACACCGCCGTGGCTCCGCCCATAGCCGCCGCACCTGTCTATCGGTTACACAGAAAACAAGAAAACAATCATCATCCAATCATCATCAGCATCATCTCTCTCTTCTTTGTCGATCGGTGAGATGTTGACGATTTCACATGTTTGCCGCGCGGGAAAACATGTCGGCGCCGGTGTTGCCGCTCGGCAAACCGGTTTGCCGATGACTTCACCGCACCACTCCCTTCACCCTTATAGAAGGTGAAGAGTATCCCTCAAATTAACATACAGATGAATAGTAACTTTCTTTGTCCTCCAGTAACAATCACTTCAACTATTTTTTATAATATGAAGAAGTCTCTCCTAAATTTAATGAAAAGGATATGAATGCAATAAAGGGGTCTTCCTCGTATAAAAATACTCCTGTTTGATTCCCACATAATTCTCACAGTTTACATAGAACTTGTATTCTATTTTGATTAAAAACCCGAGTTTTAAAACGTATGTCTAAATGGCTAAATCTCTAGTTTCGTAAAACTCGTTTATTTTAATAAGATAATCATTTTCTAAAAAAGAAAGTACTAAGCTGTAGAAATATTAAATAAAAAGTCGTCCATGAATTTTGCAACTTGTTAAACATTGAAGACTAATTTCCTTTTACAAGTTACCTTTTGTAAAACATGAGTTTTATTCTCATTTGTTATAAATATAATCCGGTGTTTCTAAACTCTGATATTTTCCTAACTACGATCCTAATGAAAAGTTTTCCGTTGCAATGCTTTTCAAAATAACCACCGATACCACTTGACTGGTTTACGGCTCCCGCTCCCAGGGTGGGGTCGGGGGTTTTGACATGTAAACCAAAGGAGAGAGAGAGAGAGAGAGAGAGAGAAGAATCTAGATGTGAGGTGCGATTGAAGAAAGAGAGAGAGAGGTGTGATGATGATGAGAGAGAGAGAGAGTATGGTTATGGATCCATATAATTAATTGGATTAATTAATGGATTAGTAGATATTTTTTATGATCCAATAAGTGATTTAAATGGATCGAATTGGATTGGATATGGATCAATATCCAATCCATTGACAGACCCAGCACTAACGGCCAGGGGGATCTCGATTGGGGATGGAAAATGCCATTTGTGTAACATTGCGGATGAGTCAGCCTACCATTTGCTCATCCAGTGTTGGTTTGCTAGAGCAATATGGTGGAATGTTTGTGTGTGGATGAAGATTAGGGTGTCGGATAATTTCGAGTCGGTCAAACAAATGTTGCTTCATAGTTACACTTTGGATATGCCAAAGAAGCTAAAAACATTATTCAAGCAGTTTTTATGAAAACATTCTGGAAGATTTGGAAATGCTGTAACGAGAAAGTTTTTAACAGGAGGAATACTCTGGTATCGCTAGCGGTCGACGGGATTAAAGAAGAGACTTATTGGTGGATGATCAAAAAGGCAAAGCTAAGTGGCTTAACTGCAGGAAAATGGAGAAATTTCGAAGACCTGGGAATCACTTAATTGAGGGTTGGGTTTTTGGCTCTAGGCTTGCTCTTTGGCTGCAGCTTTTTTTTATTTCTTTTTCTCTTTTGTTTCGCTCTGCTTGTTTGCTTTTCTGTGGTGTATTGTACCCTTAGCTTCTTGCTAAGGGATTTGTTTTTTTGGTTTTAACCTAGTCTTCTTTGCTGGCCAAAAAAAATATATATATATGGCCTCTTTGATTGTGAATGAGTCTTTTATTTAAACGCAGAAAAAATTAAGTATGTAACAACAGTTTATACAGAATTTTATAACACGATATATGGTGTAGAGGTAATATGTGATGAGGGTTTGTGGATAAAAAATTGCTTGAATAGTCAAGGTTTTAAGATAAAAAATTACTTGCATAATTGTTATACAACAAATTATGGACGGTTAATTTAGTTTAAAGTATGTGATCGATGTGACAACTGTCACTTTTCCATGCATTCCGTACAATAATTAAACAGTAATATGTGCTTTAATAACTGTGCATGATCTAGTTTACAAGACGAATGAAATTATGATTCCTGTTATATACATACAATGGCATTTCTTGTTGCAAGACTTTTCTCATTACTACATTCAACACAATATAGTTCTATTAATTCACAGAACAGAGTTGGCACAGTTATCAGACAAACTAGAAGTACTGACGGGAGTTCAGTACTTAGACAAACATGATGTTAAGACACAAAATAAGCCCAGGACCAAGTGTTACACTGGTATAGTGCGTAGGAATGTAGGGATTACAAAACTGCCTTCCTAGCGATGACATAGGTGCCAGAAACACACTAAAACTGCAAAATTCTGCAGAAAATAAACAAATTCAGCAATTTTCAGCAAATTTAACATCCAAATATAATGCAGAAATGTGATTTAATGGTCCTGAATACCTTCCTAGGTGTTGGGAATCAAAACTGTCATGAAAAACAACATAAAGCACACTAAACTGCGCAATTCAGCACTTTAACGAACAGCAACGAAACGAACAACCGGACACTACCCGAAACATCAAATTTTTACTAGAAGCACTGTTTTTATGTTACGAAGCTAGTTATGGTCACCGAACATCACATTACATCTCATAAACCCTAAATACATAAAATACCTAACTAGCACCATTGAATCCTAACTAAATCATGTAACTTACATTTAAAATTTTACACTTTACCCCCCCCCCCATTAGTGGACGGTTAGATGTGGGTCCCACTTGGGGATTTTCTTGCATATTTTATAAGATCTTGTTTGGAATATGCCACACATAAGATGCCTTATACCATTTGATGTTGGAAACTTTTAGCATATAAACCTAAAGACTATAACATGATTACCATTCATCTTCTTCAACAAAACTCCCTCCTTCTTCCTCCCAAAAGCTACGACCCAAACCCCCTCCCATCTTCCTTCATTTTTCAATCACTTTCCATATATTCTAAGGTGATAATATGGTGTAAGAAGCAAAGTTACGAAGTGTGGAAGCATTGGAAGTTGAAGGACCTCTTGCAAGTGCTTTTATCCACTCTATTTCTTCTCTTGATCATCCCTAGCCTTGAGCTAGTGGTAAGAACATTATACACTCTATTTTACATCTATTTCAAGTGGTTAAAAGATGATTCATAATGATTAACTTGAAGAACACTAAGAATCAAAAGAATGAAACTTGAACATAAGCTTGAATACATAAGAAATCTTAATGTTTATGTGTTGTTATACTTGTTGATTGTTGTTTACTCATGTATTTGATGTTGATCATCATATGATCTTGCTAGATCATGATTAAAAACATAGTCTAGCAAGATGAGAGGATGAACATGTTAGAGTTTAATGAATCATCCTCACATAAACCATGAACTTGAAAGAATATAATGTGTTCTTGAAAAATAATGATCAAAGTAAGTTGTAATACTTGTAGATCTAAAATTTCAAGAATGGTTTTTCAAGAAACCAAGTTAAAAATACAAGATTTACTTAATCTTGGTTCTTAAATAAATAACCCTCATTTTTGGTGAATAAACAAGTGTAGAAACACTTATGTAACAAGAGAAATCCAAGAAGAAACATTTTTTAGAAAACATGATCACAAGTTGTAAAGATTTATTTTCTTTAAAAATGATGTTTTTAAAGAATCAACCACACTTTAAAGGGTAACTAGGCTTACTAAATACACTAGTAAGTTACTACAAATTTTTATAAATTTTCAAGTTCATGAAGTGGTAGATTATGCTTGTTTTTTTGCAAAATTGGTAAGTATAGATTGTTTATTGATGATTGTTGATTGATTGTGTTGAATTACAAAAGAAAATGATATACCTTGAAGGTATGGAAACCTCCATTTTTAGGGGAAACTATGGCAAAATTTTTCTAAAAATTAAACACTTAGAAAAATATTTCTAAACAAATATTTACAAGTGTATTTCAAACCATGGGTTTATTCACATAAGGTTTGCCAAAATTTTTGTTACAAAAATATAAATATTGGAGGTTGGTTTTTATAAATAAAAGTGACTAAGTATGTATTTAGGAAAATATATATATATATATATATATATATATATATATATATATATATATATATATATATATATATATATATATGTCACCATGTGTGTCATTATTTGTATATTATGTGTATTAGTTATATTATTTTAGGACTTGAAATAATATAACTCATCAAGATACCAAAAAGTGCAATCCAAAATATTACCAAAATTCCAAAGAATAAATATACAAAGAATACCCAAAATATTGGTAAAACCAAACAAAGGAATATAACTTACGAAATATTCCGGAACTTTTATTCATAGGTATATTTTTGGTAAATAATATTTTGGACACCAAAGGAACAAAATATGATTTTTACAATTATTACAAGATTATATCATATTTTTTACAAGGAGAAAATATATCATTTTTGGGCAAACCAAAATATATATTTTCTTGGAATTATTAGAAGATATATCATTTTTGAAAGAAATCTATATATATTTTCTCAAACACACATGAAATACATTAGTATTGAGAGAAAATGTATTTTCTTAGATAAACTTGAAATATATCATCTTTGGAAGGAAAATGGATTTATATATATTTTCTAAGTTAGACTTGGAAATATATTATTTTTGAGACTTGTATGAGATTTATAAATATTTTTGCCAAAGGAAAAATTATAAATAATTTTTCTAAGTAATATTTCTTAAAATATATATCTTGGAAATATATATTGATGTATTTGTATTAAGGATATTATTCCGGAAAAATTAATACAAAATTAAGTATAAAAATACTTAACAATCACAATGAAAATACGTATTTTTGTACGAATAAATTCACTACGGAATACGACACCGATACATGACAAAAATATAGAAGGATTAGAATACGAAAACAAATACACCCATCCTTGGGGAGTTATACGAGTACAAATACATAAACTTGACAAGTTAAAATGTATTATTATAACTAATATTCCATAGTTCATAAATATAATTCAAGTTAAAATATTTATTATTTTAACAAATAATTATATAACTTGGAATAATATTAAGGACACAAAGAAACGTAACTCAAAGACACAAATTAATACTAAGCCAAGGCACGACCCACTCGTCTAATAGACCGTAGTACGTTGTAGGTAGTCACGCACACTAGTAGCAGCTTGAGTTACGTCTGATTGAAGAACGCAAAACTGTGAGTTCATGTCCCCCTTTTCTCTTAACTATTTTCGAATTTATAACTCTCGGGGGTGGAATACATGTTGCATACATTTAAATGGTATGAATTGGCTATGAAATGAATTATAGATCATGTGAGCATTGATTGAAATTGAAATGCCATTAACTCTTATTATGGACGAAGGTTAGAGCTAACGGGTACGGCCGAGCCCCACTCATGGTCCTTATGTGACACACTCTTGTTACCATGTGACACATGATAAAAGCGCTTCTCTAGACAATCTGGGATTATGTTCCGCAAATTGGGGACCACTAGAACTATTTGTGTATGCGTTCTGTTGGTACTGAACAATAGAATCAGGTTCTCAAAATGTGATAACTGGCACAAAACCGGTAATTTCCGTACAATTTAATTATTACTTAATATCTGCAGTTATGTGATTAAATGTCAACATTGATTGATTTCATGCTATACTTGTGAATTCATGCACGTTTTATACTACAAATATTGTTTTATGCATTAATGATAGCGTTGCGTAAAAAATACTAGTAAACTCACCGGTAGACACATTGTGTCAACAATTCTGCAGAAAGCAGTCAGACAATAGAGTTGGGGCCTAGGAGTAGGTCCAAAGTCTAAAATCATTGAAACCCAAGAGTATATACAAGGGTTAACATATAGACTTTCCGAAAGCTAGAATATGCACTAAAAAGCACCCGAAACGCACTTTAAATGCAGAATTCTGCACAAATCAGCTATAATCAGCGTTTTAACACATAAATATCATGCAGAATTCATGTTTTATTATCCAGAATACCCTCCTAAGTGTCGGGAATTAAATGTGTCACAAAAGGATACATAAAGGACACTAAACGGTGCAATTTAGCACTTTAACGAACCGGTATCTATCCGAACATTACCCGAAACATCAAAATGTTACTAGAAGCATTATTTTAATGCTTCTGAGCTAGTTATGATCCCCGAACACCATAACACCCCTTATAACATAATAACACAACAAGTCCCTAATCAAGACACTTGAAAACTAACTTATTTATGTAACTAAAGATTGAAATTTACACATTACCCCCCCCCCCATATAAGTGGACGGTCACATGATGGCCCCACCTTGGATCTTATGCAATCTTCCCTTGATTCACCAAAATCCATCTTGATCTTTCTTGGATTTGATTTAGATCTTATAAGATCTCAAATGATATTATGAAAGATCTTGTATGTGCTATATAAAGACATAAGCTCACACTTCATCTTCTTCACACCACAACCTTCTCCTCTCCTCCCACTCTCGGCCGTGACCACCACCCTACACCACCATCATTCTTCATTCAAGTTCATCCATTCCAAGCTTAACCTAAGGTGCAACAAGGTGTTTGAGGAAATGTGGAGCTTGTGGATCTTGAAGAACCTTCTCCATTTGCTTTTATCCAACCCATTTGATATCTTCAACATCAAGTGTTCTTCCCTAGCCCTTGTGCTAGTAGTAAGCTCCTTGTAACTTGTTACTTCATATATTGTTGGTTAAAAGATGATATACATTGTTAATCTTGAAGAACACAAAAGAACATGATCATGATACTTTAACATAAGCTTAAATACATAAGAATACATGTAAATGATGATGAGTTGCTTCTTGATGAATGATGATTTGTGTTAGTGACGTTAGACATCATAAGAAATCTACTAGATTGTGATTAAACACATGATCTAGTAAGTTAAAGTGGAGATCTTGTGAAAAGACCAAGATCGTCATGCTTTATGTCTTCATGAACTTGAATGATGAAATTGATTTTCATATGTAAAGATGATTTAAACAAAATACAAATCTTGTAAATAGATGATTGCAAAAATAATTTTCCCAAGAAACCAAGTTTATTTACAAGATTTACAAAGTCATGGTTTCTAAGTAAACTTATCATATTTTTAGTGTTTAAACAAGACTAGGAACATGATTGTAATAAGAAAAATACAAAAGAAATATTTTTAGAAAAATCATCTTACAAGTTGTAAATGACTAAATCTTTTAATAAAATGATTTACAAACAAATAACCATGTTTTTAAGGGTAACTAAACCTACTAAATAACATGGTAAGTTACTATAAGTTTTTACAAAACTTCAAGTTCATGATGTAGTGTAATTTACTTGATTTTGACACTCGGTAAGTGTTAAATGAGTTGATGATTGTTGTGATGATTTTAAAAGAAAATAAACACATGTTTTGAAAACATGGGAAACCTCCATTTTTAGGGTAAACCATGTCAAAATTTCTATAAATTTTGACACTTAGAAAAATATAAGTTTTGGTGAAACTTATTCCCTAAAAATTCACCTATAAATATTTACCAAGGTTTCCCTAATCTTTATGTAAACTGCAAGTTAAGAAATGATGATTTCTTCAAGATAAAAATTGATATTAAGTATGTATATTTTTGAGGAAAATATATATATTTATTGATCACCAAATTTTGTGCTAAGTGTATGTAGTATGTATTATATGTAATGGTGTGTTAAGACTTGAAAATACACTAAATACTCCTAAGGAGTAAAAATACAAAATACACATACAACATGCTTAGACAAATACAAGAGAATATATTTATGAAAATATATTTCTTAATAGATTATGTAACTCGGACAAGTTACGAACTTAAAATGAAGTTTTGGGCAAAATACATAACTCGGGTGAAAAATACAAGACACTTATATTTATTTCTGAGAAAATAATATAAGTGAGATACATAGTTAAAAATATAAATTATTTTTAACAACAAAGAATAAATACATAAAAGATGGTGACTTGTACTTGTGCGATACAAGTCTAGTGACTAACATTAATAAAACACGTATAGGTCACGACGCTAAATAAGCAAATCCGGTGAAGTTTACGGCGCAAGAAACACAAAGTTGTGAGTTCATGCTCCCCCTTTTCTTTTAACTGTTTTCAGTTTTATAACTTCGGGGGTGAAGTACATGTTACTAAATGTTTACAGAAAAGTGAGATTATGTCCCCACTTTTAAACTTTTACATACTTTTTAAACTTGGGGAAAATACATTTGTTATGGTATGATGGATACAAGAACTAAGGAATGATACTTGAAATCGTGTCACGAATAGGGTACCAGAAGCACCATTAATCGTGTACATACTAAGACCGCAGAACAAAAGGTTAGATCTAATGGGTTTTCGGGCAGCCACACTCTTGGTGATAATTAGTACCAAGTAGTGCTTTTGTGTCTCAGTCGTGAATCGACAACTAGAAAAGTGCCTATGGTTTGGATGCTTCCTATGTCGCGTCACATGTTAATGGCCTTGTAACCCATTAACAAATCTCGATACATACAGAAATACTTGATTTATACAAATTACATACCATATTTTCATACAAAGTATACAAACGTTCAATACAAAATCTGCATGAATTCACACCAACATTATGTTGACGATTTTCCAAAAACTCACATGTATTTCAGGTAACTAAAGTGGATGTGCGCGCGGTCTTACTCTTGCTCTTGGATGTCGTTTATGTTTATCTTTGAACAAAGTTGTAAACTTATCAAACAAAATGTTGTCTTGTGATGTAAACACTTAACCTATGTTTTCAGTTATATAATGTCATTGGTATTTGAAGTTATTTTTACGAGCATGTAGTATGTTTACCATTCGTATGCAATGAGAACCTTTCATGATCACACCTCATGCTTCCGCCTTAGAAAGGGGTGTGACAGATTGGTATCAGAGATGCGATTGTAGTGAACCAGGATTCCTTCTCGAGTCTAGTCTACAATCTTTAGGGTCCTTTCACGAAAACAATTTTTCAAAAAGTTTTCATTGCATAAAACTTTCCGCGACGTCCACTACCTGAAACTGTTTTCAAAAAAATCAAGTAAGGACACTACGAGACTTTGGGTGCACTGGAGTAGCACTTGTCTTTGACTAGAAATTACTTGCAACTATGTGTGATAATTAATATATACATATGCTAGAAATAGAATATCTCAGGTACTCGTGACTTTACCTGAAAACAGTGGCCTATCTGAAGGAAGTAATCCGACGATGAAACGAACTGTACGGACTGTGCAAAGACTTACGTAATTATGGATGCATACATAATTATGGAATTCAGTGCACAGAAACCACAACAAGTCTTGTCACGTATCAAACAAGATCTCCTTCAATACAAGAAAAGGTCAAACGTGAACACCCTTCCCCCAGCCTATTAAATACTCTGTTGGAGTAATAATTTAGGGTATAAAGACAAGAACCGCCAATGTGAAGTAAGATATTTTGTCCTTTACGTATATTAAACTTGTACTTTGGGGAGATGTAACCCTTATGCATTTTGGTTTACTTCGCAAACAATAACGTAACAAGTTGCCCTGATATGTGTAAAGACTTAGTGAATATCTTATGACGCATCCGTATTTATCTATTTATGCATGCTTGTTGCTGTATGAATTGATTTATACATTTGGCGGATTGTTTGATGTCACTTATGTGGTATATGCCTGTGTATATATACTACTACTGTCTCGTAAGACGATATCAAACAAATTTCTAACCCTGTTGTGTTATGTTCCGACAGAACATGGCACCTAGAAGAGCGGTGACCAATCAAGGTTCCGACCAACCCCCTCCTCCTCCTCTGTCGAGGACCGCTGAAGAACTGAACGCCCTATTGGAAGAAAGGATCTCCGCTGCTATCGCCCAATACGAGGTGAACCACACCGAACAAAGTGGAGGACCCAGCAATGCTAGACGTAATGGGCAGGGAGACACATCTGGAGGAAGCACAGCTCAAGGCTGCACTTTCAAGCAGTTTCTCGACTGCAAGCCGCTGAACTACAACGATACTGGAGGTGCAGTGGCGTTTGTACACTGGACGGAGAAGACTGATGCCACTATCCGTATGAGCAAGTGTACCGCAGATCAGCAAGTCACTTTTGCTACGGGGTTGTTTGTTGATGAAGCTTTGACTTGGTGGAATTTGCAAGTCCAGACTCTGGGTGATGATGCTGCGTACGACATGACGTGGGATGAGCTAAAGGAACGAATGAGAGAGAAGTATTGCTCACGTGCTGAACTCCAAAGGTTGGAGACTGAGTTCTGGCATTTGACCATGGAAGGTGCTGACATTACTGGTTATACTCGAAGGTTCCACGACTTGTCAAGAGTGATCCCCTACATGGTGACTCCTGAATTTAAGCGCATTGAACGCTACATTTGGGGATTGGCCTCAGAATTTCGCAGCATGTTAACTTCGGCCAAACCTCAAACGATCACTGAGGCTATAACTCTGGCTGTCAGCCTTACTGAAGATGCTGTTCGAATGAAGAAGTTATCGTTGAATCCAACAGAAAAGACCGAGACGCATGCTGAGTCGTCTGGTGACAAGAATAGGAAGCATGCGAACATGAATCAAGTGACACGTAACAACAAGGGTTCCAACAACAAGAAGCGAGACCCCAACCCGCCTCAGGAGGTGAAAACTCTTGCAACCATGAATGACGCTCCTGCCAAAAGGTACCTGGGCACTCCGCCCACTTGCAACCAGTGCAAGAGTCATCACGAAGGAGTTTGTCGCATTCCAAAATGCGACAAGTGTGGAAAACCGGGTCACCATACTGAGGATTGTTGGGGAAAAGGAAATAGGAACGGGAACGGAAACCGCAACAGTGCTGGTAATAGAAACGGTGGTGGAAATGGAAATGGCAATGGTAACCAGAATGGTAATGGAGCTGGGCAGAACCAAGGATGCTTTGGTTGTGGAAGCAAGGATCATTTCATAAAAGATTGCCCAAGGGGGAACAATGCTCAGGCTCGAGCGTTTGTGATTGGAGCAAAGAACGCACGCGAGGACCCTAATGTGGTCACCGGTACGTTTCTCGTTAACAATCACTTTGCATCCATACTATTTGACACTAGTGCCGATTATAGCTTCATGTCTGTGGAATTTAAACGTATGCTTGGAATAGAATCTAGTAGATTAGATATTCCTTATTCCATAGAACTAGCCAATGGTAAACTCGTTGAATCGGGCGAAGTTGTTAGGGGTTGTACATTAGAACTTGGTGAGCAAAGATTTAGCATCGATCTCTTACCTATTCAATTGGGTAGCTTCGATGTAGTGGTCGGAATGGACTGGTTGTCCAAGAACAAAGCTGAAGTTGTTTGTCACGAGAAAATCATTCGCATCCCTCTGACGAATGGTGAAACTCTCATCGTGCATGGAGAAAAACGAGATGCGCCTCTGCGAATCATCAGTTGTATGAAGGCGCAGAAGTGCTTAAGGAAAGGATGTGATGCCTTCCTGGCGCACGTTGTAGATAAGAAGGTTGAGGAGCCGAAACTCGAAGACATTCCTGTGGTGAAGGAATTCCCTGATGTTTTTCCCGAAGATCTGCCAGGACTACCTCCGCAACGACAAGTCGAATTCTGTATAGACTTGGTTCCAGGAGCCGCTCCTGTAGCCAAGGCACCCTATCGGCTTGCACCATCCGAGATGCAAGAATTATCTACACAACTCCAAGAGTTGTTGGATAAAAGATTCATAAGGCCAAGCTTCTCGCCTTGGGGAGCTCCAGTATTGTTCGTGAAGAAGAAGGATGGAACACTGCGGATGTGTATCGATTATAGAGAACTGAACAAGCTCACAAATAAGAATCGGTACCCACTATCGAGGATTGATGACTTATTCGATCAATTGCAAGGATCAAGCTACTATTCCAAGATCGACCTTCGATCGGGATACCATCAGTTAAGAATCCAAGAGGAGAGCGTACCAAAGACTGCTTTCCGAACGCGTTATGGGCATTACGAGTTCCTTGTGATGCCATTTGGACCGACGAACACGCCAGCGGTATTTATGGATCTGATGAACCGCGTATGCAAACCATATCTCGATAAATTCGTGATTGTATTTATCGATGATATCCTGATTTACTCACGAACGAGAGAAGAGCACGAGCAATATCTCAGAACCATTCTGGAACTACTGAAGAAAGAGAAACTTTATGCAAAGTTTTCAAAGTGCGAATTCTGGATTCGCGAAGTACAGTTTCTTGGTCACATTGTGAACGAGAAGGGCATTCATATAGACCGATCCAAGATAGAAGCCATAAAGAATTCGGAAGCTCCCAAAACCCCAACTGAAGTTCGACAATTTTTGGGCTTAGCGGGCTATTACCGACGATTTATTGAAAATTTCTCCAAGATAGCTCAACCGCTGACGACCCTTACGCAGAAAGACAAGAAGTACGACTGGGGTGATAAGCAGGAAGAAGCCTTTCAACTTCTCAAAAATAAGCTATGCGATGCACCAATACTATCCTTACCCGAAGGCACTGAAGACTTCGTGGTATACTGCGACGCTTCGCGTCAAGGTTTGGGTTGTGTGCTCATGCAACGCCAAAAAGTCATCGCTTACGCTTCAAGACAGTTAAAGGTGCATGAAAGAAATTATACCACTCACGACCTAGAGCTAGGCGCAGTGGTATTCACCTTGAAGATCTGACGACATTATTTATATGGTACTCGATGTACAGTCTTCACAGATCACAAAAGCCTACAACACATATTTGATCAGAAGGAATTAAATATGCGTCAACGACGTTGGGTCGAGCTGCTGAACGATTATGACTGTGAGATTAAGTACCATCCTGGAAAGGCTAACGTTGTAGCAGACGTGTTGAGCCGAAAAGAAAGGGTTAAGACCCTAAGGGTTCGAGCTTTGGAAATGACTATTCAAACGAACCTCAGTGCACGCATTCATGACGCACAACAAGAAGCCCTTAAGATGGAAAATCGTAGAACTGAATACCTCCGAGGTATGCTGAAGAATATGGTGCCAAACAAAGAGGGAACCTTGTACTTTAAGGAGCGTATTTGGGTTCCGCTCTATGGCGGTATTCGAGAAGTCATCCTTAATGAAGCTCATAAGTCGAGATACTCGATCCATCCAGGATCGGATAAAATGTACCAAGACTTGAAGGATTACTATTGGTGCCCGAGACTCAAGAGCGATGTTGCTATCTATGTTGGAAAGTGCCTAACCTGTGCTAAGGTTAAGGCTGAATATCAAAAACCATTCGGTCTACTGCAACAACCTGAGATACCCATGTGGAAGTGGGAGCAAATCTCGATGGACTTCATAACGAAATTACCCAGGACCCCTAGAGGGCACGATATGATATGGGTGATAGTTGATCGATTAACGAAATCTGCACATTTCCTACCGATCCGAGAGAAAGACAGCACTGGAAAGCTTGTTGAGTTGTACTTGAAAGAAATCGTGGCACGTCATGGAGTGCCTATCTCAATTATTTCAGACAGAGATAGACGTTTTGTCTCAAGGATTTGGCAATCCTTTCAGGAAGCCTTTGGATCTCAATTAGATCTAAGCACGGCCTTCCATCCGCAAACAGACGGTCAGAGCGAACGAGCCATACAAACGCTGGAAGATATGCTTCGCGCATGTGTTATGGACCTAGGCGGCAGCTGGGATACTCATCTACCCTTAGTTGAGTTTTCCTACAATAACAATTACCATACAAGCATAAAAGCCGCACCGTTCGAAGCTCTATATGGCTGCAAGTGCCGCTCGCCATTATGTTGGGCAGACGCTGGAGACAAGCGTATGGTTGGTCCTGAACTTGTGCAAGAGAAAACCGACAAGATTATGCAGATCCGAGAGCGCATTAAGGCAGCTAGAGATCGACAAAAGAGTTACGCTGATCGAAGACGAAAACCGTTAGAATTCGAGGTGGGAGACAAAGTTTTGTTAAAGGTCTCACCTTGGAAGGGCGTAGTAAGATTCGGAAAACGTGGAAAGCTGAACCCACGATACATCAGACCATTCAAGATTTTGGAAAGAATTGGTACCGTGGCGTACAAGTTGGAATTACCGGAAGAACTTAACAGAGTACATGATACGTTTCATGTATCCAACCTCAAGAAGAGTCCAACCCAAGAAACAGTGATTATCCCTGCGGATGAAGTGCATATCGACGACACCCTCTGATTTACAGAACAACCCGTTGAGGTTACTGACTGGAAGGTCAACAAGACCCGAAGGAGTAGTGTCAAGCTTGTCAAAGTACGCTGGAACTCTAAGCACGGACCCGAGTACACGTGGGAACGTGAAGACCAGTTTAAAGAAAAGTACCCCCACCCGTTCAAGAAAACTCATGCGAGAGTTAGTTCAGCCTGAATTTCGGGACGAAATTCTTTTAACAGGGGGAGACTGTGACAACTGGCACAAAACCGGTAATTTCCGTACAATTTAATTATTATTTAATATCTGCAGTTATGTGATTAAATGTCAACATTGATTGATTTCATGCTATACTTGTGAATTCATGCACGTTTTATACTACAAATATTGCTTTATGCATTAATGATAGCGTTGCGTCAAAAATACTAGTAAACTCACCGGTAGACACATTGTGTCAACAATTCTACAGAAAGCAGTCAGACAATAGAGTTGGGGCCTTTGAGTAGGTCCAAAGTCTAAAATACATTGAAACCCAAGAGTATATACAAGGGTTAACATATAGACTTTCCGGAAGCTAGAATATGCACTAAAAAGCACCCGAAACGCACTTTAAATGCAGAATTCTGCACAAATCACCTATAATCAGCTTTTTAACACATAAATATCATGCAGAATTCATGTTTTATTATCCAGAATACCCTCCTAAGTGTCGGGAATTAAATGTGTCACAAAAGGATACATAAAGGACACTAAACGGTGCAATTTAGCACTTTAACGAACCGGTATCTAACCGAACATTGCCCGAAACATCAAAATATTACTAGATACATTATTTTAATGTTTCTGAGCTAGTTTTGATCCCCGAACACCATAACACCCCTTATAACATACTAACACAACAAGTCCCTAATCAAGACACTTGAAAACTAACTTATTTATGTAACTAAAGATTGAAATTTACACATTACCCCCCCCCCATATAAGTGGACGGTCACATGATGGCCCCACCTTGGATCTTATGCAATCTTCCCTTGATTCACCAAAATCCATCTTGATCTTTCTTGGATTTGATTTAGATCTTATAAGATCTCAAATGATATTATGAAAGATCTTGTATGTGCTATATAAAGACATAAGCTCACACTTCATCTTCTTCACACCACAACCTTCTCCTCTCCTCCCACTCTCGGCCGTGACCACCACCCTACACCACCATCATTCTTCAATCAAGTTCATCCATTCCAAGCTTAACCTAAGGTGCAACAAGGTGTTTGAGGAAGTGTGGAGCTTGTGGATCTTGAAGAACCTTCTCCATTTGCTTTTATCCAACCCATTTGATATCTTCAACATCAAGTGTGCTTCCCTAGCCCTTGTGCTAGTAGTAAGCTCCTTGTAACTTGTTACTTTATATATTGTTGGTTAAAAGATGATATACATTGTTAATCTTGAAGAACACAAAAGAACATGATCATGATACTTTAACATAAGCTTAAATACATAAGAATACATGTAAATGATGATGAGTTGCTTCTTGATGAATGATGATTTGTGTTAGTGATGTTAGACATCATAAGAAATCTACTAGATTGTGATTAAACACATGATCTAGTAAGTTAAAGTGGTGATCTTGTGAAAAGACCAAGATCGTCATGCTTTATGTCTTCATGAACTTGAATGATGAAATTGATTTTCATATGTAAAGATGATTTAAACAAAATACAAATCTTGTAAATAGATGATTACAAAAATAATTTTCCCAAGAAACCAAGTTTTTTTACAAGATTTACAAAGTCATGGTTTCTAAGTAAACTCATCATATTTTTAGTGTTTAAACAAGACTAGGAACATGATTGTAACAAGAAAAATACAAAAGAAACATTTTTAGAAAAATCATCTTACAAGTTGTAAATGACTAAATCTTTTAATAAAGTGATTTACAAACAAATAACCATGTTTTAAAGGGTAACTAAACCTACTAAATAACATGGTAAGTTACTACAAGTTTTTACAAAACTTCAAGTTCATGATGTAGTGTAATTTACTTGATTTTGACACTCGGTAAGTGTTAAATGAGTTGATGATTGTTGTGATGATTTTAAAAGAAAATAAACACATGTTTTAAAAACATGGAAAACCTCCATTTTTAGGGGAAACCATGTCCAAATTTCTATAAATTTTGACACTTAGAAAAATATAAGTTTTGGTGAAACTTATTCCCTAAAAATTCACCTAAAAATATTTACCAAGGTTTCCCTAATCTTTATGTAAACTGCAAGTTAAGAAATGATGATTTCTTCAAGATAAAAATTGATATTAAGTATGTATATTTTTTAGGGAAATATATATATTTATTGATCACCAAATTTTGTGCTAAGTGTATGTAGTATGTATTATATGTAATAGTGTGTTAAGACTTGAAAATACACTTAATACTCCTAAGGAGTAAAAATACAAAATACACATACAACACGCTTAGACAAATACAAGAGAATATATTTATGAAAATATATTTCTTAATAGATTATGTAACTCGGACAAGTTACGAACTTAGAATGAAGTTTTGGGCAAAATACATAACTCGAGTGAAAAATACAAGACACTTATATTTATTTCTGAGAAAATAATATAAGTGAGATACATAGTTAAAAATATAAATTATTTTTAACAACAAAAATAAATACATAAAAGATGGTGACTTGTACTTGTGCGATACAAGTCTAGTGACTAACGTTAATAAAACACGTATAGGTCACGACGCTAAATAAGCAAATCCGGTGAAGTTTACGGCGCAAGAAACGCAAAGTTGTGAGTTCATGCTCCCCCTTTTCTTTTAACTATTTTCAGTTTTATAACTTCGGGGGTGAAGTACATGTTACTAAATGTTTACAGAAAAGTGAGATTATGTCCCCACTTTTAAACTTTTACATACTTTTTAAACTTAGGGAAAACACATGTGTTATGGTATGATGGATACAAGAACTAAGGAATGATACTTGAAATCGTGTCACGAATAGGGTACCAGAAGCACCATTAATCGTGTACATACTAAGACCGCAGAACAAAAGGTTAGATCTAATGGGTTTTCGGGCAGCCACACTCTTGGTGATAACTAGTACCAAGTAGTGCTTTTGTGTCTCAGTCGTGAATCGACAACTAGAAAAATGCCTATGGTTTGGATGCTTCCTATGTCGCGTCACATGTTAATGGCCTTGCAACCCATTAACAAATCTCGATACATACAGAAATACTTGATTTATACAAATTACATACCATATTTTCATACAAAGTATACAAACGTTCAATACAAAATCTGCATGAATTCACACCAACATTATGTTGACGATTTTCCAAAAACTCACATGTATTTCAGGAAACTAAAGTGGATGTGCGCGCGGTCTTACTCTTGCTCTTGGATGTCGTTTATGTTTATCTTTGAACAAAGTTGTAAACTTATCAAACAAAATGCTGTCTTGTGATGTAAACACTTAACCTATGTTTTCAGTTATGTAATGTCATTGGTATTTGAAGTTATTTTTACGAGCATGTAGTATGTTTACCATTCGTTTGCAATGAGAACCTTTCATGATCACACCTCGTGCTTCCGCCTTAGAAAGGGGTGTGACACAAAACAAGGATCGTTCTAATAGATTAAAGAGAATAAACCCTCGTTCCAACCAATTGTGGGTTAATAGATTCCGAACTGTTATTTCAGTTAATTCTGTTGATCCACAAATTCCAACAAATTGTGTCTAATTCAAGGATCTTCGAATGTGGTGTGTACGTTAAATACCGTTCACCGCTTTTTTAGTTGCTTCTCTTGTTAAGTTTCTGAACCAACCGAAATCCACAAATTCCAACAGTTTCTCTGTCGCTAACGGATAATAAACAGATTGTTGGACTTCTTGTTCCAAATGCAACTGTGAATATTGAATGTGCAAACTGAAACATCTTGACACGATATAATTGCAAGACTGTTTGTCGGGTTTCCAATGCTCACACAGGGTGATAAACAACGCTGATACGAACACATGTGTTTTGAAATAGGCTTTGTTCTTGGTTTAATGAAGTTATACGTAACATCTAGTTATATTCAGATTTAAACAATGCACGCCTCAACTGAGATAACGGACAACCATCAAGCTCAAAAAGAAAACTTGTGTTTCTGTAGTAAAAAATGGTTGCGGTTTGCACATTCAATCTTCAATACTTCATTAAAATACAACTAGTAGAAGAACCCGACACGTCTTCATGTTACGGAGAATGTTATCTAAATTGAAGATTCAATCTTCATTGGTTCACTAAATTAACAAGGCGGTCTATTTGCTTGGTCCACTAGAACTATTTGTGTATGCATTCTTTTGGTAGTTAAAGCGCTAATGAGGCGCCATTAGAAGAAGTACCCAAACACTCTATCTCTCTCTCTTCAGCTATACAACTGATTCCTCTGGGTTTCTTAAATCGGATTTTCACTTAGGGTTTTTATTATTTGATCAAAGGAAGTTGAAATCGACATAAAGGACATCGATGATTTAGTCGCAAACAAAACCAAACTTCGTGTACTTCCAAAATTCGGTTACGTTTTTCAACAGGGATGTAATGCAATTGGAATTGATCTTAGAACAACATAATCTTGTTACCATATTGTTCGTCCACTAGAACTATTTGTGTATGCATTATTTTGGTAGTTAACAACGCTATAACAGGATGGATGTGACACACACAGATAGATAATATCTGTTTGTTTTAGTTTTTTTTCTGACTGTTTCAGTTATGTTTAAATATGAATCAGTTGTTAGGGTTTCATTTCTTCATGCTCCAACTAAACCCTTTGAGGCGTACATTAGGAACAACTACTTTGGGTATATTCGAAACCAACTAAAATACACTAAAATACGCTAAAATGCGTGAAAATATGCTAGAATGCGCTAAAATACGTAAAAATACCCTAAAATAGGTTAAAATAAGCTAAAATACGTTAGAATACGCTCAAATATGTCAAAAATATTATTAAATACGCAACAATTTGTTAGAATACGTCAAAATACGCAAAAATACGTCAAAGTACGTGACTAACGATATTTACACACACGTATACATATAACACGACACTATGGAGTCCAAGTGGATTTCAAACAAAACTGTACGTAATCATGGAATACGATATTCACACGCAACCGAACGGCACCGAAATGACTTATGTTGAAGGTATACGTCATAAAAAGACAAAATATGCGAAAGTTTGGCAAAAACGAGATGTACGCATCGAACCGAGGGAAACACGATAAAACTAAATTTGAAATACTGCCATATACGATCGTATAGGCCTATGTTGTATCGTATATCAGATTAATACGAATCGTACAGGCCTATACGATTCGTATTAAAGTTTGAATTTTCTCAAAACTACCCTTGAATTTATCAGAAAAACAGGGGTATTTCAGTAAATTCATCGCTCAATACGCATCGTATAGGCATATACGATGCGTATTGAACTATAAATTTCTCAAAAATGTTTTTCAAATCAAGGGTTCCATCGTTACAACCACTTGTTTTCAACAGGGATGTAATGCAATGATTCCTCTTAATTGAATAGACATGCACTTGCTTCATAGGACTCACTTGAATCGTCTCTGAATTACTGAACAACAGAAATAACAGCGTCGGTTTCTCAAAAATGTTTTTCAAATCAAGGGTTCCATCATTACAACCACTTGTTTTCAACGGGGATGTAATGCAATGATTCTTCTCAATTGAACGAGTCTAGAATACTCGTAATCCTCAACCGGCTTTGAAACCGGACGGAATCTACGAAGAAATTGTTCGATTTCACGGTGAGTGGACAATACGATCGGATGACTTGTGGCCTCAAACACTTACCATTTTTACAAGTTTTCAATGAAATTTCATTCTGCTGTGAACTTGTTCTCTATTAAATGTCTCACTTAACAAGAGAAGCAACTAAAAAAGCGGTGAACGGTATTTAACGTACACACCGCATTCGAAGATCCTTGCATGAGACACAATTTGTTGGAATTTGTGGATTTCGGTTGGTTCAGATCTCTATTTGGTCATCTTTCCTCTCAATTGAATAGACAGACACTTGCTTCATATGACTCACTTGAATCAAACAGGCATGCCTTGAAGTACTGAATCAACAGAAATAACTGAAATAACAGCTTCGGAATCTATTAACCCACAATTTGTTGGAATTTGTAGACAGACACTTGCTTCATAGGACTCACTTGAATCGTCTCGGAAGTACTGAACAACAGAAGGATGAGATATCGGCAGTTAGCTCGAAGAAGTTTCTCTCAATCAGGTGTTCCAATAGATTCTCCCTTTTAACAATGTCCTGTTAATTGTTTCAGATGACATGCTAAGTAACAAAGAGGAACACTTTCTTCTGTTTTATTTTTTTCTACTTTTAGAAAGGTTTGACCAACTCACGATTGTAATAAAATGGAATATAATCCCAGATTGTCTAGAGAAGCGCTTTTATCATGTGTCATACGTTACGAGATTCTTCGAGAATTAGAAAATGAGAAAATACGGAACGACAAGGGTAGTATGAGTCTGAGTCCATTGTGGTTCGTGTCAGGTTTGTATTTCCCATAGCCACCATTTCCGTAGTAAAAAACAGTTGCGTTTTTGCACATTCAATCTTCATTGCTTCATTATAATTAATAATGCGGTCTCGATTGAAGATGTAATTGCAAGACTGATATTGAACCAGGAAAGTCATTGGACTGCCGCAGATGAAGTCAAATGTGATCAAACTTGGACATCAGACGTAAATCTTGAAGAAACGGAACATAATCCCAGATTGTCTAAAGAAACGCTTTTATCATGTGTGATCCAGAGGTCGGTCTCGGGTGAGCATAAGATCCGTGGGCCCTATTGTCGGATTATTGAACCAAGATAGTCATTGGACTGCCGCAGATGAAGTCAAATGTGATCAAACTTGGACATCAGACGTAAATCTTGAAGAAACGGAACATAATCCCAGATTGTCTAAATAAGCGCTTTTATCATGTGTGATCCAGAGGTCGGTCTCGGGTGGGCATAAGATCCGTGGGCCCTATTGTCGGATTATTGAACCAAGATAGTCATTGGACTGCCGCAGATGAAGTCAAATGTGATCAAACTTGGACATCAGACGTAAATCTTGAAGAAACGGAACATAATCCCAGATTGTCTAAAGAAGCGCTTTTATCATGTGTGATCCAGAGGTCGGTGTTGGGTGGGCATAAGATCTGTGGGCCCTATTGTCGGATTATTGAACCAAGATAGTCACTGGACTGCCGCAGATGAAGTCAAATGTGATCAAACTTGGACATTAGACATAAATCTTGAAGAAACGGAACACAATCCCAGATTGTCTAAAGAAAGCGCTTTTATCGTGAATGTTTCGAATCATCATAGAAGACATATCGGGTGAGTTGTGGTTGATTTATAGGAGGAGGTTATGAAACGAATATATGTTTGTGCGAATTTAAAGGACAATACTGATAGGGGTGCTGGTCTTTTCTCCCACTGTGCAAACTTGAAATATCTCACCATAACACATATAATATGACACATGATAAAAACGCTTCTTTAGACAATTAGGGATTATGTTCCGCAAATTGGGAACCACATATTCGTGTGTAAAAGCTTGGAAAGATGAACGAATAGAGATCTGTATATATACACCCTTGGTATTTGTTTACCACATGACACATGATAAAAGCGATTCTTTAGACAATCTGGGATTATGTTCCGCAAATTGGGAACCACATTGTAGACTGGTGTGCTTGAATGGTTTTAATAATACTTGAAAATGGAAATAATCGTGTCAAGATCTTTATCTATCATATCATCGACCAAATGCTCGAAATCCCTTTCGTTTATCGGGTTCGCTTTCGACCCAACACAACAAAAAATAAATTCAAAAAAATAGTGGCCTGATACGCATCGTATAGGCCTATACGATGCGTATCAAGCCCGCCGCCAGACATAACATGCACCTGTCAGTCTGCCATGTCTTTTACTTTATTTCAATACGCATCGTATAGGCCTATACGATGCGTATTGAATTCAAAAAGTGTGTAGATAGACAGGGGGTGTGCCATTAGAAAACCCCTATTTTTTATTTACTATATGTAAACTAGATAGACTAATAATTAATTTTTTAACGTCTAATCACCCGGGTAAACCCAATGGCAAAATGTCCCTCCCCCCATGAACGTAGACGGCAATGGTAACCCGGGCCGCCACCAGTCTAGAGGAAACCCACCATCCGAGTTTCAATGTTGATGAAACACAGGTTAACACCAGGGTTAATCTGTGGGGTTATTTCTTCTGTGGGTTCAATCTCCTTTCTTACTCGTGGGAATGACTTGGATCCTGCAAAACAGCAACACCGTTAGTCTCGTTAAGAGGGGAATATGGGGGTTTCCCTCTTAACCAGGCTCCGGCGTGAGAATAAGTACTGTTCCGAGGAAGAATAAACAGTGTGTGTTAAGTGTGAGAGTATAAAGAGCAAAGTGGTTCCACTTGGATGATGAAGGGTCCTATTTATAGCCGGAGGGTGAGAGAGGGATGAGCAGTGGTGCCAGCTGTGGTTGCGCGCCAGCTGTCCGACCAATGGTAATATCCTCTTGGTCTCCTCTGTTGTTGTCAGTGTAGTGGTACACGTGGCGCGCTTACATTTGCTTATTTTGGAAACGTCGTACTGGTGCTGTCGGACTGCTCCTTGATTCGTTGCAGGCCTACCTGGCGCCTGATGACTGGTGACACGTGTAGTCCTTTATGTCGGATGGAGCATCTTTGGTGCCACCTTGATATTTTCCAGAAGCTTCTGGATGATCTCGTTGATGTCAGCGCCACATAGGATGGAAAAGTGGTGTGGTCCTTGCCATGTAGGCAAGGAATTGGGACCATACCTCTTCAAATGTGGTAAACCTTGGCTTAACCCAAAGAAATTTTTCTGTAGACGAGACCCAAATACATGACATTTGGTTGGAAAGATACGTAAAATTGCCAATGCACCAGAAATCATTGACGGATTAGTAATTAATAGAATAGTACGTACTAGGTAATAAAACGTGTGGGTCATTTTTTATCATTTATTTCGACTTCGGTCTAGCGAAAGACTTAGGGTCAATTTTTAATAATTGTTTCGACACTACTGGTTCACGATTATATAAATAAAAAGTAGATAAAATAATATTTTAGAACACAAAGACACAGCTTTATGAGCTGATGTGGGCATGCATCACATATTTATAGTTTATAGTTGATAAATAAAATTTTGTGATTAACGAACAAAAATATGTAAATGCGTAATCGAAACTATTTGGATTATATACAAGAGAGATTTTTTTTGCAAAACATACCTGAGAGGGAGAGGGAGAGGGAGAGAGAGTAACAAGTGTTATTGGCATTAAGAATATTTTAGTCTTTTCTTAAGTAAATTAGTTTTTTATTTAATTTTCAAACGGCTATAATGTTCTCATACGATAATATTCTTTTATAAAAATTACACGGTATTAACGATTATTTCATTCTCTTTAATTCGAGCAGCCTATTGCTATAGAAAAATATTCTTTAAAAAAATTATACCGTATTAACTATATTCTTTTTAATTCGAGCAGCCTATAGCTATAGTTTTCTTAAAAAAATACATGATTTTGAATATCCATTACGTGATTATGTGATTTTGAATACCCAATACGGCAATACTCATTACGTGATTTTGAACACTTACAACATAACTAAGTGATTTTTAAATACCCATTACATGATTTTCAAAATCCATTACGTGATTTTGAATAACCAGTACATGACTACGTGATTTTTGAATACCCATTGCGTGATTACACATTCAATATTAATTTATTACGTGATTACACATTAAATATGATTTGTTAGGTTATAGGGTGTAGTCATGACCCTCCACATCAATATCATGTCTCCCACCTTCAAAACCACTAGGCTAACAGTGTGGTCATAACCCAAACCCCTATCTCCTTTATTATTTTAATTTATTTTTGTCTAAAGGAAAATGAAATATTGGAAAAAAAGAGGCATGTGGTTGTCAACTTGTCATGGCTTAATCCACGCAAATCACGGTGGATGAGGCAAGGGGTGATGTAGCGATCCATTAATGGTCTACATGGCGATTGATGACCCAACCCACACCCCCACACCCTCCAGCCTTATAACTAATGTTAATACAATTATGTTTATTACGTGAATAAATATTCAATAATAAGAAATTAATACGACATTATGTGGTTATTATAGGTTGACTTGGCTAATGTTTTGTATATAATTTATCATACATGATTATACCTTAAATATTAGGCATTCCATATGAAATATTATGTGTTGCATGTTTTGTTTTTACACACTTACGTAATCACTCAGTGAGGTTTTACATAAATTCTATAATGAAATCATGTAATCACGAAATGAGTAATTAAAATCGCGTGTTCACGTAATAATACACAGTCAACTATTTTTACGTAATTACGTAATCACTTTGAGGGTTTTACATACTATAATGAAATCACGTAATGGGTATTCAAAATCACGTAGGCACTTACTGGGTATTCGAAATCACGTAATGAGTAATCAAAATACTGTAATTTTTTTTAATAAAACTATAGCATAGGCTGCTCGAATTAAAAAGAATGAAATGCTCGTTAATACGGTTTAATTTTTATAAAACATATATCAACTTAATAAAAAGTTATAGCCGTATGAAAATCAAGGAGGAGTGGATTTATGAGTCAATGATATTGAATTTTTCTATTTTGCCATTTCTCCACTTATTTTAGTTACGTGAATTCTAAAATTGGAAATCTCTTAATCTCAAACATTGATGTTACAACCAAACTCCTCTCCTACAATGTGTACACTTGATTCTTCTTGTATAAATAAATAAAGAGTTAAATGCCATTTTAGTCCCTGTGGTTTGGGCTATTTTGCCAGTTTAGTCCAAAGGTTTCATTTTTAACCTGTGGGTCCAAAAAGGTTTCACAGTTGCCATTTTAGTCCACTGGGTTAACTTCATCCATTTTTTCTGTTAATGAGAAGGCCAATTTGGTCATTTTGTATGTAATTCTGTTAACTAAAAGGGCAATTCGGTCATATAAAATGACCGAATTGGCCTTCTCGTTAACAGAAAAAACGGATGAAGTTAATCCAGTAGACTAAAATGGCAACTGTGAAACCTTTTTGGACCCACAGGCTAAAAATAAAACCTTTGGACTAAACTGGCAAAATGGCCCAAACCACAGAGACTAAAATGGCATTTAACTCATAAATAAACTTAAAACACTATTAGCAACTGTTAACGTTACATAATAACATTATTAAAGGCTTGTTTGGCTAAGCTTTTCAAAACTACTTATTTGCTTTTCTGAAAAGCAAATAAGCAAATAAGTCATTTTGAAAAGCTCAGCCAAAGAGCCCTTAAATTGAACCTTTAAGTCAAGAGGTGAATAGTGTTTAAATAAAAGATATTTTTAGAAAATAAAATTATGTTTAGTTTTATACAAACACAAGCAAAAAAATAACATTAAATTGAACCTTTAAGTCAAGAGGTGAATAGTGTTTAAATCTAGTTAAAATGTCAAAAGGTAAAATAAAATTGTTTAAATCAACAAAGAAACCAGTTATAATTGTAATCGTGTATCTATGTGATTCTTTAAGTCAAGAGGTGAATAGTGTTTAAGGGAGATAATAATGGGAAAACTACATATAAATATAAATGAGAAAACTAGAAAACTAATTAAAAAAACCTAAAAACATAACAATTTGTTTTTGTAATTTTTTATAAAAAAATCATTATTTTTTTATATATATAAAATTAAAAAAAAACTTGTACTGCACATGTGCATTATATGTGTACTACACATATGCATTACATCAGCTAAATTAGTTTTCTCATGATCCATCCCCTAGTATTTAAATCTAGTTAAAAGGTAAAAAAAATATGTTTAAATCAGCAAAAGAAACTAGTTGTAATCGTGTATCTACGTGATTCATAGAAGACGAAATCGTGAATAAATCAAGTAAAAGACATGTAGATCGTATTCAAGTTAACCTGTTTAATAAAAAATTATGTTAGCTAACCTAAGATCTTCTTTTTTAATCGTGTTCAAGTGCCATATTGGAGAAAATAGACATTGTTTCAACATAAATTTCTTGTGATTATCAACTTTATTATTTAGTTTTTTTTTTCCTAATCGATCAATAAAAACCCGATCACACGGGTAAACCTGATTATAAAAGGCCACCCATGCCTTAAACGCAGACGGCGTTGATGACCCGATCAACCACCATTCCAAAGGAAACCAAAAGCCGAAGACCCACTTTAGTAAAATATATGACTTAACCTAGAGCAATTTTTGTTCTGAGCAAAACTTGAACCTATGATGATTAATTTAGAGGGTAATGAGTAGGGCTGTAAACGAACCGAACGTTCAGCGAACAGTTCGTGAACCGTTCGGCGGGAAGTTCGTTTATGTTCGTTCGTTTAATAAACGAACGAACATGAACAAGAAATTTCGTTCGATTAGTTAAATGAACGAACATGAACAGAGGTCTCGTTCGTTCGATTGTGTTCGTGAACGTTCGGTGTGACAACTCGAGTTTCAGACTTTCTTTTTCGCATTTAGTGCACGTTGACTTTGACTGTGTAGTTGTTTGACTTGTGTAACTTGTAACTGTATACGTTATTTTATAATGAACAATTGTGGTTGCATGATTTTGTGTTTGGCTGTATATCATGAAACACCTTGTTGAAAACTTAAAATGTTTAAAACATGAAAGGACCCGACGAAACTGATATGTTTCGCCATTAAACATCCCGACGAAACTGATGTGTTTCGCCATTAAGCATCTCGACGAAACAGTGTGTTTCGCCATAGCACTTCACGACGAAACAGAATGTGTTTCGTCGGCCCATTGATTCGCAAAGCCCATTAAGGGCCCAGAACGGTAATTCGTGGATATTAAGTGAAACCGACTTCCTGTTTCACACTTTTAACAAAAATAGAAACCCTAGAACACTCTCTTTTGAAAAGGGCGATACCCATCATCAACCATCATCTTCTCTTCCGAATCCTCCCTTGTTCATCCCGAATATCTCGGTTAGTGCGTGCTTGTCTAAATCGGTTTCTTGGTCCCTTGATTTCTTTATACATGTTGTATTTATGCTTGATTTCTGGATTATAGGAGGGTATGTTGATGATACTCGGTTCTGAATGTTGTTTATATGGCCTGATTTTGAATACACATTAGTATCTTGATAGGAATCGATGATATGATGTTATATGTTAATCTATATGTTGTGCACATAACCTAGGGTTCGTGCTAGACGTTAAGAACTGTGATGTTTATGTTACGATGTTTCTGTGTTGTATGATTTCTGTATGATTGAGGAATTGCTGTTTTACGGCTGTTGGGTTTATGTGTTTTTCGCATCTGCTGTAACTGATGTCAGCGAAACTGAACTGTTCGACGAAACAGAACTCTCGGCGAAACAGAATGTGTTTCGCCAAAAGTAGTCGACGAATCAGAAGTTCTGTTTCGCCAGGGGACACCTCGACGAAACAGAATGTGTTTCGTCAATATTGTGATTCGTCGTTATCTGTGTTTCGCCAACATGCGTGTTTCGCCGAACAGCTGATCTGTGCAGTAACTTGAGTTAATTCTGTTAAGTGTTAACTGGAATATTTAACCGCTGTTAAGTGTAGCCATCTTGTATATGGTTGTGATTACGTGCTACATGTTTATACGTGCATAACTTGGACACAAACTGATTTCACATACGTGCATACTTTAGGACGTGATTGACTTACTTTGAGCACATACCTAGCATACCGAGCGAAACAAGGTGAGTTCACACTCCTACCAAGGCATGGGATTCCCGGGGTTGGGAATGGGTTGATTGATTGTTTATGCTTAAGAGTTATCGGAACTTCATACCATTGGCCTCGGATGAGGAAGGTCAATGGTAGATACTACTAGATTAGTGATACATATACTCTTCTTCGCAAACATGCCTAGAATGGCCGCGAACTATACTAAAACGATCTTCGCAAACATGCCTGGAATGGCCGCGAACTATACTTTAATCTTCGCAAACATGCCTGGAGGGCCGCGATACAAACATAACCAGTCTAGAAAACATGGGAAACCCCCACTAATCTTCGCAAACATGCCTTGAGGGCCGCGATGCTATTACATACGATACATGATTACTAATCGAATATACGATTTACGAAATGAACATTATAACTAAATAAACATATTGTGAACTCGCTCAACTAGTTGTTGACTCTCTGTTGCATGCCTTGCAGGACCATAGGTACTTTTGGAGCTTGCACGGGAGGCACAGTCGTTGTGGACATGGATCGTGAATGTGATGTTAAACATTATAACATTTTGTACTAAAACCTATGTTGGGTTTTACTTTAAATGCTTCCGCTACACACTTGTTTATATTTGGTTTTGTAAACACCTATCTTATTGATGAATGACTTTTGTTACATACTTATGTTCAATATGATTGGTGGCTTGATCCTGGTCATGTCACGCCTCCAAGCGGTGGTACTCCGCGTGTGGATTTTGGGGGTGTGACAGATTGGTATCAGAGCCATTGGTTATAGAGAACTCGGTTTTAATAAGGGGAAAACGTTTTTATTAAAACCAGACTATAACCAGAACAGTGCTCAACGATCCACAACGACGCCTCGCTCCACGTGCAAGACTCATCACTCTAGGTAATATGGTACATGTCTTATTGCCTACTTGCTAGAATTGCATAGAACTTTGCTCCGGGTATGCTTAGGTTAACTTGACACTATTGCATGAGAACACTAGTGTGATTATTCCCTTTTGTTATCGCACTACTCGCGAACCTCTCTCACTTATGTCATATTTACTATGAAGATCATGTCTGGACGTATCAACATGACGCAAGCCCAACTGACGGCTCTTATTAACGAGCGAGTTGCTGAGGCACTTGCAGCCGCACAAGCAGGAGGTCTGCACGCTCAGCCACCTGTTTGTACCTTCAAAACTTTCATGGACTGTCGTCCTACTACTTTTAGTGGCACGGAAGGAGCGGTTGGACTCCTCCATTGGTTTGAAAAGCTCGAGTCCGTATTCGAAATGTGCGAATGCCCTGAGGCTCGCAGGGTGAAGTACGCCACTGGTACACTAGAAGGCATTGCGCTGACTTGGTGGAATGCGCAAGTGCAGATGTTAGGATTGGCGGTTGCTAACGCCACACCCTGGAATGATTTCAAGGATTTGATTAAAGAGGAATACTGTAGCCGTGATGATATTCATAAGCTGGAGGTAGAGTTTTATCACTTGAAAATGACTGGGTCAGAAATTGAAGCGTACACCAGAAGATCGAATGAGTTGGCTATTCTGTGTCCTACTATGGTGGACCCTCCCATTAAGCGTATCGAACTGTATCTCAATGGCCTGGTACCGGAGATTCAAAGCCACGTAACCTCAGCGAATCTTAACACTATTCAACAGATCGTCAAGCTAGCTCATCGCCTCACCGATCAGGCGGTGGAACAGAACAGGCTGCCTAAACGTATCAGCGCTACTACCGTTACCACTCCAGTTACTCCTGCTATTCCCAGTGACAACAAGCGGAAATGGGAAGGGGATTCTAGCAGAGGTTCAGCTACTGTACAGTCTCAAGCACAACAACAGCGCAAGACTAGTGATTACCAGAGTCCGAGTCAGCAATCGTCTGGTGGTCAGGGGCAGAGTGGTTATCGGGGAACTCATCCACTGTGTAACAGGTGCAACAAACACCACAGTGGTCAGTGTCGTAAGGGCCGCTGTCAGAGATGTCTAAGGGTAGGTCATGAAGCTAAAGATTGCAGGAGCTCAAGGCCTGCGAATCAGAACCAGCAACAACAGTCACCCGTTCCACGAAACCAGTCACAGCAACAACAGCAAGGAAATAAGGTATGCTTTCAGTGTGGGGCTGAAGGTCACTTCAAGCGGGACTGCCCCCAGTTAAATCAGAATCAGAATAACAACAACAATAATCAGGGCAGTGGGAACAACAATGGGGGAAACAACAACAACAATGGTGCAAAGGGTCGTATGTTTGTGATTGGTCAGAGTGACGCAAGGAACGATCCTAACGTGGTTTCGGGTAAGTTTCTTCTCGACGACTTTTATGTTACCGTATTATTTGATTCGGGTGCGGATACCAGTTATATGTCTCTGAAAGTTAGTAAAATGCTTAAACGCGCACCAACTCTGTTAAGCACCAAACATGTCGTAGAGTTAGCTAACGGTAAAAGTCTAGAGGCCACACACATAGTTCAGGGTTGTAATCTTATCCTCGCTGGTCAGACTTTCTCTATCGATCTCATTCCCATAACTCTGAGTAGTTTCGACATTGTCATCGGTATGGATTGGTTATCCCAACAGCAAGCAGAGATCCTATGCAAGGAGAAGATCATTCGTATTCCTCGTTCTGGCAAAGAACCTCTTGAAGTTCAAGGCGACAAGAGTGGTGTCGTGAGTGGCATCATCTCCTTCTTGAAGGCTCAGAAGTGTCTGCGAAAGGGCCACATAGCTATTTTAGCCCTCGTTACCGATACATCGACGACAGAGAAAAAGATTGGGGATATTCCGGTAGTACGCGACTTTCCTCAAGTATTTCCTGAAGAGTTACCTGGGTTACCGCCTCATCGCCAGGTCGAATTTCAGATCGAGCTAGCTCCAGGAGCAGCACCTATAGCTCGAGCACCTTATCGTTTAGCTCCAAGTGAACTGGAAGAACTGTCTAAGCAATTGCAAGAACTCTTGGAAAAGGGTTTCATACGTCCTAGCTCTTCGCCCTGGGGAGCTCCAGTATTATTTGTAAAGAAGAAAGACGGTACCTTTCGTATGTGCATAGATTACCGTGAACTGAACAAGGTGACGGTGAAGAACCGTTATCCACTTCCACGTATCGACGACTTATTCGACCAGTTGCAAGGGTCGAGCTATTACTCAAAGATTGATCTAAGGTCGGGTTACCATCAACTGAGAGTCCGGGATGAGGACGTCTCCAAGACAGCATTCAGAACTCGCTACGGCCATTACGAGTTTTTGGTCATGCCATTCGGGCTAACGAACGCGCCTGCGGTTTTCATGGATCTTATGAACAGGGTGTGCAAACCTTATCTTGACAAGTTTGTTATTGTTTTTATTGATGACATCCTGATTTACTCGAAGAATCGGGAGGAACACGAACAGCATTTACGACTTATTTTGGAACTCCTTCGAACGGAACAACTGTACGCTAAGTTTTCAAAATGCGACTTCTGGCTTCGTGAAGTCCACTTTCTAGGCCACGTGGTAAACAAGGATGGGATACATGTTGACCCATCCAAGGTAGATTCGATCAAGAACTGGCCTGCACCTAGCACACCAACAGAAATACGCCAATTCTTGGGTTTGGCGGGTTATTACAGACGGTTTATCAAAGACTTCTCAAAGATTGCACAGCCGCTTACATTACTGACACAGAAAGGTATTGCCTACCGTTGGAGTGATACACAGGATACAGCGTTTCAGCACTTAAAGGATAGACTTTGTAGCGCACCTATCCTCTCATTGCCTGAAGGCACGGACGACTTTGTAGTCTACTGCGATGCATCTATCCAAGGTCTTGGAGGTGTGTTGATGCAACGGGATAAAGTTATTGCTTATGCTTCGCGCCAACTTAAGATTCACGAACGGAATTACACTACGCACGATTTAGAGCTTGGAGCTGTTGTCTTTGCACTCAAGATATGGAGACATTATCTGTATGGCACCAAGTGCACCATCTACACCGATCACAGAAGTCTTGAGTATATTTTCAAGCAGAAAGACCTGAACATGCGACAGCGTCGATGGGTCGAGCTACTGAACGATTACGAATGTGCTATAAAGTACCATCCAGGCAAGGCCAATGTGGTGGCCGATGCCCTCAGTCGAAAGGATACTATACCTAGGCGTGTGCGAGCGTTGCAACTCACTATTCAGTCTAGTCTTCCTTCACAGATACGAGATGCTCAGGTGGAAGCATTGAAACCGGAAAACGTCAGGGCTGAAGCTCTACGCGGCTCAAGACAACGGTTAGAACAAAGGGCAGACGGCGCCTATTATGTAACCGGACGCATCTGGGTCCCACTCTATGGCAACCTACGCGAGCTTGTAATGGATGAAGCTCATAAGTCTCGCTACTCAGTACATCCTGGTTCAGATAAGATGTACCACGACCTCAGAACTACATATTGGTGGCCTAGCATGAAGGCCCACATAGCAACTTACGTTAGAAAGTGTTTGACTTGTGCGAGAGTCAAAGCAGAATATCAGAAACCATCAGGCCCACTCCAGCAACCTGAGATACCACAATGGAAATGGGAGCAAATTTCCATGGATTTTGTTACTGGTCTACCCAGATCTCAACGTGGGAATGATACTATTTGGGTGATCGTGGATCGACTCACAAAGTCTGCTCACTTCTTGGCTATCAAGGAAACGGATAAGTTCTCCACTCTAGCAGACATATACCTTAAGGAAGTTGTCTCGAGGCACGGGGTGCCCACATCTATTATCTCTGATCGTGATGCACGTTTTACTTCAGAACTGTGGCAAGCAATGCACAAATCTTTTGGCTCTCGATTAGACATGAGCACAGCTTATCATCCTCAGACAGATGGGCAATCTGAGCGCACTATTCAAGCTCTAGAAGACATGCTTCGGGCGTGCGTAATTGACTTTGGCAAAGGCTGGGAAAAACATTTGCCACTTGTGGAATTTTCATACAACAACAGTTACCACACCAGCATTAAAGCTGCTCCATTTGAGGCATTGTACGGGCGTAAATGCCGATCACCTCTCTGTTGGGCAGAGGTGGGTGACAGTCAGATCACAGGTCCAGAAATGGTAGTTGATACTACTGAAAAGATTGCTCAAATACGACAACGCATGGCGGCAGCACGTGACCGTCAGAAAGTATACGCCGATAAGGACAGGAAAATACTCGAATTCCAAGTTGGGGATCGAGCACTACTCAAAGTTTCACCCTGGAAGGGTGTTGTTCGTTTTGGCAAACGAGGCAAACTCAATCCACGATATGTTGGACCATTTGAAGTCATAGAGAAAATAGGCAAAGTGGCCTACAGACTGAACTTACCAGCTGAACTCAGTGCAGTTCACAACGTCTTTCACGTGTCGAATCTAAAGAAGTTTCAGTCAGATGAGACCCACATAGTTCCTCTGAAGGAGCTCACTATCGACGAACAATTGCATTTCATCGAGGAACCAGTTGAAATCACGGACCGGGATGTTAAGGTCCTCAAGAACACTAGAATACCTCTTGTACGAGTTCGTTGGAACTCCCGTCGCGGCCCAGAGTTCACCTGGGAGCGCGAAGATCAAATGGAACTCAAATATCCCCAGTTGTTCGAAAACAATGCAACTACTACTGAGGCTGAAGCTACTACAGAAGCTCGGGATGAAATCCCAACTTCACGGGGGGATGATGTGACACCCCAGGAAAACCAGTAAACGATAACTTACCTAGCTTCCTCAGCAACCGCATGCTAAATTTCGGGACGAAATTTCTTTCAAGTTGGGGATAATGTGACAACTCGAGTTTCAGACTTTCTTTTTCGCATTTAGTGCACGTTGACTTTGACTGTGTAGTTGTTTGACTTGTGTAACTTGTAACTGTATACGTTATTTTATAATGAACAATTGTGGTTGCATGATTTTGTGTTTGGCTGTATATCATGAAACACCTTGTTGAAAACTTAAAATGTTTAAAACATGAAAGGACCCGACGAAACTGATATGTTTCGCCATTAAACATCCCGACGAAACTGATGTGTTTCGCCATTAAGCATCTCGACGAAACAGTGTGTTTCGCCATAGCACTTCACGACGAAACAGAATGTGTTTCGTCGGCCCATTGATTCGCAAAGCCCATTAAGGGCCCAGAACGGTAATTCGTGGATATTAAGTGAAACCGACTTCCTGTTTCACACTTTTAACAAAAATAGAAACCCTAGAACACTCTCTTTTGAAAAGGGCGATACCCATCATCAACCATCATCTTCTCTTCCGAATCCTCCCTTGTTCATCCCGAATATCTCGGTTAGTGCGTGCTTGTCTAAATCGGTTTCTTGGTCCCTTGATTTCTTTATACATGTTGTATTTATGCTTGATTTCTGGATTATAGGAGGGTATGTTGATGATACTCGGTTCTGAATGTTGTTTATATGGCCTGATTTTGAATACACATTAGTATCTTGATAGGAATCGATGATATGATGTTATATGTTAATCTATATGTTGTGCACATAACCTAGGGTTCGTGCTAGACGTTAAGAACTGTGATGTTTATGTTACGATGTTTCTGTGTTGTATGATTTCTGTATGATTGAGGAATTGCTGTTTTACGGCTGTTGGGTTTATGTGTTTTTCGCATCTGCTGTAACTGATGTCAGCGAAACTGAACTGTTCGACGAAACAGAACTCTCGGCGAAACAGAATGTGTTTCGCCAAAAGTAGTCGACGAATCAGAAGTTCTGTTTCGCCAGGGGACACCTCGACGAAACAGAATGTGTTTCGTCAATATTGTGATTCGTCGTTATCTGTGTTTCGCCAACATGCGTGTTTCGCCGAACAGCTGATCTGTGCAGTAACTTGAGTTAATTCTGTTAAGTGTTAACTGGAATATTTAACCGCTGTTAAGTGTAGCCATCTTGTATATGGTTGTGATTACGTGCTACATGTTTATACGTGCATAACTTGGACACAAACTGATTTCACATACGTGCATACTTTAGGACGTGATTGACTTACTTTGAGCACATACCTAGCATACCGAGCGAAACAAGGTGAGTTCACACTCCTACCAAGGCATGGGATTCCCGGGGTTGGGAATGGGTTGATTGATTGTTTATGCTTAAGAGTTATCGGAACTTCATACCATTGGCCTCGGATGAGGAAGGTCAATGGTAGATACTACTATATTAGTGATACATATACTCTTCTTCGCAAACATGCCTAGAATGGCCGCGAACTATACTAAAACGATCTTCGCAAACATGCCTGGAATGGCCGCGAACTATACTTTAATCTTCGCAAACATGCCTGGAGGGCCGCGATACAAACATAACCAGTCTAGAAAACATGGGAAACCCCCACTAATCTTCGCAAACATGCCTTGAGGGCCGCGATGCTATTACATACGATACATGATTACTAATCGAATATACGATTTACGAAATGAACATTATAACTAAATAAACATATTGTGAACTCGCTCAACTAGTTGTTGACTCTCTGTTGCATGCCTTGCAGGACCATAGGTACTTTTGGAGCTTGCACGGGAGGCACAGTCGTTGTGGACATGGATCGTGAATGTGATGTTAAACATTATAACATTTTGTACTAAAACCTATGTTGGGTTTTACTTTAAATGCTTCCGCTACACACTTGTTTATATTTGGTTTTGTAAACACCTATCTTATTGATGAATGACTTTTGTTACATACTTATGTTCAATATGATTGGTGGCTTGATCCTGGTCATGTCACGCCTCCAAGCGGTGGTACTCCGCGTGTGGATTTTGGGGGTGTGACATTCGGTAAGGTGTTCGTGAACGTGTTCGTGAACATTCGTTGATTTGCATTCGTTTATATTCGTATGTTTGTGTTTTAATTGAAGATCTTTGTACTTTCTTATATTTTATTTGTACTTTTTATATTATTAAACTTTTATTTATTTTAGAGTTAACTGCCATTTTCGTCCCTGTGGTTTTGGTCACTTTGGCCATTTCAGTCCATTTCTCAAAAATGCGCCATTTTCGTCCCCCACGTTCTGGAAAGGTGCCATTTCAGTCCAAAAATCATAACCCAGTTAAGTCAGTTGTTAAATAAGGACTGATTGTGTAAATTTGTAACATAAAGGACTGATTGTGTAAATTTGAAAAATGGACTGAAATGGCAGTTAACACCACCACCACTAGCCCTGCCACCACCACCACTAGCCCTGCCACCACCACCACTCCGCTGCCACCACCACCACCACCGCCACCACCACCACTCCGCTGCCACCACCACCACCGCCACCACCACCGCCACCACCACCGCCACCACCACCACTCCGCTGCCACCGCCACCACCACCACTCCGCTGCCACCGCCACCACCACCACTCCGCTGCCACTGCCACCCACCCACCACTCCGCTGCCACCACCACCACCACAGCCACCACAGCCACTGCCACCACAGCCACCACAGCCACCACAGCCACTGCCACCACCACCACTCCGCTGCCACCACCACCACCACCACCACTCCCACAGCCACCACAGCCACAAAATGTTACATCGTTTATCTCTGAACGATGACGACGATGAACCCATACTGCTACTGCAACCTCCTCACAAAATGCTTATAGTTAAACGTTCTAGGTTCAACTTTTAGAAGTTAAACTAGAGTCTTTTAAGTGTTACATCAGCTAATCACCATCCAAGCCATCAACAATTACAATTTTACCATCACGGTCAGCAGCTTTGATGCAGAAATCATAGAGGTCTTCAGAAAACTGAGCTTCATCGATTCTTTTATTACGATACTTTTATTAAAGACTACTGTAATAATCTTATACATTGTTAAAACAACAATTTAAAACAGCTAAATACATTTATACAGCATTCAGCAACTTTTGACCCATTTGTACATTTTCTTTTAGGTGCATATTTTCAAGTTACACTTTTCACTCTTCAGAGATAAAAGGTTAGCCAAATGGCCAAATCAAAACAATTCAAAAGTTAATATGTCAATACTGCAGTCACTAACAAAAATGAATGCAGGGAACTTGATTTTTTGTTGGAGGAAAATCTTAAAAACAGATAAAGCTAAGTTCACTTGTCAAAGTTGTATTAAAATGAACGGAGGGTTGCCGCCACCGCACATTCTCGTTCATCGTTCATCACCGCACCATCACCATAACCCACCACCACTTCACCGTAAACCACCGTTCACTTCTGTCATCACCTCCGTTCACCGCTGTAAAACCGACAACCTGCAACTCATCTTCATCAATCATCATCACAGTCGAAGAGAGAGAGAGAGATAACGACGAGAGAGAGAGAGAGAGAGAGAAGGAGGCGGGAGAGAGAACCGGCGACGGTGGGGGTGGTGGTATGAGATGTTGGTGGCAGATCGGAGTGGTGGTGGTGGCAGTGGCTGTGGTGGCAGTGGCTGTGGTGGCGGTGGTGGCGGTGGTGGCGGTGGTGGCAGCGGAGTGGTGGTGGTGGCGGTGGCAGCGGAGTGGTGGTGGTGGTGGCAGCGGAGTGGTGGTGGTGGCGGTGGCAGCGGAGTGGTGGTGGTGGCGGTGGTGGTGGCGGTGGTGGTGGTGGTGGCAGCGGAGTGGTGGTGGTGGCAGGGCTAGTGGTGGTGGTGTTAACTGCCATTTCAGTCCATTTTTCAAATTTACACAATCAGTCATTTATGTTACAAATTTACACAATCAGTCCTTATTTAACAACTGACTTAACTGGGTTATGATTTTTGGACTGAAATGGCACCTTTCCAGAACGTGGGGGACGAAAATGGCGCATTTTTGAGAAATGGACTGAAATGGCCAAAGTGACCAAACCACAGGGACGAAAATGGCAGTTAACTCTTTATTTTATTACCCTAACAATTAAACTAGAAAACCCACTTTCACCTTGTTTATGCATCATTTCCCTTTAATTTCTCATTATTTACATCTGCGAATACGATCGACCTCCGTTCCACAATAAGGGATTCAAGTTCGAGTGCTACTCTCTGGGCCATCTATCTTTATCCTTCGTCGCGTTCTCCAAAATTATTTGTGTTCGTTTGTGTTCGTGAACCGTTCGCGAACACGCTCATTTCCTTAATGAACGAACACGAACATAAAATCTCGTTCGGTAAGTGTTCATGAACCGTTCGTGAACACATTTATTTCCTTAACGAACGAACACGAACAAGGCCTTGTTCGTGTTCGTTCGGTTCGTTTACAGCCCTAGTAATGAGGCTGCCAATACACCAAAAGACCGTTTGCCAATTTATTGTTTAGCAACTTATTTCTTGTGATTATCCACTTTATTGTTTAGTCAAAAGTTAAATTGGAGTAAGTCGCAAATTCATTACTTGCTTCATGACTTTGTTCTCTTTGTGGGTCCATCACAGGCTTGGTCAGGTCAAACCAGGCAGGCGGGTGTGTACACCAGTCACCAGAGACAAGGTCAGCTAATCTAAACCATGGGCTGGCAAAGGTGGTTCGTTGGTTTGGATTATCTTCTCGGACCATTTGACCCGTTTATTCAGCATTGAATCAAGTCATAACATGGAGGCCGTACCCCATTGTCAATAATTAGATACACTCTATTTTTGGAAAGCTACATGATCGAAAACGACCCATAAAATGCCCATACTCTTGAGTTGTTAAAATATTAAAAAGTATACATATATATACATATATATATATATATATATATATATATATATATATATATAGGGTAGGGTTCCAGCGTGAACAACCTCCCAAGAGTGAACTGCGTGAACAAATATGGACCCTTGA